>OZ010645.1:3112500-4312500 GCA_963932195.1 Empis livida | reverse complement strand
GGATATTTTTATTATAATTAAAGGATATTTTTATGTTCAATAAAATTCAATATCAAAAATATGTTTTTAAATAACTTCTATTTTCAAAATTCGAAATTTTAATTTCTGTGATTTCAATTATAATCATTCAGTATTTAAGTAGCTAGGGCACATAAATGGTTTAAGTTATAATTGTAAAATTTAACCTGTTCAACTCTATTATAGCCTATATCATTTCTAGCTGGGATCAACAACTAAAATACTATCCACTTAAAAAACAATAACTAATTAAACAAATATAAAAAGATTGTTTTTCTTTATTATAAACTCTATAAGAATTGAAACAATATTTGAAATTCTAAATTATTTGAATCAAAAAATTTTATTTACGAAATTGTAAATAACAATAATTTTTTTTCTAATTTGACTTAAGATTTTACTAGAACTATAATAAAATTTAACAAAAAAAAAACGCAAAATAATCTAAATATACGATGAATTTTCATTTAAATATATCTATATTATTTTTAGAAAAATTTAGATCATTTTAATTGTAGCCCAACTAAATTTCTCTTAAGGAAAAACATTACACTTTCAATGTAAACTAAAATATCATGAATTAAAAATTCCTTTTGCCAAGTAATTAAACTGAAAATTTCAATTTCGCAAAAAACAAGAAAATTAATTTTCAATAAACTATGAATAGAAGATATTATATTTATATAAATAATATTATCGTATATCATAAAACAAATTAATCGATATTAAAATTCATTAAACTTTATTCTCAGACATAATTGCAGTCTGCCCACAATTTATTTTCAATTTTGTGATTAAAAAAAAAAAACCAAAAAAAATTTCATCACAAAATTGAAAATTATATACAAAAAATTTGCAATTAATCCAACCGATTAAAAAAAACCATGTTGAGGTATTAAAGACACCTTAAGATTCTAGAACCAGGTCCGCCCTTTATTTAAACTTTATAATGTGTTTTTATTTTTCTGAACAATAAAATTCTATTTTTTTTTGATATTTTGTGCTTGTCCCCCCCTGTCTCCCCCTCCAAAAAAAAAGCTTGTTACAAAAACAATTCTGAAATAAATAATAGTATTAGTTAGGCCAAACAAATACACAAAAGCAAAGAAAATTTATGTTTTTTTTTTTGTAATTTTTTTTTTGAAAAATGAAAATTGTATTTTCAAAAAAAAAAGTTTAATTTTAGATTTTGTCCAATGACTAACCAAACTATATACATTGGGGCGACTAAATATGGAGTGTTAGTGCCTTGTATATTATATACCTCTGGTCCATTATAATAGTATTTTTTCACAGTTGAAAATAAAAAAAAAAAAAGAATTTAAAAAAAAAAAATGAAAATGAATAAAATAAAATAAATAGAAAATTAGTTTTTCTTTATGTATGACGTCGTAAAGGAAAAATATATAATACATATATTAAAAAAAAAACATACATAATAATTTTTATTTATTTTATTTTTGTACAAATATTAGTGAAAATTTTTATTTTAAGCTTGCAGTTCGCCACTGATCATTGAATTAAGATAAAATCAGCCAGACTATTCAGTTGGTTCTGGCCTCTCGATCGTACTAGACATCAATTCTTAATATTTAAATAAATTAAAATGGTAAGAAATATAAAAAAAGAAGTAGAAAATGTACAAAAAGAACAAACCATAAAAAAAAATGGAAGGATTATAGAGGAAAATTTTATAATTTTTCACGAAAATTTTCATTTCAATTCCCACTACAAATTATAATTGAAAATTCCATGTTGGATATGAAAATAAAAAAAAAAAAAAACACAAAAGGATATTTTTTTGTATGATTTAAGTGAAGAAAGTGGCTAAAGAGTGGGTGTTAAAAATATAAAAACTTAGTGATTACATAAAAAAATGAAATTGATAAAAATAATCTAAGTGCAAATAATTAAATTAAAATCAATTAATTAATTAAATTTATGAAAAAAATATTGTTTAAAATATGAAATTTTCTGTTAATTTTATATTTCGGTTTTTTTTTTTAAATTATTATTATTATTTTATCTATTTTGTGCACACGTACTAAAATTTTATTACAAATACAATGAAAATTATGTTCACCCAACATAAAATATACAGGACTATATTACTGAGTTTAATGATGATCTATTTTTGGATCTAGACTATATATTTATTTTTTATTTTTTGAGAAAATTGTGTGCGTGACGACCAAAATCGCGTTCCTAATTAAGAAAAAGAGAATTATTAGTATTAGCGAATTTTTCAATTTTCAAAATTGTTGTAATATGATCTCGGGTTTTTTTTGTTGGTGACGCAATCGTAGATGAAAATTAAATTATTTTTATTTGAAATTTTATTTTTAAATATTGAAATAAGAAAATGAAATAAGGAATATTAAATAATAAAAAATAGATATTAATGAAATTATGAAATTACATAATCAAATTTTGGGAATAGTATATCATAAAAAAAAAATGAAGAAATGTTTGTTCTTTTTAATTTTATTTTAAAAATTAAAAAATGAAATTTTGAATTTTCAATCAATTATTATTTTTTTTTTTTTTAATTTAAAGGCTGATGATAAGAAAAAAATCAAGAAGAAGAAGCCAAAGGAAGAGGGAGGCGCTTCTGAAACTGCATCTGAAGCTGCATCTGAAGCAGCAACCCCCGCACCAGCCGCCACACCAGCACCAGCTTCAACAACTGGTTCACAACGTGGATCACAGAAATCTGGTTCTAGGGGATCAAAGAGGTCAAAGAAACAAGGATCAAGTGTATTCTCTGTTTTCTCACAAAAACAAGTAGCTGAATTTAAAGAAGTATGTATTTTCCTTAACGCCAGCCAAGCGTTTAAGAAATTTTTGTTTTACTAATATAGAAAATTTAATTAATAATTTTATTTTTATTTTATTTTTATTATTATCTAATATAGGCCTTCCAACTTATGGATCATGATAAGGATGGTATTATTGGAAAGAACGATCTCCGTGCCACCTTTGATTCATTGGGTAAATTAGCTTCTGATAAAGAATTAGATTCTATGCTATCAGAAGCACCCGGTCCAATCAATTTTACACAATTATTATCGTTATTTGCCAACCGTATGGCTGGTTCAGGTGCAACAGATGATGATGAAGTTGTTATTGCTGCTTTCAAAACATTCGATGTTAATGGTCTCATCGATGGTGATAAATTCCGTGAAATGCTTATGACATACGGTGATAAATTCTCAGCAACTGAAGTTGATGATGCCTACGATCAAATGGTTATCGATGATAAGAACATGATCGATACAGGTGAACTTATTGCCTTATTAACTGGCAAAGATGAAGAAGAAGAAGAAGCAGCATAAATATTTCTATAATAATAATAATTAAAAAAAAATATACAACATCTAAAATAATAACAACCACAAATAAATATAATATATATTTTATAAAAAATAAAACCAAAAACAAAAAATATAAAAAATCTATCTAAAAAAATTAAAAAAAACATTTTTTGAATTTATCATTGAAATTAATGTCTCATCAAATTCCATTTTAATAAAATCACAAAAAAAAATCTACAAACATCAGCACAACAGCACTTAAAAAAAAAAAAAACAACAAGAACATCATTAAAATTTCGTATAAAATAGAACATCAGATAATAAGATATTTATATTAAAGAAAATTTATGTTTTTTTTTTTTTTGAAAAATTATTAAAAACAATAAATGGCAAATTATGTGTAAAAACAGAATCACAAAAAAAAAAAAAAACTAGTATTCATTAAAAAATAAAATAAAAAATCCATGAATCTTGCCAAGAAAATCAAACCAAATTCTACTTAACTCAATATTAAATTAATAAATATATTTTTTTTTTTTTTGTATTTTAAAATATATTTTTTTCAAATTATTCACGCGTTTAACACCACCAAAAAATTCAATTCACATGAAAATCATCGTTTTTTTTCTATTGAGTTTAGTTTAAGGAAAAGTTAATTTTGTTAAATTTATGTAATTCTTTTTTTTTCTTAGTTTTTGACATTATAAAAATTACAATCTTTTTTTTTTGTTAATGCTAATTAGAATTCGTGTATCTTATTTTAAAAAAAAAAAAAGTTAAGTTTACAAAAAAAATGATAAAAAATGCAAAAAAAAAATTAAAAAAAAATATATAAAAAATATAAAAAATTAATCAGTTGAGTTGTTATTCTAATAAAAAAAACAAGGAGTTTCAAATTTCCTTTTAGTTTTTCTTTTTTTTTTTTTTTTGGCAATCTTCATTTGAATTGTTAACCCAGAAACACAATTTCTATATTTAAAAAAAAAAATGAAAATTCTTTTGAAATAAATTTTCTGAAACATAATTTTTTGTCAAATTAATGGTTTCGAAATTTGAGAATTGTAAATATATGTGTAGGTCACCTTGAATTAAAATCACCTTATTTTTCTCATATATCCTTCGACATTATGAAGAAATAATTGTGGACTAAAAATATGACTACAAGTTTTTATGTTGTAATTTTATCGTAAAGATTTTATCTTAAAGATTTTATGCTCGTTTTTAGAATTCAATTGTTTAATTTCAATGTACCAGCTTGATCCAAATATATTTGAATATAATTGAGTCACATTTTCTAAAAATTTATTGATAGTTTGATCAGAAGTTCCTATTATTAATCTTTAATTGAACTAAATTTCTTGATTGCTTTGAATATATTAAAATCATTCTAAAATTGGTCAGAACGTTAATGAAAATTACTACATAAATATTAATTACAGAAAATTATAATTTATTATTTTATTTAAATAAATTGTCTGATTAAAAAAAAACAAAAAGAATTTAATTAAATTTTAAAAATATATAAAAATTGTTGCATATGTATAGGCGAATAGTATTTTAAAAGATTATTATTAAAAAAAATTGTAAAAATAACTTGAAATTTTTCATAAATATACGACGATTACAGTTACATTAAGTTTATGAAAATCAAAATTTTCTCAATTTTTAATTAAAGATCTCTTATAAAAAGTGAAAATGAAGAGAGAAACTTGTTTATATGGAGTATGGATCCCCACACCAACAAAATAAATCATAATATACATAAAATCATATAAATACTTTTTTAACATTTTAAAGAATTATTAATTAAAACAGGGTGTTTTCAATTCTACCATAAATCATTAAAGAAATATTGTTTTTAAGAAATGGAAATTCATAAATTGTAATTAAATTAGAAATCTAATTCTAATTAGAAAATTAGAGTCTTGAATTTATAAATTAGAAATTTGAAATTTCCATTTATGGTTAGAACTTCTGGTCATATTTTCAATTTAAAACTTTATTGACAACATAAGTAGACAACACCCAGTTTGTATTACCATAAACTTGATTTTGAAAGCGTGTGTAGTATAAATACAGGTAAAAACAACTTTACTTTTTTAGGTAAGTTAACATTTTTCTGCGTTTTTATTGTTATTTTCATATTTTCAATTTTAGTTACAATTCAAAGACTTTCAGATTTAGTTACTCACTCAAGTTACTTTTGTTTTTATAAAATGTGAAACATTTTTCATTTTTCAAATATTTAAAGATATTAAAATATGTTGAAATTGAAAATACTTTATAGTTTTTTTATATTATTTATAGTTCTAATAAAAAGAAGTATAATTATTAAAAAATAAATACGAAAATAATAAAATATTTAAAACTGGTTCATAATTTAGATTTGGCTGTAAATCTCGTGGCATATATTTCTCAAAATGGCCTTCATGGTGAAATACATTTTCGTCAAGCAAATAATAGTATGATTGAAATTAATTCAAAATTAGAAACAACATTACAATACCCAGATCAATCATGGAGTTGGGGTATACATCAATATCCAGTTGATTATACAGATATTGATTCAAATAGACGATGTGATAGTAAAAAAATTGGTGATAATTTAATTAGTTTTGATGATGATCTTGGTTATTTAACATTTCCTGGTAATGAAACAACATCATGGTATAAGGATATTAAATTAACTGGTAAATTATAAATAATATAAATTGATTCATTTTAAAATTATGTTAATAATATTTTTAGGTGAAAATGGTATATGGGGTAGATCAATAGTTTTGTGGAATTTAAATAATCGTATTTGTGCAACAATAACAACTGTTGATAATACATTAGAACATATGGCTGAAGCTCGATTTAATACACCAATTGCTGGTTCAGTTTATTTCAGATGGCTTGCTTCAGCGGAAACATTTCATACAGATACATTGATTTTTTCGAATTTATATCATGTACAAGAACTACCAAAAAAACTTAGTTATCGATCACAAACTGAACATTCATGGAAAATATATGTTACTGATATTTTTAAACTTGATCATCATAGATCTGTAGAAAATTGTAATTTTCTACAATCTGTATTTGATCCGAATGCAGATGGTACGAAAAAAGGTATTGGTGATTTAGATGAACGTGTTGGTAAAATAAAAGTTTCAACAAATGCTTTAAAACAGGAACAAAGAATAATGTTTCGTGATGAAAAATTAGTACTTTTACCATCTGATTTAGCTATTCCGCATCGAACTCTTTATTTAGTACTCTTTGATCATGCCCACCCAGATAATTTTTTGGCTTGTGCTAAAATACGTCACGTTAATCCAATTTTATACAAGTATTTAATATAAATTAATATTTTATTCTCTTTTTTTAATTATTGATATTGAATTCTTTTAGATCATTTATTAATGCCAATGGTATGAAGGGTGAAATAATGTTTACCCAAAGATCTATTTTTGATCCAACATTTTTAAATTTTACAATATCTGCAGCAAATCATAATCGAGAATCAAATCGAGAATATGCTGCTGATTTGGCTGCAATTCGTATTCACACACTGCCACCAGCTCCAAATAAAATTGCAGATAAAGATTATTGTCTCACTACTGGTACATTATTTAATCCTCGTAATATAGAAAAGGATCAAATACCACCACCAGGTTATGGCACACAAGATCAATATGCTCTTGGTGATTTATCTGGAAAACTTCAAGGCCGGAATAAAGATTATCCACATAATTTTATATTACCCTCAACAGCAGAATTGGATGGCATCTACTGGGATGTATTTTTACCTTTACAAGGTCGTGATAGCATATTTCATCGTGGTTTAGTTCTTTTCCAATATAATCGTACACATTTATTAAATATCACCGAAAAAGAATCAGCATGTAGTACTATTCTATACTATTCCAAAAATGGAGCATTACAAAAGCCAATGTTTACTGCTCAAGTTCTTTTTAGATATCCTATTGTTGGTAGAATTTTATTTCGCCAACCAAAAGATGAACCTTGGCAAGATACGACAATAATATTCGAATATTTAATACATGCAGATGGATCAACACAAAATAATTCAGATGCTCATCGTTGGGCTATACATACAGATCCGGTGGGAAAAGATTTTTATGATTGGCAAAATCGTTGCGCCAGTACTGGTAATATTTATAATCCGTACAAAGTAAGTATAGGTGGTGAGAAGAATTTAGAAGATTTTTGTAAATCTTGGTTGCCAAATTTGTGTCGTTTGGGTGATCTATATAACCGGTTAGGTACGATATCAATTGCTGGCCGACAAGAAGAAGCACCTCGGCTTAGTAGAAAGATTTTCATGGATACAAATTTACCATTAAGTGGACCACATGGAATTCTAGGTAAAGCTTTGGTTATTTATGATGATTTTGGCCCAAAAGCTAGAGGAGAACGATTAGCATGTTCTGGCATATCAGGTCATTTTCGACGTAAAGCTGTTGCAAAAGAATGGTATCCAAATGGTACACCTTTAAATGTATTAGGAAAATTAGAAATTGTACAACAATCTGAGTATGATATCAGTAATATTGAAATTGAATTAAAAGGACTAATAGAAAATAGTGGATATCATGTGCACATGGTATGTAATATGGTAGTATGGCCAAAAGCTCTTTTATATTTTTTTTTTATTGTTTTAGACTCCAATTGAAGCTAACTTAGAATTTCCATGTGAAGATTCTACACTGTATGGACATTGGAATCCTAGAAATATTAATCCTAAACGTTCACCACCACCTGGTACTGGTAGTACAGATCAATATGAATTAGGTGATTTAAGTGGAAAATTTGGTACCTTGGATGGATTTACTCAATATGAAGAATTCTTTAATGACACCAATTTTCCATTATTCGGCTATGAAAGTATTCTGGGAAGATCAATAGTTATTCATAAAAAGGAAAAAAATCGTAGATGGGCATGCAGCACTATAGAACGAGGTTATAGTCCTAGTGAATCTAGAGAAATTAGAGCAATTGCTTCTTTCCATAATCCAAATGGTTATGCGTACGGATATATGCGAATGACACAATTAATAAATAATGACGGAAGTGCAAGTGATACAGTAATTGAGGTTAATCTTAGACATCCAGGAAAAAATGATAGAAATAAGGTAAAATTTATATTTAACTCTCCATAAAAATTCAAATATTTATTATTATCATTAAAAAAGACTTATAATCATGATTGGCAAGTATTTGTAAATCCGGTTGGAGTTGATGCTGTTGTTAAACAAACTGTTACCAGATGTGTTGCTGGTGGATATGTATGGAATCCATTTTATACTCAATTAGCAGATCCTTTAAATACAGAGTTATATAAACAAGAATGTGGTCCAAATAATCCATTACGGTGTTATGTAGGAGATGTTTCTGCTAGAATTGGAACTTTGGGTAAAGATTTATTTACAGTACGAGGTAAATTTTCAAAAATCCTCATAAATTTTTAGATTTATCTGGAGAAAGAATTGTTATTGCTGATCCTAATCTACCACTTGAAGGGCCAGTGAGTGCATTAGGTAGATCTATTGTAATTATGGGACCAGAAAGATCTAAAGAACGATATGCATGTGCAAATATTGAACCAGATCATAATATAATCAAATTTATAAATTTACAAAAACCACCAAGATTTGTCGTGTAAGAAATTTAGAATTTTTATTTGTGGCTTTAATGGACATTTCCGTTTATTTTACAGGGCACAATTTTTGGAAGATTTACGAGAAGTACTTGGAATTCCAAAATGGATGTTAGATGTAGATGCTAGGAAAACAAAAACATTACATGGTGGTTCATGTGTACAAATGATAATGCATTTTAAGGGACCAAAAGCTCATCAATTAGAATTGGTAAAATTTTATATTATTTTCATTTTAATATTATTAATTATTTTTATTAATATTATTTAAATTAGGATTTGTCAAGATTATTAGCTTCTGGACGTTTAGAACAACCAACTTTATATATTCCTGGATATATTAATTCAAAAAGAAAATATAATATTTCGTATAGAACTTGTGGCGTTAGAGATCCAAATGAAAAGAGTAATTTAAAATATTGTTTCAATAAACATTATGATTTTATGTTTCTTTTTTTTAATTTTAGAAAAGAAAAAACGACTAAATCCATTTTCACTCAGTCATAGCCCAAAGCCAAAGACTTTAACATTTTTATATTATATTTCAAGTTTTATTTCATTAAAATTATATTTTTAATTTAAAAATTAAGAAATAATTTTATCTTAAATATAAAAATGAAAAAATTAAAGTAATGTAAATAAAAATTAATTAAATACTAATAGTAAAATTGAAATATGGTAATAAATCTTTATATTTTAGATAAAAAGACCAGACAAAACTTAATTTGAGTTATAATATTACAATAATAAGCAATACTAGAAATAAATTTACAAAATAATTTGATTTAACTTTTTACAGATTATATTTATTTAAATAACATAAAATTTTTGAACGATAACTTTCTTTTAGTATATATTTTTTTTAATCTAATCAGATAATTCTAATTATTAATATTTTATTCTTGAACTGTGAACGTTAATTGTTTATTTCTGCTGCTCTCAAAACGATTTGGTGCTTTAATACTCATTAGCGCAAGTATACCAATAAAAGTAACAAAAATTAAAAGTGCACTAACTAAAATTCCAGACCATATAGCAGCACTCATAAAACCTATACAATCATATGCATCACTAAATTTTGTTTGATCATCAGCAAGATGTGCCTGTACCTGAAATTTATTAAATTGAAATTAATAAATATATTACTCTATTATAAATTTATGAAATGAAAATATAAATTCTGTAATTAAGAGAAATTTCTTAATTATGTCGAGCATAAATTATAATTTATTTTGGTTTTAAAAAAAAACTCAATTATTATCTTCAAGCAAAAGTTAATTTCTACAATAATTTATCACAGTAATTTATTCTGTAATTTTCAATAATTTATGACACTAATATAAATATTTATGACATATACAAAAACTAGTTAATGAAAATATTTATTATTTTAATTTACCTGAAAATCATTAATTCTTAAAGTACCATTTTCATTTCTAAAAATTAATTCGCCATTGGCACATTTATATGAAAAATGTCTAGGAGCATATGGTATTGTTGTGACAAGTGGTAATGAAACTTTATCGCCTTTAGAAAGTACTTCAACATCAACAGATGTTAAATACCAATAACCATTATTTAGTGGAAAATTAAATCGCAATAAAATCTAATGAAATTTTGTTTTTGGAAAATTAATTAAATTATGATTAAAGAAAAAATATTTACTGGTCCTTCTTCTGTAGCAAATTTAACTGAGAATATACCCTTAACATCCCAGGTTTCTGATTCAGCTATTTTAGTTGTCAAATTAACACTTATTGTTAACATATTGATATCCAAATATAATTTTGGTATCGATTTTGTATATAAAATTGCATTTCCTAAATAATTTTCAATATAAATTTAAGTTCAATTACAATTTCGAAAATAAGTAATTTTACCTTTTCGATAAAGTAGAGTATAATCAGAATATTTAATTTCACTATATTTGTTTTCCTCTTCAGGTTCAACAATAGCTTCTGTTTTATCATTTTTCTGATTTACAATTTCTAATTCTTCCTTTTCTTCTTTTTCTTCCTTATTTTCATTTTCTTTCTCAGTATTATCATTATCATCATTTTTATCATCCTTATTAGTTTCTTTATTAGTTTCTTTATTAGTTTCTTCATTATTTACTTGACGTTTATACATAAAATGTCCATCTTCAGCTTGATTTGATAAAATACCTAATACTTTTCCAATACCATATACACTTTCTGTATCCCTAAACAAAGCACCTAATTCAATATCTTGTTGTGATGCAGGACCAACTAATGTAATAACCTAAGAAAAAAACTTATTAAAAACACTGTAATTTTTAGGTATATTCACATTTTAAAACATATTATTTTTTTGTATCTAATATTTTGTATACATAAAAAAAAAATTTTTTTTTACCTCTACATTTGAATTATAATCGACTGGTTTAGCTGGTAAATTTTCTTGTGGAAAATATGCCCATTTATTTTTAGATATTAGCTCACTAAAACTGGGAAAATTTTCTTTATTCAATTTACTAGTACCATTTCTAACAAATAATATTATAGCTTTTGCTTCTGAATACATTAATGTTAATGATTTTTCATCAATTGCATTTAATGCTGGCAAATTAGCATTATTTAATTCAGATGGACCCCATAATAAAAATGGTCCATGATAATTAGCATTTGTTATACCAATTAAAAATATTAATTTCACAAATATACAATAAAGTTTTGGCATTTTTGTTTTAGTAAACAAATAATAAAAAATACTTGACAATTATTTTGTGAGGTGCAGTGGTGAAAAAAAATTTTCTTACTTTAAAAATAAATCAATAAAAATTTTCGTTCTTGCTACAAAGTAGAACATGCGCTTTGTTTTCAGGCTTACAAAAGTAGATACTTTAAAATAATCTTTTTTTATTAATAGTGTTTTCTATTTGATGTATTTATATAAATCAGCTGATTTTACTAGGGAAACATATGTTTATTTTTGTTTATGTTTTGATAATTTATTAATCAACATATATTTTGTATGTAAAAATTTTAATTATGTTCCGTGTTAATCATCAACTTTTTTAAATAAAAACAAATTAATTATTTTAAACTAAAATATTTTTTTTTTATTAAGAAGTTAATTGGCCTCAAAAACTCTATGAAATTTATTAAATATTTATTTTCATTTCTATATTTATGAAAAAATTAAATAAATATATAATAAATTTTTATTTATTTTTTATAATGGTGTGTACTACAACAAATATCACGTTTTTCTGAAACTCGTGCATTGTACATTCTAAGAAAAATATAGACAAATAGCATTAAATCTATGCTATTGGGAAGGTCAATGGTAATAAAACAACCTGTTACTTTCAATAAATTTCAAGTCTCATCAATTACTTTATAAGCTTTCTTTGACAATTTGTTGATTTTATTTTTATTTTATTTTTTTTTTTCTGGAAAATCTCACTTCTCATCGTTTAAAAGTTATTATAAACGTCACTTTTTCCTCAATTATTGTATTTATTACATAGCACGATATTTATTAGTAAAATTTACAATATGGTTAATAGAAATTGTATAAAATGAAAAAGTAAATGTTTACGCCAATTGAAATAATTGTGTACATTATTGTTTAATTTAATTGATTCAAATTAAATTTTTGTTACACAGGTGGAATTTAATATTAAAGTTTTATATTTAATTACTCATACTTTAATAAGTGATTTATAATTTTTTACAATTTTTAGCCCAGATAGACTTGTCTATATTAAATCTCTGGTGGTTTGCCTAACTTATTACTTTTTGACTTATTGGTTATTTTAACAACACAGAACACATTACAATATTTTACAAAAACGCCGAAAATTTCAGGAATATCAATAAAGGTAACCAAAAATTCGGCGGATTAGAACTATTGTCCATACGGAATACTGTGATTTTTTGGGTATGGATTCATTCTTATGTCAATATAAAATCAATGTTGTAGTAAGTACTTCTTCTAACCTTATTAAAAATTAAAAGAATAAATTTTGATGTTTCCCCATAAGTGGCAAAACCCAGAGTCGTTCAACTTTTCATTTATAATTACCTTTGAAACCCCTGTCATCTAACACCGTTTCTAGTGAATATCGTTAAACATCGTATACTGTCTGGAATTGTATTTTCAAGTGTAATACAATTTGCACCTTCTATTTACAGAATTTTTAGTTACACTATGTAGCATTGACTTCTACACTTTATTATGTTTCTAATGAAGTCTATAATATAAATCATGAACACCATATACCCACATGTTAAATACCATTGTAAAGTTTATTATAATACATTTTTCACAGTAGCTCCTCTTTCGGCAGAAATTTAAATTTCATTGTACTTTCTAATACCTTTCCAACATGGTGTCAATTATCATTTTTGGAGCATATTTACTAATTTCAATCGACATTTTTGCAAGACTTAAATTACACCACCAACACGATGGTCTTAAAGTAATTTTTACCTTCATTTGATAGAAAATTCTTCGACTTTTGGAATTATATGTCTACATTTATTACGCAAACTCATAATTTCGCATAGTAAATGTAGACTTATTTTGCACATAGGCGGACGAACGGACTGACAGACTGCAAACTGTTAAAACAAGGGATTTTTTTAAAAAACCAACAAGTATTCAACATAAATGTTGTTAGTTACAATATTTTAAAATTAATAACAGCATTAAACCAATAATATAGTAATATAAATTTTACGATACTTTTTATGTGTTTTTCGCCACTGTTACATTAAACAACAAATAAAGTGTAATTTTTTGATTAAATATGAACAAACATATGCAGATATACATATATATATATATATAATAAATAAAATTTTGTATCATAAAAAGTTGTTATTTATTTAAAATTTCTGTTTTGTGAAATTTAATTTTATTTTTTACCATAAATTTTTATATAAAAATTTTCATTTTCTATAATCTAGAAAAAAAGTTTTTTTTTAAAAAAATTATAAAATTGATTACCATTTTAAATTTTAATTGTTAAAAACCAGTAACTTTTATATATCTTATAGATATAAAAAAAAAATTTTTTACGAATTTTTCTTTTTAAATAGTAGTACGCACAAAAAAAAAAATGATGTACCGGAAAAATAAATAAAAAAAAAAAACAATTTCAAATCAACTTTTGCTATTTAATGTGTCTTCTATTTTTTATGTTATTTTTTTTAAAAACTTCACTTGCATGATTGCACACTTTTAAACATTATAATTTTTTTTTTTTAATAGTTTTATGAAAATTCCTTATGAATATAAACATTAAATTGTGAATTTTATATACAATACTTTATAGGTAATATTTTATGAGTAATCACTAAACATCGTTAGTTGACATACTAACCTTCATAGACTTCAACTTGTATTAATTTCTTAAAAATTGTTTTTGTTTTTAAAGAGATTTTTCTATTTAATTTTAATTTGTAATTATTAGATTTAATGTTTAGGTACCCTTATCACACAAATTTATAATTTTGTGGAAGAAATAATTAAATCTGATTAGAAATTAAAAATAAAATTTTTTGGGGATAATTAAGAAATTTTAAATCTATGTTTAAGTTTAACAGTTAAAAATAAAAGTATTCGAACATAAAACATACAAAATCTTTAAAAAAATTCTCATCATATAATTAAAAACTTAATAAATGATAAAATCATTTTAAAACCATTTTCAAAAAAAAAAAAATAACTAACTTCTATTTATTTATATAGAAAGTAATTATCATAAAATAAGAATCCATCAACTTTTACTTCTTAGTAAACTTCAATCTGTTATTTTAGTAAAAAAAAAAAAAAACTATTCATTACAAATTTACCTTTTCTTAAAGAATTTGTAAAATTTCCTGTATCTTTCCACCTTGTTCATGAACATATCTATATAATTCATGTTTATTTTTATATTTAATGTTTATTTTTATGTTTATGTGGAGAGAAATTGAGAAATTTTTTTTTTTACTTTTTTTTTTAATCATTTAAACTCCTGGGGACATGTGCCATTGAGTTAAAAAATATAAATAAAAAAATAAGAGAGAATTGATATTATGCCTAGGTACATTAGGTTTTTTTTTTTTTTTTAACCAGACAACAACAACACAAAATGAATTAATTTTGGTAAAGTTGAATCTTTAAAAGATACTTTTCTTCTGTATCTTATAGTATGATTGGGAATCTTTAAGTTAGTCTTTATCTTAGTTTGAACGTATTCAGTTTTGAATTTTAAAGGTGCGCGTAAATTAATTTCGTAATTTTTTTTTTTTGTTTTATGTTTTTTATTGTGTTAAAAGATTTTAATTTACATCGAATTTTTATTTGAATGAAAAAATTAAATTTAATTATGAATATAATATAAAAATTAAGAATAATAAATTAATTATATTTAAAGTGTTAGGAAAAGTGTTTTTAGCAAAACATACATTTTTTTGTTGGATAGCTGAAAAATGATAAAATGTAAGTTGATTTTATTTAAAGATGTTCATTTAAATAGTGATTTCAGTTAAATTATTAACAATTTTATATTATTTAAATGAATAGTTTATAAAAAGTTTAATAGTGTTTAAAAGTTAAAAGTAAAAAATACTGACTAAAGCATAATTAAACTATGTGCATTAAAAAATTTTAATTTCAGATAATTAATTTAGGAAAAAGTAGAATTCTAAATTTGTCGAAAGTATATTTTGACACAATTTTCTATAAATGCATAATTAATTATAAAATAAAAACTAATCACTTTTTTTCACATTCTACCCAATTCACATTTTTAATTTCATTCGGAAATGAATTTTTTTTTTTTAAATTTCATAGTATGTCATAAATAAGGTATAATTAAACTTAAAGGAAAAAAACATAATTAATTTTCAAAGATACCAACAATTTTTTTTTTTTATATCTGAAAGATTTAAAGATATTCACAACAACAAAATTATTTTTTTTTTCAAAAAAAAATTATTGTTATTAATGAATTATTTCTTTAAACAAAAAATTCCTTTTAATAGTGCGACAGTATAAAAAAAATATGTATATAAATAATTTAATTAAATCATAAAAAACTGCCTTAATACAAAGTCATGGGAGAAATTAAAGATAAATTTATCATTTTTTTATGATTTTTTACAATTGTATTTTATTGTAATAACATAACTAATGAAAAAGTTTTTGATGGTAAAAAGTACATTCACCTGTTGCTATTGTAATTTTAAAAGTCTTTTTTTTTGTAAATTTTTTTTTTTTTGGTGACTCTAAAATAATAGACCCAACATTAATTTTATTTATTAGCTTCTTTTTTTTTTGTTGTATGTCCAAGATAGAATAATAACAGTTAGAATAATTTTAGAAGCTGTGAACAGAATCAGTAATTTTTGTTTTTTTTAATAAAAACAAACAAAATTTTTTAAAGTTATAAAAAAATTATTGTTAGCTTAAATTATCTTTTTATTTTGTTTTAAATAAACTTTATTGAGTAACGAAATTAACTTAGTAATGGGAAAAATTTTTCATTTCTTTTAATAATTCTTATATTATTATGTATTTTTGGGGAGTTAAATTATTATTTCACAGATAATTTCTTTGATGTATAATTTTTATAGGAGGACCTAACAAAAAAATATCTTAATTTGTAATTTTTTTTTAGTACAAATTTGTAAAGTTCATTTAATTATCACATAAATTATGAATTGCCGGAGTAAGTAATTAAGATGGTAAATTCTGATTTTGAATAAATTATACAATTGTTTTACTAGTCTATAATTTCAAACTAATAACTACCTAAATAAATAATTGAAAAGTTTGAAGTCAGTTTGAGTTTATACAAAATTTAAATTAAGTTAAACGGAAACATTTTTACTTTCAAATTGCAAAATTTCATTTTATTAATACCACAACGAAATTTTGCACATTTTCATCTACTTTACGAATAGTTAAATTTTTGAAAGTATAATTTATCATTCAATTAAATAAATTACATATATCCTATTAGTAATTTTCGATGAAATCAAAATAACAGATCATAAATACCATGTTGCATCATCTAATTAATTATTACTATTGATAACTATTTATTACTGCCCACAATTCAAAATATTTCAGAAATGATTACGTGAAAAAGACAATGTAAAGAAAGAAACTTAAGTTCTCTTATTATGTATCTTTTTATGTATATCATTTATCTGTATAACATAATTATTATTATATAACAACAAAAAAATTAGTCATTATTTACTCGTTTGAAGATAATAATAAAATAAAATAAAAATAAATAAAAAACGGTGTTAAAATATGTCAATTATGTTTCAGTGAACCCAAAAATACAACAAGTTTATTATAATTATAATTCTACCAAAAGATAAAAATAAAAACATAACATTAAAACTACTTTATTTTCTATATTATTTTAGAAAAAGAAATTTTCTTTTCCAATGTTTTAAAAGAAAATAAATAAATTACATATATTAATTCTTAATTCTTTTCATCATTTTATGCTCTTTCGCTTATATAAAAAATAAAAATACAGAAAAAAGATAGATTATTATGATCTTTAAAATATGATTCTTCCTGTTTATACGTAACTATTATAGAAATTGCGTGATCAGAAAATTAATAAACATATAGAAAAAAAAAACCAACAATAGGATACTTCCGTTCGATTTTCAATCCATAAATGCTATTAGCTGTAAATATTTTAGATATAACCCTAAATTAAGAAAAATATCTATCAATAATATAATAAAACTCAATTATCTTTTATGTTTTTTGTTTTTTATAGATTATTCTTTCAACACAAAATTGTAAATCTATTCCTGATTATCTTATATGTTATGTTTGGAATATGTAAAAAATAATAATTAACTATTAAGAATCAGCATAAATTATCCTTTAAACAATAAAATATAAATTAGAAATAAAAATGGCAGATAGTCGAGAAAGAATACGAGCTAAAGAAGGACGTGAATTTTTGACTAGTCCACGTCAGGTATTAAGACGTTTAATGTTATTATCAGAAGGTAGACAATATCGTGAAGCAGCTGGTGTTATTGGTAGACTTGGACCATCAGTTTTACGTTCAGTTATTACTGATTTACCAATAGATTTATTACTAGAAGCATTACCACACAGTGCATATCTACTTGAATCATTTTTTTCACGGTAAATAAATAATTACGAAATCATAATTCAATTTTTTTTTTCCCATCATTAAAATTTTTGTGTTTAATACGTTATTGTATGTTAATATAAATTTTTCTTCATTTCATTTCCGAAAAAAAATTTCCATTTTTCTTTTTCTATTGAATTTATCTTCTTTTATATTCATCATAAGATTGAATACAGTAAATCCTATACCAAAACCAAATGTACCAACTGAAGCTATTGTATGGCAGTTAGTTAGATTATTTGCAAATCCACATGAATCTGGTTTACGACAAAGATGTTTAAAATTAATACAATCATTGGAACGTTGGGAACCGAATTTACGACAAACATTAAAAGAACGTCGAAAATCATTAGATCAAGCAATTCAAGGATTAGGTGTACATGGTTTAACAGCTGATTATAATAATAAATTAATATCATTACATATTGCATTAAAAAATGAATTAATACGTCATATTGAAACATATAAAATTGCTGTACATAAATTAGAAGAATTAAGTACGGTAACATTAAAAAATGATCCAGCACAATCATCACATCAAAGATTATTAGCTATTAGTTATGCTGATATTCAACAAAGATTAATTGATAATAAAACTTTATTAACAATTATTGATAAACCAGATTTAAAACAATTACAAATTATAATAAAAAATTTAAGTGAACGTGTACAAAATGATAAAGAAGTTTTATTGGGTGTTGGACAAATACGTAGATTAGATCCACAATCAAATATTGATGATAGACCAGCAGCTGGGTTATTAATGAATTTTTCAAGAGGTTGTAATGCTGTATTAACATTAATGGGACCAGAAAGTAAACCATCTAGTCCAAGTGGTAGTGATGGTTATCATTCAGATTCAGATACATCAATTGATGAAATGAAGTAAGTTTTTAATAAAGAAATATTTTAAATTTCAAAATTTCAAAATCAAATAAACTATAAAAACGTGATAAAAATATATGTTTTAAATTTATAAATTATATATTATTATATTTCATTATAATAAATTTAATAATATTTCTATTGGATTTAAACATCTTATTAAATAATAACCACAAATTAGAACAAAAACGAAGACAATTTCATATTTTGTTGAAAAAACACTTGTTAAGGCTATAATTTTATGCTTTCCCTTTAATAAATTTTTATAATTTATAATTGAAACTTTTTAAATTACTAAAAATGATCTAAAAATTTTATAATTTTTTTTTTTTTTGTATTTAGTAATGAAATAGTTCGTCAATATCGATGTTTTTATACTGAAAATAGATCAGAAACATTAGAAGCATTAAATAATTTACAACAATTGAAACATGTACCAAACCTAAAGGCAAAAATTTTATTCTCAATTATAGTGGTAAGTAAATATAATACTATTTATGGATAATAATTTAAAAATAAAAAATTATATACTTATTTGTGAAATATTATTAAAAAAAATTAATAATTACAATGTTGCTATTACTGAAATTATTGCAAAAATGATAGGGAAAATATTTATTTGAAAATTTTGTTAAAAAAAGGATTAATATTTATTTACCGTGAAAAAAAAAAGTGAATTAAATGTTTCATTTATATTTGTTTTTTTTTATTATTATTATTATTATTAATCTGATAAATGCGAGAAAGTTGCTCCTTCATTTCTATTTTATTTGAACATCTTTTTTAAGTCTAAATCAAAAAAACAACTTTCTGAAATCATTTTTTGAAATGATATAAGTTCAAATTGGATTTTTTTTTTTTTTTGGAATATATAACATTCAGCATAAAAATTGAACATAAATCTGAAAAATATCAGGTTATAATACTTGCCATAATTACTTTTACTTTGAACTTGATCTCAATTTTTTATTTTTATTTGAAAAAAAAATTATACTTTCGAATGAGCAAGTCAATGACTAGTTTTTTTTAATCACTCTTATAATGTTATTATCCTGAATTTATACGTCCAATAATTCTGATTACTTTTATATATCAACTTTAATATTACTTAAATCATAAAAAAAAAAAAAAATGAACTAAAATATTTTCTTGTTTGCTACTCAGCTTTCTTTTAGAGCATGCCATGGACTACGAGAACGTAAAATAATGGAAGTACGTCGATTATTATGTTGTCCTATGGAAAGTGTTGACGATGAGACATTATTAAGTCTGGACCGGTCAATACGTAAATATTTACATGATACAACAAATACATATCCAATGGGTGATATTGAACGACAAGTTTCAAATCAGGTAGCCATTATTAATTGTATATATAGTAGTTTTGTTTTCAAGTTTTTCAAGTATCACAGTTTTTCATTTGATTTTCAATTTTATCGAGAGTGGTTTTTAAAAAAAATTCTTAATAATTTTGAATTGACAAAATTGAAATAATAAGGAAGATTACAAAAAAAAAAAGAAAAATGATCTTAAACTAAAATGGAAATTAATTTTAATTTCACTAACCTACTTAGATAACAGATACTTTTTTATGTTTTTTTAATGTTTTTTTTTATAATTTTATAGGTGTTGTCAACATTACATGAATATCCATGTTTAGAGAGTTGCATTTCATTGGTACAATTTATAAGTCAATGTGTACGATTATCATGGAAAATGGTTAATCAAAATTTACCATATTATTTGGATAATGATTTTACTTTAGGTATAAAAAAAATATATTTAATTCTTTTAATGATATTAAATATATCTAATTTTTTTTATTATATATTAGGATTTTTATGTCCAGAAAAACATGAACGTTATTCACAATCAGCTGATAAACGATCTGATTTAATAAAAACATTTTTATGGCCATCATTAATGCAAAGTAATCGATGTGTGGTCAAAGCAATTGTTACAACTTAAAATAATAATAAAGAAGAAAAAAAATTATTAATTATATATTTATTTAATAAAACAATACATAATTATTTTATTTTATTTGTAAATATTATTTTTAACATTAATTTTGATTTTTTTTTTTTTTTTAAGTATAAAAAATCATTAAAATATAAATTTATGTTATTGGAATTAATATTACATTACAACTTATAAATTTATTTGTACAAAGTAATTTATTTATACGATAATAATTAATAATATCATTTGGTGTATTAAATAATTTTTCAAATGGTTTTTCCAATCCAATACCATATTTATTTTCTCCATAAATTTTACGTATATATAAATGAAAGAAATTATTACGTGCTGTAACACTTACAACATATTTTATTGAAATATCCTTTAAGAAATTTTAAAAAACATAAATTTTTGAATTAATTTAATAAAATTTATTATAAAAAAAAAGATAAATATTGGTTTATTTTTAATAATATAAAATTTTTTTTTACCTCTTCACGATAAGGACGTACTAAACATGAACCATCAATACGATAACTAAGTATATCTTCAGCCATTAATCTATCAATTGTACGGAAATATTGTTCTGCTTCAATTGTTTTAAATTTTTTTATTGGTGTTAAATTATCCTCAAAATAATTATCTAAATTTATTGAATTACTAATAATAATATAATCATTATTATCATTATTTTTATTATTTATATTACGAATTTCATTAATATCTTCATAATTTTCTTGTTTATCTGTTGATGATGATGATGATTGTATTGTCGATGATAAATTATTATTATTATTATTATTATTATTATTAAAACAAGAACAACAACAAGAACAACAATTATAATTATCAATAGCATCATGTGTTATACGAATAAATAAATTTTGTATTACAGTCCATAAAACACGTATTGACCAACACATAATTATTAATAATAATTGATTTATTTGTAAATAAAAACAAATTAATTTTTAATTTAATATTTTCAATCTAATAGAATGTCTTAATTATAACTAAAAGGCAATTTTTTATTTAATTTATCATCGAAATAGAGTTAATAATTATTATGCTCAGTTAAGATATTATTATGTACAAGTTACATTATTGTGAGTTAAAGTTTAATATTTACCACAAATATTGAAAATGATATTATAAAAAAAGAAAAAGAGGAAGTGTTTTTTTTTTTTCAAACCAACAAAGAGGAAAAAATCATTAACAGATGTTCTGAAATAATTTTCTCATGCACAACAAAAATTAAGATACATTTATCTTTTTTTTTTTTTTAACACTAAAAAATTATTAAAAGATACTTAGATAATGTGAGTTTTTATTTATGTTTTTTTTTTTATTAAATTTAATATTACACATTTTTCTTTTCACATTAATAATTAAATTTTCTCACTTAAATTAATTTAATATACTAAAAATATTTTGGGTTGTTCTTTTTTTTTTATCCAGTATGTTTTAGAATCGATGTTAAATAATAAACTAAAAATATAAGAATATTTATTTTTTTACTGAGCTACAGAAAAAAAATAACAAAATTAGTTAATGAACAACTTTAGTTGTTTTTTTGCAATGTAATTTAATCATTTTAGTAATATCAGTTTTCTGTTCAAAAAGCGTGAATGTTCATAATTTTTTTTTTTGTATTTAAAATTTAAAAAAAAAAAATATTATTATGCAGTAATTAAAAAGAGAAAATTTATTTAAATTTTCAAAAAAAAAATATATTTCTCGTCTGGAATTGAACGTAGGATATATTTGTCGTATACTTGCTCTATGTGTTTTTACCTCCATTGAGCAATTACAATTTGATCAAAAAAGAAACTTAAAAAACTGAAAAAATGTTCAGGATTTCAATAATTATTTAAAAACAAAAATTTTTTAATAAACTTTTTTAATAAAAAATTTACACCAAAATTGTTAAACCTTGATGGTTGGTGTCACTCCATATGTGTGTTGCTCTCTGAATGAGTGTAAAATTAGGAATGTTTCTTGCAAATTTTTACCTTAAAAAAAGAATACAAAAAAACCCACGAACTGAAATTAGTTGAATGTTTCTTTGGTGTTTTTTAACATGTCATCTTTTGAGTTTTTTCATTAATTTATAAATGAAAAAACTCAAAAGATTACATCTTTGAGCCAAAAATGTATATTTACTTTGAGTGAAAATTATGAAAAATAACATTAAAATAGACAGAATATTTGGTTGTAGGCTGATTGTTCTCGAACAATTCTTCTCGAACAATTAACTCATTTGTCCTGCCAAAATTATTGCCAGCCAATTGTTCTCACACAATTATTCTCAGGCAATTCTTCTCAATCAAATTTATTCATGATGATGCTACATACAACAAAAATATATATTTGTGAATAGTATCTATTTGTGAATATAGATACTATCTATATATATAAATTAAAAAGAACAAAATACCTAAATTGTATATCTAAATTTATATATATGAAATTCAATGTCTTTGGAACCAAACTGGTCATTGTTAAAGGTAAATTGTATTGAAAAATGTATTGATTTGTATAGCTGAAATTAAATAATTAATAATAACATAATGAGCCGAATTTGAGAAGAACTTGAGGAAAATTATACGAGAAGAATTGTTCGAGAAGAATTGCCTGAGCATTATTGTGTAAGAAAATTGTGCGAGAAGAATCAACCTGTGGCCGAATATTTACAGAATTTTTTAGTCTAAATTTGAATCATATTTGAAAGCTACATAAATATAGTAGAGCTTTCATTTTTGTAAAATAGTTGAAAATTTATAAATTATTTCAAAAGATGGCGCTGAAAATTTATTTCCTGTAGATCTTAAAATTTAAAAACATATTTGTACCATTGATACGTATGATCTCTGTTTGTACTAACAACTTTAATTAAAATTTTGTAATTTTATGCTTATACATATATGTATGTTGAACGAAATTATGAATTATGTAAATTTGTATTTGGTTAAGATGCATATTAAAGTAAATTATACCAGTAAATGACAATTCGAATGTTATAAGAAAAAAATATCCAAAAACCTTGACCATTGATCACGATCTTGAATTGCAAAAAAAAAATTATCGTCAAGTTATGGTTTTTAAAACTGCCTCAAGTTATGGCTTTTAAAACACTGCGCTGCACATATGAAAGTTTTCAATACCAAAATTTAATGAACAATCTAATTTCATACTCAAACTAAAATAAATCAAAATAAGCAATTTAAACCACCAGCATTTATTCATATAAAATATACAAATAGTGAATTTATATTTTTTCATATTAAAATCATATTTGTTTTTTATAAATTTATTCAAAACTTAAATTACATGCACTTAAATCTTACATCAGATCAATCGTTCAATACTACATAATTTTAATATGTAATTACTGTACAATGTTAACATAAATAATTATATATGAATAACATAATCAATTTGAAAGACCTGTCAAATTATTATGATGTGGTAAGTAAATATTTATTTAACAATTTTGCATTCAACATATGAAATTATCATGTTTACAAAAAAAAAACGTGATAAATTTAGTACATATTACGCTTTTATTCTATATTGTGATCAAATTTAATTAATTGATTTTTCTTGAATAATGTGAATATATCTAATGTGAATATATCTTGTACAAATACTATATATTTGTGAATTATTGACAAGCTTTTGTATGATTATTTTAAATTCACTTTATTTTTTTATTGAAATTAAACAAACACATATCAAATGCAGAAAAATATAAAATTTACTTAACCCTATAATAAAATTATATTGTTATTTATTGAAATTGTTGGCTTTTTATTTGTACATATAACTATTGAAAAAAGCAAATAGCTTGAAAGGATTTACTTAGTGTTTTATTAAAAAAAAAGAGTTTATTAAAGATATTAGATATTAAATATTAAATTTTACTAAAATTTATTTAAATTTAAAAATTAGTTTTATATTTAAAATATGTAATTACTTATAGATTCTGAAATTTAGATTAGTATGATTATAAAAATCAAATGCTTTTTTGGTTAATAGGAATTTTAGGCTAAAATATATAACTTCCTTTTTCAGTTAAATATATATTTTTTTTTTCATAAAAATCTATAAAATTCATCCTCATTTGACATTTAAATATAAGAGTATATAAGAAATAATCTTATAAATGTGTAGATGAAATAATACTAATACAATTTTAATATTACAGCATCTGCGCTGGAGCATATGACGTCATATCTAGTCCTTTCTCTTAGACTGAATTGAATGAATTTGAGTAGGAAAGAGATACGTTCAATTCACCCTTTATTTTTTTTACAAATACCAATAAAATAAAAGCACAACCATATATCCTTTTTCTTAAAAGATTGTTCTAGTTACAAATAAAAATTTTTCAATTTTATTCATACATGTGATTTCGTTGTGGTGTGTATATAGGAGTAAAGAAAACTTTAGTTTAGTTGTTTTTTTATTTTTGTTTTAAAAGAAGTAAACCGCCTTTTATGTTTAACTTTTTAACCAGGAAATGAATTTAATTGAATTTATTAATTAAAAAATAGTCAAATATAGAGAATAAAAAAAAAATTAATGAAATATTTTAAGTGATTCCATAAAATTTAGATGAAAATAAAAATTAGTGTCTGTCAAGAAAAAAAAAATTTGTAAATGACTAAATAAAAGGTATTTATTATACTACATATAAAAATTATTTAATATTATTAACTAAATATTTAATAAAAAAAAATGTTAAATAAAAATTATGACAATTTAATTTTATTATTATTAAAAAAAAAAAAAAAATTCTATCTGATAAATTTCTTCCTCTGATATTTAAAATTGCGTGGTGGTTATATCTTTAATAATAATGTCTGAAGTAGTATAATAATATGTAATAATATGTATATAATTTTCTAAATTAAATTGGCAAAAATTTAATATAATAATAACGCTTCTACATGTGCTGACAACGAAATTCATATAATTTTTTTTTATATATACATTGTATATATTTGTAACTTTTAGTTTAATTTGGATTATGAATAAAAATATATCTTGTAAATCTTGAGGTCATTGTTCCAAAAAGAAAAATAAAAAAGTTATCTTGATTATTATTTTTATTTGTGATTCGTAATTTTAATTGGAACATTTTATACATTAGAGATTTTATAGATATATATCATAATTCTACGGTTGGTACTTTCTAGATGTAGAAGGACAAGTTAAAGTCATCGAACTTATCATTGTATTATATTCTTTCTTCTATTCAAATTTTTTTTTTTTTTTACTTTAGTATCTATAACATGAAAAACGTACTTGTTTAGAGATTCTGCATTATGTAGTAGTATAGAACGGAAAAATTTAATAGAAATTGTATTAAACATTGAAAAAAAATATGTGAAATTGTTTAAATTATATGCTCTAATTACAGAAGTAAAAAACGTGTAAAAAAAAATACAATGAAGGATAAATTGAATAAAACCAATTTTTTTTTAAAATTATATTATTTTTTGAATCAGCTAAAATATAATTCAAAAAAATTTGAAAACATTGACAATATTTTTAATGTAATGTTGTCAGCATAATTACCCTAAAAAAACAAATTTATGTACAAATTTTCTTTTTTTTTTTGTTAATAATTATAGAACCTTAAATTGTTCTACATTTTTTTTTAGCAGAATTTTTTAATTACAACATATATAATTTTAATTGTAAATAAAAATATATAAAAAAATTTTGTAAAAAAAAATTTATAAGATTGATGGTTGTTAACCTTTTTTTTTAATTCATACCGGAAATTTTTTTTTTGTCTGTCATTTTGATCATTTTTACTATACAAATTATATAAATATATATGAAAAAAAAATTAATTGAACTGGCAAAATGTGAAAGTATATTAACCCCAGTAGTGTTATAGTTTTGGTTCTACCCACCTTCGTAAGGAGAGAAAATTAAAAATCAATAAGTAAATGTTAAAACATAAGATTGGAATAATATCATAATCATAATATTTTTCAATCTTGACAGAAATAATTAATAATTTATTTGTTGTCTTCCATAAATATTTAATATTTAAAAACTATTTTTTAAAATTTAAAAACTTTAAATATTGAAGTCAACTAAAATAAATATTGAAATTAAAAATATAAATTATTCGAGATATACTTCGACTTTTCAATAATTACCAGATAAAAAAAGTAGTTTTTTTTTATTACACATATAGAATATTTTTTATATTATTATTAATAATTTTTTTATGATTTCTGAAAGTTTTACGCCTATCAAAAGGTGCCTTTATGTCTGTTTAGGTCGAGTTTAAGGCCACACAATATGATTTTCTATACAAATTAACTTGTATATTATATACCAAATAATATGAATTAATTATTTAATTTGAATATTAAATAATTTATTAATATATTTAGTGTAGAATAGTAGTATCTTGTTGATTTAAAATTAATTAATTATTAATTAATAAAATTTTAATCAGATCCATTAATAAAAAATTCATATTGGAAACAAAAAAATTTCATTTTCGGCATAATTTAATTTTTTTTTTTTACTCTAATAGCATAATTAATTAATTTTCATTAAAATTAAATAATTTATTATATTTTATATAAAAAATTTAAAATTCTAATTAAAATTTTTTAATTTTCGACTTATAATTAAAATATAAAAGTTTTTCTGCAAAATTTCACAAATAATCAACTTTGTACAAGTATTAATATGTCATCTTACACTGAAAAGATTAATGTACTAATACTTTGTATATTAAAATCATAGAAATTTGTTTCAATTCTAGCATAAATATTTAAATTTTTTTTTCTGCTAATTTATATTTCGATAGTCACGAAATAAATATATATCTTTTTTTTTTTAAATTGATTTTAATTTTGAATAATTTCTTCTTATAAATATATTGTTTTTTTTTTTTTGTTAATAAGAATTGATTTGTATCTTCAAAAATAATAAACTTAAAATCATTTTTTACTATAAACACAATTCATTTTGAAAGTTTATTATACCTATACAAGCAATAAATTCAATTTTCTAATAAAAAATTAAATATTTTAAATTTATCATAAAAAAAGTAAATAAATTTAATTCAAAAAAATTCAAGACAACGTACAGTCTGTAAAGGAATGAGCGAAAAAAATATTTTTTTAAAAAAAATTTAGTATTGAAAATACTATTTTGTGGAGAATATTAGAAAGCTTTAAAACAAAAAAAAAGTAATCATACATCAAAACAACAAATTAGAAAACTTGTTTTTCCAACTGTAATGAGAAGAACAATTTTATTGAAACTCTCAACTCACAAGAAAAATGCCGGTTATAATTAAGTACTTAAAGCCACCTATTTTGAAGATAATATGTTCCAAATATATTTTATTGTTAAAAAAAACTGGTTCTAAAGTAAATATGTATATCCTTAAATATCCTAATTATTTCCCTATCTCAATATTATATCTAATACACGTGTCCGTTCCAACACTCACATAATTTTATAGTATGTAATGAAAAAAACTTATATATTTTTTTGTCTTAGTTGAAATAAGGTCGCCGCCATATCATATCAGTATATTTTTATAATCAAAATGTGGTTAATTTCTTTACATCTCAATTCTAAAGTTCTGAATAATTTTTCATCCCCGTTTAAGACGTGTATCAAACGTATATAAACACAATCAGAAATTTTTATTTTGTATTTGTATAAAATTTTTATTATGTCTGTCAGTCGCTTTTTATATAAGAATAATTCTTCAGGTTTTAAGTTAGACTTGAAAAAAATATATTGTCAGTCGTAAAGTGTTTGTCGTACACTGTAGCCGGTATTTTATTTTTTTTTTGTTTCCTTTTAATTTTTTAGTTACTAGTTTTGTAGTTTTTTAAAAACACGTAAAATAATAATAATAAAAAAAAACAAATAGGAAACATATTTTCAATGTTATTAGACAATTTTTTTTAAAAAAAAATTATAATATTTAACTAATGGCAGTGTAATTGACCCTATTTTAAGGGTTGGCCACACTTTGTTATTAAAATTTAAAAAAAGCATAACAAAAAAAATATTCAGTTTTAATTTTAGATTAAATATTTAATAAAAAAAAATATATTTTTTTTTTTTATGAAAGAATGTTGTTTCTGTTTTTTTTATAATAATAATTAGTGAAGTGTTAATTTGTAATTCTATATATTTATCCAAGCATAATAAATTATAAAAAAAAAAATTAATGAGATTTTTGTTTTTCTATTTTATTAAATTAAAAAAATATGTAATAAAAAAAAAAAAAATATTTATGTTATTTTTAATAAAAATGTGAATAAGTTTTAACTTAAAATTATATTTTATGTTAAATTATTATTTAAAAAAACGTATAAACAAAACGTAAATGAAAAATTGGATATTCCATAAATAATTATTAGCTAAAAACATTTCAAAGTAAATAAAAAAACAAAAGATATTAAATAGTTTAAGAAATGTAAGTGAAATCAATATTAATCACAGTGTACCATATAATTTTAGATTAATATTTTTTTTTTTGGTTACCATGTCAAATTAAATTATTCATAAAATCTAAAATTAAAAATTCGAAAACTATTTCCTTCTCACATAATTTTTTTATTAAATCATTTTATTAAATATATTTTTTTATAAATTAAAAAACACAAAACTTCACACTGTGTCAACAAAATAATAAAATCGGAAATTCTAATAAAAAATCAACCGCCAATTTAATACCACACCACCAAGCTTATAAGATCCTTTTATGAATTAATTAATATAGAATTTTTTTGTGAGATATTTTGATTTTTTTGACCTTTTTTTACTTCAAGATTTTCTGTTGTGTTTATTAAATCATTTTTTATTTATCCAAAATCTTGGGAAGATTTTTGATTTAATAATCAAAAAAAAAATAATAAAGAAGATAAATAATTTTCTTGTTATTCATAATTCAAAAAGGATGTATGCACACAAATATATTAGTTTTTAATATGAATAAATTAAAATAAATTATTCAAAATTATTTACTTATTAAATAATAGTAGTAGTAGTAGTATTAAAGTATTTATGATTTCAAAATATTTTATGTTACCAAAGAACAAAGCTGGCAAGTTATGAGTAATTAAATATTTATTAAATTATGTTTTAATAAAATTTGAAAAAAAAAACCTTATTTGGAATTTATAATTCTTGTTATTCGCTAATTTAAACGACCTTAAAATTTGATTCTGTAATAATATCTTTTTGTATTTATCTTATATAATTATCAATAATAATGTTCCATAATTTTTTTTTTACCAATTATTATTTGCGGTTTTCAATAAAAAAAATAATTCACAGTTTCATTTATATAGCTCCAGTTAAACTGATCACAAACTGTTTTAATTTACTGCCATATCATAGAAAGAAATATACTTACATAATATTATAAATTTTAATTCAGTGTTGTTTTTTTTTGTTTTGTTGAAATTTTTGTATTAATATTTAATTAGGTAATAAAATGACCTAGTTTACGGCTGGTATAATCTCCGTTAAATTGATATAAATCATAATTTTTGAAAGCGTAAAGAATCTTATTATAGAAACATAAAGATTTGTTAAAATGTTAAAATATATGGTTTTTTTTTCAAAAATTCAAAATTATTAAATATCATTTTTATGAGTTTTAATTTTAGTGTAACTGAAAGGATTTTACAGATTATTGAAGAGAGCTTAGTGGGTTAAATAAGATTTTTGTTAAATTAGATATTGTTACAAACATGCAGGTTTATGTATATTTTGAGTAGCGGTATAAATTTTTATATAAAAATATTTAAAACCTTTTTGAAATTATTAGTACTTTGTAACAAACTGATCATTTTAAGAGTGATTTACTTAAAAACTGAAAATATCACTTAACACCTTTATCCAATAATCACTTCAATTAACAAAAAAAAACAATACGAATGAATAAAACTATTTTAATAATTTAATTAATACTAAAATTTCTCATAGTCCTTTTTAAGAATTTTTTTTAAATAAATTATACATTTATAAAAATTTCCATTTCTTTCCTAAATTATCTAAATTTCTTATATTGTAAAAATATTTCCTATTTTTTTTTTATATTTATCTCATAGAAATATGTGATATAAAATTTTATGTTATCAACAAATAAAATAATCTTGTTAAGCTCATAAATTTTAAATACAAAATGTTATATAAATAGTTATAAATTCTTTAACAATACAAGTAGTTAGTTTTATCAAAATTTAGAAATGAAAAAAAATATTTTGGTATTTTTTTCATAAATTAAATATTTAATTAAAATGTTTTTATTTCTTTTGACAAAATTAATTGTCATAAAAAAATATTATATTAGAGATTTTCTATTAGATATAAAATTCAAATAAATTAATATTTTTAGACCGACAATTTACTTAAAAACACAATTTGTTTCAATATTGATTTTAGAAAATATCATATTTAGTTTATAATTTTTTTTCCTTTAACAATTTTCTTAGTTTCCGTTTCGTAAATTCAATATTTTATATACATTTAACCTTAATTGAAAGTAAATTTAAAATTAAATTACATTTCAATTAATTTTACTAAGTGTTGGCAATATTAATCATACATTTTTACAAATTTAATTTTTCAGATTTTCCAAAAAAAAATATTAAACATAAAATTCATCTCATAAAGTAAATAAATTAAATTTAATTAATTAAAAAAAATTAATAAATAAATAAAAAAATGGCTGAAGAAGAATCACTAAATAAAAAGACAAATGAATTGTCTCGTAAAAATTCAGCATCAAGTTTTATAAATGAAGGAAATAATGCTGATAATGATGAAGGAAAACCGACTACTACTACAAATGGTACAAATGGTACTGAAGGTGGTGGTGGTGGTGATGTTGGACTACAAGCTAAAATGAGTTTATTAAATGGTGTTACTGTAATTGTTGGTTCAATTATTGGTTCTGGTATTTTTGTATCACCAACTGGTGTCCTAATGCATACAGGAAGTGTTAATTTATCACTTATTGTTTGGATATTATCAGGTGTATTTTCAATGGTAAGGTTATTATATTTTTTACTATAAAAATTAATTTACTAGTAAATCGGGTTAATTCGGAATAAAAAAAGTTTTTTTCTATAAAAAACTACAACGAAATTAATCTGATAAACATTTAAATCTTGACATAAATGTAGATTTAATTAATGTAATAAATATTTATAGATATATAGTTTGTTTATTAACTTTATTAAAATATATTATTCAATTTTTATAGGAAAGATTTAATTTTACTTTCGATATTATTATACTTGATTAAACACCTTTAATTAGCAATTCTGGGTAATAAATTTGAATAAATTTACTAGTTATATATATTTAAATTACATTTTATATTTTTTGCAAATATAAAGAATCTACGGTTTTACTAACCTTAAATATTTTAATTAGTTAATAGTCCCTGCATAATTAACGAAAATTTTTTTTTAAACCAGATGGTATTTAAAGCTTTTAAAATTTATGGCATACTTATTTAAGAACAAGAAAAAAAATGAATTTAATATTTTTCAAAATATCATAAACATAAATAATCTTAAATAAATTTTAGTAAAATATATACTTTATAACTAAGATAATAAAATCAATTATAAATGCAAAAATATATATTTTTTGTTATGATACAACTTATTTTAAAATAGTTGTTTTGTAATTAGAGTTGCCACCATTTTAAAATCATTTTTTTCAAATTTCATCATAAATCATGGTTTTTCAAAGATCTGATATGTAGAAGAATCTTTATTATTTTTTTTTTTGACAAACATTTTTCTAGATTTTCTAAATTTCAATTAACTTTAATCTTCTTAAATTTTTATTAAACTTGTATTACAACTCTTTTAATCCCACGTACAAAAAAAATTTAAATAACGATTAAAAACTAGTTATATGTAATTAATTTTTGAAGAGAAATTTTCATGAAAAACACCATTTTACTAATTTGATTTATTTGTTTTAACAAAACAGTAGAATTTATGTATGATGAACATGTTAAGCAAATTAATGTTTACATTCAAGAAATTTTATTGTACTAACCCAACTTTATTCAAATTCAATAAACTCTTACCATTTTTATTTTAAAAAAAACAAAATAACTATATGTGTATACATCTGTAAAATTTATTACGTGATTAGTTTACACAATTTCATAAAAAAACAAAAAATAATAATATTATTATATGTTTTATAGGTAGGTGCTTATTGTTATGCTGAACTTGGTACAATGATCCGTAAATCTGGGGCTGATTATGCATATATTATGGAAACTTTTGGTCCTTTTATGGCATTTATACGTCTCTGGATTGAATGTATGATTGTACGTCCTTGTTCACAGGCAATTGTAGCATTAACATTTAGTGTGTATGTCCTTAAACCATTTTTTCCTGAATGTCAACCACCTGAAGATTCTGCAAGATTATTAGCAGTTTGCTGTATTTGTAAGTACTGTAGTATTAGTTCAATATTTGTTCAAAAATTTGACTTACAAATATAAAATCAAATCAAAATAACAATTTATTTACGCATTTAAATCAATTTATTTTATTATTATTTTGATATTTGTCTATTATCAGTATTAAGATACAGAATTTAATTTAAAATTTTTCACCCAGAGTTCAAAATCTTTTATTTGCATCAGTTTATTATTTTTATATAATATATTTTATAATTGTATTTTAATTTAATATTAATAAAATGTTTTTACACCATTTTTATGTGATAAGAAAAAATATTTATTATAACCTCTGGGATTTTTATTTAGTATTTTTGAATTACAAAATAAAATGAAAATAAAAATCGTTTGAGAAAATTTATTTATGTAAAATGTAAAAATATTATTAATCAATTAATAAATGAAAATAAATTTTTTTTACAGTGGTACTGACCTTCGTCAATTGTTGGGATGTTAAATGGGCAACGAATGTTCAAGATGTTTTTACATATGCTAAATTATTAGCACTTTTTATAATTATTGGAACTGGCACATATCAATTATGTTTAGGTAATGAATATTATAATTATTTACTTAAATTAATTAATTTAATTTATATTTCTATTTTTTATAGGAAAAATTGATAATTTTACTTTTAATAATACAAATACACAAGTAACATCATTGGCTTTATCATTTTATTCAGGATTATTTGCTTATAATGGCTGGTAATTAAATAATTAATCAATTTTTTTTATTTCTATTTTCTAGCAGATAAATAAATATTTAATTAATTTGTTTACTAAATATTTTTATAGGAATTATTTGAATTTTATTATTGAAGAATTAAAAGATCCAGTTAAAAATTTACCAAGAGCTATTGCTATTTCTTGTACATTAGTTACAATTGTTTATGTTTTTGCAAATATTGCATTCTTTACAACATTAACACCAGATGAAGTACTTGGTTCAGAAGCAGGTAAATTTCTACTAAAGTTTATATATAAAAAAAAAATTTATATAAAAATTTATTTATAATTTTTGTAGTTGCTGTTACATATGCAGAAAGAGCATTTGGAATGTTTGCATGGACTATACCTGGTAAATTTTATACTGAAATAAGATTTTATTAAAAAAAAATTATAAAATTCATAATCTTTCATTTAGTATTTGTTGCCCTTTCGACATTTGGTGCTGTAAATGGAATACTTTTAACATCATCAAGACTTTTTTATGCTGGTGCATGTGAAGGACAAATGCCTGAAATTTTAACAATGATTCAAATACAACGATTTACACCTACACCAGCTGTTTTAGTAATGGCATTATTATCAATGCTTTATCTTACAGTTTCTGATATATTTGCACTTATTAATTATGTTGGTTTTGCTACTTGGGTAAGAAAATTATGATTTTTAAATAAATTAATAATTTTCTTCATTTTAATGTAATTTGTGTTTTCTGTTTTATTTTAGTTGAGTATTGGTGTATCGGTTCTATGTTTACCATGGTTAAGATGGGCTCAACCAAATTTACCAAGACCAATTCGTGTAAATTTAATTTTTCCAATTGTTTATTTATTATCAACAATTTTTGTAACTGTTGTACCAATGTACGCAAGTCCAATCGAAACTGGATATGGTGTATTAATGATTTTATCTAGTATACCTGTATATTTTATTTTTATTGCATGGAAAAATAAACCAAAATGGTTTCAACATTTTATGGGTAAGTTTGGTTATTAAAATAATAATTAAAAAAATAATTTTAAAAAAAAATTTATATAATATTTTGCGATTCTTATTACTTAATTTTTCATTCCCCAATTTTTTTTTTATTTTAAATATAATTTTAATTATTATTTCATATTAAAAATATATAATTAAACCGAATTACTTTCTAGGAGGATTAACACATAATCTACAAAAAACTATGATGGTTGTGCGACCAAAAACAGCGTCAAAGGTGTTTTTTTTATTTTAATCAATTGGCACTATTTATAGAAAAATAGAAAAATTTTGCACTTTTTTTAAAACTAATAAATTTCGAAATTAATTAAACACAAATTAATTAGCACTGAAATTTATGTGACATATTCATTGCACATTTGCATTCTTTTTATAAAGAAAATTTGATAGTTTTTCGAATTAAAAATTTGTCATATTGACATATCGAATAAAAGCAGTTTTCAAGCACATTTTAAATAAATTTATTAAGCATATTTTTTTTAACAAAAAATTTATTAATCATTACTTTTATTTTATTAATTTATTTTCAAATTTCACAAATATTATTATTTTTTTAAAAATATTTTACTAATAAATCCTAAAATTGCATGATTATTACCATTGTTTTTTTAAGTTTATAAATTTTGCCTAATAAATTATAATTTTAAATTAATTAAATTTTTAAAATAAATATTTATTTCACTTATTTACGAGGGCAGATTGATAATTACGTGGACTATATATATAGCCTAGATATCGACTTGAAATTTTATATATAGCCTAGTAAATGATTTTAGAGGTAAAAAATACCTACTTCATACCTGATTTTAAAGGTAAAAAATACCTACTTCATGAATCACAGGTAGTCCACGTAATTATCAATCTGCCCTCGTATATTTTTAATTCAATTTTCAATTTCTTTTTTTTTTTTTAAATATTTAATTAATAAAATAAAATTTAATACTTTTTCAGTAAGCGTTACAATATTTCTACAAAAAATGCTCATGGTTTTAGGTAAAACAAAACCAGCTCAAGTTTAAATTTTCTATGTTTTTTTTTATACATAAAAACAAAAAATGTAAATTCATTTCAACGACGACGATTAAAGGCAACATTGTGGCTGTTTAATATAATATTTAGAAAAATTCAATTATTTTCAATTTTAATAAAAAATAAAAATATGTATATTTTTTATTTGCAATTCAAAACATTCCCAGTTTAATATTTTATTTTTAGTTTAATATTTTTTTTTTTTAATTTTTTAATTGTAATACTCCTGTTAAATACATAATGAGAAAAACTATGTTTTATTATTTGTTTATAAATTTTATGTAAGAAAAATTATGTTTTTTTTTTAATTTGTTTTAAATTTTAAATATTTAATATGTATTTTGATATATTTTAATTAGAGCAACATTGTAACGAATTTAAATTTTAAATCAAAGTAATATAGATATGTAAACATATAGTTTTGTAAAACATTAAAAAAATCATATCAATTTTCACAATGTTTTTTTTTGTAAGTATAATTGAAAATTTATAATTGACATAATATGTTAAACATAATTTTATATTAAAATATTTAATTTATGATTATATTAAATGATAAATAATTTTTTAATTTTGTATTATTTTAAAATTATCTCAATTTTTGAGATAAAATTACCAGATTGTTTTTTTTTTTTTTTTTGGTTTCAAAGGAAAAAGTAAAATTGATGTAAATTTACCTTGAATTTTGGCACAGCCACCAAATATACAAGGTATACAAAGAGGTCTAATATAATTAATACCGATTAATAAATGCAGGTACATACAAATAAATGGTCCAACAGATACAATACTGTTTTTCTTTATATAAATATACTCCATAATATAAATTTATACTCTATAATATTTGCAGATACAAATTAGAAAATAGATCAAATTCCAAAAATTTGAAAAATTGATAAAAACAAATTTTTTTGTATAAAATGTATTTTTTTTTTTTTCAATGTTGGGAGTATTTTATATAAAATTACATTTATGTAAAATTCTTCTTTATTTTTGGACTATAAGAATTTAAAGTTTCATGTAAATAATATATATATACATATATATATTAAAATCTGTACTACTGATAATAAAAGCTTAAAATTCATTTTTCATATAAAATAATATCTTAATAAAACTCATATTATTCCATTCGAGAGTTTATCATAAAACCAACCAAACTGCCAAATAAAATTTATACAAAAAAAAAAAAATTATTAATTGTACATAAAAATATGTACTATTAGAAAATTACATAAAATATACAGGTGGTTTATGAAATTACTATTATGTAATTTAGGAATAATTTTCGATTTACAATGAACCTGAAACATATAAAATATCTCATATCAAAAATTTGTTTAGAACATAAATAAAAAATGTTTTTATAAAACTATTAAAAGACTTAAGTATATGTATTTAAAAAAAAAATAAAAATAAAGCAGTTGGGTAGAAAAATGAGCTTTTTTTCTAAAAAAAAAAAGAAACAGAACATAATATGTAATATTATATCATATTTTAAAAAAAAACATAAAAAATAATTTTATGTTATGATAAGAAAAGGTAAAAAAAACTATTTCAATAAAAGATACGAAATACAAAAATGAAAAAAAAAATTTGTTGACAATAATATTTATGCACTCATTATACTGTAATGTTTAAAAAGAATTTATATAAATGTATCATAAATCAAACTATTTACTATAATTGTTTATCAATTAATATTATAAATATATAAATAAATTAAATGTAAAGAATTTAATAAAAAAACAAAATAATGTAAAGTTAAAAAATGTTCAAATATATAATTATTAATAAAATTATTTTCGATGCTTTAATTATGTTGCTTTAAATATGAAAATATGATTTTTTTTTTCTTTCTCAATTTATTCGTAATCTCTTTATTGTCTTATCATTTAATTTTGCACTTGACCAAAGTTCGTTCAATTCCATGTAACAAAATTTTAAAAATACATGAAATCTTCTGTATCTCTTTTTATTCTTCAATCTTATTATTCAACAGATAGTTGAAGGTTGCTATTTCAACTTTAATGGATCTTTAAATATGTATTTAAAAAAAAAATCAGTTTCAGGGTCGGTTTTCTACCACAAATTATCGTGTGCAGTTTCCCTATGTCTTTTACACTTCATTTGTAAAATTTTAATGGTATAACTTTGGTCGAAACCAGCTTTTTTATTTACTTTTTATTTTTGGGTTTTTGAGAATTTCCGTGCATAAAAAAATTAAATTTTACACTTAAAAAATATTTTCGATATAAGAATGATAACTAAGTAAAAAAATTAATTGAGTAAAATTAATTGAGTCAAAAACTTAAACAAAGTAACGACTTAATGAAACCAAATTTATAAAAATAAACGTTAAAAGGTTCGCATATGAGTTTAAAATTCACCACGAAATATAAAAATAAATGCTGCTTTCCAATCATATTAACTTTAAAACAGAATGGATTGCAATGACAAACGTTCTTATCATACCAAAAATTCAAAATTCTCCATTGTAATTACCAACAGTATTTTCGTGCCGTTTTTAACACCGCGAAAAGAAGTTGCTTTTCTGCATATAAAAGCCTAAATAAAGCCTTCTTAGCAGCACGAAAACGACCTGAATTTTTTCATATAAAACTGTCTTAATTTAAACATTTCGTTCTTTATTTCGTAATTTAAATGTTAGCAACTTTTACAAATGATTTTAGTAATTATTGGTGTAAAAGAACTAACTGGCATCAGTACTTTAAAATGAAAAACAAAAACTTGAACACAACCTTTGCGCACTGCCGTCATTACAGTCCCAACGCTTCAATGGGAGACTTATTAACTAATTCTCTAATATCGCTAATTATTGCGATGAGAAGTTGTTTTAAAAATACCTAAACTAAAAGCTGCTGGTATTATCTATTTTGCGTTCATTACAGAATCATTAACAAGAAGTATTTTTAACAGATCCATTATTAAATACATTTTTATTCGTTTAAATTTATGCAAATTACATAAAAAATTACAATATGTAGTCAGAAATTTAAATATGGTTCTAGCAAAATTAGTTTCAGTTAAATATTTGATCAAATTGATATTAAATTTTTCTTAAACCAATTAAATAAAAACCTCCAAAAATTGTAAAAATTTAATATAAAAATTTTTACCTCCAATATTCATTAGTACCTCAACACTGAAAGTTGACGCTTCTCTAACAACCAGTTTGTAATTACCATAAAATGTATCTTCCATTTCAACTTTCAACAAATCAAGAATCGGGCTATTTTGAATATGGGTAAAGTGAAATTGTATTGAAGAAAGTTAAGTAGTAGTAGTAGTAGTAGTGTAGTGGTTTTTATTTTCCTGTTTTAGTTGGATTTTGATTTTTTTGAGTAGTAGTCCCCGTGTACAGCAGAAAAGTTTTTCCGTCGTTTCTGCGGAAAAAAAAAATATATTAATTTTTGTAAAAAAAAAATAATTAAAAATAATTTTTTTTTACAAAAATATTAAATAATTTTCGGTAATTAAATTTTTAGTGACTTACTCTACAAAACAACATAAAAAAAAAAATTCACTTAAAAAGTAGTTATAAAAAAAAGTGTTAATTTTTTATACAAATTCTATAAAATTTTCGCTTTTTTTTTTTCATTTTACATTTTGATGTACCTAGTGAATTACACTCATACACATTTAAATTAATACACAAACAAAATACTTTAACAAATTCTATGCATACATGCATACCAATAATAATAAATGAAAAGTATTTTTTATTTTCGGTCGAAAAAATAATATAAAAATTACCACACCCTGTGCGTTATAAATGATATTTACGGATGTGTGCGTGTGTGTGTTGTGTGATTTCATATAAATTTTAATATTTTAATATAAAATAAAAAAAAATGTTCTATTCAGATTTCGTTCATTAGTTTCAAATATAGGGTGTCTATTTTTTTGTAATTTAAAAATATATTGAGTGCTAAATTTATAAAAAAAAATAGTGCGGATTCATAAGTATATAATATACGAATATATTTAACTTTCATTCATACAAACAAACAGTTTAAAAATTTGAAAAAATAAAAAAATAATAATTGTATTTAAAAATGTTTATGTAAATTACATGTTTTTATGCAAAAGTGTTTAAAAAAAAAAAATTGTAACAACACACATAAACTAAATCTATTTAAAAAAATGCATTAAATTAATAATTAACCTTACTTTTCAGACGTCAGAAATTTATTTATTCAACTATATTTACTATAAATTATAATTCATTTCGAATAAATTTCGATCTAATGCCAAACAAACAAAATTATCATCAAATTATTTGCAAATTTTTACTTAGCAAAGCAGAAAAATAATATTTAAAAAGATCAAATTTTAAAGAAAATATCAACAAATTTCAATTGAAAAGTGTAAGTTAAAAAAAAATAGTACTTTAGATATAAATTTTATGTAATTTTTTTTTTTTGTGGATTTTTGGAAAAAGAAGAAAAATGTCTACACCAAAATTTATTGAAATTATTCTTCTACTAAAAAAAAAGCCAATCATCGAATTAATAAAATTGTTGTGTTTTTTTTTTTTTTTGGTGTAGAATTCGTTGTATCTTTTTAAGTGAACTGAACAGAATCCCAATAACAAGAAAATAAATATAAAAATATGCCATGGTCGTTAAATTGTATAAAAAAAAAATAATGAAATTGAAAAATTAACCAAATGTAAATAAAGTACATTTTTGTTGGCTGGCTGGCTGTCATTATTTTACTATCATTTCGTTTTAAATTTTTTTTTTGGATTTTTTAATTTTTTGCAAAAAAAAAAAAGGGGGGGGGGAGGGAGGGTGGACGGACTTGACAGAAAAAGGTGGTCCATTAAATTTTTTTACAGTATTTTTTTTTTTTTGACTCGTTTCCCGGATAATGTAAATGATGAGATTACAGTCAATGTTCGATTTAAAAACATGTAAATTCATTAAAAAAATATAATTTAAATTCGTTGAATATGTTTACTTCTAGTTAGTTGAATATGGTCTTAGCTGAGAGTAATAAAACAATAAGAAACTATGAATAGAAATGAGTATATCGAGTAATACCATGCTCCCATGTACTGGGATTCAGTTTAAAATTATCATCAAATTAATCGTAACAATGGTTAATCAATATGTCAACTCAATGCATATTTTAATGCATGCTAATTTGACCTTAGTTCCGCCTTTTCTAACAATAACATTTTTGAAATTGTCAAAAACATAATATTATTTATGATAAATATGTCCAATAATAATTACAACAAAATAACAAAACATTATAGAAAATTTAATTTTAGAAATTTAGGAAACGAGAGTTGTCTGTATTGTAAACTGAGAGTTATTACATATTTTAACATATACACATCATCATCATTGTTTTTCATCTAAATTGTAATTTTTAAATGATTAAAATGTAATTTATTTGACCGAATTTAATGACGAGTATGATAAATGCGTAAATAAACATTATTTATTATGTTTTTTTTTTTTATTTTACAAAAGAATAAACATTTTATTTTTGGTTGGTGGCACTTGAAATTTATATGCATATATAAAAATTTCTTTAATATACAAGATAATACTTTATACTTATAGTAATATTAAAATCAAATATTGATTTTTTGCTGTTATTTTATTTTTTTATTTTCTAAATTTATAAATAAGTAACTTAAAAATTCATAAATCATATTATTCAACGATTTCTTTCAACAATGTTAAAAACGTATTTAATGGAAAAATGTAATTTCCTCCAAAAAAATTTAGATAAATCTGATATCGTATAAAATTTATAAATTTAAGAAATCAGGAAAATATATTAGACTCAGTTAAAATGTGAGTTTTGGAAACATATTTTTAGTTGGAATGCAATTTAGATTTAGTATGGTCAGCAAATATTATAATTGAATGATTTTTGTAGTATAGTTGATAAATATCACTTTTTCCACATCAAAACAATATAAATTTTTTTAGTAATACTGATTTAAAGATTCAAATCGTGAACATAAATGATGTGGTTCCAATATCTTAAATAAATATTAACAAAATACCTGATGATATAATTTGATTAATCGTTATCATCGTATAAGACAATTTTTTTTTTTTTAACTTTTGCATTAATCATAAATTTTCCTATTAAATTATACAATAATGATTCAAAAAATTTTTCATTATAAGTATAACCACCAGGAATTTTCGTTGTCAATTATATTAAAATTTTTTCATTAGAATTTTATTAATAATAATTATAATTTTATTTTAGTTAGTACGTCATTAGTTTAAAAAAAAACATAAGTGTCATTCCAGAATTTATTTTTTTTAAATATTTTCTTGTATTTACTTATAAAATATAAATATTTTATTAACCAAATTTGCTAAAAACAAATTTTCAAGTGTGATATTTATTTAATTCTGAGTATATACTATTTTTTTTCCCATTAATAAACTATAAATAATATAAAATATATTTTTAATTTAATCAAAAGTTTAAAGTTTAAAATTGGGAAATTTTATTATATTTTTCATTTTTTGATGTTACTTAATTAAATATTAGTGAATTTATTTTATAGTTTCAAATACATTAAAATTTAATTAATTGTACAATAATTTTGTTACTATATCAGCTGGTTTTTTTATTTCATAAAATTAGGGTTTCCAATATTCGTCGTGTCACTAACAGAATTTCAATACTAAAATAATACGTTTTACTCGTCACTACCAGAATTTCAATATTAAAATAAAATTACCTGTAATGTACTCACGATGATGAATGTGATTAAGGTGCTTATTGGGACTCTATTATGTCCTTTTTCATTCGAAAGACATTAATTCAATAAACATTGAAGATATTTTAAAGATATAATAAGTATATTTATCAATATATCTGTAGGATTGGCTGTAGCTTAGTAATAATGTATGATACGGTCGGTACTGGATTCTATTCACCTTCGAGGCATCAACGTCGTTTAAAGTTTATTCATATTTAAATGAATACCAATAATAAAACTTATAATGAAAAGTAAAAAGACTGGAAGAAATGGTCAACAAATAATCAGTAAAGAAGCTATTAGTTTATTGCAAATAAAAATTTCGTTACTTTAAAAAAATTTTGTGGTTCGGAATAGCTAAAAGTGTAGTTAGTTGGTCCAATAAAATGTTTAGATTAGACAGTTCAAGTACAAATAATTCTGATTGAATGTTCTATGATAATTCGGGGAATGAACATGTAGAAAATAATCAATTTCAATATGCCGGTATTTTTAAAATATGTATTAAGTAACATGGAGTTATATTCCGGTTCCTGTTATTATTAATGTTCAGAACCCCCATTAAAATCTTTCCTGAAAATATTTTAAATTATTTTTTTTTTGATATTTTAAAATAAAAATAGATTTAATTCAAAAAAAAAAAAATAGAAAAAAACATTTGGTTTTTATTTAAACATTCAATTTTATCGACAATATTTCAATTTAAAAATTGATATTTTTTTAAAATTAACATGTAATTTCCATAAACTTTTTATTATTAAATATACAAAAATATATTTGCTGTCATACTTAATTTCTTTTATTTTATTTAATTTTAAAAATATACATAAATATATTATTTTATTTTATTTTTTTAAATTTGTAGATTGTGGAAATTTACAAAATTTTCAGTATTTATTATTACATATATCTATCTATCTTATTTATTATTTTTATATATTTTTTTTCAAAATAAAAAATTTTATTTTAATATATTTCTAAGAATATTTTATTTTAAAATATAATATTAACTTATTCCAATTCACCCTTTTTTTTATGAATATGTAAAAAATTTACAAGGACCCTTGAACCTTTTCCGTTTTTTTTACTTTTCTTTTGAAATTGCAAAAAAAAAAAAAATGTTGCACATAACTTCTAGCTTAGTACATAAATATAATCTTTACATGACTTGGCACTAAAAGTTCAAAATTTATTATTATTATGTTTTTTTTTTTTCGTTCGTTCGTTTTCTTTTTATTTTTCGATTTAATACAAACGATGTTTTTGTACCAAATTCTAAAAGTAGAAATGAATATTATTGGTACAGGTCAAGTCAGGTCATTTAATTTTTCAGTACAATAATTTTTTTTTTTTTTTGAAAAAGTTTTAATAAAATAAAATTATCATATATATACATACATCATAATATAGTATCTTATGTATAAAAATTTTTTTGATTTATAATATAAATTTATAACTTTTTAAAAATTTATTTACATCTTATTTTTCATTAAATTTGATATAATTCCAATGTAAATATGTAAAATTTTCAATACAAAATTTAATATAAATAATGTTAAATTTTTATACAAATTGCGTCTTTTCTAATATATTTAATTTATTTTTTTTTTGATTTTTGAGATAAATTTTTTTGTTTATTGATTGAAAAATTTATATTGAAATGAGCCAGAAGTTTTTGAAAATTTTTTGTTACACGTTGTATACATTATTATCATATGTAGGGTATAAATGATTTCAAAATCAAAATCTTTCAACATAAGCCCACATAAATTGTAACAATATTCTTAATTCTAATTTTTTTTTTTTATGTTTATTAAAGAAAATTGCAATAAAGGCCTTAAATGTGAAATATTATATTTTATTAAACATGTAAGCTTAACAGCCTTCGTCATATTAACTTAGTTTACTTTTAGTTTAAACAAGACATTTTTCATATTGACGAAATGTCAAAAATAAACATGTTTAATTATTAAACATGATTATCTTGACGGGTGTAGTATGGTTTAAGTTTGATACTTAATTTCGACGCATATACATGACTACAGGTATTTTCGAAAGAGATAACATGGCAATCTTTCTTATTTCTGAATATTGAGAATATAAACGTGATTGTCAAAAGTATATTTTATTTTTATAGTCAAGTAGTTTGTATTTTGTCAGATGAAATAAAATAATTAAATAAAAAATTTACGTTTTTAGTTTTAATCTTCCGGACAGTTTAAATTATATAAAAAATTGATAATACAAGAATATAGGGATACAATATATATATCTGAGCAAAATTTTGAACAATACCGATAAAAGCCTACAATATAGTGTTTATCATTTCTATAAAAAAAATTGTCTCTGGCCCGGTTAACTTATATACGACTGCAAAAATATAAGTCTATTATTGACAGTTTTTTACTTAGTCATTAGTTGATAGTAATTTAAAGTCAGTCATTTGATAGTAATTTAAAACAGCTCCTAATATCAATTTACAAAATGTCAAATTAAAAATTATTTAACCCGTAGTTAGATTAGTTGAAAAGCAAAACAAACATACTGTAAGTCGGTTAAATTAAATGGGTTTGCAGCCAAATGATTTAAATGCTTTACATTAATATTTTACGATATTAAAGACAACAAATGACAATTTGGTCGCCAGTGTTTTAATTAATGAACATGGATTGTCAAAATATAACAACTTCTTTTTAATGTGAAAGGTATTTTTAATAACTGCTATTAAATTGTTATTCATGTTTATTTCAATAAAACATTTTTACAACAAAAATTTACTTTTATTGATTGTTTACAATAAAGTCAAATAAAATAAAATTTTGGAGAAAAAAAAAAATTTTATAAACAAAATTTATATTATTTTGGTTTTAATGTTTATGTAATAAAATATATAATTATATTTATGATTATGTTTTCCATATTTTTTTTTTTATTATTAAGTTACATTCAAATTATAAAATTCTATGAAATTATTTAAAATTTGAACTGATTTTAGTAGAAATTAACTTCATTTACATTTTTTGTGTATTGATTTTTTTATGATAATTAATTCCATAAGTTAAAAGAATTTATTTACTTTTAATGGTAAATTTGAAGAGTGTTAGCATGTAAATTTTATTTTTATTCACAGTTTAATTAAATCTACTAAAGTTTATATAAATATATTTAAACAGTATATACAATACTTTTCCGTGCCAAGAAATAAGTAGATTGTATCTTCACAATTACGATTATATTTAAAAAATATATTTAAGGATATTAACAGCCTTAAATATATATATTTTTAGGAATGACAAATTGTGATTAAAAGTTGCAAATAAAAGCTGTAATTTCTTTAAATTTTTTTCCAATAAAATATTTATATAAAGTTTGTAGATTTAACAACTGTTTTAAATGTGTTTTGATATAACAAAAAAAAAATATATATATATGAGATACAAATTTATTGACAATTTATGTTAATTTCAATACTTTTATTGATTTTAACTTTATTTAATGCTATTAAAAATTGAGTTTTCTAAAATCAAATTTAATTATGATTCTTAATACATTTCTACTAAATTGTATATTAAATATTAAAGCAGTCCAATTATATTACAGGATTCGTCATTTTTATAAAATTCAATAAATTTACAAATTGATAATACACTTTTATGCTTCATTTCTTAATTATTTTTAGTACTAAATATTTATAAGCTTCTTTTCAGATAAATTAATATTAGTTAAGATTCATTGTGCAAATATCATTGCCCTTGAGTGCCCTTGTGTATTCAATTATGTTAGCTTATTTTATATATACATATGTATAATAATTTATTTAAGAAATTATTTTTTTTTAATTAATTATATTTCGATATTTTCTTTGATGTTTATTTTTTTCTTCTCATTATTAATGCTCTATTAATAAATATAAATCTATAAAGGTGTTAAATGTTGTACTAAATTTTCCTAAATTTTCATTCTATAAATTTTATTATAATATGTATTATACTTATACGGTATATATAAATAAAATTATTAAAATTTCAAATGGAAAAAAAAAAAAAATTAAATTGATTTTCAATCAATAAATTCTCTCAGTAATACATTTCTCTCAGTCAAAAATTTATGTATATTATTCTACATTATATATATTTTTATTCACATATTTCTAAAATGAAAAAAAAAAAAAAATTAAAAATCTTGTCACAAACAACATGAAAGATGAAAAAAAATAAAATAAAAAGTTTTTCCGATACTTAGATATTTGAAAAATCTAATAAATCTATAATTCTTATATATACTTTTATCTTATATATATATATATATATGTATATAAAGGAAAGTATGTTTATCAAAATATTGTCACAGTAATAATTGTATACTCTATGCGTATATGACCTTCAAACTTATATAAGGAGCAATTAAATTGCCAAGAACCAAATGGGAAGTAATCGTGCATGAAAAAAAAAAAATCTAAAAGAATATAAACTTCTTAGAATTATTTTCTTTTTAAGAAGATCCTTCTATTTAAATTTCTTTGATAAATATATTAATAATAATTTTCCTATTATTTAGTTATAAGGTTTTTAAATATCTCAAGTTTTTTTTTTGCAAAAATCTGATTTGATCCTTTAATATTATATATAAAATATAATTTTATGTACGTAAAATTAAATTATTAAGTTCCCTTGTTGATAGAAAAATAATTATAATATAATTATATATATATATATATAATAAATTTACTTATTTCTAATTAATATTTTTTTTTTTTCAGATAATCAATTTTTTTTGTTTGTTGTGTATGATTATAAACGAGAAAAGCATAACATAGAAAATATGTTATCTTTTTAATATTCATAAGATAAATTTCATCAGGAAAACTATAACTGGAAACACAATATGAAACCGAAAATATACGACCAATTGATGTGTAAATAATGAAAATATTCTAAATATATTTAGAAGCATAATAAAGAAAAAAAAAATAGCAAAAAAAAAAAACAATAAAGAAAATTACTTTGGAAATCTGCGCACAAAAATACGAACAAAAAAAAAACAAACAAAAAACCAGGATATATATACATTCAATAAATTTAACATTTTTTTTTTTTGACTCAAGAATTAATATTTAAAAAACCGCCAACCTGGAACTAATGGAATTAGAGAATATCGTGGCCAACACGGTCTACTTAAAAGCCAGAGAAGGTAAATTTGAAAAAAAAAATTATATATATATATATAAAATTTACTTTCATATATTTAATTGGAAAATTCTCAGTAAAATAATAGCGATTATTAATAATCTTCTATCCTTAATAATATTCAATTTTTAAGAACTAAGTATATGTAGTGGTACACAAAAGTAATCAATTATTTTAACATAAACGACAAATAAAACTCGTAAAATAAAGTTTTTATTTATTACTTGAGCATAAAATCTCCATCATTATCTATAATTGTTTCCCATATATCATCTCAAGTCGTTGGTCTCAGATAATTGATCACAATTCACAATTGTAAGGCGTTGGTTTCCGATAATTTATGTAGAACACATATGACTTGCCTCCTGTATACCTTGTAAAGTTGACCAGATAGACTTCTTCATAATTCCAGTGTACTCAATCTCGCCTCATACTCTTTTAACACTTTTACATAAATATCAGAAACTTTTTTTATTGTCATTAAACTCAGCATGAAAATTAAACAGTACATATATTACAGCTGGAATTGTAAAGCAATACTTGTTTATAATTTCCATCTGTAAAGAAATACTTGTGTACAATATTTTAATCCTGACGGAATTACATATATAAATATATAATTTCAGATGGAAATCAAAGATACGCTTATTTAAAGCTCTCAATTTTTATATTGTTAACAAAAATAATTTTTGTTTAAAAGGACCTTTATATTTTGTTTGATATTATTTTACCAGTCTTCTCTATTTTTCTAACAATAAAGAGATTTTCAAAAAAGGATTTATTTCAAATTTTTCCACAGGAAAATTGAGTAATAAATTATAGAATACGGTAAATCTCTTTTGTTGATATTTTTAAAGGTCCTTGTAACTAAAATTATTTTAAATCAAAATTTTTCTATACTTTTTCATAAAAATTATTTTCAATATACTTAATGTTTCCTCCTTTTATACAAATTATTTTTAAACTCAATTATGTACGTTTAACTCTTCTCTTAAAACAGTAATGTTATGATACGTGTTAAATTAAATAAAAAAAGGAAAAAAAAAATGTTATGAATTTCTTTATATTTTCTAACGAGTCTGATTATTTAGTTTCCTTTGTTCATTTTTATATACACAATTTAATCTCTTATGCTCTTGAACGGAAATTAATTTAACACTATGTGACAATATCATATAAAATTGAAAAAAAAAGGAATGAAAATATTTACCACCCAATGAAACAAGCACAACAGGAAGTGAAGTAATGTAATTGTATTCGCTTTTTACACTCAAATAATCTAATTATTTAAGTTTTTTTTTTTGTAAAAATTATATTTGGTATTTTCATTTATGTATCGTCATATGTACTAGTAAAAATTGTGGGTAGAATCAAAATAAAGGAGACCAGTAAATGTAATTTAATTATATTTGTGAAATTTACAGATTTTGTTTTAAAAATCAAACAGCGAAATATTTGTTTTTATACAATGTTTATATCAATCATTAAAACTTCATTTAAAATAATTAATTTCAATATTTTTATAAATATTAAACACATATATAAAAATATTTAAAATTTAATTATATTAATTTTTTTGAAAGTATATGTATATGCTGTAAAAATTAATAATGAAACGTAAATTCTGTTTTTTTTTATAAATCCATCCATAAATATTTTTCACCTCATGCGAAACTTTTGTAAATTTATGGAATTTTATGTGCCCACGTGATAGATTTCTTCAATCCTATTGACTAAATTAAAATAAATTATGAAAAGAAAACTGGTATATATATATTGCTGTCACTAGGGCACCTACATAGAATAAGTAGCCATGGAAGCGGTCTAGTTCTGTAAGCAATGAAAATTTTAAAATATTATATTAATGTCGACTAAAAATATAAATAAAAAAACTCAAATATTGTGTAAAAATTTGAGTAAGACTTATCTGGATTTTATTTTATCCTTACTGTTGCCATCTAGCTTTCATGGAGACTGATTTTAATTGGACATTTTTTTTTATAAATTTTACAAGTAATTGCACTGAAATATGACAGAACATATAATATTAATAATAGAACCTCAATTCAACATTGAAATGATATTAGGATATATTGTGAGATGTAAAATAGCAAAATTTAACATTTAAAATGAAAGATGTAGGAATATTGACAACAGAAGACTGTACTAATGTAATCGTTGAATTCAGGTTATTAAAAGAGAAAATTAATTTTATGTAATTGAATGGTTTTGGTATGGTTTTCATAGAAAATTTTGAAAACAATAAGCGATGATCGATGATGCTGCAGAAGTCAGTGAATTTGATATTACTCATTCGGACTGTAGTGTTTATTGTAATATTTATAATAAAAATTATTCAAAATTAATTAGATGGATTATATTGAAAAATATATTTAATTTGAATTTGTTTTTTATTGTAGGCTTTTAAATTTTTTTCCCCATAATTACATAATTTGTGAAAAGGGTAATTTTACTCAGACTCCAAGGATTGAAATAAAAAACTAACAGTAATAATAAAAAATATCTTTGCAATTATTGATTATTAATAATTTAATTATTAATTAGCAAAAAAAATATATCAAATTATTAATTCTCTATCTCCATGGTTCCATCATTTTCCTAGTCATTAGGAATACTTTCTTAATGCGTATTCAAATATTTATCTAGTTTTTCTTTGATATTGAAAATTTTAGAACAAAAAAAGAAGAAGAGAAATATTTTTCTTTAGCAAACTCCAACAAAATCAAAAATATAAATAAATAAAATTTATAAAATATACTTAACATTTACATATTTACATATAGAAGCTCATTAAAGTTTAAATATATAATAATTCAATTTGTTTATTTACCATACCGCGATTCCTGTGTGAGCTCAATTTTAAAACTAAAGATTTATATAATTTTGTATATAATGAGTTTACTTAACCAATTGTTTTTAATACAAAAATCTCATAAAAATTATTATAAACCGATTAGATTTTCATTTTGTATATATGTAATCAATAAAAAATAGAACCAAAAGAACCTGCTAGCAGCATCTGCTGTTTCAAATAAATATTCAATTTTATTGGCGCTAATAATATTATTTCTTTTACTCAATTAAATATTGTAAATTTTTTTTTTAATAAATTTACTTTTTGAATTATGAGATTTTCACAAAAATTATAATTTTTATTTTACCAATTCAAATTGAAAATTTTCCAATTTTTAATATGCTGCCGAGAAAAATGAATGGATAGTGTAGTGAGTTGTATTATAATTTAAAATTTTGTATTAATTTCAATATAAAAAAATAATTATAAAATTTTGTTTAATGAATTTTATTTTTCAATAAAAAATTGATGCTGATTTAATTAGTTTAGTTTTGTACCTATACTGGTATATCAATATTATTTTTTTAACTGAAGCATTTCAATAACCAAGTAAATATATATATATATATATATATTTATTTAAATACAAGAACTTTAATTGCAGACTTGGTCAATGACCGCATTTTTCCGCATATAGAAAAATATATAGATGTGCATATTGCTAATAAAGCCAATGAATATTCGAATGATTCATGCCCACGCATTCAAATGAGAATAAATAACGTATTCGTGTCTATAACGTAACAACAATATTAAAAAAAATATATAATAAAAAGAATGATTGGATTTAAGTATATAATTTAAACAAGTATAGGAAGGTGAACAGAAAACAGATACAAATAGTATATTATGATTCATTTAAAAGAGTTTGTAATAATTTACACATCAAAATTATGTTAATTTTCTTTGATTGATTTATAATCAACAATTAAAAAATCTAGATTTTTAAAATTAATATTTGTTTTATCTTTTGCTTTTTGAAATTTTATGAAATTCTAATTAAATTAATTATTTATAAATGTTTTAATTATTAAAGATTTTCTCTTTTAAATGTAATTATAAATTTTTTTGTGAATTAATTTGCTGAATTTATTTGTTTTCTTTTTCTGTAATTCCATAATAAAGCATATTGAAAACAAATATATATGTATAGAGAAAATATTATAATATATTTCAACTTCCTGTCAAAATATATAAAATTTTAATTAATTTTCTACTTATTTTCAAATTAAATATTTAATATTTTGTTGAATAATTTGGAATGTTTTTGTTGTTGTTGTTGATATTTAAATTTGTCTAAAAGCTTGATATTTCTGAAAAAAATAAAATTTTTATACATTAAATTTAAGTATATTAGAGAAAGATTAACTTGTATTAGAGTTTAACACTAGAACTCAAGAACATGTTGAGTTTTGATTTTTCTTATTTTATGGTGAAATTATGGTTAAATTTAATCGAATTATTAGAAATAGTATATCATGTTAGAACTAATTTTTAGTTAAATGAGAAATTTTTCATATTGAAAATTAATGAAGAGTTAATTTGTTTAATGATTATCTTGACGGTTTAACATTATTAAATTTTCATACTTCCATATTATTGACTATTTTTTTTAGCGAATTTTGATAGCACTAAAAACAATTATTGTTAGTAAACAGCTGACTGTATTTTAAAACATTTAAAAATATTTAACGCAAAGGCTCACGTAGATATTGTCTGTTGAGCAGTAAACTGTTGTAAATTGGTTTATTTTAAAAATAAGTGATTGCGGTTTGAACAAAAATGATTAACGATGTAAATAATTTAATTTCCAATGCTAGATAGTTTTGATATTTTACGAAATTATGGATGACGGATGAGAATTTGTTAACTAATGATTTGTTAACTAATTCCTAAAATGGTAAACATAAAAAAACGTATCTTTAATGTAAAGCATTTTTGTAAACTAAATTACAATATGGTTAAATATGTTAATGTGGTCCAGCTATGACATTTTTAGTGTTAAATATGTACATGTGACGTTGGTAGTGATACGGTTAAAGCAAAACTTTAAAATATGCGATAACTTCTAGGCGCATGAAACATTAATAAGTTCCATGATTGAGAAAAATCTATATCTTATTCTTATATATACATTATCATTAAATTAACTTATTATCATCATAAATTTTCTATATTTCTTTAAACTTAGTGGGATGATAATTATGTTCAATTTATTTAATAAAATTATCATTTTTTATTCAATATACTTTTTTGAGCGAAATGAATTTTGAAAGCATTCCAATTTTTTTTATTTACTAAAAATACTATTTGATCATATCTAGAAATTAATTATTGTTTTATTATTTAACAATAATTAATTTCTAAAATTATAATTAATAAATATTTGTTTTATAAAAGGATCAGAAAATTTTCAGTACAAAAATACACCATAGCAATGCAAATTAATTTAATGTTTTTTTTGCCGGAAAATCTACTCCGTCTTAATTAAATTTTATATAAATAAAAGAAAGATGCTTTTATGTTAATGACAATTACTTTCAAAAAAAGTTTATTAATTGTCAATAAATAAAGCGAATATTAATATATAATTAATATATTATGTAAACCAAACCAGTCGTTCTTAATCTTTTTCATAATGTCACTCACTTACTTTTTCATTTCTGATTTCTGAACAGCCATATTGTAAATTAAAATCAAATTAAAATGTTTAGTAATAAGAATTACAAATTAAGTACCTAATGTGTGTGTAGTGGGTACTTAATTTATTAATATAGCGGAATAAATTAATGATTTGATGCTGTGCATTACAGCATAGTCGATGTGTAGATATTTAGGCACATTGCGGCCCTTGCTACCAACTATGCTACCATAACTAAGCTTTGATTTTCACTCTTGTGAGTGAGTACACCTCGGGCAGCGCAGAGAATGTGTTACTATTAGTAATCATATACACTAGTCGGTTCATACGTTATTGTAGTCATAGTTACCCAAAGCAATCAAAAGAACTGATCGGTTCCACAGGTATTTGAATTCTGAATATCGCTTAAAGAACTTATCATATTTCGCAATATTTTCGACATAAGTCACTTCGGGTGTGAACGAAATAGCATGTAAGTCAACCTTAATGTTAGTATACTTATTAAACATAACGAAAAATTGTTGACTTACTATATTTCTTACTCCATTCTCCATTCTATTGACCTCTTTCCACTTACATTTCCACACAATAATTTTCAATTTCAAAAGGAAATTTCAGGAAAATGGTTCAACCTTTTACTCTCACAGATTAAGAATCGCTGATTTTAAAAGATTTACTGTAAATATACTTTCAAAATATTGCTTTTAAAATATGTATGTATATAAATATGTCATTTATGATTTCAAAAATATGTTTATTTAAAATAAAATACTTAAAACTTCTAATTAATTTTTAATGGAAGGATAAATTTTCTAATATTAAGTAGACCGTTTCAAGTTATATATTTCCGTCAGTTTATTAATTTAATGAAGATTTTAAAAAAAATAAATTAAAACTGACAGAATATTATTTAAAAGAAGTCAAAAAATTTCTACAATTTTTTTTTATTTGGTTAAATAAATTTATAAATTGATTAATCACAATGTATTTACAATGAAAATTGTTTTGGAACTTTAAAGAATGCATTAAATTTATTTGTAAAAAGTTTCTATTATGTACTGGTTCTCTGTCTATGTTACTAGGTATTTCGTCAATGTTAAATCTCTTTAAACTAATTAAGACAGTTAGTTTCGTCAATTATGCCGCTTCCGTCGTAGGCGTTGAATATTTTCAAAAGTTAGAATATATTATAGATGTTTATACTTTTAACTTCGCAAACATCTTACCAGTTTTTCAACGTCATTAGTTATAATAACCCTCGCTTGTGAGCGTCATAACCGCCACACGTGACGTTAAAATTGTTTTATTTAAATTTTCAACAACGTTGAATTAAAAAAATGTGGTTTTTGAAGAACAAATAAATAAAAGTCAATACCTTGACGCGTTTTATTCAAAACTGTTATTCCAGACGTTCAACAGCGTCAATGACATGAGCGAGCGTTAGGCAAAACTAACAAAAGTATAAAGCTGATTATGGCATCTAAAATGTAAATTTTAATGAGAGCAAAAATAGAAATCATAACAAATCAATTTGAATCATTCTCATTTGTAGGAGTTAATAGGGAACTTTTTCTGGAATGACGGAGCAACAGAAAATTTTGGAAATTTATTTGAAGCTTTCACGAATTTATAATATGTTATCTTGCTATGAAACAAACGTACGTATTGATAGTAGAGATATTACTCGTAAATCAATAATTATTATGGAGTTAGAAGACAAATGTTATTTAGATAATGAAAAATTCAATTTAATAATTAATGTTTAAAATTTTCATTTCCGTTAAAATTACATTTAAAAAAAAAATCTTCTTTGAAGACATTTTTATTTGACGTCAGAGTAAGATAAAAACAAAATATTCTGGTTTTTTAACTTTAATCTAGAAATTGTATTTATATGTCTGCATTTTTATCTATACTTTTGAGTAAATTTAAGTTTGTCTGACTTGTCTTCCAAATGATAAAAACAATGTTTTGCGTATTTAGGAAAACTTGTTTTATTATTATTATTCTCTGTTTAAAGAAATCAATTTACGTAGATAATTATTTTTATTTTGTTGTTCTTTAAATATCTTCTAACAAATCAACATATGTCAACCAAAAAAAAAATATTGAACATTTTTTTGGAAACATTTTAAATAAATATTTATATTTCCGTAAATATTAATTTTTTGAAAATTTCTCATAATTATTTTTATTTACCAAATAATAAATTAAAAAATCTTCAATTATTTATTCTTATTAAATATGTAGTTTTTTATTTGTTTTGCACATGAACTATTTTAACATTCAATTATGTTTTATTTCTAACCGATTATCATTTAATTAACAATGATTTTCATAATTGGACTTTTTTCAACAATTAAACAAAGCATGTTAATCAAATAAATTTATTATCCACTAATTAATTAGAATTAATTAATATGCGCACGATTGTCCAATTTAAAATTTGCTGGACAGAGAGCAGCTATTACTTAAAAACGACATGGTGTATAAAATTATTCCATATTAAATTTTTTGTTTGGTTTTATTAATTATAATTCCAAGTGTTAATTAAGACAAGAATTTGATTCTTTTAAATTTGATTAAAGTATAAATATTTGCACATAAAAAAAAAAGAAACTTTGTCATTATTATTTACTAGAGTAAAATATTTATATTTTGAGTTTGTTTGCCTGTAAAAATTTACTCGGGAATTCCAATTACGAAAAAAATGACGTTTTAAATACGTCAATATATTGAAATTAATGTAAATAAAATGAACTATATGAATTTTATTCAGTCTTTAAGCCAGGATTTACAACGTGTTATTATATAAATTTGTTCAGTTTATACAGTAAATTAAAATAATATATATTGTAAGCACTGGAGGTAGAATGTGTGGGTTTAAAAATTACTTTTTCTCACAATTTTGTAATCTGATATGTTTTCTATAAAATTGTCAAGTTAAGTTTTAATATTATTATAGTTTGAATTGACAGCATTAAATTTCAGATTAGAATAAAATATAATTTTTAGCAAATGTTTTAGAAAGTTTTCAAAATAGAAGTATACTTGAAAGATTTAGTTAATATACACCAATATTTAGATGCAATTAATAAAAAGAGTTTGCTGGTGACTGTGTTGTGTGTTATCGGAACTCAAAGAAATTGTAATCAAAATTATATATTAATAACTGGAGAAATTCATAAAAACGAAAAGCTATTTCTTAAGAGTTATCTTAAATATAAGAAAAATTACCTGTGCTATTATTTATTTTTATATAAAAATACACCTTTATTTTTTATTATATACTTAGATCTTTTATATATAAAATGAAATTATCCTTGTTTTTATATTGCTCTATTTTATCAAGGTTTCTGTCAAAATTTTAATTAGATAAAAATGTCTTATAAAACGATAAAAAATATTATGTATAAAAAAAAATTCCAACAAGAACGTGATCATTTCAAATTTTATATCTTGTGGGGCATCAAGAATTTAATTTGGAATGGTACAAGATATTTTAACATGTCTGGAACGAGGTTGGGAATAAATTCATATATTAAAACACCTTAATACCCAAATATTTTTTTTAAAAATTATTTAATAAATGATTGAAAATATTCAAAAGAGTATTTACGAAATATAATACTTATATATTTTATTAAAAATTAATGAGCATAAAATACGATAACGCATGAAGTCCTCTCGTTACCAACTGTTGAAAAAGGAAATAAGTCAAACTGCGTTTTCCGCCATTAATATGTTAAAACATTTCTTTATTTAAATCCAATTTAATTTTCAGTTTGGAAAGTTAACATAAACAGTATAAGGAATAAATATTAAGTAAATCAATTTAAGAAATATTAATAAATTGTACATATATTATACTAATAGTAAATTTTTAAAGTATAGACGCTATTAACAAGTTAGATATTTTTACCTTTTTGAAATCTGATATGTTACTTGTTCAAAAATGTTTAGAAATCATGATTAGCATTATTAAATTGTTTAAACTGCTTTTTTTTCAATTCAAGTTCAGTAAACTTACAACGACATATTAAGTCATGTCATGGTCAAAAATTTAATTTGTAGCATTATATCACTCTATAGTTACACTTGTAATTTGAACAATTCCAAATTAAATGTTCAATTCACATATTTTTGTTAAAAATTCTTAATTCTAAATTACATCTGTTATATAATGAAAATGAACATTTTACGTACGTTTCAAAAAAAGCCGTAAATATATTTAACATTACAACATAAATATTGACTGAAAAAATGTAATAAATTGGATCTATTCTGGTAATTAACACAAATTGTTAAAAAGACGTACACCTTACATTGCCCATAAAAGATTTTTTTTTAAAAAAACATATATTTACAATATTGCTTTTAATTGCTTTTAGATAATTATGCGATAATGAAATGGTGTCACAATTTATTTTCAATGACAGTAATTTTAAACTTTTCTCTATTATTTTCTGAAGAAAACAACCTTAACAATTTTGTATATTAAGAAACTATAAAACATAAATAATATAGTAATTGAATTGTCTTTAATATAATTATATTTTAATAGGTGGTTCCGATAGCAATAAAGGAAAGAGCAAAAAATGGCGAAAAATTTTACAATTTCCACACATATCGCAATGTATACACCTCAAAGACAAATTAGGTAAAAATTTATACTTTTTATAATATTATGTGTTTTATAATGATAATTATTTGTTAATATTTATAGAAATAAGTTACGATTATGTGATAGATCAACAACCAATAGGCAGAATACTCTTTCGCCAATTTTGTGAAAATAAAAGGCCAATTTATTATCGTTATATAGCGTTCCTAGATCATGTTCAAAGGTAAATTAAATACTTTAAATTAATTTTTTTTTAAACATTTAAAATTGCTATTTTATTTATAATTTAGGTACGAGGTTGAATACGATGAAATTCGTAATACTATAGCACGAGAAATTGGAATTCGTTTTATATCTATTTATCCACCAACAAGTGATCCAAATGATGCGTCATCTGAGTCAACAGCTATAGAAAATAATCATCTTAAATCATCAATAACAAATCAACAAAATAATAGTCTTTATCATAATGGCGATGATCATGGTGGTGATGAAAAAGATGAAATTAATAGTAGTGGTGGTATTGATAAAAGTGGTGTTGGTGGTGGTGATGGTAATTATATTGAACCAAATCAGACTGAGAATATTAACAGTTGTGACAATAACAAAGACAACAAATCAAAAGAAGATAATATTAATGCAAATAATGATTTACGTACACGCTTAAAGAATTCAAATATGAGTGTCCTTGATGTTCTTAATGATGTTCTTATTTCTAAAGTTCGAGAGAAAATAACAAGTATGTATAATGACATAAAAACAATTGATTTTCCTTTTTCTAAATACGTGAATAAAAAAAAATTAATATATGTTATAGACAAATTTTAATTAATTATATTTTGATTCGATTAATGAAGAAATTATAATTGAAACCTTTAAAGTTATCATGAATTAAATTTAATTTATGAGGTTTCATCAATAAAAAATGAGTTCAAGTATTAGTAAATTATTTAAAATTAATTAAAAAAAAATTTAACAAAACTTTTTCTTATTTTTTTCTTCTTCTGTAATTTAAGGTGGTAGCAAGGAATTATTTGAGCCATGCGTGACCTCAGTTAAAGCATTTTTAGCGGGTGAACCATTTAAAGAGTTTGAAGCATCAATGTACTTTCATAGGTAAGATGATTATATTCAAAATTATTCTATATAAATTAATAGTTTAATATAAAATCTATATTTAATTCTTTCAACATTCTGCTGTCAAATAGATTTAATTTAAATTATTGTGCTTTCTTCATCGAAAAATAATTATGTTTACATTAACAGATTAAAAAAATTTTTGTACTGAGCAAACATAAATTTTATATTGTTTATATATAAATCCAATAAATTTTACTTTATTTCATATGAAATTAATTACAATCTATTTTTACTTATTATATTGGTAATTAATTTGGCTGTTAAAACTACAAAATGTAACACAGTAACAACGCCTTAAAAATTCATAAAAGTAACGTTTTTTTTTATATTTTTCTTCGATATATAATGTCTAATTCTTATCTGGGATATGTAATAAAACATAAAATAATTTTTTTATATTAAAGTTTATTTGACTGTAGGTTGATTCGTTCTGAACAATTAAATCTCAATTTTTAAAATCAAAGCTCAATTTTTTTTTGTTTAATTCTGTAGGCCACTTCAAAGGCTACGGAATCGCATATGGTTTTTCTCAATTTTTTTTTTGAAAAGCATCTTTACACAAATAGAAAAAGATTGTTCTATCCGTGTAAAGATACTGTTCAGAAAATGGAAGATTAGATTTTTTGGTGCGATAGAATGATAGGCAAAAATTATATGGAATTAATTATGCAGGAACAATCAGTCAGTTCCCATATTATTTATTCATTTTATTAGTATAGTAATTTATAATCATATACCAGAAAATTTTATGAATTATATATTAAATTGAGTTTATGAGATATTATTATATGCATTTTGGCGGAAATTAGGAAATATAATATTTCTTTTTCTTTTATCAGTTTATTATTGGTTAATAATTATAAATACTACATTAAAATTTTGCTGTCTATTTAAACTAATTTATATATAAAAATAAAATACTTTCAGTAATGCAATAAAACTAATTTAAATTTTGGGATTTATGATTTTTGAACTTTATAATTTATTTTATGAATGATTTCATTTTATGAATTTGAAAAAAAAAAATATATACAAAAAACTATGTTGACATGATGATGATTTTTCCTTTTATTTTAAATTACCATAACAACTTTTTTTATTAAAATTTTTGTCGTTCATTAGATATTTACAATGGAAATGGCTTGAGGCTCAACAAATTACATATAAAACATTTCGAATGTATCGAGTTCTTGGGAAGGGTGGTTTTGGCGAAGTCTGTGCATGTCAGGTAACAAACATAAAACAACAACAAAATTTAATTAAATTGTATTTTTTCATATTGTAAAAAAAAAAAAACAATTATTTGATTGTTTTTGTTTTAAAGATTTTTAGTAATTTTTCTATATATTCGTCCATTTGTTAATCTACTCGTCTGTCTTTTGTAACTTTTTAAAACATTTTCATTGACGTCAAATTTGTACATCTAGTTTGTTATATCTGGTATGGGAAAACCTTAAAGATTTCAGAATACCACTATGCGCAGATATTCGTACATCAGTCCCAAAATTTGGAATTTATTCAAAACTATGTTATCAGAACCATGAGTTAAATGTGAATATAACGTATTAAAATATAAATTGACTCGTAAAATGTGAGCGAAGGAATTATAGTTTGTAATTGTACATTAATTAAGAGTACAACAAAATTGTAGCAGAGTTGTTTCACATTTCACCCACCTATTACTCATATTAAAATATTTGTTCTAGATATAGATATCATACTTTATAAAACTGCGTTACTCAAAATAGTCCATTAGTAATATCACAGTATGAAATTAGTACGTAGTAGTTCGGTTGTGGAGATTATATTTATTTTGTGCTTTTTTTGCATATCAAAAAATTTTATATTGACGAGTTTAATTTTAAAGTTTTTCATTACAATTTTATATTGTTTTTTTTAGGTACGTGCAACAGGCAAAATGTATGCTTGTAAAAAACTTGAAAAAAAACGAATCAAAAAAAGGAAAGGTGAATCAATGGTTTTAATTGAAAAACAAATTTTACAAAAAATAAATTCTCGTTTTGTTGTTAATTTGGCATATGCGTACGAGACCAAAGATGCACTCTGCTTAGTTTTAACAATAATGAATGGTAAGAAATAATCTGTTCGTATTATTGATTTATTGAACCTAGTAGATTGACTAAATTGTTCATCTTTTATTATAGGAGGAGATTTAAAATTTCACATTTATAATATGGGTGGTGAACCTGGTTTTGAATTAGTTCGTGCACGTTTTTATGCAGCCGAAGTTGTTTGTGGTCTTGAACATTTACATCAACAGGGTATTGTCTACAGAGATTGTAAACCAGAAAATATTTTATTAGATGATCATGGACATGTTAGAATCTCAGATTTAGGGTTAGCTGTTGAAATACCTGAAGGGGACCTGGTTAGAGGGAGAGTTGGCACTGTTGGTACGTTTATTAAGTGAATTATATGAAATACAAATATGTAATTGTAAAACATTAATTAAAAAAACAGGTTATATGGCACCAGAAGTTATTGATAATGAAAAATACTCATTTTCACCAGATTGGTTTAGTTTTGGTTGTTTGTTATATGAAATGATAGAGGGTCAAGCACCATTCCGTATGCGGAAAGAAAAAGTCAAACGTGAAGAAGTTGATAGAAGAGTTAAGGTAAGTTTACAGTATTTTTTTTTTATTTATCATTTAATTGAAATTTTACATATTTATTAGGAGGATCCAGAAAAATATTCATTAAAATTTAACGATGAAGCCAAATCAATGTGCCAACATTTACTTGCAAAATCAATTAAATTACGTTTAGGTTGTAGAAACGGGAGATATGGTGCGAAGGAAATAAAATTGCATTCATTTTTCAATAGTATTAATTGGAAACGTCTTGAGGCTGGAATGGTAGATCCACCATTTATACCAGATGTAAGTAAAATTTGATTTTTTATAAAATTATTTCATGTTTTTTTTAACATTGTTCATAAACTAAATTTGTTTTTAGCCTCATGCTGTTTATGCCAAAGATGTGTTAGACATCGAACAATTTTCGACTGTAAAAGGTGTTAATATTGATGATACTGATTCGAATTTTTACACAAAATTTAATACTGGTTCTGTTTCAATATCATGGCAGAATGAAATGATTGAAACAGAATGTTTTAGGGAATTAAATGTTTTTACAACAGAACAAACACCAACACCAGATTTAATTATTGATGCTGTACCAATTGTCGAGAAATCTGGTTGTTTTCCATTTAGAAGAAAGGTAAGTGGGAAAAGAAAGACATAATTATATAAATATATAAGTTTCAAATTTATATTTTTTTTTTTTAGAAAAAACAGCCCGCAAGAACACAACCCATTCCCATACCAGAACATTTATTAACAACTAGTCAAAGTCAAGCATCTACACAGACGGAAAGCTGATAGATTTAATTAATAACTTTTTATTTTTCTAACGTTTAATTGATTTATTATTCTATTTTAATTTTTTTAACTTTTTAGTTTTTTGCAATTTTTTATTGAATTTTATGAAGGTTTTTTTTTTTGTATTTTATACACTTTTGAATATTTACGAAACTAAAAGACTTAAAGCTAAAACATTTTTGAAACAAAAATTAATATAAAATTAATTTTATCGAATTTCTTTTTTCGTATATGAAAAATAAATAGAAAAATAATATCGCAATTTACAAAATTGTGAATAATTATCTATAATTTCATTAAATCACAATTTATATGAAAATTACAAAGTTATATAAACATATTTTAAAAAAAAAATGAAAAAAATTTAAAAAGAATTGAACAAAATTAAAGAACTATTTGTTGGAAAATAATTAAAAATAAAATACCCTGAAAGTATTTAATTATTGTATAAAAAAATTACGTAGTGTAGTAGAAAATTAATTGAAATTTTTTTTTTTTAGAAATTAGTAAATGAAATTAGGAAAACAAATATTTTTTTTTTGTAAAATTAGTAATTTTTAATACATTTATTTATAAAACAATTATAAATATTTTTTTTATTTTATAATTAATTTTATTTATAAATAGACTTAAGAATTCCACAATTTTACAGAATATTTTCCATATTAAGAAAAGTTCTTATAGGAAGAATTACATATAAATATTTTTTATGTTAATTTTAATACTTAAGATGTACTGTTTGTGTTTTTATTTTGTAACTAAAAAGCGTTTCAGATAATAAGGAACTCTGTATAAAATTATAAATAATTAGTTATGTATAGTAGTTTGCATATAAAGCATTTCTTTTTAAAAGAAACTCAAAAACACGGACAATCCACAATAAATAAGATTGAATTCTATATTAAAAAAAAATGGTTTCTTTAATATTTTTGTATTTTTATTTCTTCCTCTATGCACAAATTTTTCATATTATTTATTAAATAACTCAAAATTTGAATAGAAATTTTTTATTTTGCACTTAAAATATTACATAAAAATATTGTCGTACTTGACTTTTGATTGTGTATTTTGAATATAAATATTTAAAAATAAATTGTAAAAATATAGTAATTTATAATATATAAATAATTATATTACAAAAGGTAAAAGACTTGATTATTGGAATCACTCAAATTGCCTGAAAGATAAAACACAGATTCATCCTTCAGAAGTACTTTATATATTAAATGTAATCTGTGAAAAATTTATAAAATTTTACAATTAATTGTGAATTCCATAGTCATTAATCTGCCTATTTTATATGTAGAATAATAATAAAATAAAGATGAAAGTTTATTAATTGTTTTGAAGACAGATGAAGAAACAATATAGGACAAGCAATAAAAAAGGTTAATAAAAATATAGTTATATATGTTCGTAAGTAAATTGTGTAAAAAAAAAAAAGTAAAAAAAATACAATGCACAAAATTAATTTAGTAGAAAAGGGTTCTAAATTTTTGACTGTATAACTCAAAAATTTTTAACTATAGATTTGTAATCGCAAATTTACCTTAATAACAAATATAATATTTGTAATGACTAAATGTAAAAGCGCAAAACATACAAAAAATCTTTTAATCAAGTAATTTATTAATATAAAAAAAGGTAATAATACAAACAAATTAGCAAATCGCTTCATTAAATTATTTTTGTTTAGTAAAAAGTTTCATTGAATGTTATTAATGGTAGAGAAACTTGAAATAATATCAATTTCTTGATAACAATTAACAGTCAAAATGCAAGAATTGTATATTGGATTTATGAAATAAAAAAATTGTGAAACAAAATTAAATTAAATTACATAGAAATCCTATTATTGATAAAACATGTTCATTAAAAACCATTAATAAAATAATCCAATATATAAAAAGTTTTTATAATGTTAAATAAAATAAAATATTTTTAAAACAAAACCATTCCAAAAACTAAAATAAAAAAAAATTTGAAAATTAAATATTGAAACAAAAATGCTTTCCAAAAAAACTCTTTTAAGTATAACTATAAAACCATTATCATCAAGCTATTCAACTAAAAAACACTTATGAAACAAAAAAAAATTAAATAAATTTTAATATTAGTTATAAGAAAATTATGAAATATAAAGAATTATCGAATCTTTAAAAAAAATGGTTTCTTTATTTTAAGTTTTATAATCAGCTTAACAAAAATATGGGTCGTACAATACGACGAAAAATAGAAATTGGTTAATAAAAATATAGTTTTATAAAGTAGTAGAAAAGGGTTCTAATTTTGAATTAATTATTGTAAGACTTAAACTCTATAATTGTTAAGAGCAGTCGTTAATAAGGATAAAATAAATTTAATTTTGACGGAAATTCACAATGGATTGGCACATAGAGAAGATTATAGCAACTACATTTTTTACGTATGAGATTTATTTTCGTAATTTACAATAAACTTATGATGAAATTATTAAATACAAATATTTATTTCAAAACTAGTTAGAATAGAACAACGATTAGTAATTAATTCTAATTGTAAAAATTATCCTCTGGTAATCAAAGAAATTTAAAATAAGTAGAATAATGTAAAATAGTCTATTATAGATAGTTGCAACCCGCCTTCGATAAAATATTTTATGGAATTAACATTGGTTGCCCAAACATTTATTTTTACAATTATAAAATGGAAATGAAGAGAATTTCAACATTTTAAGTTTATTCAACAATAAAATACAAAAATATTACAATACTCAATTCAAAAAAAGTTCCTAAACAATTTCACAACAGCTTGTACCCATTTTGGAATTGGTCTACTAATTATACTATCTTCTGCTGTTGATCCCAAACTATAAAGATTATCTACTTCAGTTTGCAATCGCTCCTGTAGTGATTTATTTTTCGTTACTAAACATACTTGTGTTTCTAAATCACGATTCACCGAGCGTTCACCAAAATTTGATGAGCCAATTAATGTTAAATTTGGATTTTTCGATCCTGGTAAATAATACCATAGTCCTTTTGCATGATAACTCCAACCATCTTTTTGATATTCAAAGAAATTGACTCGATGATCTTGTTTTGCTTTGACGAGACTTTCATAAAAGTTTTTTGCTATTAAAGAGTAAGCAGCTGGAATCCCCCCGGCAGGTCCACGTGCCCCTTGAAATCCATTTGCCTGAAATTTAGAGTGAAATATTGAAATATAATTGTTATAAATGAAGAGTACAAAAAATAATGATTGAGTAAAATATCTTACGTTGGGATGTGCCATTAAAATACTACATTGTGACATACAATTATTTGTTATTGTATTCATATATTCTTGAGTTAAATTAAAATATCCTGTAGCTAATTTCATTTGTGAACCAGGAATTGATGACGAAAATATTTTTTTTGTAACTAAACTATCATGATGTATACCCAATTGTCCCATTTCGACTAGTGGAAATATCCAAGTATCAGCGTCTAAACATTTTTACATAATTAGAAAGAAAATATAAAAATTCTTCAAAATTTTCAGTGCTTTACCTTTTCTTTTCTGAAATTCATATTCTTGTTGTGCAAAAACTTCATCAAACAAGTTACAAATTCTTTGTTTAGCTTCAGTTATAAAATCATATTTTACTCCTTCGTAAGGTAGATGTTTCCAATTTTTGTGCAAACTAATTTCCGAATTTTGTTTTATTGTTAAACTGAATTCTTGTACTTTTCCAACTAATTTATAATAGAAATCAGCCAAACTTTTATCCTCAATCATAATATAACGATCTTGACGATTTGTAAAATAATCGTTTGATAAATTTGCCCCACTGATTATCACAGAATTATCAAATAAATATACTTTCATATGTTGAAGTCCTAACAGTTCATTCCATCGTGCTGGTGCTAATTTTTTAGTTATTCCTCTAAGAACTGGTGTATGATACATTGCAAGGTTACAATTATTATGAAACTCTTGAAGCAGAGGCATAAGCATAGATTTTGAATTTATTTCACCACGTGTTCCTCTGGTAAAATCCAAAAGGAAATTAACTTTTAATGGTTCATTTTCGGTAAGATTTTTATGAATTGTTTTTACAAGTTCCTTCTCTAAATTACCAGTACCTAAATATAAACTTGCCATTATAATTCTACGTTTAGCTGTAGCACATTTCTCTACAATTGTTCTATAAAATACATTTGGATCTTGTATAATTTTGATTTGATCGCCATGCACAGGAAAGCACGGTGCATGACATTGTAACCAAGAAAGACTTTCAAATCCTGGAGGTAATGTGTGCGCTTTATAGTTTAGAATATCTGTTGATGTTGATGAAATTTGTTGATCAACGTATGTGGTCAGAACTCTTCGAAACATTTTAGTAATTGTCATTCTGTAACATTCTTATGAAATATAAAACTATACTAAAATTGGTTTTTAAATAATCAGTTGACAATGACAGCACCATATTTATTTATTTTTTCAATATAATTTATTATTTCATTATTTTATGTTTACACTTTGCTGGGTATAATCATTAATCAGGCGCCAAATGTATAAAAACATAAACGACCTTGGTTAGCCTTTAGCCATTAGCAAATTATTAACTTCATACAAAAAAATATTTTGACAATTCAAGTCAAAAAATAAAAAATAGCTCGTAAATGCTACTGGAAACCCAAGATTTATGAAAAGTTAAAATAAACTGATAAAATAATTCAAAACCGAAGTTCTAATATTAATATTCACATTTTATCGTATAAGGAATTCTGATTATAAATAATCGCAAATAAATCGAATTAATAATTATCATTCTGGATGAAGAAACAAAGTTTATTGCCTTACCACGTTGGCTTAATATTTTTGAAATATTCTTCCAGCATTCTGCTTTTTTGGCATTGTTTTAATATCCACGATTTTTTAGTGCACACAATTTCGTTTAATTTTACCATTTCTATTAGTTCTTATAAAAATGTTATATCTTTTAAATAGATTTAAACCAATTTCAAGGGAAAAAAACCATTGAAATTGGTTTAAATCTATTTATTCAATTTGAAATAAAAACAATTGTGTACTATTTGTCCGTCAGTTTGAAATTTCGTAACGATAACGGGTTGAAAAGTTGAACTAGAACGAACTTTACAACGGTGAGTCGCCAACGTCATTACAACTTTTTCTGATATTACATTTACATAACATACTTAATATAATATAACATATATAACATACTTAAAAACCGTTAGGGATTTAATTCTACTACATAACTTATGATCATATAAAAATTATAGTGTAATTTCTTTTTTTTTTCAAAAAATATTGGTGTACTAACTTCATTAGTCCATAATATTGGTGTACTAACTTCATTAGTCCATAATTTACAATGAAATCTGTACGTAAAGCTTACGTCCCCTTTTCAAAAACAATTGCAAAATAGTTTATAGGGAAGGAAAGGAAACTAAATTCATAATCAAGCTCTTCAGTTCATTCTTCATTCATTATGCTGAGATAAAAATATTTATTAAAATTTTTTTTTGGGAATTGAATAATTTAACTAATGGTAATTTTTTAATGTTTTTGTGTAATGTGCAATTAAAATTTGGTTTTAATCCAGATTTTAAATAATTTGTAAATCTGTTTTTCCAAAAAACTAGATTTTTTTTTTGTGTTTCGATAGGCATAAAATTAGATTAACAACACAGCTCTCTTTTACTCTCTATATTTATTTTCAGAAAATATTTATGTGATTATGTATAAAACTATATAAAAGTTTTAAACTGTAAATTTTATGTTCTTTTGGGAAAAGTCTTCCGATTAAAATTTGTTATTAATTTAAAAAAAAAAAAAAAAAGTTTAACAATTGAAATGTTCAACGAAGTTGTTTTAATATATCTAATAAGCTGATAAGTATGCATTCAAATCAACACAGTGGCCCAGGACCTCCACCTATGCGAACATCTTCATCAGATCGGTTGGTAACTGGGCCTTCATGTAAAGCCCTTAAAACTGCAGTATCTGCATTATATTCTGTAGATGATTTTATTAGAGAAAAAATTGGTTCAGGTTTTTTTTCGGAAGTATACAAGGTAAATGAATATTGAAAAAATTAATATTAAAATAAACTATATAAACAAATATAAAAAAATGTTTTGTATTAATTTAGGTAACACATAGAACAACGGGCCAAGTAATGGTCTTGAAAATGAATCAATTACGTTCTAATCGACCTAATATGTTAAGAGAAGTTCAATTATTAAATAAATTATCCCATCCTAATATTTTGAAGTAATATTTTATAATATACTTGGAAGAAAGTTTTAGTTAATTTAAATTTAAATATTTTAGATTTATGGGTGTTTGTGTCCAAGAAGGTCAACTTCATGCTTTAACAGAATATATAGAATGCGGTTCACTTGAACAACTTTTAGCAAATACTACAGAAATATTAACTCCTCTTTTAAAAACTAGATTATCATTAGGAATTGCAAAGGGTATGCAATATGTTCATGAATTAGGTTTGTTTCATCGTGACTTGACCAGCAAGGTAATATGAAAAGAAAATAGTAAAATATATTTTAATATCTAATTGATGGTATAATTTTTTAAGAATGTACTAATAAAAAAATTAGATAAAGGATTATTAGAAGCTGTTGTTGGTGATTTTGGTTTAGCAGCAAAAATTCCTAAAAAATGGTATTAACATTTATATTTTATAATAATTTTTTTATCATCGAATAATTATTATTTGTAGTGGTAAAAGTAGACTTGATACTGTTGGTTCACCGTATTGGATGAGTCCTGAATGTTTGAAAGGATTATGGTATGATCAAACGAGTGATGTATTTTCCTATGGTATAATTATGTGTGAAATAATTGCACGAATTGAAGCAGATCCTGATATTATGCCACGTACTGATTCATTTGGACTAGATTATTTAGCTTTTGTAGAACTTTGTCCGATAGACACTTCACCAGTTTTACTTAGAATGGCATTCTACTGTTGTATTGTAAGTGTTAATTTTTATTTATATAGTAGAATATTTAAAAAACAAAATTTTATAAATATTTTTTAAAGTATGATTCAAAATGTCGGCCGACATTTAGTGAAATCGTTATAAAATTGAACTCGGAAATGGATAATATCTGCTTTTCATTTTCGGAAATCGATACAAAATCTAATAATATAAATGTACAAAAGAAATGTTTAATAAATAATATTGATAAAACTAATAATATTGGAATAATAACACCATCTCGTCATAATAAAAGATTTTCTATTGATGCAACATGCACTGAAACAAATAATCTACAATATCAATTAAATGATGATTTGGTGGTAGATAATCAATTTGATTTAGATATTAATACTATTGTGGAAAATACATCAAGATTTCAAACTGATCTTCAACATCATAAACGTTCTTTTAGTGAGAATATTATAAATTTTCCATCGCATACAACTCCCAGTGATAAGGCTAGATGTCACCAAATTTCACGACCAAATTCAGCAAATTTATCAAATCCGTCCGAGGCACTAATATCACAAAATATAACGTTACGTAAAGTAGCAGAAACAATGTGCTTAAAAGATCCTCAATATAAACCAATTAAATTAGATGAAAATGGAATGAAATCAAATCCATTTACCACATTAGCTAAATTAAAAGGTGTGAAAAAGATTTTAGGTGCTAATCCGGCAACCTATGCTGCTGGAGCTGGTGATTTATTTAGTTCATGTTTTGAAATGTCATCCTTATTTTTAAAAGAATATACAACAGTTCAAAAGGGTATTTCAGCAGTTGCACCAAAAAGTTTACCTAATTCACCTAATTTAACTAGACGATGTATAACAGATAAAGGTATTAATAAAAAGAAAACAATAGATAAAACTGATGCTATTCAATTAAGAATTGAAGGTGATGGGCAAGGGAAAAAAGTAAATAAAGTCAATTCTCTTTATACACATCCATTATTTAAAGCCTCAGATGATAATAAAACCGAAAATAGTATTTTTTTAGTCGATTCGATTCGTCGAGATTCAATTGAAAGTGGTTTTTTTTCATGTGTTAATGAAGATTCTGATCTATTTACAAATAAATCAATAAAAACATGCAATTGTAGATCAAATAATGATATTGAAGCTACTATGAATTCAGAACTTTATGCTGTTCAAAGTCAATTACCAGATTTAACATTAAAAAAATCTTTTGCCACAAATACAACAGTTTCATCAATTGGAAGTTTAGACGATCTCGATTCGAATGATTTTAAAAAACATTTCCAATGTCCTCATCATCATCATCCAATGAGTAATATCGATGCTATGTCTATTGATATGGGTCTAATTAATCGTTTAGCATTAGATTCTGAAATCAATACACTTATACAAAAAAGTCAATTTGCAAATCAAATTTTATATAAAAATCGTTCATCATCAATTTATACTAGTTCTGATGATATTAGTTTAGCTGGTTCTGATTCTTTTTTATGGGATTCACGATCCTGTGTTGTGCCAAATGCTCGATCAGCTCAAATTGCAAAAATTGTTGAATATTTTGAACGTAAAGGACAAACATTAAAAACTTTTAAAGTATCTGATTCGGTACAATGTAGTAGTATGTCATCGGCATCATCATTACCAACAGCAACCGATGAATATCAATTAAGTATTAATAGTAATGGATTTGATAGTCGAGATAAATATAAATATTTACCAAATCCATTATCTTGTAATCGTGATTATGATACATTTTGTTCAGAATTAGAAATCAAGTCTAGCCAACAGCGTTTAATGGTTTGTGAGGGTGCAGTAAAATCAAAATTACAAATATTTGATAAATTAAAACATAGCGGCCAAAAGGATCAACTATGATTAACATATAAATATATCATAGATATATATATCATTATATTTTTATTGAAAATAATTTTGTTTTAAAATATTTTTTAAATGAGAAATTACGTTTCTATTGAAAACTCATTTAAAAAAGTTACATAACTATTTACAAAGTATTTCACTAATATTGTTTTTGAGTATTTAATTGGATTGATATTTAATACTGTGTATAAAAATCAACTAATATAATCTAATCAGTCAACATATTTTGCAAAAAGAAGAAAGATAAATTCATAAAGATAAGACTTGAAATATAATTTTTAAATTATTATTATTTAATATAATCAAACAATGTTTCCTTCATTTATTTTATTATTTTCCATTAGCCCACAATGTGGTAAAAAAAAAAACAATTCAATGTCATACGTTCATTACGCATTAATATTTTATTTTTGTACATTATATACATATATATAAATATTTATAGCAAAAAAAAAACATAAAAAACGGTTTGGACTATTTTAATAGTAGAAATAAGAATTCTTTAAAAACATATTATAATCTAATTTTGGGCTATAATGCAATATTATCTATTAAGAAAAAAATAAATTACTATTGTTAATCTGGGATGCCAAAAACTATATATATTATTTCCTTCAATGACTGTTAAGTGTAACAAAATTTAAACAAAAATAAAAAAAAATAAAAAAACATAAAAAATCAATCCAAGAAAATATAAAAATTTTGTAGTTTAGCTTTATATTTAAATCATTGAGAAACAAAATAATGATTTTTATTTGTATACGTAAAAAAAAAACATCCATTTTTAATTTATTCTAATTAAAATTTATCAATATCCTTTAATGAATAAACTGAAAAACTATAAATGATTGATATTTCTTTTAATGTTAAAATAAGTATTGTATGCTTCAAAGGTGGTGGAAATTTTTGTTCAGTGAATAGAATTTGAAATTTTTTAAATCACTTCTAAAATTCTTAGATCCTTTTAAACCCAATGATCCTCTGACTATCCTTTCGTTCAGCTCCTATGTCGCACTGGACTACCATAATACCGTACCTGAAAAACGGGATATTATTACAAATATTGGCTGGAAGTCGAGACTGTCGATGTTAAAGATCAAAAGAAAACACACCAGACAAAAATTAAAAATAACACGTTTAGCGGACAATATTTATAAATAAAACTTTTGTGAACTGCAATTTAAACTATAATATTATTCGTACTTTAGTATTAAGGAATGACCAAAGATACTATTCATATGTAGTTATATGGCTCATATATTTAATATTTTGTGACTATATTTAAATTTTAATTATGCTTTTAACCGAACCACATTATATGTATTTAGTTATTATATTATAACTTGTAAATTTTGTAACTTTATCTATATTACCTCGCTTAACTAATGTGAGAAATTTGTTTACTATTTTTACTATATAAATTTCAAGATTTTAATTTTAATTTTTCATATATAAATACAGTTCTCGGATCGTCATAATTAGAAACGTATAAAGGTATAATGCAATTAATACTTCAAAGAAGGTTTGTGAACTGGAATAATATCAACATTGACTTAATAGACAATAGAAACAATTTATGAGAAACTATAGATATTTTACTATTGGTTTTATTTCCATAATATATGAAATAATAAGTATTTTCTATTACTGTGCATTATATGTATGTCAAATTCTGAAGATCTCTAGACCTAGAAGAACAAAAAAAAATGCAATGTGTCGTGCATATAGAGATAAATTAATTTAGTTATTTTTATTTTAAAATAATAATATTCCACGTGAAGCAATTTCAGAATTTTCCCATTTCGTAAAAGAGAAAAATTTAATTTAAAATTAAATTGCCTGAAATCCTTGTCACAGTCTTTATGTTTTTTTTTACCTTTGAATTTTATGGTGTTATAGTTATTCTAGTAAAAAAAAAATGATTCTGTCTCAATAATATTAAAAACTAATATGCACAGGAAGTAAAAGATAATTAAATTTTGCTTTTCAAAGAAAATTATACGAATATTTCACATGGTTCTGGGTTATACGTGTAACTATCCTTTTTAAACAAAAATTTACCTCATAATTTATATAGTTTCATTATTATAATCTAGTTTATTCCATCGATCAGGCCCTCTCATCAGAAAAAAATTTATATTTTTACAAATCCTTGAAATAATCTCAATGAAATCATAATAAATTAATTTAAATGCTTATAATCATTTAAGTTATATATTTATTTTATAGTTTCAAGGTTATTAGTAGATGATATTATAAATAACTTCAAAAGAATTATTATTGTAATTATGTTAGGTATGGAAAGTGTTGAAGCTGCACATAATAGATTTTCATACCGATTGCAGTTAATATAATGTTGATCATCAGATAATAAACGAGCCACATCTTTGACAAATTTTACGGAACTCTTGTAGCATTTATATCTACAATTGGAAATTAATCACAAATCAAATAATTTATTTTCTTAATAACTACATACTTAGCAGTATTATAAACACATTTTTCATATGCTAATCGAGAACTGCAGTTTCAGTAATTTGGAAATATATATGTATATTTTTTAAAATTATTTTCCAAATTTTTGTTTTTGTGATAATCAAATACTTACCAGCAAAATTGCATAAATTGTTCATTAGAATTTTTGAATTCCTTAGGATGTAATTCATCAATTAATATATTATGGAAAGTTTTCATACACCTATGCCAATCATCTTTTATATGCAAAAAACATTCTTTATGTTTTAAAAAATCTATAATAAAATATGTGTTATTTATTAATCTATTAATAATTATTAGAAATATATTAATTTATAAATATTTTTAAATTTTTAAATTTAGAAACTAATCTAAAATAAAATTAATATTACCATACTGAAATTTTTTATCCTCACAAAGTTTATTTTCAAAATGCTTAGCCCCTTGTAAACTCTGCTGATATAAAATTAAACTTTCGTTCGTTAAACAATGTTTCGAATAATTGTTAAAACATTTTATGCCTTTCTTAAAAACTCTGTTGTTTAATGAAATTAGTTTATAAATAATTAATTATAACTTTTAGTTTTACCTGCACTTTAATAAAATTTGTGTTGAATTTAATGGAATTTTCGTTGATAAGTATTCATTCAATTCTGGCGGCAGATCAATAAAACAATCCTTCATTAAATATTCTGCTCTGCCACATTCAATTGTAGAATTTTCACAATTAACACAACATAAAATAATACAAATAAAAAATAAAATAAAATTAAATTTATTTGATATCATAGTTTGTTTATTTAACTCTTTTATTCAATCACATTATTTATTTACTCTTTCCAATGTTATCATTAGCAAAGTTATAAATCAACTAACGTATATTTTGGTCCTTAAAATCGATGAAAATTTTTTTTTATGCTTTTGAAAAGCTTTTAAAAGTCCTTTTTATCTTGTTATTCATTAATTTCAGTTCAGTTATATATACAAAATATAACGTTTGATATTTGAATTATTCTTTTTAAGTTTACCAATTTCTTTCATTATATTTTAGTTTTATATTTAATTCTATGGATGCTCTAATAATGAAGTCTAATTAATCTTATACTTAGTTGAAAAAGGAAATTAAACAGTTTAATAAATAATTATTTTTATTTATCTATTGTCTTAATCTAATTATTTACTATAATAATTTCAAGTTTTCTTTATATTTTGTAAATTTTTTTATTAAATCTAAAACATCTTGAAATTCCAAAATATTAATTGTATTTTTGTAATTATCATGAAGTTCAAATTGTGGGGGATCGTTTAATAATTTTGATCCTATAACAATAATAAGCGGATATCCCATTTTTTTCGAATCCAATAATCTTTTTCCAATTGTTAAATTTGTGCGATCATCAAGAACTAATGCATCTGTACCACAAATATTACTTACTTCACATATAAATTTATTTAATATATTACTAGATTTTCTGTCTTCTTGACTACCATCTTTTGGTGGAATAATACAAACATCAAACGGAGAAAGTAAAATTGGCCACTTTAGATTTTCATCTGTAGATAATACTTCTAAGGATGCTGCAATTAATCTTGTAACACCTATTCCATAACTACCCATTATCATATTAGTTGGTTTTCCATTACTAGCTAAAAAATTAGCTCCCAAAGTCTTTGAATATTTATCGTTAAGTAGAAATGTATGTCCAATTTCTATACCTTTACTCATTTTTAGTTTGTTCCCCTGACACGATGGGCAATTTTCAATTTCTGAACATATCTCGACATTAGCTACAAAATTACAATCTGCACACTGTAATATAGAATCCTCACCAATATTAGATATCATATGATATTCATGAGAAAATGTACCACCCATTATACCTGGATCACCTTCAACTTTAATCCATGGTATTTCAAGACTATTGAACATTTTTTCATATTGTTTACCAACTAATTTATAAGTTTCTTCTGCTCCTTGAATATCTTTGTCAAAAGAATATAAGTCTTTCATAATAAATTCCTTGGATCGTAGTAGTCCAAATCTTGGTTTTAGTTCATCCCGGAATTTTGGTCCAATTTGATATAACTTAATTGGTAATTGTTTATAAGATATTGGATATGATTGTGCTATTAATGATGTTATAGCTTCTTCGTGTGTTGGACTTAAAAGATATGATTTTTCTTGACGATCTTTTATTAGAAATATTTCACTAGTGTCCTTGTTTAATCTACCTGATTTTTCCCACAAGGATGATGATGTCAGTACAGAAAGTGTGATTTTTTGACATTCAATTTTCGTCATATGACTCTCTATATGATTTATAAATTTATCTAAAACTCGATTAGCTAAAGGTGTTATTTGAAATAAACCACTTCCAATAGACTTTATTAATCCGAGTTCTAACATTAATTTTTGACTTTTTGAGGTAAGTTTCCCAGGTGTTACAAATGCATTTTTTGGTACAACAGATAGTGGCCAATAAATTTTTGAGATTCTATGAATCATGGTAATATATTTTGAATTTACTGTGTGACTATATAAATTTTTGAGCGAAACCACAATTTTATGTCACATAACTTGTAAATTAAAATTAAAATAAAACAATATGTTCAAATTAAAGCAAATAAAGTCGGAAAAAGGTTAGATTGTTAAATCAAAACATTTCAAATTTGACATTTAACTTGAAACTGGGTGCCTTTAAAACTTTCTTATAAGAAAATTTGTATAAAATTTTCAATTTTTGTATAAATTTTTGATATATATATTTTCTTAATAATATTATAGAGTATTCACATTTGTCTAATAACAATTGCCAAATTCCATGTACTAATTATGTTAATAATTATCCTAGTTATTTCCAATAACACGTTATTGGATAATTATTAACATGTCATTCTTCGGATTTTAAAATTGAATTGTTATTTGAAAATACTATTAGAATAAAGGCTAAAAACACAAATAAATATTAAATTTCCCAATGAAATGATTTATTTAATTTTTGTCATTATAATCGGTGTCGTTTCTATTTTTTTGATGGTCATATAATTATACAAATTTTTCCAACGCCATCTATGTGCGAAATTAGTTTTGCCTTTGTATGATGGCTGCATTGATAATTCTTTTTTTTTTATTGAAGAAAAATGACAAATGACAATCGAAAAATAACAATTTTTTTTTTCTTTTGCCGTGCACTGGAGTCGGCGACGTGTCATTTTGTTTGTGGTGTGTTGATAAAAAGGTTATTATCAAATAATTTGTTAATAGGTGTTTTCAATAATTGATAAAATTAACAATATACTAAAAGTTATATTATAATTTTTGGTAAAAGTATGAATCGACCGGCAAAATTGCTCAATCGCAGAACGGCCGGTTATAGCAGTTTAATAACATTTGCTGTTCTTCTATTAGCATGGATATCTGGATTTTCTGCACGTCTATTTGCAGTTATACGATTCGAAAGTATTATTCATGAATTTGATCCATGGTTCAATTATAGAGCAACAGCGTATATGGTGCAACATGGATATTATAAGTTCTTAAATTGGTTTGATGAACGTGCATGGTATCCATTAGGGCGTATTGTTGGTGGAACTGTGTATCCAGGGCTTATGATTACATCTGGTGGTATTCATTGGTTATTACACTTATTAAACATTCCAGTTCATATACGTGATATTTGTGTATTTTTGGCTCCAATATTTAGTGGTTTAACAGCAATATCAACATATTTATTAACAAAAGAATTATGGTCGCCTGGTGCTGGATTATTTGCAGCTAGTTTTATAGCTATTGTACCAGGTTATATTAGCCGGTCAGTTGCTGGTTCTTATGATAATGAAGGTATAGCAATTTTCGCTTTACAGTTTACATATTACCTTTGGGTAAAGTCAGTTAAAACTGGATCAGTTTTTTGGTCATCCATGACTGCTCTATCATATTTTTATATGGTATCTGCTTGGGGTGGTTATGTATTCATTATCAATTTAATACCACTACATGTATTTGTATTGCTTTGTATGGGACGATATTCACAACGTATTCTAACTAGTTATACGACATTTTTCATATTGGGTCTATTATTTTCCATGCAAATACCATTTGTTGGTTTCCAACCAATACGCACCAGTGAACACATGGCAGCTTTCGGAGTATTTGCTCTTTTATTAGCTGTAGCTTTACTTAAACATCTGCAGTCAGTTTTGTCTAAAAATGAGTTTAAAAAATTATTCATAGCTGGTGGTTTAATATCGGCCGGTTTAGTTTTTCTCACTGTAGTTGCATTAACAATGTTGGGATTTGTAGCACCATGGAGTGGACGTTTTTACTCATTATGGGATACTGGATATGCTAAAATTCATATTCCAATTATTGCATCAGTTTCTGAACATCAACCAACTACATGGTTTTCATTTTTCTTTGATTTACACATATTGGTTTGTGTATTTCCTGTTGGGCTGTGGTATTGCATAAAAAAAATTAATGATGAACGTGTTTTTATTGTTCTGTATGCCATAAGTGCTGTATATTTTGCTGGTGTTATGGTACGGCTAATGTTAACACTTACTCCAGTTGTTTGTGTATTAGCTGGTGTTGCATTTTCACGCTTATTAGAAATTTTCTTAAAAGAAGATAATACACCGAGTAGTGGTAAAAATGAGGAAGTGGAAGAAACCTCTGTCGAAAAGAAGAATATGTACGATAAGGTAAAAATAGTAATTTTTAATTATATTAATATCATATTTATAACATTTTTTTTAAAGGCTGGTAAACTAAAGCATCGACCCAAACATGATGTGTCTCATGATACAAATACAGGAGTTGGTTCAAATTTAAAAAGTATTGTTATTGTTGCTCTGTTAATGCTTTTAATGATGTTTGCAGTTCATTGTACTTGGGTTACTAGCAACGCATATTCCAGTCCTTCAATTGTTTTAGCATTTCATAATGGTGATGGGTAAGTACTGAAAATCATAAAATAAATTTTAGAAAAATAATTGTTTCGGTTTAAGTTTTACGGTTAAACTTTTCCCTTTGTCTTATTTATTTATTCCTACATTTAAAGCTCTCGTAATATTTTGGATGATTTTCGTGAAGCATACTATTGGTTATCCCAAAATACAGCTGATGATGCACGTGTTATGTCATGGTGGGATTATGGCTATCAAATAGCAGGAATGGCTAATCGAACGACGTTAGTTGATAATAATACGTGGAATAATAGTCATATAGCATTGGTTGGCAAAGCCATGTCATCGTCAGAAGAAAAAGCATATGAAATAATGACATCATTAGATGTTGATTATGTTTTAGTTATATTCGGTGGTGTAATTGGTTATTCTGGTGATGATATAAATAAATTTTTATGGATGGTACGTATTGCTGAAGGTGAACATCCAAAAGATATTAGAGAAAGTGATTTCTTTACTGATCATGGTGAATTTCGCATTGATGCTGAGGGTGCTCCAACATTATTAAATTGTTTAATGTACAAGCTTAGTTATTATAAATTCGGTGAATTGAAATTTGATTATAGGTTTGTTTTTTTTTTCTTCTAAATATTTAATATATAGTAAAATTTTTATTGTTGAACATTTAGAGGTCCCGCGGGATATGATAGAACACGAAATGCTGTTATTGGTAATAAAGATTTTGATTTAACATACTTGGAAGAAGCATATACAAGTGAACATTGGTTAGTTAGAATTTACAGAGTTAAAAAACCACACGAATTCAATCGTCCAGCATTAAAATCAACCGATCGAGTGGTATCCCCTGGAAATTATATTTCACGAAAGGTAAATTTCATATAATTTATCAAAGTTAGCTTCTTAAAATTTGTAATTTGCTTTTGAATTTAGACTGTAAAGAGACGTAGAGGCTATATTAAGAATCGTCCAACTGTAGTTAAAGGAAAACGTACCAGCAAATAACAAACAGAATAAATATCAGAAAAACAAATACAAAATTTATAGGATAATAAACAAAATAAATTCTGTTCATAAGTTTTTTAGTATCTTATTTAAATTAAATAAATAATTGATAAAATAAAAATCCAACAAAGTTTAAAATTAGGGAATGTTTATATAATACACTTTTATTCACCAGTGTGTAATTTGTATTTATTTGTGTGTGCAATTATTTCTCATATTCATTTTAAAATATTGTTTAATTTTCAATATATTTCTTTTACTATATATAGTAGTAGTTAACTTGCACAATAATTAATTTTTTTATGAGTTTTAATTAATTATATGTAATAATTTTGTTGATTTGAAATAAAAAACAAAAATTCAATAATTCATTTGCATGTAATTTTAGTTATTAAATTCTGTTTATAGCTTTAAATTAATTTAGAATTCGTTCAATAATTTCGTTAAATTTTCTGATTATTGTAAAGCTAACATAATATTTAGAAACTCTTAATTTGTATTTGTCGTCGTAGTGTTACTTTTAATTTTTGTAGGAAATGATGATATAAATAATTCTATATGTATATCCAAACAAAATTGGCTCAATTCAATACAGTACTATTTGCATGTAATTTCTTAGTAATTTCCAGGTCCTACATAATATTTATATACTAGTCATAAATATTTCATAATAGCATCTTAATGTTATTCCAAAACTTACTTACCTCCAAGTCAGATAATATTTCTTCAACCCATAATAAATATTGGATTTTTTTAATTTAAAATTATTGACAAGAATAATAATTTAATTAAAAAATCTCGTTATATATATTGTTTTCAAAATATTTATCACAAAAAAATACAATGTCCTTTAAAATTAACAATTTATAAACTTTAGAGAAAAAAAAATCTTTTAAACTTTTATTGACAGTATTTATTTTCTTGTAAGATTCTTAGATTTTTGTGATAAATATTCACGTTAAATGAAATAGTATCTCATACTAAGTTTTTTTTAAATAAAAACTTGATGAAAACCCTTATTACCTCGTACTATTTTCTAAAAACCAGAAAACTTTTTAATTACAGAGCAAACCAAACGTTAAAGTAAACTTTATTGAAATCGTGCCTTTCATACAATTACTTAAACTAAAGGAAAACTTTCTATATGTTTTTCGTTTGAGGAATACGCGCGACCTAATCCGAATTATAAAAATATCTCACAAATTTCACATATAAAAAAAAATAGACCAAAAAAAGTAATGTAATTTTTGTGTACAGGAGTTATAAAATAAACATTCTCATATATTTTATTAGCAGCGGTAAAAAAGATAAAAAAATATTGTAGATAATAAGCCTAATTAGAGATTTAGGGTGACCATTTGTTATAGAATTTTATGATTAATGATTCCTAAAATTTATTTCTAAATAAAAAAAAAACAATGTGTAAAATAATAACATTTCTAATAATTTAATTTGTTTATGAAATATTTTAAAATTTAGTTGATTGTAAATAATCTAAATGAATTACAAAATTGAAATCATTATACATACATAATTTTGTTGATTTCCGACAAGTTTGAATATGCCTAAGTGAAGAGTAGGATAAGGTCCACTATAAAATTTAATTAAAGAACGAAATTATTTTATTTCTTTCCACTGAATAATTAATGACACAACAACTTCTTTAATATTCTGTATCGAAGTAATGAAAACTAACACCAGATTTCCATTTATCTTATTTTGTATCACCCACCAATGAAAAACGAATTTAAGTATAATAAACAATATCCTTTAAAGCACTTTATAATACATAAATAATATATTAAAATATATTGGCAACTCTATACAATTATATACTTTTCATCATTTAATCACGCACAAAATAGGGTCAACCAATATTAACCATCATTACGTGTCTACTAAACCACAATTATACATTTTCAACAATATATCCATCATACCTTTATAAACTTATGACTTCACGGTCATCCTAATTTATATTTTATATATAAAGTTGTATAATTTTATGTATAATTTTAGTTTATTTAATTCGGATATACTACACACTATATAACACTATATAAACTCTGCCTCCTCACACCAACTTAATCAATCAATTTAATGTTAGACTCTTTTAGGCATATTTTGTTTTGTTTACATTTAAGTATATATACCAACAAAAAAAAAAATGTAAGGAAAAATCAAAGGATTCTGTTGCCATGAATCATACTGTTTTCAGGAAATTTTGTGGATTTTTAGTAATTTATTTGTAATTTTATAAAAATATATATATATATATATGTATACATCACTCCTGTATATATATTTATTATTTAAATGAAATTCATATTTACAATTCTATTTATTTATTTTATCCATCTAATTTAATAGTATATACTTCACGTAAATATATTAAACTTTTAATGTTTTAGCTCTTTGTTTTTTTTTTTTTTTTGCCTTTTGGAACACAATTTCCTTAAATACTTAAATTTATATGATTCTCGTTTGTATATATACATATACTATAACATAATGGAATAAAAAGTCAACTATTAAAATTAAATGATACACACGATGAATTTAAATTAACTAAAAATGGAGAATGAAATTTTAATTAAAAACAAAAAAATTAAAAAAACTTTGATATTTACGAAATAATTATTATGAAAAATTTAATTCTTTAAAATTTTCTTTTTAAAGTTAGAAAAAAAATTTTTTTCCATTTTAAAAGCGCATGAACAATCTAGTTAAAAATTGGTGGAACTTTGCTAAAACACGATAACTACTTAATTACAAATTTTCATTCAAATAATTTAAGAAAATTCGATTGTAATTTGTAATTTGGTGAAGTGGACTTATCATGATTTGTCAAACTCAATAAAATTTTTTGAATTACTAATTTTTATCTAGTTTATATCAAATAATAAATTTGTCATATATTAGTAAATTTGAAGATTATAAATGTCCTACTAGCAATCAAAATCAGAACTTATCTCATCAATATCATAAAATATTGAAAGTGTGTATTGTCAAAGCTCCACAAAAATATTCTTGTTTTTTTCTATATTTTTATTTAATATAAATTAACTATAAAATTTATTAAAATCAATTTAAAAATTTTCTTATTTTTCAGATAAAAAAAAAATATAGATTTTCTTTTAGATTTTTCTTTATTCTTACATATTTTTTTTTGTTTATTTTACATTTATATTTTTTATATAAATATTAATTTGAAACTTTCTTTAAACAAAAATTTTCCATTTTTACAAAACTATTTTTTATTTTTATAAAGAAAATATTCGAATATAAATGTTTTTTCAAAAAAACTTTCTAAATGGGATTACAAAAAAAAAATGAAAAATGAAAAAGGAAAAACAATATAAAATAAAAATTTCACATATTCATATTTTAGTTTAAATCCCTTCGCATGAAGAAAAGACGTATTTTATATGCCATTTATATGCTTATATGTTTTTTTTTTTGAGTAAAATTCATGTTTTTTGGCAAAGTTTTCCTATTTTTGTGCATCCTATTTTATTTTAAATATTTTTTTATTTTTTTTATGTTGTTGTTGAGAAAACATTGTGGAAAAACAACCAGCATTTGTTTAAACGGCTTACAACACAGTAGAAATCATTTCTATTAAAAGGGTTGTTTTTTTTTTTTTATTATTTTTGGTTGTGAAAAACCGCCACCACTACTTTTTACTAGTACATATTTATATACTATTAAGCTATATAACCATTATAATTTTTTTTTTGCAACACATAACATCATTAATATAAATACATATATAGAAATAAGAAAATTTATTTTGAAAATTATATTATATTATATTTTTCGTCTAGATCTTTCATAATATGTTTGCCTCACCAATTTTACTATATAACTATTTAAAATTATAACAAAAGCTTTTGCATCACCGTGCCTCCTTTTTAACTTTATACTCCTTTTTTTTAAAAAATTTTTTTTTTTATGTATTATATATGCCAAAAGTAATGCAAATTAATGTTAATTTGTTTAAAACTAATTAAATGTCGGGAGAAAATTTTGTAATTACCATGAATTTTTGGAGTTTTATATTAAGTTTTATATATATTTATGTTTTTTCATATACAGTAATATGTATAACAAGAATTTGTGTTTTTTTTTTTTTTTGGGGAATAGAAAAGAAATGAAATTTTATACACAAGAAAAGTGGAGTATATTTATGTAAATATATATATATATATATATGTATGTATGTAAAAATAATAATATATATAAAAAAAAACAACATTAAAGGAATACAAGAGGAAAAGTTTTGCAATTTTTTACTTATAAGTTTTTTTTTTTTTTATATTATTTAAATTAATAAAACTTTTGGGAGCGAATTAAACCTAGAAACAATATTAATAAATTAAAGAAAAGTAGTGAAATAACATTTTGCATAAATTTTTATAAATAATTTTTAGAAAAGAAAAATTTTTTATTATAAGATTTTTTTTTTTTTTTTTAATTTTAATTTTCTTTTTTTTTTTTGCACTGCGTTTAACTGTTAATGTATATAAATTAGTTTTCAAAGCTTTCCAGGTGCAATATTCTATTTTGAATAATTTACACTTTTTAAGTTTTTGAAGAATCAAGGAAATGTATATAATACATATAATTTTTATGTGGTTAAAATTTTATATTTAGATCATTTTTTAAAAATAGTTTTTCATTTAATCTTAAATTCAGTGATAAAAATGGTTTTTTTTGCTTCTGCAGCAGTTTCTAAAGCTGTCGAAATTTATTTGTAAATTCATAATTTGTTATTATAAACTAAAACTGTAACGTTTGTAGATTTGTAATCTGTAAGTGAATTTTAAAATAATTATTTTATTCTGTATAATATATATATATGTATACTTCATAATATTTCAACTAATTTATATGTTTTTCATAAATTCTCTGTGGATTTTACTACTAAATTTATTAGAAAAAGATATTTTATTTTTTATTTTTCCCATAGAATAGTAAATTTATGTAAAAGATTTAAGTGCAATAAAATATTATAATTTTTAAAAATATACCACGTAATATTTAAAATTTTCACAAATGTGATAAGAAAAAAAAAATTTTTATTTTAAAAATTCTCTTAGTAATATAAAATTTAATAGTTTATTCAGTAAGCATTATAGATTGAAATTTTATGAATTGAATTGAAATGATTTTTGATAGGTGATAGGTCATCAAAATTTATATATTTTTAGTAATTGACTTTGATGTCAATCATATTAAATTACTAATAAATAATATAATATTATGAATTTATAAAAAATTTAAAATTCATTTCAGGAAGTCAAAAAAAAAAAAAAAACCAAAAAAATGTGTATCAATCATTTTGCAAAAAGTTCTAAATATTTTCAAAAAGTATAAAAGGCTAAATTTGACACAGTTTATAAAACAAAATTGATAAAATCTAAATACTTTTCATTTTTTTTTTTTTTTTGACAATCTTTTTTTTGAATATGTAAAGCACTCCTTCTAATCATTTATTAGAAGGAGTGCTTTACATATTCTATTAGCTATATAGTTTTTTTTTTTTGCAAAAAAAAAAACTTTTAAAAACTTTTTTCTTTTTTTTATTATACTCATAAAAATCTTAAAGATTGTTTTTTAGTAAAAAAAAAAAAATAAAAAATGAAAAACACTATTCACAAAGCGCATAAATTTGGATTGAGCTTCAAGGAAGATACCAGCAGAGACAACGACTCACAATTATCTCTAAAATAAAAATATATCTATAATATAACGAAAACTGCACTATTCTCCTGTTAAATGCAGAATATTTGTCCATGTTTCTACGTGACCCATAAATGAAAAAAAAAATTTTTTTTTTTTTTAAATTTTTTTAGTTTCATTTAAATAAAAAATATCCACAAAAAAGAAATAAAATATTTTAGATTATGTAAAATTTATGATAATATAGATAAATATGTTTACATAAAATTGAAAATGATATATATACAAATTACATGTTCTAATTTTATTTCAATTGCAGACTTATAATTTTATTTATTTAAAAAAAACATTCTAGTTTTTTTTTGTTGAATTAAATCGGAATCTATTTAATGGATACCAATTATCTTAACTTCAACTTATAATATCTTACTTTTATCTTCTTATATTCAGCATTTTGAAAAAAAAAAAAACAAGATTTTCAGTATCAGAGGAAGAAATCACTAAATATACAGCGAATAATATATTTTTTTTTTTTTTTTTGGTTAGTTTCCCATAATATTTCTTGTTACAGTTTCATCATATAGCCAAAACATAAAATTAGTGAAACATTAAAAAATATGTGAATCTAACAAAAATTCTCTTTAATTTTACAAAATCGATTTATTTTAATTTACGTTTTTATAAAAAAAAAAAAAAAAAAATTGGTAGCATATTTTTTCGACATAATATTCTCATTAATTTATCATTATTTCAGTAAAAAAAAAATATATATTAGAAGTCATTTTTATATATTTAAATTGTCTTTTAGTTTAAAGAAAAACATCGTAAAAAAAAATTAAATACTTTATTACGGACTCTGTTTTCCTTTTCCTTTTTTTAAATATTTAATCTATTCTTGAAAAAAAAAAAAAATATATACTTGGCGTAAAAAATAAGTTCATCAAGTCAAGGAAAGAACTTCTTATTCATCCAAAAAAAAAAAAAAAAAGTTCAAAATGATGGGAATTATAGATATGAAATTTTTTTTTTTTTGCATATTCAGGTCATGGTATTAAAATGACTTAATATGAAGATAAAAAATTGGTTTTCTTAAAAAATAAAAAAAATATATATATATATTTACATTGGGGACCACCATAATTGGAATATTTAAAATCTACAGAGTGTAATTTTCAATATATTTACTATACATAAATATTATAAATATATTTGTTTATGGATTTATGTATATTGAAAAGAAATATATACTAAACAAATTATTTAACTAAATTCTACGAAATTAATTGTTTTTCATTACATAATTTTCTTTACTAAGCATAAATTATTTCATATAACGTTACAAAACATTGTTATTTCATGCAATGTTACAAAACACATAAAAAATATTACAAAATTATAGAAAATAGTGATTATCGAATTCATTTACTAAATATTTTTGTAAAATTTATTTAAAAAACAAAAACAGCTTAAAAATTTAATAGATTTTATAAGTGTTTATAGAATTTTCCTGCAATTTTCTTATAAATCTCTACAAAATATTCAAGCAAAATTGTGTTTATTTACTATTCTAGTTATTTATTTAATATTTTAGTAAATTTATTTAAATAAATTGCTTTAAAATTTAAAGAATTTATAATATTTGCTAGAATTTTCCTTTAACTTTTCCGTATGCATATCCAAAATATATATTTAAGATTTATTTCAAATTTTTTCTTAAAAATCTAATTTTACCATATGTTTTCATAATATATTCATTTACATTGTCCACTTATAACTCAAAAAAATTTTTTTTTGGTCAAATAAGAATCTACTAAACAATAAAAATCATTTTAATTCAATAAAAATGAAATATTTAGTTTTGAAACTATTATGCTATATAATAGATACGTATAATAAAAACTATATAATAAAAATCAAATATGCCCCCATATGACACTAGCTAGACCATTCTGTGCATTTTAAATGGAATGTTAAGCATTTATTATTTCTATATTATTGAAATATCTATATGTACGTGTATGTTCAGTCATTGTTATATAAATTTATATATTAATTTACCAAAAAATCTTTACACATTTTTTTTTTATGCTATTGCTTTTACAAAAAATTTTGCGAAGCATTTTTATTTTGTTTTATTTTGATGTGCCAACGGTCAACATAAGTAAATATGAAAAATATTTTAGAATTTATTTATTTAAGATTTGTGAGCATAGTTTTTTTTTGGACAAATTGAATAATTCTTCCTTCAGAAATAGAAAAAAACTATGGAAATACAATATAATTTACATAAATTTAAAAATTTAATATATGCATAATTTTCGTAATAATTCTGATTTAAATAAAATATAAATAAACATAAAGATTATTTGTAATTTACTTCATTTATTTAATAAATAATACTTTCAGTTTATAGATATTTAAATATTTTAGTCAATTTTCATCAATGATTACAACTACTAAGGATTATTTATTCAAAAAAAAAAAATATTATTTTCTAATCCTTAATAAAATTTAATATTAAAGGAGTATTGTCAAAAAATTATGCGTATTTAATAATATGAATATAAAAATTATTGGTTTATGTGTAAAATAATTATATATCTAAAAAATGCAATTATCAGATACATTATAATTTAATTTTAGTGCACAAGAGGGGGAATTCTGTCGCAAGTAAAATAAATTTTTAGAATATTCTGCTTAATTGATTTATTTCAATTTCTGTACACAAATATATAAATTTTATTATTTCTCTCTTTCGCATTTTTTAATATGTACTGAACTGTGTGTAGAGTATTTGTCGCAATTGCTTAAACATATTTTTTATGATTGCAGTATCCTATTAGATAGTTGTTGTATTTTACAAACAAATATAGTAATGAATTCGCCGTGAATGATTTTACTGTCAATTTTTTATTACATTGCAGCATAAATTATGTTGAATATAATATTTTGGTTACACCATTCCAGTGATTTTTTTAAAAATAAATTAGATACTTAACCACAATTTCGTTTTTAACTTCGAAAATAATAATTATATATTTTGTCACTTTACTAATTGTCGCTATACTAATTTTATGTTTTGTAGTGTGGTATAGTGTTTGTAGTTGCAGTATTTTACTGTCAGATACATTTTTTTTTACCTGTCTCCTGTCAGATACAATATATATCTTTTCTGTTTTTTAGCACTACTTATACTCTTAAACCAGCTTGGCTTGTAAATTTTAAATATATTTTATGTTTATTTCGAAATATGGCGAAAAATATCATAAAAAATAAAACGAGTCTCGCGCATGTTTCACATCGATTCGCAATCAACATAAAAAAAAAAACAACATAATTTCAAAATACAATTCCCATATTATTTGATATTCGAAGATGGAATTTTAGTGAAAAAATAGTTTTGTTCAACGTCATCACAGTGGTGAAGGTCGGTCGGTCGACGACGGTTTTTTTCATATAAGTATTCAAAAAAAAAAAAAAAAGAAAAAAAATTCCACTAAAACATAAAATAATAATTTTTAATTTTTCGCATATTAATCAACCACAACAAAAAAACAAAAATTCTAGTAAAATTAATTTATAAAATTGAAACAATTTTCCATCAAAAAAAAAAATAAATAATACAAACAAATTCGGTTTTCTTTTGACGAAACTAATTAAACTTCACATCTAAAAGAAAAGAAACAAAAAAAAAAAAAATTTAAAGAAAAAGAGAAGTGCAATGCATTAAAGATACAAGAAGATAAAACAAAATGGTTTTATAGTTCATCCAGCTTTTTAAAAGCAACACAACATAAATTTTAGCTATTTAAGAAAGATGATGATTACCAGTTGTGTTAAAAGTGTTTAAGAAGCTGGGAAAAATAAGAAAAATTATTCAAATAAAATGATAAAATAAATAAATAATAAGAAAATAGTGAATAAATTTTAGTGTTAGTGTTGTGAAAATTATAGTAAAAATATATTTATTTTTGTTTTTTTTTTTAATGTTTTTTTTTGTTTGTTTGTATCAAAGAATGTTTTTACATAAAATTTAAAATCAATAAAACAGGATTTCAATTATAAAAAAAAAGATTTACCAAAAAATAAGAAAACGAAAACGAAAAACGTAAAAAAAAAAAAAGGATTACCAACCATCAACATTTTTTTTATTTTTATTTTTTTGGTTTTTTAATACTCGGAATAACCCAAAAAACGAACATCACCCAACACAACAGAAAAAGGTTAATTTTTCCTTCCTAGACATAATATTAACTAAAAAAGATTTTTTTTTTATGATTTCATGTTTACTGAATATAAATAAATTGTTAAAATTCCTACCAACTTTTATAATATTTCTGTTTAGTTTATAGCTTTAGTCCTTTACGTATAAAATAATAATAATTTCGAAATTTTATTATTATTATTATTATTATTTTTGAAATAATAAAATCAGTGAGAAGATTTTATTTACATTTTTCGGGTGCTAACTAACAAAAATGTAGTGAACCAAAACATAAAATGTAATTTTGTAAATTTTCTTGTACACATTTATATATATGTATATATATATAGTTTAATTTTTATTTAAAGGATTTTCGAAAAAATAAACTTTCAATATTTTCACAAACCAAAAATAAAGTGTAAAAAAAAAAAAAAGTTAATATTTGCTTTTTTTTTTTTTGTTCATATTTGATTTAATGATAACTTCCAATTATTATTTTGTGGTCCTCTCCAATCTAAATATATATATATATATATATCTATAGTTGTGAATTGTCATATGTAGAGGACGCTTAATCACAATATACAGGTATTTATATATCTATATATTGTATAATATACAAAGTTATATATATATATATTTTTTGTTGAATTAATGTCGGCATAACCAGCTTCCTTCTAAAAATTCCAAATACACATACTATATAAATACTATAAAATGTGTCCACACAAATACCGACATATATAATCATCATGCAATTTCATAGCAGCAGATTATATTTTTGCAGATCTGTGCACTCATTTGTGTGATGATGCTGCGCTGTTTGTTATTTTATCTTTTGTCTTTTTTAGTGTTCTTTTTACCTTTGTGTCTATCCTAACAAACCAAGAAAATAGCAAAAATACAAAAAAATAAAATAAAATGTAAAATAAAAACCTGTTTCAAAAAAAAAAATATTATAAATGCTTACACTTTTGTGAAGGAAAATTGTTACTTTTTTTTTTTTTTTATCCAAACTACTTTGCTGGCGGAACTAAACTTGTAATTAATGTTTAATATCTTTTTTTTTTATGCTTTTTTGTGTGAGAAATTTACAAAAAAAAAAAAAACAATCTTATAGTAAAAAAAATGCTAAAAACTCTTAATAAAATCCTGCTCTTTGTCTCCAAAAAAAAAAAAAATAACAACAGAAAAATGAATAGTTTTGTAGTTTAATTTATGAAATTCTTGCACTGTTGTGTACTTTCTAAAAAAAAAAGTAAATACAGATTAAAGACATTTTTGCTAATTTTTTTCTTTACTATACCTTTTTTTTCACTAATAAATTTTTTTTTGTAGATGAGATTGTTTTTTTTGGTACACAAATTTCTTTAAATTTTAGTTTTTTACGTAAACTATTTTAATACAAAAAAATTATTAAACACTTTTTTGATAGTTAATTGAATTTCATAGTTAAAGTGATTATGTTTAACCTTATGTAATCATTAATTATAATTTCATTGTTTTATATAATATTCTGTAATATTTCATATTTTTTTTTAATAAAAACTATAAATTCATGAGTAATTTTCATGGTTCACTAATTTAATAATTTCTTATAATATTTTCCCCCTAATTGTTAGCTTGACTATTAAATTCAAACTTAAATACTTAAGATATGAGAGAATCTATATTTTTGAGTCATATTTATGATATTAAACTATAATAATAATTGTTATGAAATTAATTTAAAAAATATATAATAATTTACTGAAAAAATTTGATATTTTTGTTTCGTAATGAAATGAATATAAATATAAAATGAATTTCTTTAAATAATATTTTTTATTTTGTTTGAAATGTTCACACCTTTGTGGTTACAATTTTCTTATACTAAAATATACCATAAACCTTTTTTTCACCCACACCGCAATAATTTACAATACCTTCTATATTACTACATATATATTAATATAAATTTTTTTTGGAAAATTTTAAGATACACAATCTGTATTTCTTGACAATTTAACCACCAATTAATAATAGTTGAAAAATTTTTAACAAATAATATAATTTTTGGATATATTCCAAAAAATATTTTTATCTGCTTTCACAATAAAGAAAATATATAAAGATTTGTATAAATATAAAAAGGATAAAAATAATATATCTATATAGTTATAACTAAAACTTTGAAAAGTTAAAATATATAGATTTTTAACGAATCCTATCTCTTCTATATATATATATTTTCTGCTTGAATTACTTATTTATCTTATTTCATAAATTTACGTATATAGATAGTACTTTTAAAAGTTTCATGTTTATTAAAATTAACCAATTACATTTCCGGCCTTTAATTAATTTACCGAGTGTCCTGTCCTAACTGTCTCAAAAACATAAACAAATTTTTGTCTAGCCAAAAATATATGTTATTAGAAATAGTTTCCTGTTAAAGGTCCTTGCACTATAAAAATATAAATCCTTTACAAGAAATATAAATTAAATTTTTATAATTTAAAATTAATTTTTATGTAAAATCATTTGTAGAAAATTCCACAAATCAATTTGACAGAGATTACAGAAATGAATTACAAACGAAACTTGTATGTCTCAAGTGGAATACCCTGTTTAATGATTATTCCTTTACTTTTTTTTTTTTTTTTTACTTTACATTTAAACACCTGCTATTATACCAGCTTTCAATATTCCTTATAGTATTTTATAATATAATTTGAAATTTTCAGCACATATTTAGTTGCTTTAGTTAAGAGATAAAGAAAATATATATTTTTTTTTTACTTTTATAAATGTATTTTCCTATTATTATTTCCTATTCAAGTTTTTCCTTAACATAAATTTTTTTTTTTTATGTATAATAAAAATACTTGTATATTTTTATAGTAAAATTGTAAGTTAAAGCTACAAGAAAAAAAAAAGGGTTGAAATAAGAGTTTTTACAATTTAATGAACGAAAGATATTATTTTAAAATAGTTTAAAAGAATTTAATTTGTGGTATTTTATAAATTTGAAAAACATGATTTTAAACCACTACGTAATATAAATACAAGTACTATATATATAAAAGGAAAATTAAAGTTTTTCATTAAAAATAGTAAAATGAAATTTATTATTATACGTTATTATGTGTACTATAATATTTTTCAAGTATATTAATATTTATTTAATGTTTTTATTTTGAAATTATACTTGAAAATATATATTTATAAAAATTATTATTATAATAAAATAAAAATAAAAAATAGTTTATCCTTGAATTACAATAAATTAGTAGAAAAATATGTCCTTAAAAAATAATTTCTAATAAAATGGCATATCTACTTCAGAAATTCAAATTTTTTAGGATATTACATAAATGAAGACGTAACAGAGACGAATTTTTGTGGGGAAAATTATTTTAAAAAACGGAAATTACCATTTTGAGCTACAAAGACAAAATTTTTGATCCTAAAAAAAATTAAAAAAAGATTGGAAATGAGTTTAGTGTTAATGTTTTTAGTTTTCTAATTTCATTTTTTTAGTAACTTTTTTTTGTAGATATAATTAAATTAATTTATTAAAAATCTAATTAAGAGGTTAGTGGATAAAGTTGTTAAATAATATTTTTATAAGATGATATATTGTGCCATGTTTTAAATTCATACTAAAATAGCTAAATTTTGACTTGTATGCTATTTTCTTCGTTAGAAAAGATATACTTTAAAAACCAGTATTTAGATGTTTTCACTTGTAGCTAACTAAGAACTTGAACCGTGATTTATTTAAAATGAAAATTATCAGTTAACATCTTTATCCACTAAGCTCTTCATTTATAATGAATTTTTTATGAGCCTAATACTTTCAAAATAGTTTTTGCAGAGATTTTTATTATCAGGCTATTCAATAAATCCCACATAGTTTTTAATTGGTATATAATTAAAAAAAAACAACATATATTTTATGATGTTTTATTTTTTTAAATGATTTTATTTTTTTATATAACCTATAGTCTCTCTTCACCTACTAAAATATTCATACAAATAAATTTTATTCAAAATCAATAAAGATGAAAAATGATGGTGAAAAGTATCTATAAATCTATCTATACATAAATGATTATATTTATAGAATATTTTCAAGTTCCAATAAAATTCAGATTATCAATAGGATACATTGATGCTTATCATTGCAATATTTCAATATGTTTGTGTATATTTAAAAAATTTTTTTTATTATTATTTCGACCACGATTCATTCTAATGAAAAAAAACATCCTTTTTTTTAGAATTGATTGAATTTTTAAATAATGAAACATAAATATGTGGAAAAATGTATATTCACAAGAAAAAAAAAGAAAAACTTGAATTCTAGAAAGGTTTTTTTTATATACAGAACAGAAATTTTTAATTTTTTTTATAGTTACAGGGATGAAAATGAAAATTTGAAAATTTGATAGCTAAAAAAAAGATTTTTAAATCAATATTTTGAATAAATTAAAATGGAAAAAAATCATTGAATTATTTTTTCTGTTCAAATATTTTGTCATTTCTATTGATTTTTGTAAAAGAAAAATATTAATTTTCTTTAATAAATAAATTAAAATATGAAATGAGGATCCTAAAGAAAAATATTTGCACTGCCAATAAAAGACGACATTATCTCAAAAATTTTGAATTATATACGGTATATATAGGGTAATTAAATTAAGAATTCTCTATATTTTGCTCAGGCATAGGTGTCTCCACGCTCAAATTCGGCAAAGAAACTTAGGTTTTAATATCATTGGTTTTTTGGTACCATTTGAACCATTAATACAGCCATAAGTAAGTATGTAGTCCTATAGCTTTAATCCGAATATATTTATAATTTCAAAACGGTTTTTGACTTTTACAAAATATTATGGTTTCTCAAAAATTGTTAAAAGATAAAGCTGCATTTTCAAATAAACAGAATCATAACAAATTCAAATATGTATCATAACGAATTCAAATATATAATTAAATTATAGAAAAATGCAGCATAAACATACAAAATTTTGCATTTTTAATTAAATAGTGCCGTATTGCAAGAAATTGCTGTTCAATATTTCCAATATAAAAATGTACCCAACTTGATGAAAACTATAATTTTTGAGATAACAAAGTCTTTTATTGGCGGTGCGATATATGAAAAAAATTTTAATTTAGAAAATAGTAATTGAAAATATTATTCCGTGTTACAAGATTATAATAGTTCCTTACTTGAGAAAGTATGTGTAATTAATTCAATTTATATATTTTGAAAGCCTAAAGGGGTTAAGTTAAGCAATTAGTTTACTAGTTAGAGTAAAAGATTAATTTAGTTGTAATATTATTTGTATTTCATTTTGAGCATATATTTTTTTTTATGTAATCATTTTTTCTTAATGTTTATACACAATGAATCAGTCAAGCGTATATCGTCTACGTATAAAGTTACCAACGTATATTTGTCATCTAACAAGTATATATACTGTATAGTGTATAATAATATGAATTTCAATTCAAAAATTATTTGTAATAAAGTAATTTAGGTTAAAATTAGTTTTAGTAATAAATAGTTGACATGCTCATAAATATATAAAACGATTCGATAAGAAATAATAATGTGTAATTTGTAATCTGTAAGTTTATTCTTTCAATTTTCTATCTAGCAATTTTAGAATTTTTCATTTTTAACTAAATAAATCAATTTAAACATCATGGCATCAAAAAAAATATATATTTTCTTTCCTACCTTGTGTGTTCGTACCTTTATGAAAAATACATAAAAACAAAAAAAACATTTTAAAAAGAAATTTATGTTTTTAAATTTCTTCTTTGAAATGTTTTAATAAATTATCAAAAAAAAAAAAAAAAGAACCTGAGGAGGTGCTACATGTAGGCGGGTTACAATGTTAAATGTTACTATATGTCAGTTATTGTAAAGTTATCACCCATAAAACGTTAATAAAATATACTCAAATATCAGTGTCGACTGCTGTGAATACATTATAATATTATAAGGTAAAAAATCATAATAGTTTAAAAAAAATATATATATATATGTATATTTCTTTTTAGTGTTTCAAGTCAAAACATGTCAGTATATCACCAACTATAAATTAGACAAAGATAAATTGACTAAAATTAATTTAAAAATATATTTATATAAATTCAATTTTTTATGTTATAAAGATTTTCATAGATTGAATTCATTTTTTTTTTTAGACAGAATTGATAATCATCATTGTTTTTGTAGATTTATTTTAATAGATTTATTTAGAAAATAATTACTTAAAATTCTAATTTAAATTAATTTTATAAAAATATAATGTTTTTTTTTTCTAATATTTTCAGACAATCGATTTGTAAAAAAAAAAAGAAGTAAGAAGTTACTTGCTGAAAAATTTATGAAAACATTTAACAGAAAATGTTGTAACGAAAAATGTATAAAAAAAAAATGTTAATTTCTAGATTCAGTTAACAAGGAGAAAATTTCCGCCAAAAAAATAAAATATATATATATGTATATATTTTGTTATCTAAAATGAATTACTATAATGTTTATAAATAATTCATGAAAATGTAAAAGAAAACAAATTTTAAAAAAAAAGCGAGATTCTCGACCTTTTTTGTTGGAATAACAACCAAACATAAAAAGGAATTCTAATGAAGTGTAAAGTGTACTTTATTAGTAAAACTTAATAAGGTCACATGGAAAGGCTAAAATATAATAATAATAATTATTGGAAATAAATGGCAAAACAAAAAAAATTATTATACCTTTAAAAAAGGTTAATAATTTTTTTTTTTTTTTTGAAAGATATTATTTATTTATATATGTAATTTATTTATTTATATAAAAATTATATTAACATAAATGGTTGAAGAGAATTGCTTAAAGGAGAACATAAATAATATATTAAATTAGCTGCAAGTGTGATTTTTAAATAAAATATGGCAGTTAGTAATATTGTATGTGAATGGCTACGAGCTCTTGGTTTATCACAATATGCTGAAAGTTTTTTAGATAATGGTTATGATGATTTAGAAATATGTAAACAAGTTGGTGATCCAGATTTAGATGCAATTGGTGTTGTTAATCCACAGCATCGTCATAAATTATTAAAAAGTATTAGAGCATTAAGGGAAAAAGGTGCAGCAAGTGTTTATTTTATGTTAAGTGATCCAAATTCATTATCAGGAAGTTTAGAAATTTTATGTGAAACACCACCTAGTGAAGTTGAATTAATATTAAGGCAACAATTAGATGCAGATGGAATACGATTAACAGCTCATCCATATTCAACACCGGTAAGTTAACAAAAGAAAAACATATTTTTTTTATAATTAAAATTCATGTATGAATCAGATTTTTTTTATTAAAATTCATATTGTTTCAATTATTTCTGAATTTAAATGAATAGATTTTTTAAAATATTATACATACATAATTTTTTTTATCGATATTTGATTATAACCGTTTAAAGTATTTGAAAACTTTCTAATCATAACTCCTTGAGTACGACACTTTCTTGACTAAGAATTAGGGAATCATTTTTGGTTTATGGAAATATTAAAAAAAAAATTTATTATAACTTTTCTCGTATAAACAAATTAAAATGTTTGTATTAAAGTATTTGGGGTTAGCCATATTATAGTAAATGATAAAATCTTGCAGATATTCTTTACAAAATTAAATGTTGATTACAAAAAGTTGAATGCCAATTTTTCTTTTTACAAAATCTACCATTACTTAATTTTATATAAATATTTATTCTAATCGTTTAAGGTTTCAAGATTTCGAAAAAAATGCCAGATTTCATATAATTTAACATTTTCTAATGTACGATTTTTGGAACATTCCCAACTTTGTACTATATTTTTTTTTGAAAAGTTCTCTATTTCAATAAATTTCAATACTTATTTGTATACAAATTTTAAATATTTTTAAATATCGTTAAATACCACTAAACATTGCAAAGCTAACAATTTAAATAGTTACATACTTTCATAGTTACCGAAAGTTGTAAATTGCAAATATTTATATTATAATTTTACTTAAAATTACAGTCATTTGATTTCAATACGGAATAGCAAATATGTACCAAAAAAAAATCAATATTAATGGTTGTACAATTTTTAAATAAAATTTTCCACATTTTTTCTATCATTCTAATCGTGCTACAATTACACTAGAAACTATATAGGCAATTTTGGTTCATAATATCGAACCTAATTTTTAATATTACAAAAATTTCAACTGAACAAAATAAAGAATGTTAGTATGTACGGTATTATAAATCAAATTTGTATTTTCCAAAATTTTCAATAATTTCTGATTTAATCTAAAAAATAAAGAACGAACAATTTTTGCAAGGACTCATATATAATGTAAATTAGACAGTTTTTTTTTTTTTTGTATCCTTATAAACGAAAATATTAATGCACCTCACAAAAAATTATTTATTACTTTTTGCGGTTTCTAATGGTGACATTTATTTTGCAATACGTAACAATATTTATGTAATATACTTAGTAGTAGAAAATGGTTTATCTCTCCTGTATAAATGTACTACATATAAGGATATATTATATGTATATATTTTTTAAAAAGGTTTCATGTAAATCACTCCAGGCAAAAATAATAATAATAATATACAAACAAAACAAAAGTAGGTAGAAAATTAAAATTTATTACTTTTAAATTAATTTGTTTGTACTTCCATATAAAGTCTAATTTAAGGGACATAAGAATAATTTTCAGTTGGTATATCATTTATATTAGTAGAGTATATATAGAATAGGATATATAGTACATAGAATTGATTATGTAGGACAAGGGTATATACATATAAATGTTTAGAAAATAAATAGACTAAAATTTTTGTGACAAACTGGGAAATTGAAAAATTACAAACAAAGAAAAATAGAGTTTTTTTTTTTTTTTTAAATCTGAAAAATACAAGTCTAACATGAAGATTGAATATACTAAGTCAAAAAACTTAAAAACTGTTGCTTTTTTTTTATAGAATTTATAATTTGAAAGTTAATACATTATTGTAAAAGTAAATTTACTGGTTTTTTTTTTTATACAAGTTACTATATTATGTTTAAGGATTCCATTTAAATTTTAAATATAATGAAATGTCCTTTTTTTTTACAATTTGTGTGTGTTTTCTTTTTGTTCTATTGTTTTAATGATTTCTCGTACTCTATTTATACACTTAAGTCAATGTTGAATTATTCTGGAGATTGTTTTTTTTAAAAATATTTTATTCTGAAAATTTGTTATATTCTTTCGTCCGTAAATTAACATTTAAAGTTTATTTAATTTTTTTTTTTGTTAAAATGTTAATTTGAATATTTAGTATAAAATTGTAAAATGTCTCATATTTCGTTAAGGGGGTTTTTTTTTTCAATTTACTATCAGTTTTATGTTGTAGTTTTTTTTCCGAGAAAATTAAATAAATAATTCTTATTAAAACTATAATAGTGTGTAATGAAAAAATAGTTAATTCTAACAATATAATACTTTTTCTGGATTTTGATCCTTTAAAATTTCTATTTTATTTTCAAAAAACTATTTTTATACAAAATATTTAATGTTACAAAAAAAAAAGGATTATTTACTTTAGTTATATTTAATATTTTGTAAATAAATTTAAATTTAAAACAAATATTATTTTTTTTCTTATCATGATTTTTTTACATAATATTTTATTGCCAAAAAAAAAAGTAGTAAATTGAAAATTGTGATTTTAATTTTACCAACATAAAAAGTATCAAAAATATAAATAAAATTTTTCTATTTGGAAAAATTGAAAATATTACACTCATGTAATGTTTAGTTTGTATATATCGTCGTTTGGATATGGTATGCCGTGTATGGCATTAAATTACATGTTGGGAAATCAATGTTAAAGGTTTTAGTGTCTTGGTATTTTTTAAAAAATATCACGCCAAAAAATTTTCCGAATTTTTCTACCCAATATCATATTTGCCTAATCACGTAAGGCAAACCAATAAAATATATTTGTTTACAATCATAATGAATTCGTTTGAAGTAAACGAGTAGAAAATAATACTAAAACATTGTATTTTAATAAAATATTAAAAACCTACGGCAAACTTTCACCTCGATATTTGGTTAAACTAATAGAGATATTTGAAAATGAATAACAAATTTTACATGTCAAGTAATCTATCATTCAGTCTAATAAGTGTTAAAATGGCATATACGTCACACCACTATTCAACTGATGATATTATATCAATTTTTCTGTTTATTTTCTTCTTTTTTTTTGACAATTTTCCACTGAAACGCGATTTAATATCAAAATAAGCATATATATTGAATAAAAACCAATTTCGTTTAACAGTTCAATGAAAGCAGAAAAAAAAAAATTATATATATTTTTTAAATCTGTTAAAGTAAAATCAATTTTTTTTTGGCTTTTTTTTCATACTATTATCTTACAGTATCTTATAAGTTGTAAAAATTCATTTTATATATTTTCGGGTGAAATTGTTTGGAATAGAAGAAAAAACACCAAAACATTTAACTACAAAAAAAAGTAAAAAAAATAAGTTGACTTTATGTGAAAAACTCTTAAAAATGGAAAAAAATATTGTCAAAAATCTATATTTTTTTCTGTGTTTTTGCTTTTTTAGAATTCATGAACGAAAAACCTAAAAAAAAAATTTATTAGAATTTATTTATTTTCTTTATTTTCCTATCTTCTTTTTTTTTTTTTAAGTTCTATCCATTTTTCTACTAAATTTTCACCCAATAAAGTTTAACATTAATGTTAATAATTAGATCACAACAAAAAAAAAATATATATAAACCATCTTCAAGATTTACATTTTTTTTTTTTTTTTGTGGAAATAGACCGAAAATGGATACGATTTTAAATCATTTGTCTGTTTTTTTTTTTTTTTTTTATGAGTTGACATGGAAAATGAACTCTTGGAAAAATTCAATGACTTTTTTTTTTTCCTTTTTGCTGTTGTTGTTTTTATTTGGTATTTTTATTTTTATTTGAACGAAAGACCAGACCAGAATTTTTTACTTTACCAAAAAATTATGTATAAAAGGTGGGTTACTGTAACAAAAAAAAAAAATCATATATTTTTATGATAAATTCCCTTCTATATTGCTGCCCTTCAACACTGTTTATTTGATGTTGTTCTTGTTTTTTTTTGGAGATTTGTAAAACATAACCAAAAAAAATATAAATATGTATTTTATATTTAGAAATTATCAAATATAAGTTTTTTTTTTTAGCATAAAAAATAAAAAATGTATTTTTGTTTTGTTTTATTCAAAAAAACCTTTTTTTTTTTTGGTTGTTATATTTTTTACTTGTGGCGATTATCATGTTAAAAAAACAAGTCTTTTTTTTCATTATGATATCCGGTAATGGTGTACAAAATATTATTGTGATTTCCATGTTGATTATCCTTATCATTCAGTATTTTAATGATAGCCGCAAGGATGAAAATGAATGGAAACTGTAATAAACGCTACAAATTTATATATCTATATATTTTTTCTGTACAAAGGGTATAATTTTGTTAGCAATTTAAGTTATACAACAACAACAACAACAACAAAAAACATATTTTTCCCTTAAATATAATTGGATTTTATTTATGTTTTTGTACTTTTTTTTTTAAAAACCAAAAATATATTATATTCTTTTTTTTTTTTTTGTAGTTACAATTTCCTTTTGGTTATTGTAAAAATAAATTTTCAAATGATTTTCATTTTAATAATTTTTTTTTTGTTTGGGTTTGACCACAAAAAAATTGTGACATAATAAAAGTTCCTTTTGTCCTTTATTTTTTTGAATGTTTCTTTAAATTAGTTACATAAATTTTAATAATCTTGTGTCAAAACAACAAAAATTTTGTTTCGGAAAATGTTTAGATATTTATTAGAAATTGATATAAAATTAATTATTTTTAAAAATAATTAATTTTAAGATAGGAAAGTTTAATTGCAATAAGGTAATATCTTTATTAGTGAGTTATTTGTTAATAGCAAATGGTCTCCGTTATTTGCATTTTTTCCTAAATTTTATTGTAATTTTATTACTGGTACTCATTTGAAGCTGATTAAACTTAGAGCAACAGCGTTGCTTTCGACTGGAATTGAATTGTACCTAGATTCCAGTACGGTTTACTACAATATCACTAACACATCGCCGGTCTACCGATATTCCATCCCAAATTTATTATACTGTGATATATTTTAAAGAAAGCAGCTTCATATTACACTTCTTCATCTAGATTAGTTATATACATTTTGGTGATACGCTAATGAAAAAAATGTTGTTTTTATCATGATGTAGTATCTTGTTTTATCATTTTTATGCTCTTTCGTTCAGCTCCATACAAAATGTAAAATATGAATATATGTACTGTGAAATAAAAATACATTTTTGCCAAAAAAAATATGTATATTGAAGTACACCAAATACAGTGTAAATACAGTGTAACAAGATTTTTGGATGTAAAAATTACAAATTGTTTTTATTGAAAGTAAATTTTTGTTTTATTTCATTTGCCTACAAAACACCAGCTAACATTTTTGTCAGACTTTATTAATATTTTAAATTTTCCTCTAGTATCCAAAATTCACTAAAATTTAATTTAAAATTCCGATAATATTTTTTTTTTTAAAGATTTAAAATTCAATTTTCAATTTCCCTTTTAATACTGTAATAATTATTTAAAAGATTTAAATTTAGACCTCATGTAATAAATTAACTTTATAAAATTTATAAAAATAAAATTATGCTGTATATATATATATTTTTTTTTGTGATGTTATAATTCTCGGGTTATTAATTCCCATTTCTTTTACATTGAACAAAAATTTTCTTATATATAATATTTTTCAGTTGATAAATTAAAAGTGCTTTAAGAAAATTCCATAGTATCTTTCTTGTATCTTTATAATCATGAAAACCAGAAGATGAAAAACCATACAACATTAAAAAAAATAAAAAATAAGTCACAGTAAATTACGATCCTTGGTTATTAATTCCAATAAATTTTAACTTAATTTTTATATTTTTATTACATTAAAAAAAAAAAAATGTCTAAAATATAATAAAATAATTTACTTTGTGACATTAAAAAAAGTTCAAGAAATTTTCCAATTATTTTTTAAGACTTCTAATTAAAGATTTGATGTTAAACTTTTTCTAACAAACTCATATATGCATTTTGGTTTTTTTCCTATAAAAATATTCAATTTAATTTTATTAGTTCTTTTTATTTTTTGGAGATATTATTGTAGATTTACGAAAATAAAATAAAACTTAAATTGAATTTTGACTAAAGTGGATTTTATTAAACTAACTTTCAGTTTTTTTTTTTTTTTATTTTTATTTGGGAAATAAAAATAAGTAGAAAACTAATTTTTTTTAATTTTCAATTTTCAATTTATTTATGTTGTTTTTTTTTATGTTGATAGTAGTTCTAGATTTTATTTCATTTTTTTTTTTTTTTTGGCAAAAATCTGAAAATATAATTTTTATATGTCATATTTATATATACACTATTTTTATGTATACTACAAAAATATATTAAAAAAAAAGAAGTTATTTATGTTTGTTAAGAAAATTCTTGCATGCAGATTGTAATCAAAAGAAATTTTTTTTCAGGACGAATTTATGTTCGATCGATTTCAAAGAATATTTTTTATATATATAACTATAAAAAAAAAAGAAAAGTTTTATTTCAATTTTTATATTTTGCTCTATAAAAAAAAAATATAAGAAATGAAAAACTTCTCTTTACTTTAATTGAAATTTTTACCATTGTCGTGAAAATATCTTGGAAAAGAAGTTTATGTTTTTTTTTTCTAGATTTTAGCTGACCAAAACTAAAGACTAAAAAATGTTGGGGTTGGGATGTTAAAGATAGTTTTCATTTTTTTTTTTTTTTACCTATGAAAATATGTTTTTTGCATGTGAATGTACAATTTAGTATTCTGTTCTTTTTTTTCGGTTATGTTTTTTTTTTGGTTCGTTACAATTGAAACTAACTAAAAAGCAACAAAACAAACTTTTTAGGAATGATTTATATAACAAAAAAATATAATTAGACTAAAAACTTAAAAAAATTTAATATACTTAGATAAAAAAAATGTATCTTTATAAAAATGAATTATTTTATGAAAACTTAAAATGTTGTGTAACCATCCAGTAGTAAGTGTCCTTACGAAAACACTTTAATTTTATTAAAAAAAATATATATATTTCCTTTTTGAATAAAAGCAGTACATGACTATTTTTATTTTTAGATAAGAATATCTTAAAAAAAAAAAAAATATCTAAGCTAAAAAAAGAATATCTTAAAAAAAAAAAAAATATCTAAGCTAAAAAAAGGATGTAAGACCTCCTTAAAAAAAATGAAACATTTTATCTGTTAACCCAACTATGTATACACTACACATTTTATGCTACTACATTTTTTTTTTACTTTTTTTTTTTTGTGTGTTAGGCTCAGGTGGAAGAGTTAAATTTGTTATTCAAATTAACTGCAAATTGATGAAAGTTATACCAAAAAAAAAAAACATATATTTAAGATATATTTTTTTTTTTTTTATGAAAAGGTAAAAGGGAAAAAAAGAAAGTTATGTGCAAAAGATAATATTTTTTGTCCTTTAAACAGGATATTAAATATTAAGTAAATAGGAAACATTTTTTACAACATAATAAATACATAATTTATTTGTATATGAATTAATATTTAATATTATGTACATATTTATTATTATGTATACATATTTATTTATTATGTTCTTAAATTTATTTAAATGAAATTAATTAAATATTAAATAGAACTGACTTAAAAAAATTATGTAAATATAATTAGTTTCATAAAGTATAAAATATTAATAATTAATTTTTAAAATATTTAATATTTAATAAATTAAACTTTGGGTTTTTTAACTTCAAACTATTTTCAAGTTTTTATTAGTTGGGATTTAAAATTATATTTTATTTGAATATAATTCAATCGTGTCTGCCTATTCAAATAAGTTCATATCGAAACTTCTTGTAGTCGATCGGAATTTTCTATTACAGAAGCCGCTCTTTTCGTGGCTACTCTGTAGAATAGCTGTTTGCTGAATAATATATTCTCTATTTTTCTTATTATCTGATCAGATCAAACCGATTAATCTTTTGATCCGAAAGCAATTCTTATGTCCGCACAGATAAATCTAATTTAATCTGAATTCTGTTTCTGATTTCTTTTTCAGATTTTAGTCAGATTGATTTTTTTGATCGGAAATTTTATTCAGATTTTTCAGATTAATATTTTTTGTTATTGACTTCAATGAAAATTTTTAAATTGTCAGACCATTTTATGTTATTATTATTATTCGTTTTCATGTTTATTTAAAATTCAATGTTAATTTTCTTTTCGTAGTGTTATATGTTATTCCTTTTTTGTGATTAAATAAAATTGAATCAAACATCCGAACCAATAAATTTCTTTGGTTTTTTTCCACCCTGCAAGACTGTAGCAATTTTTGATCTGGAAAATCTGAACAAGGAAAGACAAATTTTAAGTTACCTCTAAACTACTAGAATAACTTTTTCAGAAAAGTAATTTTTTTTAAAATAATTTTTTAGGTACTTAGTGAGTTGTGTAACTATTTTCGATGATTGCACTAAAAAGTTCCATTTGATTTACTAGAAAAATTACAAACTAACTAATTTATATATTAAATAATAGAGTAAAGAAATTAATAGCTTCTATTGCAAATTTAAGTGACAAAAAAAAACCAATTTTTCATACATAAAAATTATGTTTTTTTTTTACTTAAAAACAACATAAATTTCATTTATTTTTAAAAAAGATTTTTAAACTTTTATAATCTGTAAAATTAAATTCTAAAGTTTAATAGTTCTATAAAAAAAAAAAACTTTTTACGTATAATTGAAAAAGTTTATCTCGAGTTACTTAACCATTTGGTCAAAATTTATAAGATCTTTTTTTAACATCTGTTTATTATTCTGCAGTTAAACTAACATAATTTTTTTTTTTTACCTATTAAAAACTAATTCTAATAATTTTAAAATCAAATTGTTTTCTAATAAAGTTTTCCAATAGATTTAAAAAGAAAATTGTTTCTTGAAGTTATTATTATTATTATTTTTTTTTTTTATAATTAAATAGATTTGTTCCTAGGTAAAGTGCTATAAGATATTTTAGTTTCTATTGTACATACAAATTTATATATTTTTTTCAATTTTCCTATATATTTTTTTTATTTTGAATTACCTTACGTCTATGCACGAAATATTTTTATATACAATTTTTGTCAATTTCCTTCTAAAAAAAATATACAAAATCATATAAAAAGTATATTTGAATTTATCGTTCCAGTAAGAATAAAGTATGCAAATAAAATAATTTTTCTTTTTTTTTTTTTTGAGCAACATATAAAAAAAAACAATGAATCGGAGTTCGTAATAAAAAAAAAAAATATAATAATTTTACGTTTTTTTTTTTTTTTATATTTTGGATTTGGTTAAATGTACATAAAAGCTCATACATATAATACCTTAAACAGCAAGGAAAATAAAGAAAATCAAATATAAAACCTAAAAAAAAAAACAACAACACGAAAAAAAAATCCTAGGCATATAAAAAAAAAAAAAAATCGCAGAAATGAAATTAAATAAGCTTGTACACGCATTTTGGGAATTTTATCTTAACGCTTATTTTTAGTTCAGCAGCACAAAAGTGAATAATATTTTTTTTGTTTTTTTTTTTTTTTGCCAGAGTTAAAGGCATTTACTTTTTATGGCAAGGTTGTTGTTATGTTGTTTTTTTCTTTGTTTTTTGTTGTACCCTTATGTATATTTATGCTTTTATACCAAAAAATTATGTACCCCATATATAGATATAGTCGTATAAAGACCTATAAGACCCTATATATCTACCTACTATAAGGAAAAAGGGAAAACTTTGTTTCAGGGATTTTTATTTTTTTATTTTTTTTATTTAGGTTATATTTTTTTTTATATATATAAGTGTATTACAGTTCATTGACTGAAAATCAAGGAAATTTTCTTATATTTTCATTTTTTTTTATATATAAATTGTATTAAAATATAAGGAAAAATATTTTGTTTTTTTTTTTTTTTGATGAGTGAAAGATTCGTAAAAGAAAATCCATTAAAGTTTGTGTTCAAAATTGTTATTATATAGCGTGTAACAAATTAAGGTTGTATAGTCCAAAAAAAAAAATATTATATTAGTATATAAGATATTTTCGATTAATGGGTTTTAATTCGATTTTCATTCTTTTCTTTCTTTTTTTGTTTTTTTACGGTGAAGATTTTTGTAGTATTTAATATATTTGTTTTTTTTGACTACTACTTTGACTACTACTAAACTCTATGCCAGTTTCTTTATTTATTTAAGGAAATTAAATTGACTAATAAATAATTTTATATATTTTATTTTATTATTTGTGTATATTTGACTATAAAAATAAATAAAACAGATAGTAAGAATGAGCTTAAAAATTATTTAAAAAAAATAGTCTAATTCAGTTGTATTCTAATATTTTATAAGTTCGGCTGTAGTTTAGTGTTAGTGTAGTGTACTAAAGTAAGCGTACTAAAATGTGTTTTATTCTCGTCCATGGAATTGATTTGGTCTAAGTTAACTCAATTTTAAATGAGTACCAGTAATAAAATAATAATAACAAGTTATTTAGGACTGGGAAAAATTCTATCAGTCGAGGCCATTTGCTAACTACAAATATTTCACAAATAAAAAGCCATTAGCTTGTTGCAATTAAATCAAGCAAAGACCATTCCGAAGCATACATTAGGTATAAAGTAAAGTATGCTTCTAATTCAATTTGAAAGTTATAGGTACTTTTTTTATAGCAAACACAGAAAAAAAATACCATAATTAAGAGAAAACAGTCAAGTTTAAAATAATTCATTTTAAAATATAAAATAACTTTTTCCAGAATTGAGATCTAAAAATTATTTAATTGACAATTCTAATAAATTATCTAAAATTTGATGATAAAGTTTATGTTGTTAATGAAAAATTAAGTAAAATAATATCATAATTTTTAGGAAAAAGAAAAACTTTATATATTTTTCTTTGCCATAAAAATATTTAATTTAATTTCAAAAGTATTAGCATATTTTTTTTTGGTGTTTTTTGGAAGAACAAAAAATATTACCTGTTGTCTGGCTTTATATAAAAAAAATATAAAATTCAATTTAATATACTTATAGATTTTATTTAAAATATTTCAGTTGTTCTACTATTTTAGAAGCTTTTTTATATACTTTTTTTTTTTATAAAAAAATATAAAATATCCTACGTGTTTGCTTTCAACTTTCACTTGAACGGTTGTGGATTTTTGTAAGGCCAACAACATCCTTTTTTTTTTGGTACGATACTATATTAAAAAAAAAAGAGAAACGTTTCGGTTTTTTTTTTATCACAAAATATATTGAAACGCCATCTTAACTGATAGTATGGTTTATAAATTTTCACCACAATTTCACAAGGGATCCTTCAAGACAACAACAACCAACAGTCTAAAATAAAATAAAATAATAAAAAAAAAAAATAGAGAGTGAGAGCGTTGAAAAAACATGACAAATACAAAAGGAAAATAGTATATTCCCAGGTGATTTCATGACGAACAATGTGATAACATCAGTTGGGACACCCTGATTTATATGATTTTAGACTGAAAAACACGTTCATACAGGAGATAGAAAATGTTTTTATATAGATATATATTTGAAGGATATTACAGGGTGTTACTTTTTAAAATATTCTTTTAATTAACTTGAAGGAAAATCATTTATTTTATAAATTTAAAAAAAAAAATTAAAATTAATTTTTAATGAAATTATTTCCAATTAAAAAAACACAAATATACCTTTACTATGTACCATCTATACATGAATGGACAAATTAAGTAGCTTGACTGAAAAAATAAATAAAATAGAGTTAGAGAGTTTACGTAAAAATTACACCCTCTCATTATTTGGTTTTTTTTTTTTTTTCATCATAATTTTAAACAAACCGTCTCCTGCAATATTTTAACCATCCGTATTGCCTGACTTAACTCTTATAGTAATTTTTTTTTTTTTTTTTTGCTATCGCTTCATTTATTTTTGACTTTATTTAATTCATCTGAAAAGTATGAGTCAAATAATAACAACAATAACAACAAATTGGTTCAGAGTTGTTCCTTTGATGTTGTTTCCATATATAACAGAACAAAAATCAAGCAAAAAAAATAAAAATAACCAATTTTTGAGGTCGAAATAAAAAAAAAAAAATTCCTAGTTAATAAAACATAAAATCATCTCAATACACTGCGATGGGGATACACTGTTTTAAGTGTTAATGAAACTGATTGTACGTTTCATTTTTTTTTTACTTTCTCTCTGTAATTTGACTCACAATTTGCTTTCTTAAAAGAAATTGTTTTATTTCTTTATATACATATAACATAAAAATATATCCCAAAAAAAAAATCAGGCGGTAGAAATGTCTGAAATGTTACCAAAGGGGACAATATTAAATTGTGATATCTTCCTTTCGTTTAACACACAATACAACAACAAAAAACCGTATATCAGCAAAGAAACAAAACTGGTTTTTATTATAATTTACAGTAATAAAGGACGATATATACTCGCACCATCAACAACAACAACACCAAGAAAAAATAATCTTTTTATGTTTTAGTTTAGGTTTTACAGTCCTTTTTTTTTGCCGTTTTTCATATACATATATGTATATGATTCCGCAAAGGATTTTTCTATATAAATAAATTATATTATTATATTTACGGATAGAAGAAAATGGCCTGGTCAGACATTGGATTGTTATTTTTGTGTTGTACCATTAAATCGGATACAAAAAAAAAAAAAAAAAATGAAAATGAAAAGAAAAAAAGCAAACAAAAAAGGACGTGTAAAATTTTTTCGCAAGGATTAAAGAATTACATCAAATTTTGTTTTGCTTAGTTATTTTATTTATTTATTTTTTTTTCTGTTGTTGTGTTGTGTATGTTCTATGTTGGTTTCACCCATAGTTCTACTAAAATCAATGCAAACAATTTTGAGCTTTTCTTGTATTTTTTTTTTTTTGTATTTTGTATTTTATATAAACCGAAAATCCGCAAAAATGTTTAATATTGTTTTATAAACTTAGATATATATATATATATTCAATACAACATATATGTATTTATCAGATACAAAACATACAAAAACATTAAAGTCAATAACAATCGAAAAAATACGACGAGAAAAACCAAATTTTTTTTTTAGGTTGCAATAAAAAAAGAAAATCTTGTATTGAAGATTTTGGATAATAATTTTCTTTTTTTTGGATTTAGGTTTCGAATTAGATTTATTTATTTTTTATATTTTTCGATTGAATAGAAATTTAAGATTTTTCTTTTGGTATTTTTTATTTTTTTTTATTTTTGTATGTTTCGATTTAACAGAGATTTGTGTATAAGGATAAATGTGATGTGATGTGATGTTAATAAGTTTTTTTTATTTTATTTTCATTTTTTTTATTTTTTTTAAATAAAAAAAAGAGGAAAAGTTTAATTTCCAAGAGTGAAAGTAATACAGGAATTTTTGTTTTTATAAATGTGAAAACTGAATATGTAAGGAAGCTTTGTGTCCTTAAAAAAATATATAAAATAAATAAATATAAAAACCATTTTAAACATATTTTTATTTTAATACTATCCTCTTAGGAGTTGTGGTTCATTACATTTCCGCAATATAAGATGCTTTAAATGTGGATTGTATTTTGTTAAATGCGCTTATTTATGGTTTTAACTAAATGGTTATGTTTGTTTGGGATATATCTTGGGATAATAATTTTATTAGTTTGAATTCTGATTTAATTATATTTATTTTTTGTGTGGAAAATTTGACTAAATTTAGTTAATAAGAATTGACCCTAATTATTAGTTAATAATTGAACCGTCTAAATTAGTTAGATATCTTTTTTTTGTTAGTTCGAGATATCTTTATTCATTTGTATTTGAAATGTTTTTTATACGGCTCTACAGATCAAAGACTTGCCAATTCTTTTTCTCCAATCGACAGCTGTTCTTTTCTAATCATTCTCTGACAATACATTCTAGGTATCTTTGTCTTCTGAAACTAGACAGATGTGCAGAACACTTGTGCAGATCAGACCTTTACTAATTCTTTTTCTCCTATCCAGTGCTGTTCTTTTCCAAACATTTTCGGAGAAGATATTCTGGGTATCTTTATCTACTATGCATGTTACGTTCGGTTACAGTGCCGGCTGGATGCACGCTTAAATTACCGCGGATCTTTAACGACATGACCGCGGATCTTTAGCGAGCTGGGAATGGTAACTATTTTCTGGGATACATTACTGACAGACGAGCTTTTATCGAGAAATACAAAGCTGTTTGTTTAAGTCTCTTACTGACACATTTTGAGCCTTCTTGTAAGTTAGTAAAAAGTGTTTGGCCCAATATTTGCAACCTCATTCTTGCGAGTGCCGGGTAATAGCACAGAGGATATGCGAGGGTGGTCCTTGTTTCTTGCAATTTCTGCAGGAATTGTTTTCTATCAATTACATTCATAGTTGTGATACTTTTATTCCGGAGAAAAATTTTCAGCTGAGACATACACAAAAAGGGAATATCAAATTTACGATTACAATTCTTAATTAATATGATTACTAAGGAATAAGTTAAATCCAATATATTTTCATAATCTTGAAATGGATAATGTCCTCCCCAACGCCCAATTTATATACATTTTCTTACAAATTTTCTAGTTACATAAATTTTAGATTTATTTTTTATTTAGCGTTATAAATTAGGAAATACAAAAACACTAATTACAATTAGAAAAATTAATTCATTAAATTTTTAAAATTAGATTTTTTTTTGTTAACCTTAAAAATTTATCAAGTTTTTATAACTTCAGAATGAGAACAAGGAGAAGGATAAGAAAATTATTTTATTTCCATTTTATTACATGTAAAAAAGAAAGTAGAAGGAAAACTAAGCAGTTTTATTTTAGGTTTTATAGTTCTTTCCATTTGTTATATTTTTTTTTTTCGTTCACAAATATTAGAAAAATCGTTTTTCATTTTTATAGATAAAACATTTTTGAATTAACATACTTGCATGAATGGCGCATATACCTTATAAATATGTAATGAAAATGTTCTCCTATGTTTATACTTTTTTTTTTTTTTTCATTATTTTCTTTTCTTCTTTTTTTTTTTTTTATATTATTTTTCTTTTTGTTTATTTTATGTTTTTCTTATTTTTTTTTTTTTTTTTTCGTTTTTGTTTTTGTGCTTTATTTTCACAGGATGGCCAAAGAGGTCATTTAGAAGGTCTAGCATCGGTATATTGTGAACTGTTAATGGCTCCCTTTGGAGATGTACTAAGTGCTTTAGAAAATGCTAGGCAAGCAGCATGGGCGGAACGTAGTCCACTTAATCCAGCTGGTATGGGTACAACAAAGGGTCATCGAGGTAGTTCATGTCAAGGGGGTTTACCAAATAGTCATAGTCAGCCAATTTACGTGCCAGGAAAATATTCGGTAAATATCTTTAGTTGAATCAAAAAAAAAACACAAAAAACATTCATTCATTTAAAACAGAAAAAAAAAAAAAATCTTAAACCCCCTAACATATCCTACCCAAAAATAATAAAAAAAAAAAAAATATCAACTTTAGTAGCTTGATTGCCTAACATGTTTTTCTTAATTTTCATTATAATATACATTTTTTTTTTCTTTGGCTGTAGATAAAAAATTTATTAGATATTTTTTTTTTCTCTCTGAAATCTAAAAACTTTTTTTTTTTTTTTTTTAGATTTATATAAATATTTTATATAAAAAAGGAATTTTAATTAATTTAACATTCACATATCAAAAGCACTTGGTATTTATCTAAATTAAATTTTATGTTTTTTAGTCAAAGCATATATATATAATTAAAATAATTATGTTAAACGTGTATATGATTATACATTTTAAGATTAAAATTATTTAAATTTAAATTTTTTTATTTTGTAATTTTTTTTAAAGTTTTTATTTGTATTTATTATTATTATTATAATTTTTGTAATTATTTTTTATGTTTTTAACAACGTACAATTTATACTAAAAATTACTTATTTTCTACTAAATAGATAGTATCTTGTAAATATATCGTTATTTTATTTTTATTTTTACAAAAAAGAAAAAGGACATTCATAATGGTTTTTTTATGAAGATTTTTTTTTTTAAAAAAACTTATTAGTTATTTAAAATAATATTTGAATAAACCCAGAGACTATAGCAAAAGGATATTCTTTAAGTTTTTTAAAATGTAAATTATATAGACTTGAAGTGAAGTGATACACTTTCATTATTGATGATAAAAGATCGTGTATGATATCAATAAAATATATATATACATATTTATATAAAAATGTAATGCTTCACTGTTTTTCTCTGTAAAGACTTGTCTTTTGCACGTAATTTTCATTTTTTTTTTTTATAGCACTATATGGTTGTTGTTGTTTTTTTTTTTTCTCTCCTTAAGTTTCTTAAGTCAGTATCATTATAATAGTTCATAAAATTAGATTTTTATGTGTAACTAGAGAACTGTCATAATATATATATCTAATAGCTAAGAAGATAAAGAAGAAGTATTAAAAAAATAATAATAATAATAATATATTTCATAAATTCTTCTCTCATCACATAAACTTTTCTTTTTTTTCTTTTTTTTTGAATAATCACGTAAACTTTCTTAGTTTATATTTTTATAAGTCGAAATTAAAAACTTTCATTTTATCCTTTTTCTTTGTATAATTTTTTTACGTACTCTTGTCCCAAATCAAAATGTCCTTTTTAGTTTTTTATTTAAAAATATTTATTTTATTTTATTTTTGTTTTTTTTTTTGTTTTTTTCCAACAGCCATCAAGTTGTCTGTCAGATAAAGAAGAAGATGAAATTTATGGTTTTGGTTATGGTGTATTTGCTCCAAGAGTGGCAAGAGGTGCATTACAACAAGCAAACATTATAAATTCACAAAATCAACAGCAGGTGCCCTTACCGGTAGTGCCACAACAACAAAAACAACAACAACAACAACAACAAACTCAACAACAATTAATAAACAATGCAAATTTAAATTTAGTTCAACAGACGTAAGACATTTAATTATTCAGTAGTGTAAAACAAAAAAAAAAAAATATTGTTATTTTTAATAATATAATTCTTTTTTTTTATGTTTTATGTTTTATTGCAGTTCCATTAGCCCAAGGTCAGCATATTTTTATGAATTTCCCCCGACAGGTAATCAACATTAAATTTTTCCTTTTATGTAATTTTTTTGTTTTTTTAATTGGAAATTTGAATAAAAAAAAAGGTTTTACAGAAAATCTGTTTCAGGATAATGAAAAATTTGTTAAAAAAAATCTTATAGTATTTATTTTTTTTTATTTCGGATTTAAATCGGTTATAGATGATTTTTTTTTATGCTGAGTTCTTGTTTTGAATCAGTTTTTAAAAAACTACACTAATTCAATTTTCAATCTGAAAATTGTATGTTTTTTTTTTACCTTTTACTATTTACGTTTGTGTTACATAAATTGAAAATAAAGTAATTTTCACAATTTTCCCAAATAAAAATTAATCAAATAGAAAATAACTTTTGAATAAATTGAAATAAAAAACAAAAACAAATTTTTTTTTTTAATTCAATTTTTAGAGAAATGAAAATCTTTCTCAAAAAATAAAATTTTTATGTTGAAAATTTTTCCAAAATAATTTAATTTTTTTTTTGTTTGTTTGTTTATTAGAAGGCAGAGGTGAAACTAAAAAGAGGACAACTTTAGCAAGACTTTTAAAAGGATTAAGAACCGTAAATAGACGTGATAGAAACAATCAACAATCAGCAACACAAATAAGAGTAAGTAAATAATTTTTTTGTTATGTTGTCTTTTATTATTTATCGTATGACGAACGTAACGTAACGTACTCAAATTAGTTTTTATTTTGTTTTATTTTTTTTTGTTTTTGCATAACTATTTATATGAATTATAAATTTATAATCAAAACTAAAGGATTTTCCTACACAACATAAATATGTAACAATAAAAAAAAAAAATGAAAATAAAAAATAAAGGATAGAAACTTTTTACAAAATTAAATAATTCTAAGACAAAAAAGTAAAAATTTTGAATAAAAAATAAAATTAAAACTAAAAAAAAAAATAAAAAATATGATTTTCCACTTGTGTGCCTCTTTTTAAAGTTTTCCTTTTTTTTTTTAAGTAATTTTTTTTTTTTATATATTGTAGTACATATACATAAAATAATTATGAGACATTTTAATGTTGTTTATTCACTTTTAATCATAAAAAAAAAAACAACATTTTGCAGCATTAAAAAAATAAAATAAAAATAAATATTTTAGCATATGCCATGCGCTTTTTCAAAAAATAAAAAAAAAATTTAAAAAAAAATAAAACATATTAAAAATTTATGAATTTTCGCACTTGAACAGCCCCAAAATCATTTCATTTTCTTCTTTCCAATTTAACTACGAGGAAAATTATTATATCTCTATACATAAAAAAAAAAAACTTATATGCACTTGTGTACACTATATACAATATTTATATGTTTATGTATATATGATATAAAACAGTACAACACATCGTTAGCGCGAAAATAATTAGAAAATTTATTTACAAAAAATTAAAAAACAAGAAGCAGAATTAAAAAAAAAAATCTTTTCATTCATATATGCCGAAAAACACCTATGGCTATAAAAAGAAGAAATTAACATCACCGAGGTTAAAAGACATTGTTTAAGGTCAACTAACAGGCACAGACATTATGACTCTATCTACAACATGAAAAAAAAAAAAAAAATTAGAAAAAAAATATATGACAGAATAAAAATTATAATGAATATACTAGAAATATTCATTTTTTTAATAATCTACTAAATATGAGCTTTGTGGTGTTAAAAATAGGAGTTTGTGGAAAATATTATAAAATATATTTAGTTACCAATTTAATATTCTGTTTTGAAGTTTAATTAACAGCGAATAAATGGAGGTTTCGTTAGTTGATTTTTTCTAAACAATTCTAAACTATTTTCTTTGAAATTTTCCTAATATATGTTTAATTATGGATAACAGTGGACTGCCATTATGGTTTTTTTTTTTAAGATTTAACTTAGAACTTAAAAGTTCTTGGCAAATATTCGATTAAATTAATTTGATAAAGAAATTCTTTAGGTATTGTGAGGCAAGCGATGTCGATCCAGTATTAAAGATATTGTTTCAGTTGGCGCAACAGTTTAAAACTAGCCGACCATTACTAGTTTCGAAACAATATATTGTAATTTTATTGGAATATGTATATATTTTTTTATAGTAAAAGAATTTTAATTGCAACAACATTACTTTTTTTTAATCATTGTTGTTAACAAATGGCCTGGACTGTCCCAATCTTGGAATTACATTTTTCTGAGATGTATCGGACAGCAAGTACCTAGTGCACTGCAAAATTGTATACCACGAATAAGCCACCGCCGGACTAAAAAAAAAAGTTGAATCAGTAAATTTAAAATCTTAATATTAACTTAGCAAATTAATGGTGGGCTACAATTTTAAATAATAACTAATTATTTCAGCTTTGGAGTTAATTATTAGATAAGATAATTCGAACATTTCAGACGAAATAATTGTTAGTTTTTTGTTTAGATTACCTTAAATTATACTCTAGACTAGAGGGTATTCCTTAAAATAAACTTTAATATAGTGTATCCTAAAAGGGAAATGTAATTTTATTGCTTCAATAAAATGAAATAGACACTTATCTATCTCATTTAAGTCCATAGTAATCTCCAAAAATTGACTACATCAATTATTTTCATATAACAAAACAAACTTGCCGACGGCCAAATGCCAAATTTATAATATCCTTTATAATACTACTATAAAATTATTTTGATATTCTACAGTACTTATTTTATTTTATACGTTTTTCATTTTTTATAAACCTTTCATTTTTCCAAGACATAAGGAACGAACAAAATTATATAATAGTAGTAAAAATAAAAAAAAAAAAAGTGGTAGTGGTTACAATTTTAATTATATGACAAATATTCACCTGCTATGCAATTTCTTTATACTATATAACTCTTAAGTAACAAGCACTTAAAGAAATTCATTTTTTTTTTTTTTTTTGTGAATGTTGTGTTTGTAGTGTCATGGAAATTTTTTTTTTTACTGAATTTTTATTTCAGATATAAATTTTATATAAACTAATTTCAGTTTAACTACAGCAAATGTCATTTAAAATGAAATTTTAATAAAAATAATAAAAAAAAACTTGATTCAGTAAATTTGAACGTCCAACAGTTTAGTATTATAAAAATCTGTTTTTTTTTTAAATTATGATTTTAACATCTTCAACTTGTTTTGTTATATAAAATCTAAAGTTTTAATTAAAACACAAAAGTTTTATTTCATTTTTAATTTTTCTTCACTTTTTTTTTTGTTTTTGTTTTAATCACACTTAAAATAATTGGAAAAACCTTTTTGATTTTTATAACAATTTGAAGGCCGCCAATGAACGATTACGTCAATTTCAAACTATGAATGGTGGTCCACAACAAAGTTTTGAAGAAACAATTCATAGAGTGAGTAAATAATAATTATAATTTTTTTTTTTTTTGTTGTTTTAACTTTAAAACATTTAAAAACTTTTATTCAATGTCGAAATATACATAAAAAAATACCAAATATAATTTTTTAATGGTATACAATTATTTATTATTTTCTGTAAAACAGCATAATAATCTTAAACTAAAAAAAAAAACTTAACATTTTTGTTCATATTTTGAATTTTCATTTAAAATAAAAGAAAAAAAAAAGTTTTATTTTTTTAACACTTTCATTCCTTTCTGTTTCTTGTAGCTTAAAGTTCAGGAGGCAATGAGGAAAAAGGAAAAGTTTCAAAGAGAACACGAAGAGGTAAGTGAATAAAGTTAAAAAAAAAAGAAAAGAAAACACTGTGTAGCAAGTACTAAAGATAATAAAAAATCAATAATTTTTGTCTGCGTCAAAAATATCTGATATCTTATCGTTTTAAAACTACTTTTTTTTTTTTTAAAAAAAAAAAGATCTTTTAACAATTTTCACAATTTTCTTTTTCTCGACAAAAAAAAAAAGTAAACTTGCTACATTATAAATTTCATTATCTACTTTAAAAGTTTTTTACATTTTATTTTTTAATACTCTTGCAATTTTATCAAAAAAGCAAGAAAAAAAAAACCCTGAAAACAAGAAAACTGGGGGAAAAAAAAGAAAAACTACTAATCTCTTTGAAAAAAAAAAAACAAAAAAAAAAAAATAGAAAAGAAAAGGAATTTTCGTTAATTTGATGTTTTGAAAAGGGATATAAAATATCATCATTGGTTGTCTTATTATTACAAGATTTATAAATTTATGATGATGTAGTTATTTGTCCAGATTTAGTCGTTCATTTTCTTCTATTCATCCCTCAAAAAAAAAAAATTAAAATAAAATTTAAACTTAAAACAATAAAAGAATAGAAAGAATATAATTGTAAATGCTAAAAAGTTGATAATTATGATTTTAGATATCCTATTGTTCATATAAAATTTATGCTATATTATAGATACATAGATATTTAAATATTATTTACTCTTCTTATACATATAATAAATTTAATTGTAGATCCTTCGAGATATTCGACATGGACTTATGCAAATGAGTCGTGAAGGAAGAATAGGTAAGTAAATATTATAAATATATATACATATATATATAAAAAAGGAAAGTTTTTGTTGAATTATAATTTTAAAAAAAAATTTTCTGTGTGATGATAGTTAAATTTTACATAAAATAAAATAAAATGTAAATTTTCTATTTGTTCTTGTTTGTTTGTTTATTTTTTTTTAGATGATACGTATATGTATGATGATGCTGTACATGGTGCTTATGGTATTGGTGGTGTACATCATCAAGGACATTGGTATGATGAACCACCATATGAAAGTGATCCAGATGATTTTCTTATGTCTGGTTTAAATGGTGGACCCGCAGCAACAATTCAGGTAAAAAATAAATAAATACATAATTAAATTTCAATTAAATTGTTCTTTTTTGTGGTGTTATAAAAAAAAATAATCAACCTTTTTAATAAAACTTTTCTTTAAATTTTCTTTTACTTCATTTTTGTTTTGTTTTTTTGTTGTTGTAGGGTGGTAGAGTACGTTTTACATCAAATTCTAGAGAAAATACAGGAGTAATATCATTAAAATCAGCTGGTGATATATCATTACCTCAAAGAGGACCAATTCGAAGAGGTCTTATCGTACCGCAACAGCCACCTAATCCACCAACGATAATACCTTTAACTCATGCAAGGTAAATATTTATAACCTTTTTTTTTCTGTATATAATACGTAGGAAAAAAAGGATTGATAACGAATTATGATAAATTTTCTATGATTTTATTTAATAAATACGAAAAAATTACATAAATAAATTTCGCCACATTTTTATATACAAAAAATATTATACACACACACCACAAAAAAAAAAAAACGACTTAGGATTATATCCTTCCATTATTTATTATATTATTATTGGGGTTTAATGTTTTCCTTCATCTTCCTTTTTTTTTTTTTGTTATTGATAAAAATTTTTTTTTTTTTTTGATTTAATTTCAGATCTCATGATAGAGAAAGTGGTGATTATGCTGGATCAATTTCTGATTTACAAAGTGTTACGTCCAGACTAAGTACAATATCGGTATGTCAAAAAAAAAAAAATGAAATAAAGAAATTATTAATTGAACTTATAAAAACTTTAATTAAAAGAAAATTATTCCGAAATAAATAAAAAAAATATGGTAGCGTTGCGGTCTTGATTACGATATTTTATTAAGTTTTAAAAACTTTTTTCTTACTTGTTTCCATTATTGAAAATATATTATTTTATATTTTTGGTAGAACTTCATCTTCTGTAATAAATATAGTAAATTAATTTTTATGTTTTATATTTCTTGTTGGCTTTTTCATTTTTTTTTTGAAAATTTTCGATTTTTTTTTTGTGAAAGGTCAATATGAATTAATAAAGTTTTCTTCAACATTCTGACTTAATTATAAGTGTTAACTTAATTATGAATATATATATAGTTAGTATTCAGTATTATTTCTGTTGGTATACTGTATAAAAATATCAAACTGACATTTTTGTTAAATTTATTTTCTCTTAAAATAAATAAACTTTTTGAGAAAAATAAACTATGTTGTAACTTGTAACAAAATTTGACTTTTGTCCGGAAAGTAATGAAAATAAAGTAAAATTAAAAGTTTTTCATTGTACAATTTCGTATAATAAGTGTTTTTAATCAAAAAAAACTTTATTTTTAGTTAATAAATCATAATTTTTTTTTTGATCAAATATATACATAATTTATATAATGTAGTTTATAAAAAATAAAAATAAAATAGAAATTATTTTTTTCGAATGAATTATTTAATAATATTTGTGCCTTAAAAAACTAAAATATATTTGCTACTTTACACTGAAGTTAGCTTTGTGAAAATCTTACAATTGGAATAACAATTAATGATCTTGGGATAATATTAATTTTTGTGTATATTAAATTTTGAAGAAGAAAATTCGTATATACTTTTTATATGCTAATTTAAAGTTTAGATAATAAATTTTGCTGATTAAGCTTGAAATTAGCTATATATAATTTTTCAAATAGAAAGACAATTATACAGTCTGTCTCAGTTCCTGAGTTTAATTAAAACTACCATTTATAAATTATGTTTATATGTACATAATTTTTAATTATGTTTGATTAAAACTAATTTATCAAATTTATAATTATATTTGATTTATACATAATTTATAAAATATAGGCAGAGGACTAGGGTTAAATAAAACAGACTGTAAGAATCTTTTAAATTAAATTTTTAATAATTTTATAAACCACCGAACTTGGTGTTTATATCCAATTTAAATGAAGAGTTAAACCCGTGATTGAGTTGACATTTTCCAAGTTTTTGTTACGTTCATTTCAATTCATTTCAACTGAATCCTATTTCAATCCCAGTACATACATGAAAACATTGTATATGAAATAATATTAACAGTATATAAAATTTTCTTTTTCAAAACATGCTCATATCAATAATTCCATACCATATCTAATATGTTGCCACAACATATAAGCAAAATGATGCCAGACATATATTATATACCGAAACTTAATATGTCAGATAAAATTACGATAAATTTTCTGAATTAATTTATATTGATTTTCTCGTAAATATTTTCAATTACATTTAAATTTTCATGCCAACAACAAAAATATTATAATAAAAATATACTCTTATTGTACAACAGATTGGAACAAATAATTGTACAGCACGATATAGAACGCTTAGTGGTGGAATAGGAGAATCACCATCATTATCACCAAGTCCATCATCTGATTATGAAGATGATATAACTGCCAGTAGAGGATTACCAATTAGTTTAAAATTCCAAAAACATGGTACACATAAAGCTACAACAATATGTCAAAAAGCAACCGTTCATCAAGTAAGTAAAAAAAAAATGAAAATAGTATCTAATAAAATAAAACTTTTTATACAAAGTTACTAAAATACTTTATTAAGCTCTTTTGAGAAAACTTTTTAAAATAATAATTATACTGGTCGCTAGCTACTAGTACTAACTATGTTATAGAAATAAATTAAATATATTTTTCACCAAAAGAGGAAGAATATTTTATAGAAAATTTATTTTTAAATTCAACTAATTTATTCAGAAAACTTTCCAAAAAAAAAAAAAAAATTTATCGCTCCACAAGAAAATCATTTATAGTTTTAGTCTAAAAAAAAATATATATATTATTATATTTTTTATGAGAGAAAACTTTTCAGGAAAAGACAATTTTTTAAACTTGCTTGTAACTAAGAAAAGATAATTTTTTTTTTTTTTTTTAAAATAAATTTTTTATGGAGGAGATTAGTTTTTTTATGTAAAGGGTCAAGATATTATTTTTCCTCTTTGGTTAAATCTTATATATTATTCTTTGTTTAACGACCCATTGAATATTGCTATAAACCTTGCAACCAAAACATTAATAAGCTTTAATATGCATTTCAAAAATAGAAAATGTATTTTTTTTTCTACCCAAAAATGTGTTATTTTATTTTTTTCATTCTTTTACAATACCCAATCTAAGAAAAATTCCAAGGGTAAAATTTTAATGATTTACGTTATAACATAAATAATACAGGACAAAGCTCGGAAAATATTAATGCATAATTCAAGCATTTTACACAGACATTTAAAACACACATAAAAAAAAAAGGAGAAACTTTTTTTTTTTTTTTAAAATAATAATTTAAGATTTGTTGCTACCCCCTCGCTACAAATCCCAAAGAATATATAAAACAATAAATGGGAATTCAGTTGGTCTTATCTGTTTTACCCTTGTGCCAAGTAATAAAAAAAAATTTTTTTTTTTTTTTTAAAAAGTACGAATGACATTGTATACGTTTTTAAGATAAGAAAAACTACGTAAGATTTTCGAACCGATGAAAACTTTTTTATTTATATTTAAAAAAAGAAAAAAATTTTTTTTTGAAGAATTTTCATTATATTAAAAATTGAAAATTTAAAGAAAATTTGTTTGTACATAAATATTTAAAAAATTTTTTTTTTATTTTTACAGTCAAATGAGATTAGTCGAAATTGTCAGAAAGAAATGAGTAACGTATTTAATGAAAATAATAGAAATTTTACAACCACAAAAGATACATCAAGGGATTTTAGTAATTCACAGGATAATACAGACAGAGGAAGTATGAGCGATCAAGCATTTGCTTGTTCTGCAAGTTCTGTTGAAAGTTTACCCAGTGCTTCCGGTTCAAGTAAGTATAATAATATATGTATATAAAAATAAGAGTATGTTATAAAGCTTTTGTGGTTAATTTTATTATACATCATCATCATATTTAGTTTTTTTTTATACTTCCTTTATTTTTTATATGTTGGTGTTTTTTTTTTTTATCCAAACCATCACCACATGAGCTTCATTTATGATATTTACATCGTAATAGTTTATAATAAAAGTTTTTTTTTTGTTATATACATATCTATGTAAATATATGTGTAGAAAATTGTTTTATTTTTGTTGCAGTAAATATCCTGTAAAACAGGATCAAAAAAAAAAAAAAAAAACTTTTAATATAAATTTTAATGTGTGGATATAATTGCAAGAAAATTTATAGATAAATTGTTAATTGCTATAACATTAAATTAAAATTAAAATAATGTTGTAATGGAAAAAAAATGAAATTAAATTAAATTTTTAATATTTTTTTTAGGTACTCAAGCATTAGTGCGACCTGGTAGTCCGCATAGTTCAATTTCGACAGAAGATAAAACACCTCTTGTCCCTATATGTAAGGCTAAAGCGCTGGTCGATAGTCTACCAAATCCATATGATAAAGAAGCCCTTAGATTTAAGGTTTGTATATAATTATATTTTGTTAACATAAATTCTATGTATTTTCAACAATTTTTGGTTGTGGCACATGTTATATCATTTATTTCATATATTTTTGTGGTATAGATATTATTATTTTTTCCCACAATACCAAAAGAGGATTGACAAAAATTTCCGGTAAGTGAAAATTTTGTCTATCTTTGTATTTTTGTGAAAAGGGAAAAGCTATGGAAAATGTATCACAAAATTTTGACTAATAAGTTTTTTATACGAAAACTTTAATAATATATTAATTTTAATTTTAAATTTATAGAAAAATGATATTATTGAAGTATTATCAATGAACGCATCTGGTATATGGAAAGGACGATGCCATGGACGTTTAGGTCATTTTAAATTTATTAATGTTGAAGTATTACCGGAACAAAGAATAACAACAAAATGTAATAATAAAAATTTAAATCGTTTAACAAATACGAATGGTCCAAGTTCTGTTGAAGATTTATTATTTCGGATTGGACTTAAAGAGTACACATCAGTTTTTGTTTTAAATGGGTATGAACTTACTATTAATATTTGAATGATTTGATTTAAAATGAATTGCAGTAAAAATTGAATATTATTATTTTTGCAGATATGAAGATTTAGAATTATTTAAAGAATTAGAACCAGCTGATTTAGATTATTTAGGTATAGTTAATGCAGAACATCGTGCTAAATTATTAACAGCTGTACAATTATTACATGACATTGAATGTATGTATTTATTAGTTGCTTAATTCATATTTTAAAAATTAATTTAAGTATTTTTTATTTTATTGTTTTTTTAGGTTCAGATGGTGATATAGCTGGTTCTAGTTCAGAAAATGACGAAGCTAGATTAAATAATATGAATAAAATGCAAGAATCATCACCATTTGGTAGACGACATTTTCCACGTGATTCTGGTTGTTATGAAGGTTCACCAGTACCATCATCACAAACACCAACCCAAACAATAACATCAACAGATGAATCAAATAGTTTAGATGATGTTGTTGCCAAATGTTCTAGTGAAATATTAAAACGTGTTGAAAGTGCCCGCCGGCAAAAAGAAGATAAATGTCCATTAAAAGGTGTAACAAGGGTTGGTAAAAAAGGTTTATTAGGTGGTAGTTTAGTTGGTGATGAAACATTAACACGTGGTGGTGCATTAAGTGAAAAATCAAGTGATTCAGGTGTTAGTAGTAGTTCATTATCATCGGGTCCAATTAAAAATAACTCTTAACATATGCCGACAATTTTTGCCGCTGAACCGTCCACATTTATAACATCAACACAAAGCGGTTCAAATACATTATCATCAAATTCAATGCTATATTCTGCCATTTCAACTGCACCGTCAACATCATCATTATCATCAACATTATTGAATCATTGTCCTAACATATCACAAACAAATAATTTAAATTTAAGTAGAAATTATGTTATATTGAGAAATCATTTACGAAAAACTGTACAAGAGTTTAGCGGAAAAGATCAATAACAATATTTAACGATGATAAATGATAAAAAATATTTATTTAAGATTTTTTAATTTTTTTAAAAAAAGAAGTATTTTTTTATTATTATTTTTTAAAAAAATATTTTTCATTTTTTAAGAATTTTACACAATTTTCTTGTTTTTTTTTTTTTTGTTAAGAAAAAATATATAAGAAAAAAAAACATAAATTATTCATAATAGTTACATAAATAAAATAATAAAAAAAAAATTAATTGCTGTGATTTGTTGAAAGATTAAGTTCAAATGTATAGTTATCGAAAAAAAAAAAAAATACACAACAACATTTTTTTAAAATAAAAATAAATAAATTAAAAAACCGTCTCTTGGTAAATTTGTAAATATAATTTTAAAAAGACAAAAAATAAATAAATAATATAAAAGTATTAAAAAAAAAACATAAATTATGCTACATAATCATTTAATAAATTATAAAGAAGCAATGAAAAAATTTATCATAAATTAATAAGAAATTAAAAAAAATTAATACTGAAAACCAAAGCAATTTTAGGACAACGTTTTTCATTTTGGCCTAAGAAAAAAACAAAATCAATTCTATTTTTTAAAAAAAATTTGCTATATTTTTACTATGTTCTTAAAATTTTTTGATAAACATTTTTAATGGGGGTAGATTTATGCTTAAAGAAATGTTTACAGTCAGTAACACTTTATGCTGAATATCAAGAGGAGATATAGTGAAATATAATTTTTCTGCAAATATATTCTCTAAAATTTCTATACGTTTTTATATAACGAATTTGAATTTTCTGTACAAGATTTTGTTTTAATATTTAGTGCACCAGAAAACATTAAATATTTTGACATTAAAGTAAAGAAAAAATTTAAGGACAATTATATTTTTTAGATAAAGACCAAATTTTTTAAATATCACTGATTAGAAAAATATTTTTTTCCTACTAGAAACTAAATACATATTGGCTAATTATTAAATAATAAATTCTTTTTCCAAAATATATCTTAAAGATTTCCTTTATTTTTGATACCATTCCATTATTAACTAAGTAATTCTCTCTCACACATTGTTAATTTTCTCTATTTTTCCAACTACAATAAAATTTTTCCTCTTTGTAATTTTTTTTAAACATAAATCTATCATAATTTTTAATTACTAATTATTTTATTGAAGCACAAACTTTTATAAATGAAATAACTTCCGAATTTAAATTATGATATTAACATTAGTTTATTTAAAAATATAAAATTAAAATTAAAAAAATATCAAAATTTTCAAAATGGCTATAAATTTTTAAAATTTCATTTAAATTAAAATATGAAAAATGAAAGTTTTTGACTATCACTACAAACAATAATCTTTTAAATAAGAATACAATTTTTACTAATAAATAAATAATTAAATAAATAAATAAATAATTAAATAAAATAAATGTTTTTTTTATTTAACAAAGATATATATATTAAAAATAGCAAATTGTCTAATGTAAATAAATGAAATAATTTTAGATTTTAAATATTAAAACATAAAAAAAAAAAAATCATAAAAAATACTTAAGCAATACAGAAGCTAGAATTTTTTTTTTTTTTTTTTTTAAATTGAAATGGGAAAGAATATCATTAGTCTAAATAAACATAAATTGTAAGATTTTTATTTTTTTTTTGAAATTTTAAAATTTATTATATAAAATAAATAAAGAAATATATCAGAATTTATAAATTATTATATTAATTATATGAAAATAAAATAAAAATATAATTTAATATAAATAATAAATTTGTTAATTAGCTGAAATTATGTCTCCAAGAAATTCCACTATATAAATAAAAAACAAAAATAGATATTATTAAAATGAACAGAAAATGAACACAAAAATAATAATAATAATAATAATAAACAAATTATCCTATGTAAATAAAATTATTAAAAACTTTAAAAATAAATATGTTTTTTTTAATTATTATGTTATTTAAAAATCATATAAAAAAAATAAAAACAAGTAAAAATTTAAAAAGTATTTTAAAATATTTAAATGTAAATTTATCGAAAAAAAAAAAATAATTATGTTTTTTTTATTTTTTTAAACAATAAAAAATATGTTTTATTATTTTAATTATTATATAGATACATTTTTTTTTATTTATTTAAAATTAAGCTATTTAAAAGTAATAAGTAAATGTGTAGGTAGATAAACTTCAACAAATATTTAAAAAAAAAATTAAAAAAAAAACATACAAAAAAAAAAAACAATGTTCTAAAAAATTCGTAACATGAAAATTAACATTTTAAACTTTAAATAACGAAAATTAAAAAAAAATAAAAACCCTAATGTTTAGATTACAAAATTTATATATATACAAAGATATATAAATAAAAAATTTTATGATAAAAAGATAAAAAAAAAAATTTAATCCAAAAATGTATTTAAAAATAAAAAAAAAAACAAACTGCTTTCCAAAACAAAAACATAAAATTCATATTAAATAACAACAAAAAAAAAAAAAATTAAAAATTTTACTTTTTAGTCAGAAAAAAGTTCTTATAAAAAATTTTAAAGTAAAAATGTTTTCATCAATTTCATCATAAAAAAAAAAATATACTTTTTGACTGACACAAAAACATTTAAATACATAAAATAATTGTAAAAAAAAAAAAACAAAAGCAACTTTTTATATTTTTATTTAAAAACAAAATAAATAAATAAATAATAGTTAAATTGTAATTTAAAATTTTTTATTTATTATTTAAATTTCAGACATTTTTTTAGTCGAATTCAAAATTCTCAAGTATCTGACAGATATATAAATTCATAAAAATGGTTCTATCACAAATTTTACAGCATAATCATTACTAATTTTAAACTGTCCATAAAAACCCGAAGTTTTTTTTTCAAATGTTGTTGAAAAATAGTATAAAAAGAGATTATTCGAAGATAAAAGGATAATGTTATTTTAATTAAGTACAACATTCTTATCTCATCGGTTAGATTTTAATTATACTAAATTGATAAAAAACAACGGTGTGTTCTTCTAAATTGAATTATACTAAATTGATAAAAAAAACAACGGTGTGTACTTTTCAATAAAAATAGTAAGTATAGTAGTAATGAGGTAAAATAAAATCATAGCACCCAATTGGTTTTTGCCATTTTTTAAACTATTGAATACCTAATCCTCATCAGTATCATTCAAAACCCTCTCATCTTGTGTTGAGGAAATAGGTACTTAAGAAATTTGTTTGAAAAAAGGAAAACACACATACTAATAAATATTGTTAGTATGTCGCCAATTATTACAATACATTTTCGAAAAGATACACATACAAAAAAAGAAAATATGTACTTTTAAGCTTGCTTTTCTATGCTGAGGAAAAATTTTCTATCCGCCGTGAATTAACCTCTAATCTTTCGAATGAAAGTTAGACACAACAGCTTAATACAAGCATTAGAAAATAAATAATTAAAATTCAAATTTAAAAGAATTAAAAAATAATAAATAAATAAATTAAGCCTGAATACAAGAATTATTAGGGAACCATTTACTTGAATTTACAACTCCAAAAAGAACGGTATTATTTCCTGACGCCTTCAAAAACTAATTCGAGTAAGTTAAGTTAAGTAATAAAATTTAATACAACTCAATTTTTCAAGAGTTATAAATCTATAGGAGTTCTAAACTAAAGTTATCTAAAGGCAAAATTATAAATAAATATTTAATACAAGGAGTATCATGTGAATTAAAATTTTTACATGAAAATCATTATTCCTTGGAGTAACAATAAACACGTTTATTCAGCATGTTATGGTTCCAGTAAATCGTCTGCAGGGACTTCAACTTAATGTATGTAAATTTTTTTGCAGTCCAAATCTGCAAAATATAGTGAAGTATGTAGTATTCTAGTAATATTCTCATTGAAAATTAGTCTTGGATATAAATTATTTATTGCTTATATTTTCCGATGAAGAGAGTGTCTAAAATCTAAATAAATGAGTTTTGAAAATTCTTAATTAATCTTAACCTTCAATTAAGTGACATCAAAATATTTTGGTATGCTTTATAAAACAAAGTAAGTGTTCTACAAAGAGGACAGCAATGTGATGGTAAAATTTAATCTAACCAATTATTAATGGGAAAAATTAGCGAATACAATATTCTTGGTATAATTAAATAAAAATAATTTTATTTTATTACATATATATTTACAATTATTTTCTAAAAACCATTTTTAATCACAATTCTTTTCATATACTTTTATTTTATATTAAGGAGAAAATTGTTTTTGATTTAACTTTTGAATTTCATATTTATTAATAGAACTTTTTCGTCGTTTTGGTAAACTCCAGAATGTCTGTAAGTTGAAATTTATAATTTTATAAATATAGGTTTATGATAAAATTTATTTACTTGTTCCCTTCCAAATAATTGAGCATCTTCTAAAGTGTCTGGTAATTTGTGGTGCAAAGTCTCTGGCAGAAATGCAGCCAGAAAACCACCGACGAAAAATAATGTTGCCAAAATGTAATAAGGATAACGGATATCATGATTTATACCTAAATATACAAAATATGGTGCCATAATGCCTACTGCATTTGATACAGTAGTCCCTAATGATTGACCAGTTTGACGTAAACAAGTTGGATAAATTTCCATTGTTTGTAAAGACACAGTAAAAAATGTTATGCCATTTAGAAATTTTATAACTGATGATAATATAATTACATACGCTCCATATTTTACATCTATATAGTTCAAAATTAAGATTAGGATTTTTATAAGATTACTCTAAATATACCTGAAGCTAAAAGAATTATAGGAATTGTTATAATTCCGGAGACTATAAAAGATAAACTGCACGTAGCCCTTCGTCCAATAGTATCAGCTAGAAAGGTTTGTATTTAATATTTCGGTATCCCTTTACTAAATTTTTTAGAAAACACAAATTAATAATTGGAAAACTTACCTAGATGTTTTCCAAGAACATAAGCAGGAATTTCAACAACACTTTGTAACAAAAAATTAACAAATGGATTTCCACCCATTTGCGTACTAAAAAGCACTAATGTAAAATATGATACAGCAACAACACAACTATGAAACATTTTCAAGATATAATAATCACATAATTTAAATTTCATATTAAATATTTTTTACCTACTAGCAGCCATTATTAAAGTATTTATAGCTAGTCTGCATGTACTAAATATTGATGCAACGCCAAAAACATGTTCCTGTTTTATTTCTGAAAACATTTTTGCCATTTCTGCCTCGGATATTGTAAATGTTTTTCCATTAATTTTTGCAATTATATCAAACTGTTTTTTAGCAGCACTAAATCGTTTTTTACTAATTAACCAACGAGGTGATTCAATTACATATCTTAAAAAATATAACATAACTAGATAACAAATTCTTATTTAAATTTCCAAATTTTAAATTTACTTATGTATAATTATTAATAAAATAATTGGTAGCGTTGTTAACCACATAAATGGAATATAATGATTCAACCACCAAAATAACAATGGGATTAAACTAGTTCCAATAGACCAACCTAAACTTTGAACCATGGCTATTATTGTTCTATCATCACTGTTGAATAGTTAGAACAATATTACAGAATTTTATATAAGATATTGAAAATGTTACTCTCGAGAAATTTCCATTGCAACTACCAGAGGTGAAAGGAAAAAGCTGGTTACAGTTAAAGCAGATAGAACTGATGCAGCAATAAACCAAGTATATGATGACGTTATTACTATTGAAATTGCTCGTCCTATAGTAGTAAATAAAATACTTATAATGAATACGAAACGACGACCATAACTAAAGTAAAAAAAAAAATATTTTTAAAAAGCAACTATTTTAGTAAATCCTTTTTTGTAAAATAAATAAATAACTGATATTTGATTGTACTTAACTCAAGAACATAGTTATAATATATGTATATAAATAAATAAATATGGACTACTTACATGTCTCCCAGTTGACCGAAAAATAAAGATCCAACAACTTCGGAGACACGACTCAATACAAATGTATTAGTTACATATAAATCGTTCTCACATACCCAGTTTTGTTTAGTAGGTATCGTTTCATCATACCATTCTTTGTCGTATTCATATCCATGCAAGCAAGCTGACGAAAAACAAATATGGAAATCAATTATCTTCAAAGAAAGTGCTAAGCTTTATGTTCTAAACTAAATCATATAATAAAAGTACCGTTCTTAAATTTATTTAGTGTCCTAAAAGAGGATCAATACTTTCCTGTATACACAAAGATCTTCTCTATGATTTTTGATTTCTATAACATAAATGAAATATTTATTTAATTTAATTATATATTTACCTACAGTCTCCGTCCTATCCAATTTAAAATTTTCATCTATTAAAATTTCGGAAATATTTACATTATACATTTCACATGAGCTAAATTTATCTTCACCTCTGTTATCGGCCTTACTATAATAAATTATTATAAATATGTATAAATATAAAATTTATTAAATTAAAAATTTTTTGAATGAATTAACATACATTGGTAATGTTAGATTTTTCCATTTCTCAATTGTGAAATTTGTTTTTTCTATTCCAGGTACATAACACCAATGATCTGGAACATTAAGTGCTAATATTATATTCATATAAATCATAGCTACACAAAATGCAGTTCCCATAATAAGGACCCATGTATAAATTTTTTGAAATCGTCCATTATTTCCGGCAGTTTCCATAAGAATGTCAAAAGGATCTTTATATTCTTCCATGATTTCTATTCAGAAAATTATTTGTTTTTTACTTTATATAAATTTTTTCCACTATTTTATTGAATATCTAAATTAACTTAAAAAACACATATTCATACATAAATTATTATGCTGTAATTTGGATTTTAATTTAAATTATTTTAAATATGTTTATTGTAATTTTTACTTATTTAGTTATGTATAAAGATGCTCTATAAAGACCAAGTAAATCGTAATAAAAATATTAATGTAACTTTCTTTTAAAATAATATATGTATTATAAATTGTATAATTAATAATTCTGATATAATTATTATTTCTACACTATCAAAAGTACTGGCATTACAGGTTTAAATTGCTGAATTAATAATTTATCCTTACTAGTAGTAAAATTATTTTAGTTCTTATTAATTAAAATTATCAAGTTTTAAGTTAAAAAATTGCAGAAGAATTATTTTTTTTGTGTTCAAACTTTCCAAAACCGAGATCTGCGTTTATTTACTGTGATATTGATACTGAAAGAATATTATATTAATAAATTACAGCAATCTGAATTAATTTAAAATTAAGTAGTATACCAATAAGTAAAGTTTACTTTGAAATTAAATATAATAAAAAGCATTTCCATATTAAATTTAAATATTTTTATTTAAATAAAATAGAAATAAGTAAAAATAAAAACAACTACGACGTAATATGTTTAATTAATTTAATCTTAAAAGAAATATGATCTTAGTTTTATATGATCTAGAATTATCTATATTACTGCTTACTTATAACGCCTCATAATAAACATGAAAAAAAAAATTATATTAGATATTTTGCTAAAATATTAAATATATTTTTCTTACATCTTATATTAATTTTTAGCAATTTTTCATATTTTGAATTACTTTATTTAATATTCAATTTAAATTTTATCTCTAAAAATTATTTAATTGTAAATGGAAATGCATATGTATATAGAATAGAGTATCGCTTGGCAAAATATTTGTGAAATATAATTTGATCTGTTAGATCTACATATGAAAGAACTATAAGAGATTTTTAAGATTTTTAAAATAAAATATTTATGGTATAAAAGATTTTTAAAATTTAATTTTTTGAATGCTAAATGGATTACTTTAATGTGAAAATGTATGTATAAATATGTGATATATAAGATAAGAATGAATATGGATGATAACATAGATAATATACAATGTATATTAACTGAAGAGAACAAAAACTGCATATTCAAAATTATATAAAATACAAGATACATCTCTTAAATTTTTTTTTTACAGACAATGCCATTTTAAATACATACATACTTAGTTTTTACTTTTTTTTTTATTATTCTAAATCATGTGTTTTCAGTCAAAATTTATTCAGTTTAGTAATTGAAATTTTATATGAACATTTAAAAAAAAAACTGTATTAATTTAAGTGATTACAAACGTTTTATAAAGTATAAAAAAGTGTATACACACGCTTATAACTCGCTAAAAATTATTTATACTTAATTATAATTTTTTTTTTTTTTTTTTAGATATAATCGACGATAATAAAAATATAATTTATCTTTGTAACAAATGTAAATGTAATTCTATTAATAAAAAGAAAGTGCATACTATGGTATGATCTTGAATATAATTAAATCTAAGAAAATAGATAACGTAAAGACAGATAAATGTAAATTTAAATATTAATAAAAGTCAAAAAAAACAAATGAGTCTTCAAAAAATAAATTTTAATTAACTTAAACAAATATTTAATGTCATGTCATTAGAAAATTACGATTTGTTTAAATATTATTTAATTAAATTTTAAGATTAATTTTGTTTTTAAATAAATTGGTAAAATATTTTATATATTAATTAGTTAATTAATATTAATTTAACATAAACTTAACAATAATAAAAATTTAAAAATTTCAACAGAATTTGAACTTAACAAATGGAAAAATCGAAGAAAAAAATATAAAGCGACAAATGAAAATACCGGAAAAATACCAACAATATATTTATTATAATATCCAAAAATAGACCTACAAAAATAAAATAAATATTAACTTCCTGATAAGCTTTAATGAGGTTGCTTAGCTAATTAAATTATGTCAAGATATGATAGATGAACTTATACATAATAAAAAAAAATTATTAGATAAAAAAAATCGGAAATTAAAACAAATTCATAACAACATTATTTAAAATATTGCTTATAATCCGTATAATATTTAACCGAAATTAATAAAAATTATCACTACTTTAAGAGATCAAAAATAATTATTTGTCAATATTATTTTCAATAGCTTAAAATTACACAATTCATAATATGTATATAAAAGAACTATATTTATCAATTTTCTAATTTATCTATTTGCTAATAACTAATCAAAATGAATCGTTTCGAAAGCAGTCGTCCAAATTCCAAAATTATTGTATTATAAACCATAAAAATCTATTTTTATATTTAAAAGAAATTAATAACATTAATATCGTAAGGTTGATATTAATCTAAAGTTTTATAAGCACAATTTGATCGACCATGAATATTTTATATCAACTACAGAAATGTAATTTACAATTGTTTAAAATGCAATTAAATATGTTTTCTAAGATAAATAATGTGCCCCCCATAAAATCTTTTTTTTTGTTTAATTAAATGAAAATTTTAATAAATCTTTTTTAAAAAAAATATATTTAATATCTATCATATCACGATGAATTAAATTATTCTAAATTGCAATTCAGTTAATTTTAAATCTTGAATACTATTATAACTGATATACTTATTAGATCTATTAAATCTAACAGATATATCAGTTATTTATGTCTATTATACAAAATATTTGTTAGATTTGTCATATGGAAATTGTCATATATTTCACATATGTTAGATCTGTTACATATCTTATATTTGTTATATATATAAAATGGTTATATCTATTCGATCGTTTATAAATCGGAAAAACATGGAAAATTAATGAGATTCAATACAAAACATCAGAATTTGTGGCAAGAAAATGAATCACCGTGTAGGGAATTTAATTTCTAGCGCATTACCGAAGACCTTTTCGAAAAATATTCAAAATTGCCCAAGAAATCGGAAAATTTAATGAGATTCAATACAAAACATTAGAATTTGTAGCAAAAAAATGAAAACCCTTAAAACTGAAAGCAATCCGCATATATTTGGTATCTCCATGTAGAGAATTTAATTTCTAGCGAATTTCCGAAAAACTGTTCGAAAAATATTCAAAATTGCCCGCGAAATCGGGAAAATATGGAAATTTAATGCGATTCAATACAAAACATCAGAATTTGTGGCAAAAAATTGAAAACCCGTAAAACTGAAAGCAATCCCCACATATTTGGTATTTCCGTGTCGGGAATTTAATTTCTAGCGCATTTCCGAAGACCTTTTCTAAAAATATTCAAAATTGCCCGAGAAATTTAGAAAATATGGAAATTTAATGAGATTCCATACAAAACATCAGAATTAGTAGCAAAAAAATGAAAACCCTTAAAACTGAAAGCAATCCCCACATATTTGGTATTTCTGTGTAGGGAATTTAATTTTTAGCGCATTTCCGAACACCTTTTCGAAAAATATTCAAAATTGCCCGAGAAATCGGGAAAATATGGAAATTTAATGCGATTCAATACAAAACATCAGAATTTGTAGCAAAAAAATGAAAACTCTTAAAACTGAAAGCAATCCCCACATATTTGGTATCGCCGTGTAGAGAATTTAATTTCTAGCGAAATTCCGAAGACCTTTTCGAAAAATATTCAAAATTGCGCGAGAAATCGGGAAAATATGGAAATTTAATGAGATTCCATACAAAACATCAGAATTTGTAGCAAAAAATGAAAACCCTTGAAACTGAAAGCAATCCCATATATTTGGTATTTCCGTGTAGGGAATTTAATTTCCAGTGCATTTCAGAAGACTTTTTCGAAAAATATTCAAAATTGCCCAAGAAATCGGGAAATTTAATGAGATTCAATACAAAACATTAGAATTTGTAGCAAAAAAATGAAAACCCTTAAAACTGAAAGCAATCCGCACATATTTGGTATCTCCATGTAGGGAATTTAATTTCTAGCGTATTACCGAAATTTTTTTCGAAAAATATTCAAAATATCCCAAGAAATCGGGAAAATATGGAAATTTAATGAGATTCCGTACAAAACATCAGAATTTGTAGCAAAAAAATGAATACCCTTAAAACTGAAAGCAATCCCCACATATTTGGTATTTCCGTGTAGGGAATTTAATTTCTAGCGCATTTCCGAAGACCTTTTCGAAAAATATTCAAAATTGCCCGAGAAATTGAGAAAATATGGAAATTTAATGAGATTCCATACAAAACATCAGAATTTGTAGCAAAAAGATGAAAACTCTTAAAACTGAAAGGAATCCCCACATATTTGGTATTTCCGTGTAGGGAATTTAATTTCTAGCGTATTTTCGAAGACCTCTTCGAAAAATATTCAAAATTGCCCGAGAAATTGAGAAAATATGGAAATTTAATGAGATTCCATACAAAACATCAGAATTAGTAGCAAAAAAATGAAAACCCTTAAAACTGAAAGCAATCCCCACATATTTGGTATCACCGTGTAGGGAATTTAATTTCTAGCGCATTACCGAAGACCTTTTCGAAAAATATTCAAAATTGCCCGAGAAATCGAGAAAATATGGAAATTTAATGAGATTCCATACAAAACATCAGAATTTGTAGCAAAAAAATGAAAACCCTTGAAACTGAAAGCAATCCCACATATTTGGTATTTCCGTGTAGGGAATTTAATTTCCAGTGCATTTCCTAAGACCTTTGCGAAAAATATTGAAAATTGCCCGAGAAATCGAGAAAATATGGAAATTTAATGAGATTCCGTACAAAACATCAGAATTTGTAGCAAAAAAATGAGTACCCTTAAAACTGAAAGCAATCCCCACATATTTGATATTTCCATGTAGGGAATTTAATTTCTAGCGCATTTCCGAAGATCTTTTCGAAAAATATTCAAAATTGCCCGAGAAATTGAGAAAATATGGAAATTTAATGAGATTCCATACAAAACATCAGAATTTGTAGCAAAAAAATGAAAACCCTTAAAACTGAAAGCAATCCCCACATATTTGGTATTTCCGTGTAAGGAATTTAATTTCTAGTGCATTTCCGAAGACGTTTTCGAAAAATATTCAAAATTGCAGGAGGAATCGAGAAAATATGGAAATTTAATGAGATTCCACAGAAAACATCAGAATTAGTAGCAAAAAAATGAAAACCCTTAAAACTGAAAGCAATCCCCACATATTTGGTATTTCTGTGTAGGGAATTTAATTTCTACCGCATTTCCGAAGACTTTTTCGAAAAATATTCAAAATTGCCAGAGAAATCGAGAAGATATGGAAATTTAATGAGATTCCATACAAAACATCAGAATTTGTAGCAAAAAAATGAAAACCCTTAAAACTGAGAGCAATCCCCACATATTTGGTATTTCCGTGTAGGGAATTTAATTTCTAGCGCATTTCCGAAGACCTTTTCGAAAAATATGCAAAATTGCCCGAGAAATCGAGAAAATATGGAAATTTAATGAGATTCCATACAAAACATGAGAATTTGTAGCAAAAAAATGAAAACCCTTGAAACTGAAAGCAATCCCACATATTTGGTATTTCCGTGTAGGGAATTTAATTTCCAGCGCATTTCCGAAGACCTTTGCGAAAAATATTCAAAATAGCCCGAGAAATCGAGAAAATATGGAAATTTAATGAGATTCCATGCAAAACATCAGAATTTGTAGCAAAAAAATGAATACCCTTAAAACTGAAAGCAATCCCCACATATTTGATATTTCCGTGTAGGGAATTTAATTTCTAGCGCATTTCCGAAGATCTTTTCGAAAAATATTTAAAATTGCCCGAGAAATTGAGAAAATATGGAAATTTAATGAGATTCCATACAAAACATCAGAATTTGTAGCAAAAAAATGAAAACCCTTAAAACTGAAAGCAATCCCCACATATTTGATATTTCCGTGTAAGGAATTTAATTTCTAGTGCATTTCCGAAGACCTTTTCGAAAAATATTCAAAATTGCCCGAGAAATCGAGAAAATATGGAAATTTAATGAGATTCCATAGAAAACAACAGAATTAGTAGCAAAAAAATGAAAACCTTTAAAACTGAAAGCAATCCCCACATATTTTGTATTTCTGTGTAGGGAATTTAATTTCTAGCGCATTTCCGAAGACCTTTTCGAAAAATATTCAAAATTGCCAGAGAAATCGAGAAGATATGGAAATTTAATGAGATTCCATACAAAACATCAGAATTTGTAGCAAAAAAATGAAAACCCTTAAAACTGAGAGCAATCCCCACATATTTGGTATTTCCGTGTAAGGAATTTAATTTCCAGCGTATTTCCGAAGACCTCTTCGAAAAATATTCAAAATTGCCCGAGAAATCGAGAAAATATGGAAATTTTATGAGATTCCATACAAAACATGAGAATTTGTAGCAAAAAAATGAAAACCCTTGAAACTGAAAGCAATCCCACATATTTGGTATTTCCGTGTAGGGAATTTAATTTCCAGCGCATTTCCGAAGACCTTTGCGAAAAATATTCAAAATAGCCCGAGAAATCGAGAAAATATGGAAATTTAATGAGATTCCATGCAAAACATCAGAATTTGTAGCAAAAAAATGAATACCCTTAAAACTGAAAGCAATCCCCACATATTTGATATTTCCGTGTAGGGAATTTAATTTCTAGCGCATTTCCGAAGATCTTTTCGAAAAATATTTAAAATTGCCCGAGAAATTGAGAAAATATGGAAATTTAATGAGATTCCATACAAAACATCAGAATTTGTAGCAAAAAAATGAAAACCCTTAAAACTGAAAGCAATCCCCACATATTTGGTATTTCCGTGTAGGGAATTTAATTTCTAACGCATTTCCGAAGACCTTTTCGAAAAATATTCATAATAGCCCCAGAAATCGAGAAAATATTGAAATTTAATGAGATTCCATACAAAACATCAGAATTTGTAGCAAAAAAATGAAAACCGTTAAAACTGACAGCAATCTCCACATATTTGGTATTTCCGTGTAGGGAATTTAATTTCTAGCGCATTTCCGAAGACCTTTTCGAAAAATATTCAAAATTGCCCAAGAAATCGAGAAAATATGGAAATTTAATGTGATTCCATACAAAACATCAGAATTTGTAGCAAAAAAATGAAAACCCTTAAAACTGAAAGCAATCCCCACATATTTGGTATTTCCGTGTACGGAATTTAATTTCTAGCGCATTTCCGAAGACCTTTTCGAAAAATATTCAAAATTGCCCGAGAAATCGGGAAAATATGGAAATTTAATGAGATTCCATACAAAACATCAGAATTTGTAGCAAAAAAATGAAAACCCTTAAAACTGAAAGCAATTCCCACATATTTGGTATTTCCGTTTAGGGAATTTAATTTCTAGCTCATTTCCGAAGACCTTTTCGAAAAATATTCAAAATTGCCCGAGAAATCGAGAAAATATTGAAATTTAATGAGATTCCATACAAAACATCAGAATTTGTAGCAAAAAAATGAAAACCCTTAAAACTGAACTCGATTTCTCGCGCAATCCCCACATATTTATTATTTCCGTGTAGGGAGTTTAATTTCTAGCGCATTTCCGAAGACCTTTTCGAAAAATATTCAAAATTGCACGAGAAATCGAGAAAATATGGAAATTTAATGAGATTCCATACAAAACATCAGAATTTGTAGCAAAAAAATGAAAACCCTTAAAACTGAAAGCAATCCCCACATATTTGGTATTTCCGTGTAGGGAATTTAATTTCTAACGCATTTCCGAAGACCTTTTCGAAAAATATTCAAAATTGCCCGAGAAATCGAGAAAATATGGAAATTTAATGAGATTCCATACAAAACATCAGAATTTGTAGCAAAAAAATGAAAACCCTTAAAACTGAAAGCAATCCCCACATATTTGGTATTTCCGTGTAGGGAATTTAATTTCTAACGCATTTCCGAATACCTTTTCGAAAAATATTCAAAATTGCCCGAGAAATCGAGAAAATATGGAAATTTAATGAGATTCCATACAAAACATCAGAATTTGTAGCAAAAAAATGAAAAGCCTTAAAACTGAAAGCAATTCCCACATATTTGGTATTTCCGTGTAGGGAATTTAATTTCTAGCGCATTTCCGAAGACCTTTTCGAAAAATATTCAAAATTGCCCGAGAAATCGAGAAAATATGGAAATTTAATGAGATTCCATACAAAACATCAGAATTTGTAGCAAAAAAATGAAAACCCTTAAAACTGAAAGCAATCCCCACATATTTGGTATTTCCGTGTAGGGAATTTAATTTCTAGCTCATTTCCGAAGACCTTTTCGAAAAATATTCAAAATTGCCCGAGAAATCGAGAAAATATGGAAATTTAATGAGATTCCATACAAAACATCAGAATTTGTAGCAAAAAAATGAAAAGCCTTAAAACTGAAAGCAATTCCCACATATTTGGTATTTCCGTGTAGGGAATTTAATTTCTAGCGCATTTCCGAAAACCTTTTCGGAAAATATTCAAATTTGCCGGAGAAATCGAGAAAATATGGAAATTTAATGAGATTCCATACAAAACATCAGAATTTGTAGCAAAAAAATGAAAACCCTTAAAACTGAAAGCAATCCCCACATATTTGGTATTTCCGTGTAGGGAATTTAATTTCTAGCGCATTTCCGAAGACCTTTTCGAAAAATATTCAAAATTACCCGAGAATTCGAGAAAATATGGAAATTTAATGAGATTCCATACAAAACATCAGAATTTGTAGCAAAAAAATGAAAACCCTTAAAAACTGAAAGCAATCCCCACCTATTTGGTATTTCCGTGTAGGGAATTTAATTTCTAACGCATTTCCGAATACCTTTTCGAAAAATATTCAAAATTGCCCGAGAAATCGAGAAAATATGGAAATTTAATGAGATTCCATACAAAACATCAGAATTTGTAGCAAAAAAATGAAAACCCTTAAAACTGAGAGCAATCCCCACATATTTGGTATTTCCGTGTAGGGAATTTAATTTCTAACGCATTTCCGAAGACCTTTTCGAAAAATATTCAAAATTGCCCGAGAAATCGAGAAAATATGGAAGTTTAATGAGATTCCATACAAAACATCAGAATTTGTAGCAAAAAAATGAAAACCCTTAAAACTGAAAGCAATCCCCACATATTTGGTATTTCCGTGTAGGGAATTTAATTTCTAACGCATTTCCGAAGACCTTTTCGAAAAATATTCAAAATAAAATTGCCCGAGAAATCGAGAAAATATGGAAATTTAATGAGATTCCATGCAAAACATCAGAATTTGTAGCAAAAAAATGAATACCCTTAAAACTGAAAGCAATCCCCACATATTTGATATTTCCGTGTAGGGAATTTAATTTCTAGCGCATTTCCGAAGATCTTTTCGAAAAATATGTTTTGTATGGAATCTCATTAAATTTCCATATTTTCTCGATTTCTCGGGCAATTTTAAATATTTTTCGAAAAAGTCTTCGGAAATGCGCTAGAAATTAAATTCCCTACACGGAAATACCAAATATGTGGGGATTGCTTTCAGTTTTAAGGGTTTTCATTTTTTTGCTACAAATTCTGATGTTTTGTATGGAATCTCATTAAATTTCCATATTTTCTCGATTTCTCGGGTAATTTTGAATATTTTTCGAAAAGGTCTTCGGAAATGCGCTAGAAATGAAATTCCCTACACGGTGATACCAAATATGTGGGGATTGCTTTCAGTTTTAAGAGTTTTCATTTTTTTGCTCCAAATTCTGATGTTCTGTATGGAATCTCATTAAATTTCCATATTTTCTCGATTTCTCGGGCAATTTTGAATATTTTTCGAAATGGTCTTTGGAAATACGCTAGAAATTAAATTCCCTACACGGAAATACCAAATATGTGGGGATTGCTTTCAGTTTTAAGAATTTTCATTTTTTTGCTCCAAATTCTGATGTTTTGTATGGAATCTCATTAAATTTCCATATTTTCTCGATTTCTCAGGCAATTTTGAATATTTTTCGAAAAGGTCTTCAGAAATACGCTAAAAATTAAATTCCCTACACGGAAATACCAAATATGTGGGGATTGCTTTCAGTTTTAAGGGTTTTCATTTTTTGCTACAAATTCTGATGTTTTGTATGGAATCTCATTAAATTTCCATATTTTCTCGATTTCTCGGGCAATTTTGAATATTTTTTGAAAAGGTCTTCGGAAATGCGCTAGAAATTAAATTCCCTACACGGAAATACCAAATATGTGGGGATTGCTTTCAGTTTTAAGGGTTTTCATTTTTTTGCTACAAATTCTGATGTTTTGTATTGAATCTCATTAAATTTCCATATTTTCTCGATTTCTCGGGCAATTTTGAATATTTTTCGAAAAGGTCTTCGGAAATGCGCTAGAAATTAAATTCCGTACACGGAAATACCAAATATGTGGGGATTGCTTTCAGTTTTAAGGGTTTTCATTTTTTTGCTACAAATTCCGATGTTTTGTATGGAATCTCATTAAATTTCCATATTTTCTCGATTTCTCGGGCAATTTTGAGTATTTTTCGAAAAGGTCTTCGGAAATGCGCTGTAAATTAAATTCCCTACACGGAAATACCAAATATGTGGGGATTGCTTTCAGTTTTAAGGATTTTCATTTTTTTGCTACAAATTCTGATGTTTTGTATGGAATCTCATTAAATTTCCATATTTTCTCGATTTCTCGGGCAATTTTGAATATTTTTCGAAAAGGTCTTTGGAAATGCGCTAGAAATTAAATTCCCTACACGGAAATACCAAATATGTGGGGATTGCTTTCAGTTTTAAGAGTTTTCATTTTTTTGCTCCAAATTCTGATGTTCTGTATGGAATCTCATTAAATTTCCATATTTTCTCGATTTTTCGGGCAATTTTGAATATTTTTCGAAAAGGTCTTTGGAAATACGCTAGAAATTAAATTCCCTACACGGAAATAACAAATATGTGGGGATTGCTTTCAGCTTTAAGGGTTTTCATTTTTTTGCTACAAATTCTGATGTTTTGTATGGAATCTCATTAAATTTCCATATTTTCTCGATTTCTCAGGCAATTTTGAATATTTTTCGAAAAGGTCTTCGGAAATGCGCTAGAAATGAAATTCCCTACACGGAAATACCAAATATGTGGAGATTGCTTTCAGTTTTAAGAGTTTTAATTTTTTTGCTCCAAATTCTGATGTTTTGTATGGAATCTCATTAAATTTCCATATTTTCTCGATTTCTCGGGCAATTTTGAATATTTTTCGAAAAGGTCTTCGGAAATGCGCTAGAAATTAAATTCCCTACACGGAAATACCAAAAATGTGGGGATTGCTTTCAGCTTTAAGGGTTTTCATTTTTTTGCTACAAATTCTGATGTTTTGTATGGAATCTCATTAAATTTCCATATTTTCTCGATTTCTCGGGCAATTTTGAATATTTTTCGAAAAGGTCTTCGGAAATGCGCTAGAAATGAAATTCCCTACACGGAAATACCAAATATGTGGGGATTGCTTTCAGTTTTAAGAGTTTTCATTTTTTTGCTCCTAATTCAGATGTTTTGTATGGAATCTCATTAAATTTCCATATTTTCTCGATTTCTCGGGCAATTTTGAATATTTTTCGAAAAGGTTGTAAGTGACTTGGAAACGTTTTTGAAAATAATTACAACATTTTTCAATAAAATTACAACTTTGTAATGGTTTGACAAACGATGAAATTGTATTGGAAACATTTTTCCAATACAATTTTTGACTTTATAAACATTGTAAGTGACTTGGAAACGTTTTTGAACATAATTACAACGTTTTTCAATAAAATTACACGTCATAATGGTTTGAAAAATGTTATCATTGTTTTGGAAACATTTCAATTACAACGTTGTAATGTTTTGAAAAACGTTGTGATTTCTTTGAAAATGGTTTTCAAATATTTTACAACGTTTTCCCATGGTTTGAAAAACATTGTAATTTAACTAACAATAACAACTATTTAAACGTCATTGAATCTCCAGGTCTAAGTTGTGGACAGTACACTGACACTGTAAAGAAATTAGGTAACGAATTAGTTATGCTTATAGCATCGGGTAATATTATTATGGTTATATTGTTATAAATTGGCAAGTCAGATAATACACGTAAGAAGGAATAAAAAGAGTAATAGAAAACGGCAGAAACTTATTAACTGGATTTTTTAAACCGGATTGCTTTAAATATTAATGTTAATAAAACTTAGTAGTTCTTAATTTTGTATTTACATTATAGTTTAAAAAATGGAAAATAAATTGTTAACAATTGTAAAAGAAATTAAATATATTTGAATTTATGACTTTCGAAAAAGGATCTTTTCGTGAGATTTGGTGATGACTATATTGTAATTAAGAGAATTTATAATTAAAATAATTTAGAACAGGTGATTTTTAAATTATGAAAATTTGATAGAACCTGTATATTTTCTATCTATCTATTTATATACATTATAATGACATACAAATAGTTTATATTTTTAAGATAAATAATGTGCGCACGATTTTTCTAGTCTTTTTATTAAATAAAAGCTTTATATAGATATTTTTTATAAATATATTTTTAATATTTTCTATATCGATAAATAAAAAATTATTTTTAAAATTGCCAGTTAATTTGAAATCACAATTCACATAATATTTGAAATAATATAATATATACTAAAGTAAAAACTCTTTTTGATTTAATTTTTCAATTTCAGAATTATCAATCGTACTTTTTCGACGTTTTGGTAAAGTCCAGAATGCCTAATAAAATTTAAAAATGAATATTTTGGTATAAATAATATTGAAAATCGTATTTACTTGTCCTCTACCAAATAATTTAGCATCTTCTAATGTGTCTGGTAATTTTTGATGTAGTGTTTCTGGCAGAAATGCAGCCAGAGTACCACCAACGAAAAATAATACTGCCAAAATGTAATAAGGATAACGAATATCATGTTTTATCCCTAAGTAAGCAAAATATGGCGCCACAATGCCTACTGCATTTGATACTGTAGAGCCTAATGAATGACCAGTTTGACGTAAACAAGTTGGATAAATTTCCATTGTTTGTAAACACACAGTAAAAAATGTTATGCCATTTAGAAATTTTATAACTGATGATAATGTAATTACGTACGCTCCATATTTTACATCTATATAGTTCGAAATTAAGATTGTGATTTCTAGAAGATTACTTTAAATATACCTGAAGCTAAAAGAATTATAGGAATCGTTATTATTCCCGAGATAATAAAAGATAAACTGCAAGTAGCTCTACGTCCAATAGTATCAGCTACAAATGTTTTTATGTAATATTTCTATTCCTTTACTAAATTTTTTAGAAAATATAAATTATTAATTGGAATATTTACTTAGATATTTTGCAAGAATATAGGCAGGAATTTCCACAACACTTTGTAATAAAAAACTAACAAAAGGATTTCCACCCATTTGGGAACTAAAGAGCATTAATGTAAAGTAGGAAACAACAACAACACAACTATAAATAATTTCAATATATATAGAATTACATAATTGAAATTGAATATTAAATACTTTTTACCTACTGGAAGCCACTATAATAGTATTTATTGTAAGACGCCATGTACTAAATAATGATGCTATACCATAAAGATGTTCCTGTTTTACTTCTGAAAACATTTTTGCCATTTCTGCCTCGGATATAGGAAATGTTTTTCCATTAATTTTGGCAATTGCATCAAATTGCTTTTTAGCAGCACTAAATCGTTTTTTACTAATTAACCAACGAGGTGATTCAATTACATATCTTAAGAAATATAATATAAATAGATTATTTAAATTTCGAATTTTTTAATTTACTTTTGTATAACTATTAATAAAATAATTGGTAGTGTAGTTAGCCACATAAATGGTATATAGTGTTTCAACCACCAAAATAACAATGGAATGAAACTAGTTCCAATAGACCAACCTAAATTTTGAACCATAGCTATTATTGTTCTATCATTACTGTTGAATAGTTATAGAGAACAATATTACAGAATTCCATTAAAGATATTGAAAAATATTACTCTCGAGAAATTTCCATTGCAACTACTTTAGGTGATACGTATAAGCTGGTTACAGTTAAAGCAGATAGAACTGATGCAGCTACAAACCAAGTGTATGATGACGTAATTACTATTGAAATTGCTCGTCCTATGGTAGTAAATACAACACTTATAATGAAAACGAAACGACGACCATAACTAAAGTAAAAAAAAATTGTAGAAAGTAACTATTTTACAGAATCGTTTTAAAAAAAAAAAAATAAAGTAATAATTTATATTTAATCGTAATACACTCAGGACTTTCTATAAAAAGTTGTTATATAAATAATTAAAAAAAAAGTACTAACATGTCTCCCAGTTGACCGAAAAATAAAGATCCAATAATTTCGGAGGCACGACTCAATACAAATGTATTAGTTACATATAAATCTTTCTCACATACCCAGTTTTCTTTAGTTGGTATCGTTTCATCATACCATTCTTTGTCGTATTCAAATCCATGCAAGCAAGCTGACGAAAAACAAATATGGAAATCATTTATCTTAAAAGGAACTGCTAAGCTTTATGTTCTAAATCATATCATAAGAGAACCTTTCTTAAATTTATTTAGTGCACTAAAAGAGCATCACGTTCTTGTATGCACAAAGATCTTCTCTATGATTTGTGATTTGTGTACCAAAAATTAAATATTTATTTAATTATATACTTACCTACAGTCTCCGTCCTATCCAATTTAAAATTTTCATTTGTTAAAATTTCGGAAATATTTACATTATACATTTCACATGAGCTAAATTTATCTTCACCTCTGTTATCGGGCTTACTACAATAAATAATTTTAAATATAAAAATAAAATTAATTAAATTGAAACTTCTTAGAATGAACGTAAAAAAATTAACATACATTGGTAATGTAAGATTTTTCCATTTCTCAATTGTGAAATTTGTTTTTTCTAATCCGGGCACATAACACCAATGATCTGGTACATTAAGTGCTAATATTAAATTCATATATATCATAGCTCCACAAAATGCAGTTCCCATAACAAGAACCCAATTATAGATTTTTTGGAATGGTCCATTATTTCCAACAGTTTTCATAAGAAAATCAAAAGGATTTTTAGTATCTGTCATACTATCTAAATTTATTGATTACTAAAAAAAATATGTTTAGTCATAAAATTATATTTTCAATTTAGACATTAATAAAAATAGAGTTAAAGTGATTTGTAATTATAACACATATATAAAATCTATACGGTATAAATAATTTAAGTTATTCAAAACGTTTGCTTTGCAGGTTAGGGTTTTGTCCGGTGGTGTAATGTACCAATAAAGATATTTTATGATATAGTTAACTCAGTCCATATATTTTTTTCACTCTAAAAAAAAACTCCTTTTATTGTACAAATTTCTGTAGGCCCCAAATGATATGCGAACCTCAAACGTATTCAAATATTATTTGGATAAATGTGAGATGTTACATTTAAAATCAAAAGTGTAGAAAAATTACAAAAAAGGACACTTTAGTAATCTAATCGTTGACTTCATGTTAATAACATTGGAATTGATTTTAGGAAAATGAAGTCTTTTTGGTTGGTTTGATAGAAAATTTAATAATAGCATGTGATGATGAATACTAATTCCGAATGTAGTGATTTTATATTACTTTATTATAAAAACGATAATTATTGTAAAATACATATAAATTTATGAGAGAGTATTTAAAAATTTTAATTATTTTATTTATCAATTTATTTATGCTTTTTTCTTAACATAATATTTTTTGTTATATATGTTGTCATATTATCCTCTTTTTTCTGGACATTTTTTTGGAAGACCCTGAATGGTTTAATATTTTCTTCTCTTTACATAAAAAACTTAACCTAGAATTATTGAATAATTTAAGAACTATTGCACGAACAATACACACAGAAACAATATTTTAATTGTTTATTTTTTTTGAAAAAGTATTGAATGACTTATGTTGTCCCAAATTCGTGCTACATTATGTTAACTAGTGCTTTATATGCTATTATTTTAAGATCTTTGTTTATTATTTTATTGAAAAACATTTTGCATGTCATAAATATACTTATACTTTTGTTTAATGATGTATGAAGCTATTGTTGTTTAAAATATTATTTAATTTAACGCCTAGATAATTTATTTCAGTTTTAGGTCGTATTGTTAGCTCTACGTTTCATTTTTCTAGGCATTTTCTATTTTTTAGTCCTGATTTTTATACTTTTTTTCCGAAATAGCATATTCCACATTTCCTTTCGTTTATATGCAAACTTTCAAAGAATTTTTTTTTTGTAATTCATATAGCGAATGCTCCCATATCTTTAAAAACATCTAAATGTATTGTATATAGAAATAAAATTGGTACTAATATTGTTCCCTACATTAAGCCATTTTCTATGTTATATGAAGAGGTGGGTAAAATACAAATATACTACACTACTTGACGAGTAAAATTATTTGATAAGAAATATTTGAGTATTTCTTGGAAAAGTACTGCATTCGAAAATATTCAAATACTTAAAATTTCTGAATATTTATTTTTTTGAATACAAAGTATAGTTACATGTTATCCTCTGAATTCGGTTTGATTTTCTGGTAATAATTTTTTTTCATGAATTATCTTTAATAGGGATTTTCTTTAATATTTAAGAACCAAATTTTTTTTTACCAATTATTTTACTTTTGCATTGGGAAAATTCTTTTAATGATCGGTGTATTTTTTTTTCAAAATTTAGTTAGATTTTATATTTCTACCCGAAAATTTAACTTACAAGTTAAACATATTTAAATTTTTAAATATTTATGAAAGTTTTTACAAAATAACAAAAAAATGATGTTCATAAATTTGTATTGTTTGTGATTCATGTCAATGATAAGAAAATAATCGAAAATGAATGGTGTTTGTCTCTGATTAGTTTTATTTTTAGAAATTTCTCTTACAAAATTAACTTGAGCAAAGCTTGAATGAAACGATCTAATTTTGAAAATTGGTTGTATGTTCCAAAATTAATATCCTTTTAATTTATTTATATAAAAATATTTAATTAAATTCTTTATTTTTCACTTATTTTTATTAAATTTTTTAAAACTTTCTTCTATTTACACTTATGTATTTTCAAATTTAATAGATTTATATACTTCAATAACATAATTTTAGTCTGTTTTGTATATTGAAGGCTGTTAATATTCCGTTATCAACAAGAAAACTAATATTAAAATTCTTAACTAGAAAATATATTTTTAATATTCAATAATCATGCTTATTCAGCAGTCGTGTTATGGCGGAATACATCCGAAAAACTTGAATTATATTGCAACTGCACATGCAACTTGCCGTCAAGTTTATTTTATATATACAATACAGACGTTAAAAGATAATTCAATGAAAATCCATTATTGTTTCATTTAAAGATTATCTGAGGAACTTTAAATTCTGTAGTTCTGTGAAAGTCATATTTTAAATATTTTGCAGGATGTTACTACCTCGCAGATACCTGGTGTTTGTATCTAAATAGATGGTAAGCTATAAATGGAGTGAAAAATCATTTTTAACTATTAGAAGTTTACGAGTGAACAGCTTCTCATGTTTAGCAGATTAAACATGTCGATTGAAAAGTGAGAAGCTGTTCCAACTTGGACATTCTTTGAACCAGGCAACGAGAAATTTGTATAAAGTATTCGGCTAGGATTTAGTATCGAAACATTTAATAGAAAGATGGGTCCATAAATTTCGAATGAATAATTTTGATTTACACCAACCAAACCATAACTTCTAAAAAGTACTACCAGGAGCTGGACAGTTTACATGATAAAATCCAGAGTACAAGTCCAGAATTAGAGGCATCATCTTTCAACACGACACACAGGACTCAACAAAAATTGAACGAATTTGAGTGGGAAATTCACCAAGATCCAGCCTATTCTCCACGTCATCATTACCCATCAATTATCATTTGATCGGGTCCCTGTAGAACTTTTAGACCGGAAAAAATTCAACAACGACGATCAAATCAAAAAATCAACAATATTTTGAATATTTTGAGGAGGATGATAACAAAATCTTATTAATTAATTAATCAAGAGTCGATGTAAAAGTATAATACTTGTAGAGTGAGAAAATATTTAAATCTTAAAATTGAATTGAGCTAAATTATAGAAAAAAACAAATCTAATAAGAAATTGTTTGTTAACAATTGTAAAAGAAATTAAATATATTTGAATTTATGCCTTTCCAAAAAGAACTTTCTTGTGATATTTGGTGATGACTATAGTAATTAAGATAATTTATAATTAATTAAGCTAATTTCGAACGGGAGATTTTTAAATTATGAAAATTTGATAGAATCTGTATAATTTGTATCATAATTTAAAAATATTAACAAATTTTCTTGAATATAAATATTTTTAAATTATGAAAATTTGTTAATTTAACAAATTTTCATAATTTAAAAATATTTATATTCATTATAATTTAATATAGTTAATAGTTCATATTTTTAAGATAAATAAAATAAATAATACAAATAGGTCATATTTTTAAGATAAATAATGTGCGCACACGAATGATTTTTTTTCTTTTATTAAATACAAGTTTTATATGTATAGATATTTTTTGCAAATATATTTTTAATATTTTCGATATTTTAATATTTTCTAATACAAAATTATTGCAAATTAATATTAAATAACAAAAAAAATGCAATTCACATAATATTTGATATAATATAATTAATACTAAGGTGAAAAAGGTTTTTGATTTAATTTATCAATTTGACGTTTTGGTAAAGTCCAGAATGCCTAATAAAAGTTAAAAATGAATAGTTTGGTATAAATAATATTAAAAATCGCATTTACTTGTCCTCTACCAAATAATTTAGCATCTTCTAATGTGTCTGGTAATTTTTGATGTAGTGTTTCTGGCAGAAATGCAGCCAGAGTACCACCAACGAAAAATAATGCTCCCAAAATGTAATAAGGATAACGAATATCATGTTTTATACCTAAATATACAAAATATGGCGCCACAATGCCTGCTGCATTTGATACTGTAGACCCTAATGAATAACCAGTTTGACGTAAACAAGTTGGATAAATTTCCAGTGGTTGTAAACTTGAAGCGAAATATGTTACGCTATTTAAAAATTTTATAACTGCTGATAATGTAATTACATATGCTCCATATTTTACTTCTATAAAATTCAAAATTAAGATTAATATTTCTATAAGATTACTTCAAATATACCTGAGGCTAAAAGTATTATAGGAATAGTTATTATCCCCGAAACTATAAAAGATACACTGCACGTAGCCCTTCGTCCAATAGTATCACCTATAAACGTTTGCTATTTAAAATCTCTGAAAGTTTAGAAAATAGTTAATAATAATTGGAAAACTTACTTAGATATTTTCCAACAAAATAGGCAGGAATTTCGCCAAGACTTTGTAATAAAAAACTAATAAAAGGATTTCCACCCATTTGGGAACTAAAGAGTGTTAATGTGAAATATGAAACAACAATAACAGAACTATAAATAATTTCAAAATATAATAATTACATAATTGAAATTGATTATTAAATACTTTTTACCTACTGACAGCCATTATAATCGTATTTATTGTAAGCCGCCATGTACTAAATAATGATGCTACACCATAAAGATGTTCCTGTTTTACTTCTGAAAACATTTTTGCCATTTCTACCTCGGATATAGGAAATGTTTTTCCATTAATTTTGGCAATTACATCAAATTGTTTTTTAGCAGCACTAAATCGTTTTTTACTAATTAACCAACGAGGTGATTCAATTACATATCTTAAAAAATATAATATAAATAGATTATTTAAATTTCGAATTTTTTAATTTACTTTTGTATAACTATTAATAAAATAATTGGTAGTGTAGTTAGCCACATAAATGGTATATAATGTTTCAACCACCAAAATAACAATGGGATTAAACTAGTTCCAATAGACCAACCCAAACTTTGAACCATAGCTATTATTGTTCTATCATCACTGTTGAATAGTTATAACAATATTACAGAATTCTATTAAAGATATTGAAAATGTTACTCTCGAGAAATTTCCATTGCAACTACCATAGGTGCTAGGAAAAAGCTGGTTACAGTTAAAGCAGATATAATTGATGCGACAATAAACCAAATATAAGATGACGTTGTTACTATTGAAATTACTCGTCCAATGGTAGTAACTACAACACTTATGATGAATATCCAACGACGACCGTAACTAATTAAATTAAGAAATAATTATTAAAAAGCAAATATTTAAAAAAATCTTTTTTTGTAAAAAAGAAAACCAAGTAATAAATAATTAATATTTGATTGTACTTAACTCAAGGACATAGTTATAATATAGATAAATAAATAAATATGGACTACTTACATGTCTCCCAGTTGACCGAAAAATAAAGATCCAACAACTTCGGAGACACGACTCAATACAAATGTATTAGTTACATATAAATCTTTCTCACATACCCAGTTTTCTTTACTTGGTATCGTTTCCTCATACCATTCTTTGTCGTATTCATATCCATGTAAGCATGCTGAAAAAAAGAAAAAAAAGATGGAAATAATTATTCAAACGAAGTGCAAGCTTTAAGTTTTAAATTATATCATAAAAGAACAAAGATCTTGCATAAATAAAATGAATTATTTATTTTATTTAATTATGTATTTACCTACAGTCTCTGAACTTTCAAATTTAAAATTGTCATTTGTTAAAATTTCGGAAATATTTATATTATACATTTCACATGTACTAAATTTATCTTCACCTCTGTTATCGGGCTTACTATAATAAATAATTTTAAATATAAAAATAAACTTAATTATATTAAAACTTCTTAGAATGAACGTAAAAAAATTAACATACATTGGTAATGTAAGATTTTTCCATTTCTCAATTGTGAAATTTGTTTTTTCTAATCCGGGCACATAGCACCAATGATCTGGAACATTAAGTGCTAATATTAAATTCATATACATCATAGCCCCACAAAATGCAGTTCCCATATTAAGGACCCATGTATAAATTTTCTGAAATCGTCCATTATTTCCAGCAGTTTCCATAAGAATATCAAAAGGATCTTTAGTATCTGCCATAATTCGTAATTTTATTGAGTACTAAAAAAAATATATTTATTTATAAAATAATATTTTTAACTTGGATATTACTGATAAACATAGTTGAAGTGGTTTGAAACTATTAGATAATATAAACACGTTGTGTTGCAAATTGGCGCTTATTAAATAAGAAATAATTATCTACTTTAATTAAGATAATTAAAATTGTATTTTAAAATAGTATTCATTCTCTAATTAATCATTTCAAAGACAGCAAAACAAAAATAGATTCAAAAATTAATATAATTTTATATGAGGGTGTTATGGTTCTGAAACCATAGTGGCGTATCCAACAAATTTTTTTTTTGCTTTTTTTTTATTATTACTTAGAGAAATTACTGTAGAATCATGTGATATTCATTTGCGCTTCTAAAAATAGTTACTTCAAGCCTATTTTTTAAGATCTTTATTTTGGCACAATAAAAATTATATATTTTATCAAAATTATATGTTTTTTATTTTAATATTAGAAAACGGACCACAGGAATAAATGTTTTATAGCAAATTATAGTACATTAAAAATTATGTAGATTTAGCTTTTGCATAAATATTTTAACAACATTTGAAAATATCGTATTTTTTAGAATGTGATTTTCGCAATAAAATTTTTTCGAGAGTTAAGCCACTATGGATCTGATACCCTCATATAATTATTACCAGACAGAATTCTTATTTTTGAACGTTGTTTAAAAATCATAATCTTATATGTAGAGGAAGTAAATCTAGACTGCAATATATGGTCGTCACATAATTTAAAAGCAATGTGACGTGTTTGCATTCAAAGATAGTTTAATTATAATAACATTTTTTGAAAAATATTTTGGTAATTTAAAAAAAAAATGGTTTTTTAAAGTTTAAAAAGATTTATTAGACTAATTCCGTAAATAATTTGGCTTTTGCATTTAGAAATTTAGAATTTAAAATTGATAGTTTTGTAAACAAACAGAAGTATATTTTCTGATTTCTGAAAAAATTATTAAAGAAATATGCATAGATATAAATATTTGGGAAAGTAAGCGTGATATTTTGCATAAGCATGAAAGTATTGCTCATAATATACTTAAAATAATTCAATAACACACTAATTTATTTTTGAAAAAACTTCTTTGATTGAATTCATATTGGAGAGTTAGGTGGATGAAAAACTTACGTATGCTTCGTCTGTCAAACTAAATCCCGAACAAAATTAACTTGACCAAAAGTTCCATAAACGAAGTAACCTTGAATATTTGATATGTTGAATATTCCAGAATTAATATCTTTGTAATATATTTCTCTAAAAATATTTCATTTAACTGGTTGATTTTTCACTTATGTTATTAACTTTTTTTTAAACTTTTTTTTATTTTCACGTATTTTAAAATTCTATGTATTTGAATTACAGAATTACACTCTATTTTTTATATTGGAGGAACTAGAAAATAAATTTTTAATATTATATAATATGCAAAGTTTTATTATATCAAAATCTTATTAATTAATGAACTAATCAAACAAGTGTTGATTTAAAACTATAATACTTGTAGACTGACAAGATATTTTAAAAAATTTCCCATTAAATACATTTTTTAACTTCGTCTCAAATCAAATTCTTTATTTACACATTAATAAACAGATAGTCCGTAAATCTTCGGATCTAAACAGGTATAATAAAATTGAATTGAGCTAAATTCAAAAAAATTAGTTAAATAAAATATTAGAGCTAATTTAAAGAAACAACGACTATATTCTTGGGGGATGAATTTCTTTATAAAAGTAAAAAGTAATTAATTTTAACATGTAATCAAAAATTAAAAACAAAATTGATTAACTTTATTTTAAACTATAAAAAATAATATAATAATAGATTTCCATAAAAATTATGTTAACAAATTAAGAAAAACAAAATTTGTAAATAGTTATACAAACCAGAACTACTAGAGGTTTATAGTGGACATTATGTTTTTGATATTTAACTTTGTGTTAGTTTTTTGCCATACTTTTTATTTCAGATCTAGACTTTCTGTCCCGAGAAAGCGTAAAACCGAGTTTGTCATCCGTATTATTTAAAAGTAGTAATTGTTAAAAGTAGTTATTAATTTTGCACTTACATATAGTTTCAAAAAGCAAAAAAATTTAGATTGTTGATGATTATAAAGAAAATAAATATACCTGAATTTATGCTTTTTCAGAAAATATCTTTTCGTGAGAATTGGTGATATCTATATTGTAATTAAGAGAATTTATTACGATATATTGGAATGGGAGATTTTTAAATTATGAAATTTAAAAAAAAACTTGTAGCTCAAAAATTATATAATTTGTAGAGAGATTACCGATTGATCGCCATACAATTTGATAGAACATTATAATCACATACAATTAGCTCGTATGTACGCAGAAGAATGATATTTCTACTCTTTTTATTAAATGAAAGCTTTATATATAGATATTTTTTATAAATATATTTTTAATATTTTCTATATCGATAAATAAAAAATTATTTTTAAAATTGCCAATTAATATGGCAATTTTATCACGATTCACATAATATTTGAAATAATATAATTTATACTAAGGTGAAAACTCTTTTTGATTTAATTTTTCAATTTCAGATTTATCAATGGTACTTTTTCGACGTTTTGGTAAAGTCCAGAATGCCTAATAAAAGTTAAAAATGAATAGTTTGGTATAAATAATATTAAAAATCGTATTTACTTGTCCTCTACCAAATAATTTAGCATCTTCTAATGTGTCTGGTAATTTTTGATGTAGTGTTTCTGGCAGAAATGCAGCCAGAGTACCACCAACGAAAAATAATACTGCCAAAATGTAATAAGGATAACGAATATCATGTTTTATCCCTAAGTAAACAAAATATGGCGCCACAATGCCTACTGCATTTGATACTGTAGAGCCTAATGAATGACCAGTTTGACGTAAACATGTTGGATAAATTTCCATTGTTTGTATACTTGAAGCGAAATATATTATGCCATTTAAAAATTTTATAACTGATGATAATGTAATTACGTACGCTCCATATTTTACTTCTATATAATTCAAAATTAAGATTAAGATTTCTATAAGATTAAGATTTCTATAAATATACCTGAGGCTAAAAGAATTAAAGGAATCGTTATTATTCCCGAGATAATAAAAGATAAACTAGATGTAGCTCTTCGTCCAATAGTATCAGCTACAAAGATTTTTCATTTAAGATTCGGTATTCCTTTACTAAAATTCTTACAAAATATAAATTAAAAATTAGTATACTTACTTAGATATTTTCCAAGAAAATAGGCAGGAATTTCCACAACACTTTGTAATAGGAAATTAACAAAAGGATTTCCACCCATTTGTGTACTAAAAAGGACTAATGTAAAATATGATACAGCAACAACACAACTGTAAATAATTTCAGAATATAGTTATCATAAAAATCAAATTCGATATTAAATATTTTGTACCTGCTGGAAGCCATTATTATAGTATTCATTGCAAGCCGACATGTACTAAATAATGATGCTACACCATAAAGATGTTCCTGTTTTACTTCTGAAAACATTTTTGCCATTTCTGCCTCGGATATAGGAAATGTTTTTCCATTAATTTTGGCAATTTTATCAAACTGTTTTTTAGCAGACCTAAACCTTTTTTTACTAATTAACCAACGAGGTGATTCAATTATATATCTTAAAAAATATATTATAATTAGCTAACAAATTCTTATTTAAATTTCCAATTTTTTTAAAGTACTTATGTATAAATATTAATAAAATTATTGGTAGAGATGTTAGCCACATAAATGGTATATAATGTTTCAACCACCAAAATAACAATGGGATAAAACTAGTTCCAATAGATCCACCTAAATTTTGAACCATAGCTATTATTGTTCTATCATCACTGTTGAATTGTTAGAGAATAATATTACAGAATTTGATATAAGATATTGAAAATGTTACTCGCGAGAAATTTCCATTGCAATTACTATAGGTGATACGTATAAGCTGGTTACAGTTAAAGCAGATAGTACAGATGCGGCAATAAACCACGTATATGATGACGTTATTACTATTGAAATTGCTCGTCCTATAGTAGTAAATACAATACTTATGATGAATACGAAACGACGACCATAACTAAAGTTAAAAAAAATATTTCTAAAAAGCAACTATTTTAAAGAATCCTTTTTTGTAAAAGAAGTCATAATTTATATTTGATTGCAATACACTCTAGGACTTTCTATAAAAAGTAGTTATAGAAATAAATAAAAACGGTACTAACATGTCTCCCAGTTGACCGAAAAATAACGATCCAACAACCTCGGAGGCACGACTCAATACGAATGTATTAGTCACATATAAATCTTTCTCACATACCCAGTTTTCTTTAGTAGGTATCGTTTCATCATACCATTCTTTGTCGTATTCATATCCATGTAAGCAAGCTGACGAAAAACAAATATGGAAATCATTTATCTTCAAAGAAAGTGCTAAGCTTTATGTTCTAAATCATATCATAAAAGAACCTTTCTTAAATTTATTTAGTGCACTAAAAGAGGATCACGTTCTGGTATGCACAAAGATCTTCTCTATGATTTGTGATTTGTGTACCAAAAATTAAATATTTATTTAATTTATACTTACCTACAGTCTCCGTCCTATCCAATTTGATATTTTCAATTGTTAAAATTTCGGAAATATTTACATTATACATTTCACATGAGCTAAATTTATCTTCACCTCTGTTATCGGGCTTACTATAATAAATAATTTTAAATATAAAAATAAACTTAATTATATTAAAACTTCTTAGAATGAACGTAAAAAAATTAACATACAGTGGTAATGTAAGATTTTTCCATTTCTCAATTGTGAAATTTGTTTTTTCTAATCCGGGCACATAGCACCAATGATCTGGTACATTAAGTGCTAAAATTAAATTCATATAAATCATAGCTTCACAAAATGCTGTTCCCATAACAAGAACCCATGTATAATTTTTTTGGAATCGCCCATTATTCCCAACAGTTTCCATAAAAATATCAAAAGGATCTTTAGTATCTTCCATAATTTTTAATATAACTGAGTACTAAAAAAAAAATATTTATTCATAAAATAATATTTTCAATTTGGACATTAATTAAGTGGTTTGAAACTATTAGATAATATAAAATCTCTTAATTAAAAGCTTTTAAATGTATTTAACTTGGTCGAGTCTCTGTCACAACTTTCTTATAATAATTATTAATATAAAGAAATTAGATATTAGATAATTACAAAGTAAATAAATAAATAAAATATATATAGACGTGTTTTATCAAGTGATCACATTTCTTTAATTTAATTTGATCACACTTTATAAAACCAATATTTTCTTATTGCTCTCAAATGTATTATCAATGGTACTTTTAGGCAGAAAAACGACGGAAAAGAAAAAGCTTTTGAAGCGAGCAAAAAAATTCCAAAATATTAAAAAAAAAAAAATCGAAAAACCAAAAGTTTCAGGTAAAATTGAATGAAAATAATAAGTAGATAAATTTACCAAAAAAAAAAATAATAAAAATAATAATTAGCCATTTATTAGGTAAATACCTAGAAAAAAACTAAAAAGTATAAAATTATATTAATTTTCGGATTTAAAATCTATCTTTATTTTGCTTTCTTTGAGATGATTAATTAAAATAACGTTAATTAAAGTATGATATATATTAATTGCCCATTTAATTAACACCAATCTGCAACACAAACATTTAGAATAAATAGAAAAAAAAAAAGTTTAAAATAAATATTAATTGAATTTGATTTGTAAAAACTTGAATTTGACTTGAAAAAGGATTAATTAGAATTGAATTTGGAGTGTCTTATTCTGTATAATATAAAATTATAATAATTGTCAATGTTTAAATTTTTAGGTGTTTTTACAAATTATGACTATCGGCTCATTTTAGTGATAATAAAGTGATCGAAAATGAAGCGTTCTGTCCTTGATTAATTTTATTTTTAGAATAGAATAAATTTCTCTCACAAAATTGTCTTGAGCAAAAGTTGCATAAACGATGTAATCTTGAATATTTGATATGTTAAATCTTCCAGAATTAATAATTTTGTAACTTATTTCTCTACAATATTCAATTTAACTGGTTGATTTTTCACTTATATTTTTTATTAAATTTTTTTAAAACTTTTTTTAATTTGCACTTATTTTAAAATTGTATGAATTTGAATTACAGAATTACAGCCTATTTTATATATTGAAGGCCGACCTTCCGAAGAAAAGTCATATTAAAATTCTTAACGAGAAAATAAATTTTTAATATTATATAATATGCAAAGTTTTATTATATCAAAATCTTATTAATTAATGAACTTATCGAACAAGTGTCGATTTAAAACTATAATATGTACTTGTAGAGTGACAAGATATTTAAAAAAATTTCCTTAAATATATTTTTTTAACTTCGTCTCTTTTTTTATACATGAATCAACATATAGTCCGTATATCTTCGGATCTATATTTTTTGAATTCAGCTAAATTCAAAAAAAAAATAAGTTAAAAAAAAAATATCGGCGCAAAATAAAAACAAAAAACTTATTATATTTATGGGTTAGAAATATCTTTATACAGTCACGAAAGTCACCATACAGTCACAAAAGTCTCCAGTAAAAAGTAAGAAATTTTAACATGTCATCTAAAATTAAAAACAAAAATGATTAACTTTATTTAAAAATTTAAAAAATAACATAATAATAGATATCCATAAAAATTATGTTCAAAAAATAGTTAAAAAAGCCACAAAAGTCCACATACGCCTACGAAATTTTAGATATTTTTGGGACTCGTGAGAAAATTGTCAAGGCAGAATAATAGTGAGAGAAGTTTTGGCTCTTTTGCGATTTGCGAAAGAATTCTCGATACTTGGGGTTGAGACGAGAGATAAGAGCTTGAGACTCGAGGGAGAATTCTTGAGACAGAAACTCATGTGAAACAAATGTATGGGAAAAACTTAACACAAACTTACACATCAACTGTAAAACATGGTTCTCTTGTAATTTGAGGGTGTTGGCCTCTGGAGCTTTTTTTTAGTTTAGCTTCGTGCCCCTCGTTTTTAGTTTGTAGTCTGGTTATTATTGAAATTTAAATAAAAAGTTCAATAACAAAGATGCTAAGAATAAGAAGATTGGGTCTTCGTTTAACAACAACTATATTGGTAATTAATATATCTGGCTCAAGCATAATCCCGAATTTTGGCCAGTAGCTGACGTTGACGCATAAGGCGAAGTTGGATGTTTTCCCAGGACGTAGAACAGTGTCGAAACATGGCACTGCGCTTTAAAAAAAAAATAGTTGTAGGGAAACGACATGCTGATATTTACAAAATTGTAAAGGAGTTAGGCAATGAATTAGTAGTTGTAATGGTTTATATTGAAAACGTTAGAAATGGTTATAAATTTGCAAGTGTAATAGAAAACGGCAGAAACTAGAAAAAACCGAGTTTTTAAAACGTATTGCTTATATTTATTTGAATTAAATGTAGTAATTATTAATTTTGTACTTACATATAGTTACAAAAGGAAAAGAAATTTAGATTGTTGATGATTGTGCAGAAAATAAATATATCTGAATTTATGCTTTTTCAGAAAAGATCTTTTAGTGAGATTTGGTGATGTCTATATTGTAATTAAGAAAATTTATTACGATATATTGGAATGGGAGATATTTAAATTATGAAATTTAAAAAAAAACTTGTAGCTCAAAAATGATATAATTTGCAGAGAGATTACCGATTGATCCCCATACAATTTGATAGAACATTACAATCACAAACAATTAGCTCCTATGTACGCACAAGAATGATATTTCTACTCTTTTTATTAAATGAAAGCTTTATATATTTTTTATAAATATATTTTTAATATTTTCTATATCGATGAATAAAAAATTATTTTTAAAATTGCCAGTTAATATTAAATCACGATTCACATAATATTTGAAATAATATAATTTCTACTAAGGTGAAAACTCTTTTTGATTTAATTTTTCAATTTCAGATTTATCAATGGTACTTTTTCGACGTTTTGGTAAAGTCCAGAATGCCTAATAAAAGTTAAAAATGAATAGTTTGGTATAAATAATATTAAAAATCGTATTTACTTGTCCTCTACCAAATAATTTAGCATCTTCTAATGTGTCTGGTAATTTTTGATGTAGTGTTTCTGGCAGAAATGCAGCCAGAATACCACCAACGAAAAATAATACTGCCAAAATGTAATAAGGATAACGAATATCATGTTTTATACCTAAATATACAAAATATGGCGCCATAATTCCTACTGCGTTTGCCAATGTAATACCCAACGATTGACCAGTTTGACGTAAACATGTTGGATAAATTTCCATTGTTTGTAAACTTGAAGCGAAATATGTTATGCTATTTAAAAATTTTATAACTGATGATAATGTAAGTACGTACACTCCATATTTTACTTCTATATAATTCAAAATTAAGATTAAGATTTCTATAAGATTAAGATTTCTATAAATATACCTGAGGCTAAGAGAATTATAGGAATGGTTATTATTCCCGAGATAATAAAAGATAAACTGGATGTAGCTCTTCGTCCAATAGTATCAGCTACAAAGATTTTTCATTTAAGATTCGGTATTCCTTTACTAAAATTCTTACAAAATATAAATTAAAAATTAGTATACTTACTTAGATATTTTCCAAGAAAATAGGCAGGAATTTCCACAACACTTTGTAATAGGAAATTAACAAAAGGATTTCCACCCATTTGTGTACTAAAAAGGACTAATGTAAAATATGATACAGCAACAACACAACTGTAAATAATTTCAGAATATAGTTATCATAAAAATCAAATTCGATATTAAATATTTTGTACCTGCTGGAAGCCATTATTATAGTATTCATTGCAAGCCGACATGTACTAAATAATGATGCTACACCATAAAGATGTTCCTGTTTTACTTCTGAAAACATTTTTGCCATTTCTGCCTCGGATATAGTAAAGGTTTTTCCATTAATTTTTGCAATTTTATCAAACTGTTTTTTAGCAGACCTAAACCTTTTTTTACTAATTAACCAACGAGGTGATTCAATTATATATCTTAAAAAATATATTATAATTAGCTAACAAATTCTTATTTAAATTTCCAATTTTTTTAAAGTACTTATGTATAAATATTAATAAAATAATTGGTAGAGATGTTAGCCACATAAAGGGTATATAATGTTTCAACCACCAAAATAACAATGGGATAAAACTAGTTCCAATAGATCCACCTAAATTTTGAACCATAGCTATTATTGTTCTATCATCACTGTTGAATTGTTAGAGAATAATATTACAGAATTTTATATAAGATATTGAAAATGTTACTCTCGAGAAATTTCCATTGCAACTACTATAGGTGATATGAAAAGGTTTGTAATAGTTACAGCAGATAGAATGGATGCAGCAATAAACCACGTATATGATGACGTTATTACTATTGAAATTGCTCGTCCTATAGTAGTAAATACAATACTTATGATGAATACGAAACGACGACCATAACTAAAGTTAAAAAAAAATATTTCTAAAAAGCAACTATTTTAAAGAATCCTTTTTTGTAAAAGAAGTCATAATTTATATTTGATTGCAATACACTCTAGGACTTTCTATAAAATGTAGTTATATAAATAAATAAAAAAGGTACTAACATGTCTCCCAGTTGACCGAAAAATAACGATCCAACAACCTCGGAGACACGACTCAATACAAATGTATTAGTTACATATAAATCTTTCTCACATACCCAGTTTTCTTTAGTTGGTATCGTTTCATCATACCATTCTTTGTCGTATTCAAATCCATGCAAGCAAGCTGACGAAAAACAAATATGGAAATCATTTATCTTCAAAGAAAGTGCTAAGCTTTATGTTCTAAATCATATCATAAAAGAACCTTTCTTAAATTTATTTAGTGTCCTAAATAGGATCAATATTTTCTTGTACACAGATGTTCTCTTTGATTCTGTGTAACAAAAATTAAATATTTATTTAATTTATACTTACCTACAGTCTCCGTCCTATCCAATTTGATATTTTCATTTGTTAAAATTTCGGAAATATTTACATTATACATTTCACATGAGCTAAATTTATCTTCACCTCTGTTATCGGGCTTACTACAATAAATAATTTTAAATATAAAAATAAACTTAATTATATTAAAACTTCTTAGAATGAACGTAAAAAAATTAACATACAGTGGTAATGTAAGATTTTTCCATTTCTCAATTGTGAAATTTGTTTTTTCTAATCCGGGCACATAGCACCAATGATCTGGAACATTAAGTGCTAATATTAAATTCATATACATCATAGCCCCACAAAATGCAGTTCCCATAACAAGAACCCATGTATACATTTTTTGGAATCGTCCATTATTTCCAACAGTTTCCAAAAGAATATCAAAAGGATCTTTAGTATCTTCCATAATTTTTAATATAACTGAGTACTAAAAAAAAATTATTCATTCATAAAATAATATTTTCAATTTGGACATTAATTAAGTGGTTTGAAACTATTAGATAATATAAAATCTCTTAATTAAAAGCTTTTAAATGTATTTAACTTGGTCGAGTCTCTGTCACAACTTTCTTATAATAATTATTAATATAAAGAAATTAGATATTAGATAATTACAAAGTAAATAAATAAATAAAATATATATAGACGTGTTTTATCAAGTGATCACATTTCTTTAATTTAATTTGATCACACTTTATAAAACCAATATTTTCTTATTGCTCTCAAATGTATTATCAATGGTACTTTTAGGCAGAAAAACGACGGAAAAGAAATAGCTTTTGATACGAACAAAAAAATTGCAAAATTTTCAAAAAAAATTGGAAAAACCAACAGATTCAGGTAAAATTGAATGAAAATAATAAGTAGGTAAATTTACCAAAAACAAAAATTAATAAAAATAATAATTAGCCATTTATTAGGTAAATATACCTAGAAAAAAAAATAAAAAGTATAAAATTATATATTAATTTTCGAATTTAAAATCTATTTTTATTTTGCTTTCTTTGAGATGATTATTAAAATATGAATACTATTTTAAAATATGTTAATTAAGTAGATAATTATTTCTTATTTAATAAGCGCCAATCTGCAACACACACCTTTTGATTTAATTGGAAAAAAAAATAAAAAGTTGTATAAAATAAAATTTTTTAAAAGAAATACTTTTTTAAAAACAAAAGTAGCCCGCTAAAAAGTAGAAAATAAAATTGTTGGTAGATCTTGAGCCTGTAGATCTAAAACATTGCTAGAATATTGTTAATGGATATCAGCAACATTTGAGGATTAAAAAAATAACAAACATTAAAAGAACTACACTAAGCATTTGATGTTTATATTTAGAATATTTGAGGAATTAAACGAACATCGAATGCTTGTCTGTCCAACTAGATCCCGAACCGCTTCCGTCTTGTGGAAGCTTACGGTATCTAAAATTAATCAGACTTCTTGAATTTTTTTTGTTATACTTAATCGTATTACATATCAAAAGATATACAATTATAAAATTATAATAATTGTCAATGTTTAAATTTTTAGGTATTTTTACAAATTATATTTGGGTCATTTTACTGATAAGAAAGTGATCTAAAATGAAGCGTCCTTGATTAATTTTATTTTTAGAAAAGATAAATTTGTCACACAAAATTAACTTAAGCAAAAGTTGCATAAACGTTGTAATCTTGAATATTTGTAATATTCCAGAATTAATGTCTTTGTAACTTATTTATCTAAAATTATTTAATTTAACTGGTTGATTTTTCACTTATGTTTATTAAATTTTTGAAAAAAATTTTAAGTTCCACTTATTTTTAAATTCTATGTATATTTGAATTACAGTCTATTTTATATATCGAAGGCCTTCTGTCGAAGAAATGTAATATTAAAATTCTTGAACTAGAAAATAAATTTTTAATATTATATAATATGCAAAGTTTTATTATATCAAAATCTTATTAATTAATGAACTAATCAAACAAGTGTCGATTTAAAACTATAATACTTGTAGACTGACAAGATATTTTAAAAAATTTCCCATTAACTATATTTTTTAACTTCGTCTCAAATTTTTTTTATGGATTAATAAACATATAGTCCGTAAATATTCGGATCTAAACAGGTATAATAAAATTGTATTAAGCTAAATTCAAAGAAATTAGTTAAAAACAAAATATCGTCGAAAATTTAAAAAAAAAATTTATTATATTTTTGGGGGATGAATTTTTTATACAGTCACCATACAGGAAGTAAAAAGTAACAAATTTTAACTTGTCGTCAAAACTTAAAAACAAAAATGATTAACTTTATTTAAAATTATCAAAAATAACATAATAATAGATTTCCATAAAAGTCATGTTAAAAATAATAGTTAAAAAGCCACAAAAGTCTACACACGTGTTTTAAAATTTAAGGTATTTAACTTACAACTATATTTTAATATTTTGTTGGTCCACTTTTCGCTCTTTTGGGACTCGTGAGAAATTTGTCTTGGTAGAAGAATCACGAGATAAGTTTTGGCTCTTTTGTGATTTGAGAGAGAATACTCGATAGTTGAGGTGAGAGATGAAAGCTTGAGACTCGAGAGAGAATTCTTGAGACAGAAACTCCACATCTGAAACAAAATTATGGCAAAAACTTAACACGAATTTAGATATCAAAAACATTATATCCACTGTAAAGCATGGTTCTGTTATGGTTTGGGAGTGCTGGCGTCTGGAGGTTTTTTTAGTTTGGCTTTTGTGCCTCTTGTTTTTGTAGTTTTTAGTCTGGTTATTATTGAAATTTAAATCAAAATTTTGAATAAGAAGATTGCGACATGGTTTAACAACAACTATATTAGTAATTCAGAAGTCTGTCCCAAGTATTATTCCGAGTTTTGGCCAGTAACTGACATTGACACATAAAGCGAAGTCGGATGTTTTCCCAAGACGCAGAACAGTGTCGAAGCATGGCCCTGCGCTTCGAAATAGTTGTATGGAAACGACATGATATTTACAAAATTGTAAAGGATTTAGGCAATGAATTGTTGTGGTAATGGCTTATATTGAAAAGAGTAGAAATGGTTATAAATTTGCAAGACAGAAAATACCAATTGAAAGGAATAAAAAATAAAATAATAGAAAATGGAGTAATAGAAAAAGGCAGAAACTAGAAAAAAACGACTTTTAAAAATATATTGCTTATACATATTGATATTATAATATTTATTTGAATTAAAAGTAATAGTTATTAATTTTGGACTTACATATAGTTTCAAAAAGAAAAAAAAATAATTTGTTAGCGATTGTAAAGAAAAAATAAATAAAACACATAGCAAGTTTTTAACAACGGAATTGGAAAATTATGAAAAAAATAATTTTGTTATTTTTAAATTAAACATGAATTAGAAGGTTGCCACTTGCATCGGGTGTCACCTGCTAATTTAAGTAGTCATAGAAATTGAATAGAACTCAAAGTAGTTCTAACATCTAACAGTATCTGCGACTGTCATCTTTTCCTGAGATTTGTTGATGACTATATTGTAATTAAAAGAATTAATTAAGGTAATTTGGAACAAGAGATTTTTAAATGATGAAATTTAAAAAAAAATTGTAGACAGATTACCGATCGATCCCCATACAATTTGATAGAACATTACAATCACAAACAATTAGCTCCTATGTACGCACAAGAATGATATTTCTATTCTTTTTATTAAATGAAAGCTTTATATAGATATTTTTTATAAATATATTTTTAATATTTTCTATATCGATAAATAAAAAATTATTTTTAAAATTGCCAGTTAATTTGAAATCACAATTCACATAATATTTGAAATAATATAATTTATACTAAGGTGAAAACGCTTTTTGATTTAATTTTTCAATTTCAGATTTATCAATGGTACTTTTTCGACGTTTTGGTAAAGTCCAGAATGCCTAATAAAAGTTAAAAATGAATAGTTTGGTATAAATAATATTAAAAATCGTATTTACTTGTCCTCTACCAAATAATTTAGCATCTTCTAATGTGTCTGGTAATTTTTGATGTAGTGTTTCTGGCAGAAATGCAGCCAGAGTACCACCAACGAAAAATAATACTGCCAAAATGTAATAAGGATAACGAATATCATGTTTTATACCTAAATATACAAAATATGGCGCCATAATTCCTACTGCGTTTGCCAATGTAATACCCAACGATTGACCAGTTTGACGTAAACATGTTGGATAAATTTCCATTGTTTGTAAACTTGAAGCGAAATATGTTATGCCATTTAAAAATTTTATAATTGATGATAATATAACAACGTATGTTTTATATTTTAATTCTGTAGATTTTAAAAATTACAAAAATTATTTTATATTATCTATTAAATTGCTAATAAATTATACCTGAAGCCAAAAGAATTGTTGGAATACATAGTAATCCGGATATAATAAAAGATAAACTGTTTGTAGCCCTTCGTCCAACCGAATCAGCTAGGGAAAAAAATGATTTTACTAAGATTTCTAGAAAATATAAATTAATAATTGTTAAAGCTTACTTAGGTATTTTCCAAGAATGTAGGCAGGAATTTCAACAACACTTTGTAATAGGAAATTAACAAAAGGATTTCCACCCATTTGGGAACTAAAGAGTACTAATGTGAAATATGAAACAACAACAACACAACTATAAATAATTTCAAAATATAGTTATCATATAAATCAAATTCGATATTAAATATTTTGTACCTACTGGAAGCCATTATTATAGTATTTATTGCCAGCCGACATGTACTAAATAATGATGCTACACCATAAAGATGTTCCTGTTTTACTTCTGAAAACATTTTTGCCATTTCTGCTTCACATATTGTAAATGTTTTTCCGTTAATTTTCGCAATTGTATCAAATTGTTTTTTAGCAGCACTAAATCGTTTTTTACTAATTAACCAACGAGGTGATTCTATTACATATCTTTTAAATAATTATGTAATTAATGAACAATTTTTAATTAAATATCCAAAATGTTAATTTACTTATATACAAAAATTATAAAAACAATTGGTAAAGTTGTTAGCCACATAAATGGTATATAATGTTTCAACCACCAGAATAAGAAAGGCATTGAACTGGCTCCAAGAGACCAACCTAAACTTTGTACCATTGCTATTATTGTTCTGTCATCTCTGTTAAAAACATGAAATTAATATTATAACATTTATATACCGCTTTCTAATATTTAAAAAATCTTACTCTTTAGAAATTTCCATTGCAACTATTATCGGTGATAGGAAAAAAGTTGTCATAGTTAAGGCAGATAGAACTGATGCGGCAATAAACCAAGTATATGATGACGTTGTTACTATTGAAATTGCTCGTCCTATAGTAGTAATTACAACGCTTATACCAAATATAAAACGCCTACCGTAACTAAAATGTATGATTTATTGAAAAAATCTAATTTATTGGAACAATTCTAAAATAATCTTTCTCTTTTCAAATCAAAATACTTACATGTCTCCCAATTGACCAAAAAATAAACCACCAAGGACGTCTGCCACACGACTAACTACAAATGTATTAGTTACATATAAATCTTTCTCACATACCCAGTTTTCTTTAGTTGGTATCGTTTCATCATACCATTCTCTATCATATTCAAACCCATTTAAGCAAGCTGAACACAAAAAAAAAGAGAAGCTGGTAATCAATTTAATTTTTTTAAAAAGTCTTATGCTTTTCAAAAGCATGATCTCTTAAATATATAAAGATAACTTTTATCACACTATAAAAGAAACTTAAGACAGTTTTATGTTTAAAAAAATGAGCAAAAATTCCTTTTTGAGCGTGACATGTAAAAAAAATATTTTCTATGTTATGATCAACCATAAAAACTAGATAGTTATTTTAATGATTTTTACCTACAGTTTCGGTTGTACTATCCAATTTAAAATTTTCATTTGTTAAAATTTCTGAAATATTTACATTATACATTTCACATGTACTAAATTTATCTTGACCTCTGTTATCGGGCTTACTACAATAAATAATTTTAAATATAAAAATAAACTTAATTATATTAAAACTTCTTAGAATGAACGTAAAAAAAATTAACATACATTGGTAATGTAAGATTTTTCCATTTCTCAATTGTGAAATTTGTTTTTTCTAATCCGGGCACATAACACCAATGATCTGGTACATTAAGTGCTAATATTAAATTCATATAAATCAGTGCTCCACAAATTGTAGTCCCCAATGCAAGAACCCATGTATAAATTTTTTGAAATCGTCCATTATTCCCAACAGTTTCCATAAGAATATCAAAAGGATCTTTAGTATCTGCCATAATTCCTAATTTTATTCAGTACTAAAAAAAAAAATATTCAGTCATAAAATTATATTTTCAATTTGGACATTAATAAAAATAAAGTTAAAGTGTTTTGAAACTATATAACATAAAACTCTTAATTTATTCAAAAAGTTTGTGTTGCAGATTGGTGCTTATTAAATAAGAAATTAATATCTAACATTAATTAACATATTTTAAAATAGTATTCAAATTCTGATTAATAATCTCAAAGAAAGCAAAACAAAAATATAAAAATTTGAGATTTTAAATTCGAAAATTAATAAAATTTTATTATGTATAATTTTCTTATATCACACAATATTTATATTTTTGCACAGCCTATATTAGTGGACAAAATTAATACGATAATTGTTTATAAATGGTGATCTTAAAAGTTTAGGAGGCAAATGTATCAAGAAAGAAATACTGTATTCGACATCACATTCAGTTGATAAGTAATGTGACGTCTTACCAAACTATGAATTCAAAAATACTATTTTAGTTATAATAACATGTTTTGAAAAATATTTTAATAACTAAATGTTTTTAAAAGTTTAAAAATATTTATTAGTAAGCGTAATTGACTAATCGCGTAAATAATTTGACTCATGTATTTAGGAATTTTGTATTGACGATAGACAGGTTTTGGAAACGCATGGAAATATAATTTCTGATTTGTAAAATAATTAATAAAAAAATATGCATAGATATAAATGTTGGAAAAAGTAAACGTGCTTTAATTATCAAAATTTCGACATAAAAATATTAAAATATTATTATTAGATCTAGATGAACAGTATGCTACTGTATTAAACAAAAATGAAATCATGATATATTTTTGTTTTGTAGTTTTATTTTTTTTGAAATTTTATGTTTTCGAATAAGCTGAAGAAAATTTTCTTAGTACTTACTCGTATATATGATAAAAATGAATTAAAATATGCAGACACGCATTAAATATAAAACATATAAATTTAGTTCAAGCATCATATATTTAACCCTCGAAATTTAATTTCATTGACCCTACACATTTTACATTTATGACCGGAAATTTAATTTACGATATATATACTTAATATAAAATTATAAAAGTTGTAAATATTTAAATTTTTAAAAATTTATAAAAGTTTTTACAAAATAACAACAAAATGGCGTTAAAATTTTTTATAACTATTGGTTCATGTCAATGATAAGAAAGTAATCGAAAATGAAGACTCTGTGTGTCCTTGATTTGGTTTTTATTGTAGAAAACAAAAAAAAATTCTCTTACAAAATTAAATTGAACACAGCTTCGATGATGAATTAATTTTGAAAATTGGTTGTATATTCCAAAATTAATATCCTTTTAACTTATTTATCTAAAAATTTAAATCGTTGATTATTCACTTATGTTTATTAAATTTTTTAAAAAATGTTTTGTAATTTCCACTTATTTTCAAATTCTATGTATTACAGAATTACAGAATTACAGTGTATTTTTATATATGAAGGCCGACCTTCTGTTAACAACAAGAAAACTAATATTAAAATTCTTAAATATAATATAAATTTTTTAATATTCTTCGATAATATGTAAAAATTTTAAATATTCCATGATATCAAAAATCTTATTAATTAATAAACTAATCAAACAAGAGTCGTTTTAAAACTATAATACTTGTATAGTGACAAAATATTTTAAAAAATTTCCCATTAAATATATTTTTTAGCTTCGTTTCAAATAAAGTTTTTTTTTTTATACATTAATAAACATATAGTCCGTAAATCTTCGGATCTAAACAGGTATAATAAAATTGAAATGAGCTAAATTCAAAGAAATTAGTTAAAACAAAAAACAAATCAGATAAACAGAATATCGGCGCTACTTTTAAAAAAAAAAAAAAAACAATTTTTTATTATATTTTTGGGGGATGTTTTTTGTTTTTGAATTTTTGTTTCATAAATGAATGTAAAAGATAATAAATTTATCAAAATTTTGTCATAAAATGTTAATAGCATAAAAAAAAACACATTTTATAAGTAAAAATAAACAAAAATAGGTAAACATATCAATAAATTTTGTTTTTTTTTTTGGGGAAAACAACAATGTTTTCTTGTTATGTTTTATGAATTTTCCGTAAAATTTTTGTAATATGTTTTTTTTGATTTTTAGAGTTAATTAAATATTATTTATGTATGTATATAATTGAAAAAATTAATTAAAATATATTAATTGAAGGTTAATCCATAAATACATAAAAATAAAGAAATTCATTGTTGAAACGTGAAAAATTGTAACAATAATATGATTGTTTTAGAATTTAATAATATTTTAATAAATATTCTAAATAAATGAAACTATATCCAGCAGATACTATAATTAAAATACCTAATAAAAATTTTATTTTATATCGGTTTATAATTCGGAACCAAAATCAACAGAATTAGTCAAGTATAATCTGTAGAAATGATATCTACTTAAATAAAATAAAAAAAAACCCATTTTATTTAGAAGTTGTATAAAAATTATAAATCGATTTTTGGATTTGTGGTTATTTGATTTTAAAGTACTATATACTTAAAAGCTTAAAGTTTTTTTATATTTTGGGAAAGAACTTAACCAATTTAAAATGATTATTTGACAGTATTAGAATTGAATTTGTTATTTTATGTTACAACATAGTTTTCGTAATTTTTCCGAAAAAAAAAAATATATAAAATAATTTAATATAATTTGGTATGTAAGTCAATATTGGAATACTACTCTAAACTATATTTTCCGGGATTGGAAAAATAATACTATTACTTTGGTAGTAATTTTGCCATACTACAGTATGACCACTGAGGTACCCTTATTTTTTTACGATCAAAAAAATTTATTAACAAAGAACGCTGCTGCATAAAATGAAATGAACGGTGCTGAATGAAATTGTATTGTGTTAAGAATTAATGTTCTCTATAGTACACCAGCCTTTCTTAAACTTACTCACCATGAAATTATACAAGTTTATGAATAACACTCGGCAATCAGTAAATTTGTACTGAGAACAGTTCAGCTGAATTCCTGTTTATAATAAATGCATCAATTTTATTTTTTTATTATTTCAAATTAAATATCGGAAAATGAAATTAAATATCGGAAAATGTAACAATAATATGGTTAATTAGAAGCGGAAGCATAGTGAATGACCTTATCGTGATCCTACTCGTCAATCATTAAAATTAAAAAAATTATTTGTATCTAAATATATTATAAAAGTAACGTAATCCATTTGATGCCAACTATTAATTAGTGATGCTATTAATTACATAACATCTTCTTAATTAAAATTATATTATTTATAATTTTAAATGATTGATAAAAAAAAAAATAAGGCCATGTTAGATAAATATAGCAATAAAAACACCAATAAAACGATTTTTTTTATCAACATATTTTAATTTTATGATATATAATATGAGTGTATATATAAATTTTGAATACATATTTTATTTTTCCAAATATACTAAATAAAAACAGTAATATAAAAAGATTTACAATCGTTTTTAATTAAATTTTTATTATAAAATGTATAAAATATGAATATTAATTTTATAGATACTATATATGTATAATATATATATTTTCTTTTAAATTTTCATAAAAACCTTTCAACGAATGTAAATTTTCAATTTTTTATAGTAAAAGAAAAACAGCTAAATTCTAACTCTTTTTTTTTTTTTTTGGTAAAATATTTGGGTTAATTTTTAAAAATTTTATGTAAGTTTTTAATATAAAAATTTCGATTACATATTTTGATTGTTTTCGTTTAAATTTGTTATGTTGTTATACCAAAATTATTTACATCAATTTAAAACATTAATATTTGAAAATTTTTTATGTAAATTTATGAAAAGTAAGGAAAAAAAAAACATACTTTAAAATTTATTAAAATTATTTATGCATAGTGCATTGTAATAGTAATAAATTTATTTGATAATTTCATAAATTATATCAAAATATCCTTTTCATTAATTTATACTTAACTAAGCGAAAATAATTTGAAATTAAATTAAATAAAATTGAATTATTTTTTATTGTAAATACATAAAATTGTATTAAAATGGCAGTGATTCGTTATGTAGTACAAATGCAAATAATTAATAATATTATTACATAAATTTAAAGTAAATATTACATCAAATTGTTTTTAAATTAAAATTATTTATGTTACCAAAATTTAATATAAAGTTTTTAAAATTAATTAGAAAATATAGGATAAAAATATTGAAATTAATTATTTTATAATTTAAAATATTTAGTGATCTTGAATTTTTTCTTAATTTATTTAAATTAAAAACTAATATCTTTGGTAAAATTTTAAATCTTGGGAAAATTAAATTTTATCTTAAAGATAATTTATTAAAATTAATTTTATTAATAAATATATTTTGAAATTTATTTTCAATTAAATAATTAAAAGAAAAGCTCTTATTTGTTCTATTAAATTCTTTTAAAAATTATTGTATTATTAATTAATTAATTATTAATTAATTACACTATAAATAAATTGAACTTTTGGAAAAACCATTTAGAATTATTATATTTTATTAAAAATCTTTAAGGCTTTTCGGGAAAAATCTAAAACTAATAAATAAAAAAAAGTCTTTTATTTCCAATAAATATAACATTTTTGATTAAATTTTTTTTTTTTTTGTAGATTAATTGGTGTAAAAATTGGTTATTATCTGAAAAATCACATTTTCTTAAAAAAAGGGCACATCATTGGTCACAGGGAGAATATATAAGATTATTTAAAATTTATTCATTTCTTTTTCTTTCTTTTTTTTATAGTTAATATAATATTTAAATTTTATGCTCCAGGATGTATAGTTACTTCTTTATTACGATCATGGGCACCTTTATCCTTTTTACGTGCAGCTTTCTGAGTTTTTAACTAAATATTTTTAAAAACAATGAAAAATAGTATTAAATTATTATTATTTACATTTAAATTAATTTTAAATACATACTACTAAAATATAATTAAATATTTTTTTATATTATTTTAAATTAAAATATTATTACACGGTGTATAGTTTCTTCAAAATTTTGATGTGGTTCCTTTTTCATTGTAGTGCACTTCGTTGGCTACATATAAAAAAAAAATAATATTACATAATTTTTTTTTTTATTAAATGTTTATATTCCCTAAAACATTACTAAATGTGCGACATTTACTTGTTAAAAAAAATTTTATTATATTTTTATTTTTATTACAAAATATGTTTTTAAAAAAAAAAAATAACAAAACTCAAGTTAATGAACCCAAAAAGTTGAAAAATATGCATTGCGCAACATCCAATATTTTGGTGATTACTAAAACCATAAAGAGCAATCTTCCTTTGGGAATAAATCGACATCTACACAAAATTTTAATTAAAAAATAAAAAGGAATTTTTTGCCGTAAATTTTTTTATTTCATGTTGTTTTTTTTGAGTGAGAAAGTTATGATGAGATAAAATTAATATTTAATTTTGATTTTTAAATAAATGTTTTTAAAAAAATATTTGTAATTTTTATTAAAAGTTTAAAATTTTTATAAATATTTTTAGATTTAACATATACATATTTAAAAATAAAAATAATTAAAAAATTTAATAATACTTTTAATTGAATCTCTTCCATTTGATTAAGATTATCACTTGTATTTCGTATACCACTTAAAATTCTTGTAAACATAGTTTTTCTTTTTAATTTTCTTCCTTCTATATAATTAGTAAATTAATCAAAAGCATGTTTCATTATAAAAAATATAAAAATTATACCAGTTGATGTAAAATCATAAAAAAAATTTCCTCTTGATGTTGGATAATTATTTTGCATTCCAGATAAATTCATAGCTGATTTAGTATCAATTGTTGTTCTTGCCATTCTAGATGCTAAATCATTTTGAGCAAAACTATAAATTTCATTTTCTTCACGATTTGATAAACAACTTGATGGCTAAATTAAACAAAAATAATAATATTTTTATGGATTAGAAAAAATATATTGTTGTCATATTGAAAATATTGAAAATAGAACTACCACTAATAATTTAGGTTAAGAGAGTATAAAAATATTGAATATCTTATAAATATTCAATGAATTTAAATTTTAAATAATAATATACGACCTCTGACATGATATATTGTAATTTTATTTAATAAAATATTATGTTAAGTATAGAATGTTCATAAAAGTAGATTTGTACATCAAAATAAATTTTTTTTAAACATGTTGTTTTTTTTTATTTGCGCTCCCTAAAGGTCGTCTATGTTTTACGGCACAAACTTATTGAAAAATTGAAAAAAAAACTAAGTTATTTTTTAAAAAGAAAAACTCAACCAATAAATTTTCATTCAATAACCCCGCAAAATGCATATTATAAGAACTATAATTGTATATCATACATAAAAATTTGTTTTTTTACCAAATATTTTCCAGGAGCATAAATAGGTTGACTTTGACTATTTGGTAAACTTGATTGATTAATGGCACGATGTGGCCTATTTGTTGTTAAACCAGCTGCTATTCTAACATGTCTTTCCATCCATTTTGACTGACGGCATTTTTCAATAGAATCTAATACTTCCTCATATGGCACTGATATATGTTTACTATAATGTGATGCTAAGCCTTCTAAATATCCTCTTTTTCCTTCCTATAATATTTTCAGTCGAGACAAACACAAGAAAAAAAAATAAAAACGAAACTTTTTTTATATATTTTAGATATTCATATCACAGTCGCAACAAAAAAACATGAATACAAGAGAACATAAAACGAAATTTGATAAACAAATGAAATTTTATGAAGAAAATGATGAAGATATACAATTTAATAATAAAAAAAGTTACTTTTTGTTATGTACTTATATTAAGAATATTAAGTGAATTTTAACATACAAGTTCTTTTGGTGCTATAGTATATAATATACTATGTTTTTTGTAACTTAAATATTTAAAAAGAAAAAACTTACCGGTGTAGAATAAGGATGTGCTGTAAGACGTATACCATCAGCTTCTAAATGTTTAGCTATAATACTATTTAATTTTTTTGGTGATGTATCATAACCAGATAATATTTCATTACTATTACTAATTGCTTTTGGATCATTTATCATAACATAAACAATAGCAGCACCTTTTTCTCTTAAATTACGTACACTTTTTAATAATTTATTACGATGCTGTGGATTAATAACACCAATTGCATCTAAATCAATTTCACCAATTTGTTTACATATTTCTAATTCATCATAACCATTTTCCATAAAACTTTCAGAATATTGATATAAAGCAATTGCTTTTAACCATTCACATACAATATTATTATTATAAGCCATTTTCATTATTCGTCATTACTTTATTCTTCCTAGTTTTTTTTGAATTTTTTTAATGTTTTTTTTTTATGTTTTTTTATGTTTTCACCAAAGTGTAAAAACAATATAGATAGCTACAGATTATTTATACATATATGTATATGTATATAACTAATATTATCTTTTGTAAGCTTTTTAATTTAGTGCAGAATAACTGATTAAAGAAACCTATAAAAAAATTAAGTTGCAAAATTATTTTAAATATTAATATCCATAATAAACACTTTATATTCTAAAGACCGGGTCTATTAAATTTGTTTCAGGTTAATTTTAGTATCGCGTAAACATGTGACTGACTGACGTGAATTGTTGGAGGTTATTAAAAAAAAAAACCAACAACAAAAAAATAAATTTTAAGTAGAAACGATTAATATTTAAATATTTAAAAATTTTATTAATTAAAAACCCAAGAAAAAAAGGTTATTTCTCAGGAATTTTAATTTTGACTAATTTATACATACCGTACCGTATAAATGATATTTTAGATTGATTGAAGAAAAAACGTATAAATATTCAAAATGAATTGAACTTTGGAATTGAAGTGTGAATAGTTGCTATACAATATCAGCTAATTTAGCGATAAACTGCGGAATAAAAATAGTATATAAAATATAATAATGGTACGCTTAAATAATGTAGAACACATAATATATTATTACAAATATATTTCCATTTCTTGATATTTTTCGAGTTACGAAAATGATAAATTTTTGGGTGATAATTTATTATTATATTAAAGTAAGAATATAGATTTTTTTTAGATTTCTTTTCGAATCAAAGGATCGTATAACTAATATGCTTCGAATGCCATAGACTACGCAATACGAACGTATAGTCCACTATTAAAATTCTATTCATGTGCTGAAGAATATTTATATTCAGCGATGAAGGAACCCTTATCACGCTTTAGTTACTTAATATAATCCGATTATTGCATTATATTTCATTCATTTCTTTTAGTTAACTCAGTTTTCACATTTTCCATTGCAAAAAAATTTTGTAGTTTTTCGCTGTAAATTATATTTTGAAATGAAAAATGGGTTTTTACCAAAACGAAGTATGACCAATGACTAGGAAGGTATTAACATTGAATGTCGTGGAACAATTCATTCTACCTATTAGTATTAATGAAATTTATAAGATTTTTATTTAAAAAATATGTAAAAAAATACAACTCAATTTTTGGAATATATACAACCATTCTTGTTAATTGCATTAAACTAATCCAATTGGATTAAACAATTTCAATTAATAAGTAAATAATTATTTTTTAATATCAATATGAAATGTCGATATTACCATAAAAGTTACTTTATTAAAGCATAAAAAGATTCTTATCAAACTTTGAATATATTTTTACACTTAGTCTAATTTTTTTTTCAAATTTAAGCTTATAAAAATTGCTAGAGAACGACTTAACTAATTTAATTTTATTAGGCAGAAGAATAAAAAGCTCATTTTTTCCAAATTGAGTATCATTTAAATTTACACTACTTAACTTTTCGTTATTCATCTTAAAAGTTTATTTAGGTCTTATCATTTTTTATGTACTTTGTAATTTGGCATACATTGACCCGGAAACATAAATAATATTTTTTTTGTCTGCTGAATAGTATATTAGGCCTATTTTCCTTGATTATATAATATATGTACATAAAAAAATATGCATAAATGAAAAACTTTCTGTTTTACTTATTTGTTCTCAATCTTTCTGTATAATTTTAATTATTTAGTTTACACATTAGTTTTTTAACAATTTTTCAAACTTAATTAAATTTAATCCGTTTTGAATATTTCGAAAGTTGTAATTTGAAAATATATACATATATATATGTACCTATAAAATGTACATACTCGTATTTAGAAAATTTAATTTCAATGATCTGTAATAGTCTAATTTTCATTAAAATGTTATATTAAATATTTCCAATTTAAACACTATAGTTAAACTTGTACTTCCTAGTTTTAAAGAAAATGCTTAAATTTTTTTTTGATATATAAAATTTTTTAAAACTGTTCACACTATAAATAATTATTATTAACTAAAATGATATTTTATTATAACTTATTTTAAAATATTTATCATTATCACAAAAATAATAAAAATTATTTTATATATAATACATTACATTAATTATGTACCCAAAGGCATAATATTCACACTAATTTGCATAATTTTTATTATTTTATTTTATGTTGTTAACAAAAAAAGCAATACAAAGCATAATAAAAATTAATATTTATTTATTAATTTTTTAAAAAAAAAAAAAACAAACATTTATAAAACTTAAAAAATAAATAAAATTATTTAAAAATTAAAATCCACTGACGGAATAAATGAAAAAAAGCGCGCCTCTTCCTCGTAATTTTTATGGTAGGACTGACATAAATCAAGCCGGGAAGACAAGTTTATATGTTGTTATTTTGTATATTTTTTTTAAACTTTTTTATATATATATATATATTTAATTCTTATATGTCTTAGGAGTAAAAATTTTCAAAAGGCTTATACAAAAAAAAAAAAACACAGAAAAAAAAAGGAAAATTGTGCATCACTCCAAAAATATATAAAAATTCATTCTATGTACATTTTTTTTTTGCACTATACATCATCAACCCTTAATAACACCCACACTCATAAATTCTTCATGTTTGTTTTTTTGTGAAATGCACAGCCCTCTATTGGAACACACAACTACAAAGATGTTTTGTAATTTTTGTTGTTTTTTTTCTTCTTTTTTTTTTTTTGTCTACAAACAAAAATAGCCCCCCAAAATATTCATTTTTAACACATATATATATATATATGTGTATAAATTGTATATATTTGTATATCTTTCTATATAGGATTAATAAAATAAATTTTTGAAAAAAAAACATTCAATGCATTTACTGTCGAGTATCATATGTCGCGACGTACTTACCTGCTGTCTACACAGAGAGTTGTGTCATTGCAAAAATAAGGCATAAGCAAGAAAGGAAGGAAAAGCAAAAAAAAAAAAAAAAATGATAATAAAAAACCACACAATTTTTTTTTTTTTAGGGGGTTGAAAGTTAAAGGTAAAATATGCAGACAAAACCAAACTGAAATGTTATATGAATGGAATGATAAAAATACATATATGCTTAGATTGGGTAGTTAGTGTAATTTATATATGCATCTCGAAAACTAAAGAATATAAAAAAAAAAACACAAAAAATCAGTAACACTGAGAGAAGATAGGGGCTGTGAAATTATACTTTGTTGAAGGCAAAAAGAACGAAGAAGTTAATGCCTAAAAAAATTATATTTACTAGTTTAATATCCAATAATTTGACATCTTTTGATAAGTGAAATTCCAAATTATTTATATATATATATATATAGTGTTAAAAAATTTCTATGTTATGGCAACCAAAATAAATTATTGACTTTTGATTTAAAGAATTTTAAATAAAAATTTTTTTTAGACTAAAATTATGAGAATTGACTCGTAAATTCTTTTTAAAAAAAACAATCTTTTCCGTTCCAACTGACTGATTCAGGAGCTTTTTTTCCTTGTGTTGATAGTTGTGTGTTTTCCTTTTCATTTTCTTTATTTTTTTTTTGAAACATAATTTAAAAAATATCAAAATTCATATATTGACATAGTGGGTGTTAATTTTTCAGTACTATCTTGATAATAAAGTTTTTCTATTCTTTAAAAATATAATGAGTTCCAAATTTAAATTTTATTCTATTTTTCTTATATTTAGTTCAACATAAAATTTTTTTTGAAATAAATTATAAAAGAATATAAATAAACATGAATATAAATCTAACTTGTCTGTCATTAATTTTTCATGAGGAATAAAGAAAATATATAGCATTCTATCGTATAATCTTTTATTTAAAAGGACATCGACCAAAATCCACCGAAATATTGATAATACAGGATATTTGAAAATAGTAGTACAAAGTTTAATTTTTAATTAATTTGGTTTTTATTTTATGGATCTATATTAAAAATATAAAAAACTTTGATTGTTTCTACACAAAATTTATAAGTTTGTATATTTTTTTAGACAAACAAAATATTTGATGAGTTCAGTTTTTAGGAAACAAAAAAGTTTATAGATTTATGTATGTATACTAATTTAACATGTAATTATCGTCAAAAAATCGTATTCATTTTTAATATATGCAAAAAAATGTTCAAAATTTTATACAAGTGGTTTTATTTATGATACTCAATGACCTATCTGCTACTAAAACTTAAATTATAATAGTATTGGTAATAAACATTGAGAAATTAGTGCAATTATAATGTTATATATAAATAAGTTATTCGTTTTAAATAAGAGGTTATTTAGTACATTAAAGTCAAAATTTTGTTGAAGGAAATTCGGCTTAATATATTACATACAAATAACATTTTACAAATAAGATAAAATAAATCGATAGATAAGTGATCATTAATCGTATCTACAAATTATTTTTAAATTCATTTTGATTTGAGCTACCAAAATTTTGTTCAATTTATCTAAATCCTATATCCAGACAGCGCATAAAATAATTGCAACCAATATTAGTGCAATTTCCATTCAACAAATTTTATTATGTATATATTATATGTTGTAGTCAAACTTCTATATTTGCTCGAACAGCTGTGAGGTATATAAAAAATATAGATTGTGCTTCAATCAATTTTATATGTAAATATTATGAATTTTACTATATCCAGATTTACTTATACTTTGAAATAAGAGGGAACTATTTCAAATATATTTCGATGTATTATAGGAAAATGAATTTATTTCCGGAAACTAATTAGTCTGACAAATTTCGTAAAATAATACTGACAATTGCGGAAATACTACATGTACAAACCAAACATTTATTTGCTATAATTACTAATAGACGAGAAAATATAATTTTTTTTAAATTCCACAATAAAATTAATTTTTATAGTATGTACATAATATTAACAAATAATTTATTTCATAAATTTATCTTATTTGCCAGTGACATAAAGCTTAAAAAGAGTAATTGTGTACATTTCTTTACTTTAAAAAAAAAAAAATTTTTAGAATTCCTTTGAAATATTTTTGTGAGGTACAATTTTTTATTTCTAGTAATTATCACAGTCTCACATTGTTGAAGCACATGGTTTTCCTAGTATGTATCGGAAAAATTATATAATGTTAAATTTAATCTGGCATGCGCTACTCTGAATTGAATACATTTTTTTTTTGTTTAATATGGAAATGAAGAGTGCATGAACTAAAAAGCATTTTCAACAAAAAAATTATGTAAGATACAGTATATAATTTTGTTCTTTCATTAAGGTGTACTATCTATTAAAAAATCTTTCACTTGAACACAATAGCTTTATAATAAAAATGTATTGAAAAGTTTTTCCTAAATAAATGTTAAGTCACCTCATGTCTAAAATTTTCAACACATAATTTCTCTTTTGAAACATAATGATAAATTAAAATTATTTTTTTCCAGAAGTTTTTAGTCCACAAAAAAAAAGAAGGAAAAAAAGCTTTTTATAAAAAGTCAATTTTATAATTTATTATAAATTATAGTTAGATTGAGATAGATCTTATTGTCAATAAAATTAATATAGAAATGATAAGACGGTACATTATTACAAACTTTTGTGTTGGTAATAAAAAGGCTTAAATTTTAGCTTAAAAAACATTACAAATGTTAATTTAAAAAATTTTTAAATGACAAAAACTGACCTCAATTCTGTACATGAAATTATATGTTAAATTTATAAGGGATTCATTAAAAGTGTTGCCTGAGATGCAATTTTTTTTAACATATTATGGCCCATAATTTGGGCAATAATTTGTTAAAAAAAGATTACATCTCAGGCAACACTTTTAATTGCCCATAACTTAGAAGATGTCATGTTAGAGTAACGTTTCTAATAAAAAGTTGGTTTGGTACACGATTAAATTCAACGTAAATTTCATGAAAAGCTAACATAGAATTGCAAAAGTTAAACCGAGAGCATCTTTCTTAAAAAATAAATTAATATGTTACCATATGCAATTGCATGTGTAAAATAATGTTATTCCATGCTCACATGTTAAATTTGTTACTAGGGATTGTACCATATAATTTCTATATAGTGCCATCTATTATGAATTATTAACTATTAACATATATTTTATATATTCCGTACTAACTGATTCAATTACTTGGACGAATGAATAAGGTAAATTATTTTTTTAAGTAATCAATCAGTCATCTTGGTATTGTAAATAAAGAAAAAGATAATTATATATATTTTATACAGTACTTTTTATATATTGTAAAAAACATTATTTTACAGAACTAAATAATGCCATCTATTGAGATCAAGAAAAACTAAAAAATAATTTTAAATAATTTTCATATTTCATCATTTCACCATTTTATACCAATTCACTATATATAGTTTTTGTCTAAGCAATATGAATATAATGCATAAATATTATCAGAGTTGACAACGCAAACAACTTACAACACCTCGTGAAGTTGTTTGTTGGCCACGTTGCTTGTAATTGTCATTTAAATTTTAATTCATTCAACAAAAGTCAAAAAAATATAATAATTATTAGTCTAATATTAGTTTTTTTGTACTTTTATTTAAATTTATATATCTTTCCAAAAATTTAGCTGAATTAAGGTATATTTTAAATTTGTCTTTTTAAATTTATGAATAAATTACATTGATAAATTATATTTCTTTGTGATAAAATTTTCTTAGTTCCAAATTCCAACTGAAACTAATATTATATATGACAAAGCATTTAATTTTCAAAGTGATTGTTAAACGAAACTTCTATCAAAGTTTAATTGCGTTTACAAAAAAAATTATATCAAAAATATTTTATCGCCCTTGTAAATTTTAGTCAAAATAATATTTTGCAATTTTATCATTATTTAAAAATATATGTATATATATATAATTTTCAGGTCAAGTTATAACCTTGCTTAAATTTTATATTAAATAGTCATCTGTCGTCTACAATGTTCATCTGGGATTGGTTTACTGGTGTTTTAGGATATTTAGGTAAATATATTTAATTACAAATTTTATTTTCAATTAAATAAAAAAATCACTTATATTTCATATAGGTTTATGGAAAAAATCTGGAAAATTACTTTTTCTCGGATTAGATAATGCTGGAAAAACAACATTACTTCATATGTTAAAAGATGACAGATTGGCACAACATGTTCCTACATTACATCCAAGTAAGATTTTTGTGGAATTTTTCTTAAATATTTCTATTTACATAATTTATTGTTTTTATATATATATAGCATCTGAGGAACTCTCAATTGGTAATATGAGATTTACCACCTTTGATTTAGGAGGTCACACTCAAGGTAATTAAAACTGTAAAATTTCTGTTATTGAAGTTATATTCGGAAATTCTTTAAAAACATTTTAAATTATAATATTTTATGTAAATAAATTTTTATTTTAGCAAGAAGGGTATGGAAAGATTATTTCCCAGCTGTCGATTCAATCGTCTTTTTAATAGATGCATGGGATCGAGGACGTTTCCAAGAAAGTAAAAATGAATTGGATTCATTATTAACAGATGAAGCATTATCAAATTGTCCAGTTCTGATATTAGGTAATAAAATTGATAAACCAGGTGCAGCAAGTGAAGATGAATTAAGAAATGTATTTGGATTGTATCAATTAACAACAGGAAAAGTAAGTTTATATTATTTTGTATAATAATGTATTTGTGTTTTATACATTTTAAATTTATTTTTTTGTTATAGGGTAAAGTAGGCAGATCTGAACTGCCAGGACGTCCTTTAGAATTATTTATGTGTTCTGTTTTAAAACGGCAGGGATATGGTGAAGGTTTTCGTTGGTTAGCGCAATATATTGATTAAATAACATATAACAGAGAAGTTTTTTTTTTTTTTTGTAATCAAAAAGCCGAAAATAAAATAAATAATTTACAAAAGACGGGAAAAAAAGATAAATTTCATTTACAATTTTTATGTAAAAAAAAAATAACAATAAAACCAGATTAAAACAATATTTAATAATTTATATATACAATTGTAACAGTACTAAATGTCACTGGAAAATGTATTAAAACAAAAAGAAAATCTACAACATTTAAAATTTTTTTTTTTTATTTTTAAATTAGTATTTTATTTGCTTATTTAAAGTTTAGATTTCGATTAAATAAGAAAAATAAATAAGTTTTTAATAAAATAAAAATTAATTTATATCTAGAAATTTCAACACCAAGAATCATACAGAATCAGTAACATTACCAAATTGGATGATGATGTTAAACAATGTTTTTTTATATATAAATTTATTAATTCGATTTAAAATAGAAAGCAACTATCCAGTTTAACAAAATAATAATTCTTCTGTATTATTTTCTAATATATTGTGCACTGATGGAAGTAAAAAACATAAGCCAATAACCTTTCTGCTTGAGAAAAAAAAAATAACTTGAGTATCATTATTAGTTGTATTTCTTTGAAAATGTAGGCAGCTTCTCAACATTTTTGCAAGCTTTCTCCTTTTAATAATTAGTTTTCGTTTCGTTTATTTTTTCTTATTCGTTTTACATACCGGATTTAACTTTTAATAGGAGAAAGTGTTTCTGGAATATAATAATTAACATTAATTTATTGGTAATATCAAACTTGATTGGAATTTTGTTGATTTCATTTCACAGGTAAAATATCTTTTTCTAATAACCTTTGCCTTATGTTGTCGACTTGGATCCAATTTTCTATAATCTTCAATAGGATTTTTATCTCTCACATTAATTATTATTGTAAATATGTATGTGCATACGTGTTTGAACATCCATATGCATAAATTATATACATGAATTAAATAATTCACTTTGATAGTTTTTCAATTTCCTATAATTATCGTTACAAAGTATTTCGGGTGTTTAAATAATTTTTCTTTGAATTTAAATATGCGAGCCATGTTATTTTTATTTATTAATATTTAATATGATTTTCAGTTTTCTTTACATTTTTTCTTAGTATTTTTTTTTCAAGTCTATTTATATTGTAAATATTTTCCTAATAATCAATTAAAATAGACAATTAAGGAATTTTTACATAAACATCATTACCACATTACACTTCTTAATACTTAAATTCTGAACAATATAAAATTGATTGACGTATTTTGTTTTCTTTAAATACTTGGATAAGAAATATTTAATTTATTAAAGTTTTCAATTCAATTTATTATTAATATTTTTTCCCTATTTAATTTAATAAAAATTTATTTCATATTTTTGTCATGTAAAACTAGACATAATGATACGTGATATGAAAATTATTTAATACAAAAAAAAAAAAAGAAACATATGTGCTACTTATCACAACACAAAACACTCTAGCTTAATATTATCTTTTAGTGAAAAATTATTTATATATATATATATACATATTTTTTATTAAAAGTAATATTAAAAATTATACATTCTTTTCTATTGCTATTTGAATAATAATTTTTAAATAACATAAATTTTTTTTTGCACTTTCTTTTCCACCTAGATAAATTGGCTAGCATATACCTACTAACTGAAATTTTATATATTTATAAACATTTTAATTTTAATGGGACAGCAGACAGACAATTTATATTTTTTCTTTATTTTTGTTATAATATGTAATAGTATATTTTTTTTTTCTATATAAAAATTTCACTTTGAATATGAAATTTATATTTGGAAAAGTTTCAAAAAGAAAACCAGAAAACTCATTAAAAATTTATTATATTTTTTATCCAATATCTTATCTATATCTAATTAATATTTATATCAGAATGAACTCATATTAATGAGACAGTGAACTTTTCTGAAAAAAAAAAAAAAATTTCCATCCTTTTTTTTTTGTTGCGAAAAAGGATAAATTTATGCATCAACATGAAAAAAAAAAATATCTTATATATAAAAATTGTTATGCTAAAAGATATCAAATAATTTTTGGAAAGAATTTGATCTGAAACAATAAATTATATGAAATACATTGAAAAAGTGGGTGGTTTGAAAAGACCACAAGATTAAAAATAAAATAAAATAAAAGACAAAATCAAAATTGTTAAAACAATCGTATAAAAAGCATAAATAAAATATAAATGAATCTAAATATAATGAAAGTGATTTTATTTGTAGAAATTGATTTTATACAATCAAAAAAAAAAAATAAAACAAAATATGAGCGGCTTTTAACACAAAATCTTTTAGTTTTTGGAAAACGCCATATTTTTGTAATCAGTTTTAAAATTGTTGAACTAAAAATGGTCATAAGGATTTCACTTTTATTATTATATTGTTGTTATTGTATTGAAGACTCTACAACACAAATATATATCTTCAAAAAAAAAATTTCCTTCCATTTAATATGTGATTGAAATTTTGCGGTAAAGTTTCGCATATTTTAGTTTTATATATAAAATTTTATTTTTTTTTTTGATTAAAACAATCGAAATCCCGGATTGATCACTTTGATCTTGGATCTTTAAAGATGCTAAATTGTTTCAATATTTTTTCTTCTGAAAAAAAATTTTTTTTTTGTCTACACTTTTTATTTTATTTTAAATGCTTTGTATATTTTTTTTTTTGGGGTCATTTATTTTTTGTACATTCCAATTGCCGCCGAATCCTATCTAAAAAAAAAATGAGCCCTAAATTTTTTCATATTTAAGTATATAGTATATAATATATGTAAAACCAAAAAAAAAAAAAAAATTATTTTAGTCTCATATAAAAAAATAGTTTATTTGAAATTCATAAATTTTTTTTTTCTTCTATATTTCATTTATAATCTTTAAAAATTAATCTAATATTTATGTATGTGATGAGCTTCAGACTTTGAACCATAAAAACCTATCATTAGATAAAATTTTTTTGATCAATGCCATAAAAGGTTTCTTTAAATAATATCTAATTATGATTTTATGCAGAAAACGATTGATCCCTCAAAAAAAAAAAAAAATTAAAAAAAAACTAATAATTTTATTTATTTTGATTGGATTTACCACGCATCTTTATGACTGAAACGTGCTGTAATTTTATTTTAAAAAAAAGGATTCTAAAATATTTTATAATAATAAAGAATGAAATAAAATCCTTTTTAATATACGACAATTATAAAAAAAAATTAATAACTTGGTAAAAACAAACTACATTTTTCAAATATGCACAAGGATAATTGGTGCAATATTACACTGAACAGGTTCAAATTAAATTCATTTTCTTAGTTATAATCATCACATTTTTTTTTTTTTTTTGCGTAAAAATTATTTGACTACCAGAACCCCAAAAAACATAAAATTTTCGTGCGAATAATTATTTCTGAAACTAATAATTTTGTATTTATATCAATTGACTATAAACAACATGAATCATATTATATAAAATATATGTTTCTATATTATTTTAAGATACATCATCAATTCAAAACCAAAATTTATAGATGAATCAAAATTAATTTTTAAATTTGTATCAAAAACAAAACGAATCATTCATCAATGATTTAAAATTTTAATATAAATTACATATAAATATTGTCTAGAAAGCATTTAACAGCACGCATAAAGGATATTTCTTTGAAATTATAAATAATTATATTTAACAAATCGAAAACATTTAACTAAATTGTTTCTAATAAGATAAAATGATATTTTTAAAAAATCTAAGAAATTTTACAAATTTTTTTCGGTGTAATTAATCTTACATATTAAAAGAATCCTTGATTTAGCGGATATTGAAAACATCCGTGTTGTTAAATTATCTTTATTCTACAAATATATAGATATACATTACATAAAGAATTTGCCAAAATTTATATAAATTTAATAATCAACAAAATCTTATCTAAATCATACAAAAAAAAAATTTGGGAATTTCTTTTATAGGACAGATGTAAGAAGACACCCACGAATATATTTCACGAAATACATCAGTTAAAATATAATATGACACGCGATATTGATAACATAATAAAAAATAAATATGCTATAAGATTAAATTGTCTAGCGTCCAGATGTCGCGAAATCGAAGGTTACGCAAAAAAAAAAACAAACATTTTCAATAATTTCATAAAAAATAAAAAAAAAAAAATATTATTGAATAAAACAGGATTTAGAAAAAAAGGAAGCAATCAGTTGTCGATCATTTTTTTAAACATAAAAATAGCATAATTCTTAACTCCTTCTTAGATGTTAAAAAAACAATAAAAATCGAAAGGTGTTCAATAGAGGCAAAGAAAAAAAAAACTCCTTGAATCGCTTGTTGGTTCTATTGAAAAGGAAAGGAAATTATAATCGAAAAATCTTACCTAAATATAAATTATGTACATAACAAGATAGATAGAATTTTTACCTTTTAAAAGAGTAATATAACCCTTTCCTTTTATTGTTTTTAATGGCTTTTACAAAAAAAAAATGAAAATAAAATAAAAGATAAATAGAATTTTTCACTTTTATTTTCATTTTATTACTTTTTTTTTTTTTTTACAATTGTATACTTCAGTTTTGTAAATTTATGCAATTTATTATTTTATTGATGTTTACATTTTAGTTTTACATAAGAACATGAAGTAATTAAATAAAATTTATATTACTTTTAAAAGTTTTTCACCATTTCACCATTTTATAGATTACATGCGTGTCGGAAAATAAAATTAATTTTACCTGGAAAATTTATTATAGTTTTAATTTATTATATTATAGTCTTTTATAAAAAAAAAAATTATTATTATTTTATGATCTGTTTATTTTTAGAAATTTCTTTTTGTTTTAAAAAGAATTTTTATAACTTTTGATGTTTTTTACATAAAATATGATTTAGTTTTACAGATTTACTAACATTATTTATTTTTATTTTTATAACCTTTTTTCCATAATTTAATAGGTCAATAGATTTACTTATTTTATTATTTATTTATGTAAAAAACATTCATTGTGCAGACTATTTAATTCACATAAATAATAAATTTTTAAAAAAAAAAAAATTACAAATGCATTAATTTTTTTTATTTAATAAGAAAATTTTTATTTCCTAATCATAAATTCTAAGCATAAAGATATGTTTCAAGTATATATATGTTGGTTTTAAAGTGAATTATTTTAAATTGTTTTAAAAAAGGAGATATACATAATTAATTATTATATATTTTTTTTATAATAATTTAATTTAATTCGTGGGAATGAAGCAGGAAATTATGATTTATTAGGAATAAGTCTATATAAATATAAATTATTATTGTTTATAAATATTTTAATTTGCTAAAGATACTTTTAATTACAAAAGCTAATTACTTTTAATAATATAAATTTAAATAGATCTTCGTTGTTTTGGTTAGGATTTTACATTAACAAAATATTTTACTACTAATTTCTAATTTTTTAATCCTTGTATAATAGAATATTTAGAAATCATAAAATTATTCCTAAATCTTAATGATAATTTTAAAATTATTATATAAAGTTTTTTTTTTTTTCAAGGATATTTTAAGAAGAATTTTATTTATCTAATAAGTAATTATAATTAAAAAAAATAAAAAATTCTATAAATTCTTAAGTAATTTTTATAAAATAATCAATAATTTATTTATCTTTTTTTTTTTTACTTGAAACAATAATTGATTAATAAATGGAAGTAAATCATTTTTACAAATTAATATTTAATTAAGTGCTAATTATTTATTATATATTTCTTAAATACACTGTTTACTATATAGTCTATATAACAGTGATAATAATGGAGCCTACAACCCGGGCTTTTTATATAGTAAATTAAAATCAGTCGTCGTCGTTGTCGTTGTCGTCGTCTAGTGCCGCCAGTATAAGTGACGTAATTGTATAAAACATGATCATAGTCAAGGACGTTTCTAATAAGACTTAAAGTTAATATAAGTATCTATAAAAAAAAAACTAAGTAAATATAGTTATTTTGTTTGTGAATGGTACAAATTTATTGCATTGCGTATATTGTGCATATTTTAAAATTTAATTAAATTATATATTGGTAAAAAAAAAGTATAATATAAGAATTTATTAATAAATAATAAATTTATGATATAATTTTCTTTGTCATATCATGTTTTTTTTTTTAAATAATTAGTATATAATTAAAAAATTTACAATATTATTATTATAAAATTATGATGTTTCAGTTTTTAAATAACTTTACTTAGCACTATAAAAGCTAAATAACCACTCGGAATTTTAGTAAATAATATTAAGTTTAATAAAAAAATATCAAATAATATAATTAGATATCAGATAATTAAAATATCAGATAATAAATTAGAATTCAAATAATTTATATTAGTAATCTAATTTTATAAATATATTTATAATAAATTTATGTTTAAAAACATTTTAGATAATAATAATAAATTACTGATTTTTAGAGTAGACAAAATTTTAAAACATTTTTATTAAAATTTTTTTTTTTTTTTTTTGTATATATTACCAAGAAATTATTATGCGGAATTGTGATGCATCAAAACATGTTATTTATTGAGCTATATTCAATTTATTATAAATAAAAATAAATGTTGATTATATCATTGAATTTTGCTATAGGAAAGGAGTAACAGAAATTATTATAATATTATATAAATTATAAGATACTTTATAGGACAGTAAATAATTTAAATAAACTAAACTTTAATTTTTATATTTTTGTAATTTTCATATATGTATATTGTTAAAAATTCAAATATATACATAATTATATCGATAATATATAAGAAGAAATTCCCAAGATTTACGCATAAATTTCCAATATCTATCATTATATCAATTTTAGTCTGAAGGTTTGTCATAATATGAATACATTTTACATATTCACAACAAGGTTGACAAACTAAGCAATTAATCTAACACTTCAAAAACTTAATTGATTTAAAACGAAAATCTTTTATATAATATAGATCTAGATAAAAAAAAAATATATTAGATGAATTCATAAGAAATATAATATCCTACTTAGAGAATGTAATTTTAACGTGTACATTTATTAAATTAAATTATAAAAATCTACTACTATATTAAAAATATTAATCTCAATCAAAAAAAAAGCTTAATATTCTCTTAAACTTAAGAAAATTTATCTGGTGAGTATAATTTTTTATTAAAATATTCTAAATTCAAAATATTTTTTATTATTATTATTATTACAATAAAAGAGAACATTAAATCGAGCATAAATATTAATCTATATATTTTAGATTTTTTAGAGAATATTTTTATTTTCTAAAACTAAACTAAATTTGTTTAAAAAAAAAAAAAATCTATGTTAAAATATCTCATAGATTGCGACACGTATTAATATTATAAATTTATTTATATTTGTGTATCCTATATGTATTATAATATAAAAAAAATAGTAGTCAACATTGGACTTGACCGTTTGCGGAACTATATGATACGACAAATTCCGTTTAAATGCAGTAATATAAGATTGTACAAGGTAACAAATATATATATCTATGAACATATATAAAATATATAAAATAAAATTATTTTTATTTAGTTTTTTTTTTTTGTATTAAATTAGTGAAATAAGATTAATTCTTATAATATTTAAAAATTTTGTAACTTTTGTCATTTCTAGTAAAAAAAGAAATTAATTATAAAAATTGAAATTATTGAAAATTAAAACTAAAATTTATCTTACACATAAAATAGCATAAATTTAACATTTCTAGAATAATGTTTTTACTAAAAAAAACAAAACACGTTAGCAATAAAATCAAATAGTTGAGTATAACTATATTAATTTTAATTTATCATACATAAAATAACATTATTTTAAAAATAAAACATTGTAATATAATATAATAATTAGTGTCGAAAAACAATAATTATTTAATATAAATAATTTATTTATATTTTAATGTATATTGTGAAAAAAAAGAACAGTGTTGTTAATAATAATTATCAATTTATAATCTAGAATACATAATATAAATTATATATCTATACATTTTATTTATGTATAAACTAAATAGTCACCATTAGAAAATATGCTTAGATTGCGGAACCAGTTTAGATATATAAATTTAATAAAAATTTATATATATAAAAAAAAAAAAATAACCTAGGTAACTGCATAAAAAATCAGTAGCAATATTGCAGCTCATAATTCTGTCGCCGCCGAGGTCACCTTTGTATGTCTTTATTATAATTGCTCAAGAGTCTCAGAAATTAAAGAAAAAAAAAAAAATTTTAAATAAATAAAATATATATAGGTGGGTTTAATCTCAGACATAGCACTGCGCACTTTATTTCCTAATATACCTCAGACTGGAAACTCGAAACTTAAAACTCACTTTTTCATAAAATATTAATAATATTTTTTTTTTTCTGTAATCAAATGTAATTTGTAGCTGGACCAAAATTAGATATAGGTAAATTAAGTTTATACCAATTGCTTAAAGATTTAATAAATATTAGTGTTAATGGAATATTTCTTTTCTGAGCTATAGGCTTCTTCTTAAAAGTCTTAATCTGAAAAACAAAACTTACTGCAATTAATTTAGCGCAAACTTACAGCCCTGCAAAAAAAACTTTTTAATTGTAAATGGTAAATTCTCTTAGGTGGCATTCGTAGTATTCTTCAAAAAACAAAAACTTAATCTGAAAACCAAAATTTACTATTCTGGTTATGAACTGAACTACACTCATAAATGGAATTCTTTAAAAAGGTTAATTTAGAACTACAAGCCTAAATGGAATTTCTAAAAATGAAAATTCAATAAATTTTATTAATTTAATATAATAATTTTTTTTTTTTTTTAAATTTATTAATATCAAAATATATTTCTTTTTAAAAATCAAATTAACATATTTTTTTTTATTTTAACCAAAAAAAAAAATATTTCAGCATGATGATCCCCTTTATGAGAAATACCTGCCTAGTTATTGTGAAATTTGAATAAAATTCGTGCAATACAATAATCCACAGCCGGCGTACAATGAACTTTAACGCCAATAATTGTAAATTTATAATATCAATTCATATGCCAGTGCGAGTAAAAATACAAAATACAAAAAAAAATATATTCAACAATTTTTTTTTTTTACATAATCAACACTAAAATCAAGCTTACATACCATATCAAGACACTGTTTCAAAAAAATAAAAATAAAGATATTATTATGTATATACAAAAAGTATATTACATTATTAATTAATAAAATGAAAAATATAGGGCATATTATATAGCTATTGGCCTCTTAAATTATATTCATTTATATACTTTGTGATAATTAACTTTTTATGAAACCTTTAGGTATTATCATAATATCATATTTTGATTGAAAAGTGTTTATTTTTTTTTTTTGCTTATTGTCATACCAAATAAAATGATGATGTGTCATATTAAAGATATTTATAAAAGATATTTTCCTGGTGGAAAATAATTGACTTATTATATCTATGTAATTTTAAAAATAATTTATAATAATTAGTTAAACATTGTTTTTTTTAAAACCAAAGATTTAATTAAATATTTGATGAAAATGAAAGAAAATCTTACATTACATTTATTAAATAAATCAATCAAAATGAACAGATAACTTCCGGGATTTTAAACAAATTTTAAGTTTTTTATTTTTTTTTGAAAATTTTTATTCATTTTATGTAATTTATTCGAATTAAATGGGGAATGGAAATTTAATGAATTTTCCGTAGATTTATTTATAGAAGGAAGCAAAAAAAAAAATTGTTTAAACTATATCTAATAAAAATAATTGGTTTTCAATTAATTTATGCTCTTAATCTAAAAAATCGAGTTTAGTGTAATAAATTTATGTAATCTTACACAGTAATTTTCCAGTTATCAAAAAGTTGAATACTTAATAATAGTATACAAAAGAAATTAAGTAATTACCATTTTACAAATTTCATAATCTAATAAATATTTAAAATAAACAAAATTTATAATAAAAATTCAATACATATTTTTATTGTAGTTATTTAATTTTGCCTTAGTTACCACAGAAGAAGCATATTTAATGTACAAAACCAAACTTATTTATTGTAATAAAATAAAATAATCAAGTTATACATACTATCTTGGTCAAATAAAAATTCTTTAAAATCTTTGATTATTTATGCTAAATATAAATATATAAATTTTTTGAATTTTAAATTTTACAATTAATTTTTTGAATTTGATGTTTTTTAATAATACTCACCACACAAACTTTAAAATACAAAAATAAAAAAACAAATAATATCATCTGTAACTTACTGAATGTTGCTATAAATTTTTTTTCAACCAAAAAAAAAAATATATTTATAAAAATACATAAATATTATATAAGAAAATTTTTGTGATATATTCAAATTATATAACTGGTTTTTTTCGGAAGAATATCTTTCATTCTCATAATAAATAAACGTAATAAAAAAAAAACCTCAAAAAAAATTCACTGAAAAAAAAAAATATTATGTTATCATATCAAAAAATTATACTAAAATGTATTAAAAAAAATTTTTTGGTACTCATTTATAATTAATTTCACTTTCTTCTAAAAAATTCACCGAAATTCGAATTTATATATTTTTGTTGATTATGCTGATCAAAAGCATAAATAGTAAGTGATATTTTTTAGTTGGATAAATATTTTATGTCACGTAAAGGACCAAACTTAATTAGATCGTAAAATTTCCTCTCCAAAAGCAATCAAAAAAAAGCACTAAAATCCTTAAAAATATATTTTTAAAAAATTCGTTGTTGTCCAAAAAAAATCATAAAAAATCATTCCAGACATTAAATTATATAATTTAAATTTACAAATAAATTCATTACTTCCTGAATATATCAATATAAAAAAAAAAGGATGAATAACCAGAAACATATAGATATTTAATGTATCTTTTATAAAAAATAATAATAAAAAAAAAAAAGAATTTATTTGTTCTTTATTTTATGACAGTGTATCCGTAAGACCTTGATAAGTTAGTAAAAATTGTTAATTAGCAACTCTGTTTAAAACTTCTAACTTTGATTAACGCACCCCTAACCCATAATATTATCTATATATTTATTAATTTATATATATTTAATGCAACATAGAAAGATATCACTAAGCCACTTTAAAAAAAAAAAAAATAAACTAAGATTTTAAACATTTTTGCAAGTCGCTATTCTATATTAAATATTTAATTTGAAACTACAGGTTTTTTTATATCTTTGTATTTTATTAATAATTTTCTAAAATTTATGCAAAAGTCGTTTAAAAGTTTTTTTTTTTTTTTAAATAAATAAAGTTAAACAAAAAAAAAACAAAAAATCAATCTTTTATATCTAATGCACCTGGTTTCTTAATTTTGATTCAATTTTATGATGTTTTTTTTTCATCTTCTTAAAAAGCTATAAATATAAAATTTGATTTAATTTAATTTAAAAAAAAAAAAAATGAATCTATTTTTTAATGTTTTTATATTAGAAAAAAAATATATATATCTTATAAATAAAAACCAATTAATTATTAAATTTGTATAAACTAATAAGTTTAAAGCCGTTTTCTTCATCATCTTCTTCTAATGATAAAAAACATGATGATTAATTAAAGTTATACAGTTTTTTCTTTTTTTTTTTTGGTATAATGAATAAATTAACAAACAATTTTATATTTTTTGTTTGATTTAACAATTTATGTTTTTAATAATTTTATGATAAAAAAAAAGATTTTTTTTTGTTTTTTTTTTTTTATTGTTTTTGATGACAGGTGAGTATTATATGATTACTGTTTTGAACTTTAGGTTTACGGAAGTTTGAAAATTTTAATAAAATTTTTTATGAATTTTATCAAAAAAAAATATAACTTTTTTTTTTGTTTTGTTTTTATTCAGTTGCATTAATGCTATGCAGAAAATAAAATTTAAAAAAAAATGTTAAATTACAGTTTGTTGTTAAAAATATTTTGAAAGTCCATTTGTGGACTTTAAATAAAATAAAATGAATTTTTGTTTATTTTTATTTATTTATTTTTTTCTGTTAATTAATATTATAACAGATCGCAAATCTTTTTGTTTGCGACATCATTGTATATGTATCTTATATGGTCACAAACAACATTGGCTTAATTAATTTAGCCATCAATGAGTAGATTTTAAATTGTTTCCAATCAAGGCAAGGAGATAAATATTGAATTTTTATTTCCGGTAAAAAAAAAAAACACTAAACAAATAAACATAAAAAATATGTAAAAAAAATAATAATTTTTTATTATGAATGAAAAAAAAGAAATAAATAAAAATAAAATTAAATATTTAGTTTTAATACGAAAATTATGTAATTTTATGTAAAATTGAAAATAATTATTATTTAATATGGAATTCTTAGAAAAATGAAATTAAAAAAAAAAAAAAAATTTAATTAAATCAGGTATTTTTAAAAGTGACAAATAATTTAAATTTTAAAATAAATTTCAGATTAAGAATTTTTTATAGCACTTATATTATATGCTACAGATTAATCTGAGTAAGTAACTAATATTACTAAAATTACATTTTTATGTTGATTATGAATAAGATAAAAATTATTAATGAATTTGTAATTTTTATATTAATTATGATGCAATAATAAGATTTTAAATATAATTTTATTTACACCAAAATAAGTGCTTTTTTTTTTGTAGTATCTTCACTTGACTATAGGAATAATTTTTTGAATACAGATTATTTTCAAATATGGAATACATTAATCAACATATAAATAAATCAAATCATTTATCTACAATTTTTCAAATACATTTTTAGTTTTGTTATATTTAAATAATTTTTTAAAACAATATTAATTGGAGCTAAGTGGTTTGATCAATGACACCGTCCAATTACAATAAATTTTTTAAAATAATAAAAACATTTTTTTTTATTTTTAATTAGATGACACTCTACTAAAGACTAGTCCTTTAATCATGCGATCCTGTTTAATCCTTACCAAATTACAAAATCAAATTTATATTACAATTTTACCTTTTCTTGTCTTCTTTTATCTATAAAAAAATCCTTTTTTTTTTTTTTTGTGCAAATATTAAAATAAAAAATGAAAACATATTTAAGGACAAAAAATTTATGTTTTTATATTTAATAATTATTTTTGAAAAAAAACTTAATTAAATTTTTAAAAATATACAATTCCTCAATGAAAATATAAAATTTTTTTTATGTTTTTTTTTTAAATTTTGTTTTTTATTTACATATTTCATTTTTTTTTTTTTTGTCGATTATATAAGATATTTAAATAAATTAAAATATTATTACTTAAAAAAATATATCTATATATCTATAAAATTTATATATTTGTGGTTTAAAAAAAAAAAAAAATTGGCAGCATAAAGTTAGCAAAACGTGTTTCTTCATCATTTTTTATTTATTTTTTTTTAATAATATAATAATAATAAAAAAAATATATATTTAAAAAAAAAAATCTAATAATTTGAATGAAAAGTTAAATTATAACAACGTGTGCATTATTAACTGATAAAAAAAAGGTAAATAAATTAATATTTAATATAAATAACTAAAAAAAAAATAATAATAATAATAAAAAATGAATGAATTATATTTTTAAAAAAAATTGGTTTTTTATGTTTTAAGAGCAAGTATTTAGAACAGAATATCTTAACAAAATATTTTTTTATATATATATATCTGTATAATACAGGACAATTTAATTAAAATCATTAAAAGATATAAAAGGAGATCCATTAAAATTATAAATTGAACAAACAAATAATCTGTAAATTAAACACATTACAGTCCGTGCGGTTTATAAAATTTGAATCAAAAAGTTCGTTTTTGTACTTTACAAATTAATTTTAGGTCCCAAGCATAATATTTCACCATGATTTGATGAAAAGTTTTTTATAGAATTTGTCCACGGATTGTAATGTGTTAATTAATTAAATTTTTTTCAAAAATATTCGAAAATATTATTTTTATTATTCGAATCTAAAACAAATTACATATTTTAAAAAAATTTGAAATATATTTTTCATTAAATACTTGCTTATTTCTTCCAAAAAAAAAAAAAAAATTATAAACTTTTATTTGGCAGTGAAATTTTAAATTTTTTAAAAAAAATGTATATAAATTTTAACGATTAAAAAATTAAATATTAAAAAATTAAAAAAAAACCTTTAAATAAAAAATTATTTTACTAATTCTTAAATTATGCTTTAATAAAAAAAAAAAAAAACAATTATAACTAAAATTATAAATTTAAGTCTTTTTGATTAGTAAAATATTTTAAAGGACATAGAACATAAATTTTTTTTTTAAATTTTTATGTTAAGGAAAAATATATCTTAACAATTAACAGTAAACAAAGTAAAAATATGAAATAAAGGATAATTGTTAAAATTAATAAAATGATATAATAAATCATTATTAATAATCATAAATTAATCATCAAAATATTATGAAATTATATTTATTTAAACTTAAAAAATAGAATAATTTTGTTTTAAATTTTTTAATTTTAAATTTTGTTTTTTAAGGATAATTTTTTTTTTTTAATTTTTTTTTTTAATATTTTTTGTTTTTAATTAATTGATCAGGAATATTTATTTACTGGAAAATATAAAATTTTCGTCTGCGTCGGCAACTTGAAGTTTCCTCACGACCACGAACACGTTTCCAATGCATCCTTAATTCAAAATATCTTTAATTCTTGGATATATTAATTTAACAAAATTCTGCTGATTAGTTATTTTAAAAAATTGTATTTCAGTCGTGATTAATAAAAAAAAAAAATAATATTTACTGCCAAATTTTAATTATTAGAATAAAATCATTTTGACATATATATTATCAATATTGTCCAGTTGGATCTAATATTGTTGTCTGTTTAATCCAAAATAAAATGAATTTATTTTTTGGAAAACGATATGTTCCAGTTGGATCTAAAATATCTTCCATTTTTTTTATTTTTATGGTTTTTTTTTCGAATTTCTTTCTGAGTTTATTTAAAGAATTTAATTTTTTTTTTATATTTTGATTTTTTTCACTGATGTCCTTTTTGTATATATTACTACGTTACTAATGTCCTTTTAGTAAGTACCAGTAGGATCTAATATTTTCGGCATTTTAATCAAATTTATAATTTTTTCTTTCCTTATATAATTGAAATATTCTATTTCTATTTTTTTTTTGTGTTAGAATCCTTAAAGGATCTAATATTGACCAGTTGGATCAAGAACTTTCATCATTTTGATTTGAAATAAATTTATATAATAATTCTCATAAATTTTAATTAATTTTTCTTATGATTTTGACCTTTAATTGTCCAGTTGGATCCAAAGTCATCAAAATTATTCAAATTTTTTTTTTGTTGTTGTTTCTTTTAATCAAAATCTTTGCTCAAATAAAATGACCAAAAAAATATGCAAACACATTCAAAAATAAGAATTCGAAAAAAAACGAAGAAATTTTATCGTAATTAAAATTAGGAAAAAAAAATGTTTATTTTTATTTTATTTATATAAAAAATATATATATATTTTTTTTTATCTGACTCTCTAGGTTGAAACAAACCGGAAGATATGAATATCGTGTAGTAGCGTGTTATGTGCAGATTGTTTTTATTTATGTAATAATTTTTTTTTTTGTCTTGTCTGTTTTTTTTTTCTTCTGTTTTTGTTTTAGCAGCTATAGGAATAATAATAATAATAATCAGCAGCAGCAGCAGCAAAAGCAGAAGCAGCAACAGTAACAGCCAAAGATTAAATGAAAATCTAAAAAAGATTTTTCTTCTTTGGGAGAAAAGATTGATGGCACAGAGAAGAGCTTAGGTTGGCAGATAATATATATATATATAAAAATAAACAGACCACAAAGACTAAGAAGACAAACTTCAAAAAATATATAAATAAAAACAACAACGTTGTTTGGTTATTAGCTGGTTATACGATGATGATGATGATGTTGATGATGATAATATTGCTGATGATGATGATGGTTTACAAAAATAATAATAATAAAAAAAAAAAAAAAAATTCACACACCTGAATATAAGAGTGTTGTTGACCTTCTATTTATAAATATATATTATTGTAAATATATATTGGGGCTTGCGTTTTTTTTTTTAAATTTTTTTTTAATTTTAATTTGTAAAAGGCGAAGATCAGAGATCGATTTATCGAAATTAAAATATAAATAAAAAAAAAAATAATACCTCAAAAAAATAAAAAACACACGAAAAAATATTTAAATAATTTTTTCTTAATACATATATATATATTTATGTATACGTAAATAAATATATATGCAAAATAGCAGTCGATATCCTTGGCAGTGACAATCAAATCTAGAGTAGGAAAGTCAATGTCAATAATGACCAGTTGGATCCAAAACATTCACCATTATTTTTATTATATATTTATGTAGCAAAAAAAACTAAAAAAAAAAAAGTATGTTGAAAACTTTACTTATATATGTTTTATTTATTTTTTTTTTCAGTTTATTTTGATTATTATTTATTTAATTTATTTAATTATTTTTTTTTTGTATATATTTTTCATTATTTTTTTTTTGAAAATAAGCACGTATAAAGTCACTGACACTACAAAAACAAAAAAAAATCCAAAATAAAAATAATAATGTTTTTTATGCAAATCTTTTAAATTTAAAGAAAATGAAAATTTATCAATAAATGTTCACGATAACCAAAAAAAAAAAAACATGTAATATAAAACGAAATAAAATTTTAAATTTTAATTTAATTGGAAATCTCTTTTTTTTTGGTTTTTATTTTTTATGTGACAACTAAAAATTTGTACAAGTACGTTTCTGGAATTATTAACATTTAGTATTTTTTTTTATTGGATATTTTCGCGTATATAATTTTTTTAAATTTATATTTTAATTTAAAAAAAAAAATTTTTTTTTTTTTAGTGATAAAAAGAAGGTAAAGTGTTGTTATCCACTCAAACGTTCAAGTTGTTATAAACAGATTTTCGTTAAGTCGGTACCTTAAATGCTAAATAAAAAACCGAAAAAAAAAAAAAATAAAATAAAATAAAATAAATAAAAAAAATAAAACATAAATATAAAAATTGAAAATTTAAAGAGAGGCAGATGGTTATGACAACTTTTATACACAACACACTGTCATTTTTTTATTATTTTATTTTTGTATTTAACTAATAGTTTTCTGAAAAATATAGTTTATTATTTATTTATTTGATAATATGCTTTATGTATAATATATTTCTCTTCTTTTTAAATTCTCTTTTTACGTAAAAGATACTTTATGTTTTATGTTTGTATCTTTTAGATACTATATGTATTTTTATGTAATTTTTTGGTTGAAAATAATTGTTTTTGTTTTTTTATATTAATGTTTGTGTAAGAAAAGAGAAAAATTAACAATCAGATAAAATAATTTTTGTAATTGTAGAAGTATTGATTAATTCTATATAAATGTAAATATAAGAAAAATTATGTTTTTTTGAATAGATCCTTTGTATTTGTTTAAATAAACCAGGTGAGGATGAGATGAATAGAGATTTTGTTTTGGTGTTGTTGTTTTTATGCTCTTTTTTTGAATTGCAATTTTATTCAATGATTCAAAATGTATATATTAAATTGTATTTGTAGTGGAAAAGAAATGAATAAAATTGTTTATGTCCCTTTTCACGTGTTCATGGTATTTTTCTGCATAAATTTATGTTCAAATCCTTTATAGATTAATGAAAATTATATTCTACCTTTTCTCATTCCATCTTTTTAAATATGATATGTTTTTTTTATTTCTATCGTAGGTGTAAAAAGGATCTTTTATAGTGGTAGCGTTTTAGATGCGAGAGTAATTTTTGGGTGGTACCTTCTTTTTTTTATTATGTTTTTTTACGAAACTAACCAACCAAATATCTTTGATTTTAAGATTAAAAAAACAAGAAACATTTATAATTGGTTGAAAAATATTTAAGATCCTTTAAATTTAAAATATGAATATTTTTATTTAAAATTTTATTATTATACATAATAAAATTTTATATATTTTTAATGTTTTGTTAAAATCTTTTTCTGTCCCTAAACTTTCACTTTGATACAGACATTCAGCCTTACCCAGAATTTATTGGTATTTATGTTAAAATATAATTATAAATATAAAAAATAAATTAAATATTTGCCCATCTGTCTTCTTCAACATATGCCTCGAATATCATAACATTCTTAGTGTTTAATACATCAGATTTCCATAAAAAATTAAGTACTTATAGCGAGAAAATAGTAAAATAATAATAAAACGAATTAAATCATTAATTTTTTATTGAGTTGTTTTTTTTTATTCATAATAATTTTAATATTACTATGTAGTTGTAACATTTTGAATAAATAATTCAAGCAAAAGAAAATGCAAATTTTAAATAAATCATTTTATAAATTTAAAATATATTTTCTTTTACTTAATAAATAAAAGATTCCAAAAATAAAACGTGTTTATGCACATTTTTAATTTTATTTCCATATAAAAAAAAAAGATCTCATTTCGAATTGATCAGATGGGGAATCAGAAGATAAAATTAAAACTCAATTTAAAAAAATATTTGAGTTATTTTATTGACAAACATGGAAATTTATCCTGTCTTCATCATTTTATAGTCTACAACATTATTGTAGGGGGTTCTTTTTACTTTAAACTTCCGGGCAGCTAATTCCTGTTTACTTTTATTTCTGCTATATTTTTTATTTATATTTTGTTTAATAGCCATCTGATTCTGGTCAGACGTTTATTTGTCTGATTTTATTTAAATTACTAAATAATTTACGTAATATTTACTTAACCGTACTTCTTTTGATTTAAATTTATATTTGAATTAATGAAATATAAATAAAGATCCTGTAGGTTTTAGGATTTATGTTGTTTTTATAAGCATTTTTATTGTTTTTCCAGTTTCACCCAAACGGGAAGCACAATTTTAAATTAAAGATTTAGTTTTCTAGTGAAATTAAACTAATTCTAGTGAAAACGAAGAATTAGTTTTTCAGTTAAAATGGAAAAATTGTAAAATGATAAATAAGTTTTCCAGTAAAAAATAAAAAATGAAAAATAATTTTTCCAGAAAAAATAAACAGATTTTAAAACGAAGAATTATTTTTCCAATAAAATTAGATACGTTTTGAAATGACAAATTAGTTTTTCAGTAGAAGTAGAAAAATTGTTAAATGAAGAATTAATTTTCAAATATCACATTTCACATTTTAAAATTGAAAATCAGTTTTCTAAACTAAACTTAGTTTTTGAGTAGTATTAGACACATTTAAAAAAAAAAAAACTTTTCTAAAAATAATAGATACATACATGATTTACTAAGGATAAATAGTTTGTTTTTTATCCTTAATTTAGATACTGTTGTATATTAATTTATTCATAATACGTATTACTCTTTATATCTAAATACTTGTGAAACAAATATATATATTTTGAAATTTTGTAAATGTCCACACACATTCGCCGTTCAATAAGCAATATATTTCTTTTTTTTTACAGGAAATAAGAATTTATATGTTTTTTTTTATGTTATAAAATATACCGTTGTACAGTACAATATAACGGTTGACCTACAAATAAAAAATACTACACATTAAGAATATGTTATTGACCAAATAGAAATTCTGTTAAGAATTTTGTTTATTTTGCTATTTGAAGAGAATTGTGCGTTTATTATTTTATACGCACAATTTTTATTTTTTTTTATTATTATTTTCTTTTCTTTTAAATATCTACCCATAAATCTAAAAGAATTAATACTTTGTTTTTTTTTTATTTGTTTTTTTTTATTAAATCTCCCAAAGGTATTTCTATAACATTTTCTGCCAAGATACTTCAAAAGACCATAAAATTTACAAAAAAAAAAAAAAACTATGTTCATTCGCAAAACTAGTATCTTCGTTAACCATCAATGTTTAAACCAAAAAAACCTTTCTTTTAGTTAAAAAAAAAACCACCAAACAAACTGATCGTGAGTGACTCTTGGGGAGAAACCGCTAAATATTATATGTACAAGAACTTAAATAACGGGTTCTTAAATGCACCATCATAGTTTATGTTGTTATGTACGTGGCGAAAATTAAACATATATATATATGTATATATATATGTAATAAAAAAATAAAATAAAATAACTTCGACGAAGTCACTAACGATGATAGTGAAGTGCGATGTTTTTTTTTTTTTGTATTTTTATACTTTTCAAATATCGAGTTCGAGTGACCTAAATTCGGGTCAATACCAGGAAGATTAAAGACAGTTTTTCTTTTGTATTTTTGCAAGTTTTATGTTAATTTTTTTTTTTTTTTTTCATATTTTTTATGTTGTTTTTTTTTTTTTTTTTTTTTGCCAACATAAAAATTATATGTTATGTAGGCAGTTTTAATGTAAAGATAGATATGTATAATATATATATATATATATATATAGAAAAGAAAAAAATATGTTGTTGTTATTACCACACTTAATATTTTATGGTCTTATTGTATATAAATGGTAACATTTATCACTTCCTCATTCGTTTTTAAATATATTATCTTGTTTATCATCATATAATTACATATCTATACATACAGATACATATATTTGAATCAATTTAATTTTCATCTTAAAAAGAAAAAGGGAGGCACAAACAGAATATAAAAAAAAAAAAAAATAAGGCAGGGTTGTAATTTTCTTTTCTGTTTTTTATTTGTTTTAATATCAATTATAAAATAACTAACTATTGGTTGGTTCTATTATACTGCAAATATGATTTAATTTTATCTCTTTCTAATTGGATTATTTTCTCGATCTTAACATAGAAAGTATCTGAGATTTATATTTTAAAAAATGTTAATATTTCATTATATTGTTATTAGTTGAAATCGCTATTTATTATGTAATTCATCTTTAAATTTAATTTTTTAATTTTTAATTTAAAACCATATATAAACCCAATTATTAATCAAAACGATGATGAAAATATGATCATATTACCAAAGGAAATACATCAAAAAAATACACTCATCCAGAAAAGAAACAGTGAAGTAACTACTAAATCTGTCAAACACTTAATTTAGTAGTATATTAATGAAAAAATTAAAAGCAAAAGACCGGATTGAAATTCATGTCATAAAATTGTCGCCAGCTCACAGAAATGCCAATAATTTCTTATTAAAAATCAAATTATCTTTTTATTACTTAAATATTTAAATAGTTATTAATATAAAATATAATTTTTAAGATAATCGATCTTGTTTAACATTTTACAATTTATCAGCCCTGATATTTACTAATTTTAACTATCACTCTAAATAAAAAGTTTTTTTTCCTTTTTAACCAAAAATAAAAACTAAAACCGAGGAAAAATTTATAAAAAATTTCTTAGTTCCAAACTTTTATTTTTTTTTCGTGAATTAATGATAATTTACTTGACCTTAATTGGTGATATTTAAAAAATAAAAATTTTGTTCCCTGGAATTTCTTTATAGGTAAAAGAAAAATTTAATATGCGTAGAAAGTTTAAACTTTGTTTTTTTTTAAAGCGTTAATGAACAAAATAAACAATAATTTTTGGAAGAAAAAGCGTATTAATTATTATTTAGAATAATTGGTAAATACAGAAGTAAACCATAATCGAAATTAAGTTCTGGATCCATTAATTTTAGTTAATAAAGAAAACCAAAATTTAAATCATTTAACACATTTAAAACGAATGACACACTGTGTATAAGGTTTCTATCAAAAAAATACGAATAAGAATGACACACCGTGTATGTTTTTAAGACGAGTCATCTTAGTATACTTAAAAACTAGTCGGTAAATTAAGTAAAAACTAGTCAGCAGTTAAGTAAAATAATAGAAAAAATACTGCGGAAAAATTAAAATTAAAACCACTGTCAAGAAATACAAATGAAGGAGTATCAGGAGGACTCTATTTATTTGCGTCTATTATTTTATATTATAGTATTTTGTACACACACGATATGTGATTTTATTTCTCGAAATATGCAGAGGAACCAACAACACAATCGAAGTTTGATGAAAACGTCCCCAAGCTTCATTTTTTTATGGGAGTTGTCTGATTTTTGAAGCATCTGATCAATGATAATTGGAATTAATTATTAATTTATAAATAAATTGATTTTATATTAATTATAATAATTATTGAAATTTTATTAGCACGTGGCAAATTTTATAAAAAGTTTACTGATGAATTTATGATTCCCTGAAATCGACGCCAAATATCTTGCGGGTACAGTGTGTTTTTCTTAATTTCCATAATATTTGTCTGATCTCATTTTAAAAAAAAAAGAACTTTCCGGTCCTGGCATAGTTTTGTTAAAACTTGGTCGTTTGCGTTTCCAATATGTTAATAATAATAAAACTCTTTTTTTATTGAAATATTTATTTTTTTCATACTGAAAGATTTTCAATTTTATTTTAAATAATGATGTAACAATAAACGTATAAGTAAAAGGATTGGATTTATTAAAAAAAAAAAAAGTTCTACTTCAAAAAATTTGTAAATTGTTGTTTTTTTTCTGTGATTTTTTGGTTTTTCTATTAGCACTTCTTATATGATCGTTGTATCGCAATCAAGCGTTTTATTAACGACAAAAAAAACCATTTATGTAAGCAGTTATTTTTGATTTCTTTTTTTCGGAATTATAATAAAGTGTAATAATATTAGGAGCTGAAGAAAACAAAAAAAAATATAAGTTACCTAAGAATATTAATTTACCAAAAGCAAACCAAAAACAAAATAAAAATAAAAATAAAATTATTTTTAGGAGGAATGTACTTTTTGTATTTCATGCTCAATTTTTGTGTTGCACATGTGAAAATTTAAATTTTCGTTTTTTCACGTAACAAAAAATTATTATTATAAGGTATTATATATTAACTTGTAATGGATTATTCATTAAATTTTAATTTTTTTAAGTAATCAAAATTGTATTTGAAAAAAATAAATAATTTATTATTTATTTTTTTCAAATACAATTTTGATTACTTAAAAAAATTAAAATTTAATGAATAATCATTTCATTTCTTGAAAAATTATAACAAGAAAAATATTTATATGGTTAATTTAATTTTTTGGTTTATTTAACTGCGGAAAATAATTTATTTTTGTATTTATATAAGATTTATTTAATTCTAACAGGGTATACTAATTTACTATTATTTTAAAAATTGTTATAGTTTACAAAAATCACTAATCAATGAAATTAGCAAAACATTCCAAGGATAACAAGATTTTCAGGAATTATAGTTAGTGGACTGACTAAACCAAATGGAACGAACGAAACAATCACACTGAATCCAATGAGAAGACTAAGATTATGGAGGTGATCGCTGATTGTCTCCACACTCTTCTAAACCAAAGCTAAACTTATAAGATTATACAGTCTTATTTAAGACGGGTTGTGGTTTATTGGTAGTGAGGTTTCAATGAGTACCAATAATAAAAATAAAATAAAATAACATTTTAGACTGTGAGAAATGAAATGCTAGCGGTCGAGGCGTATTGCAAATACCTCATTTACAAAGTCGTTAGATTGTTGCAATTAAAGATTCTTCACTGTAAAGAAATTTATTATTCGGAATCCATATACAATTGGTAGGGCCCAATCACCAGAGAATGTTTAGAAGTATTTAAGATCTTGTAAAATGAGATTTAAAAATTTGTCGAGATATTCTTTCCTGATCATAATATTAAATGGGGATTTTGAAAGAATACTTGCAAAGAACGAAAAATGGTAAACACATTTTTACGCCTTCAATCAAATTCAAAGAATTTGGCATGATGATTTCATCATGAAATTGGTCATGAAATTTTATTTATTTGAATAAAACCACAATGAAATAACTTTTGAATTAAAACAAATATTTATTTTATAATCTATTTTTATTTATGAAAAAAAAAAAAAATTACCGCATTTCATTTCTTGGGTTATGAAATAGGTAGCGCGTAATAAAATCCGAAAATAATAAATTTAACATTATACAAAATACCAAACAAAAGCATAAATTCCTGAACCATAAACACAGAAGGAGAAATATAAAATTGAAAATCTAAAGAAAATTATTTTTAAAATTAACCCTTGATAAACCCCTGATATCCTGTAATTATTGAGCATAATTACGTGACTACTAAAACGTATTACATTAGTGATGCTGGAATATATTTTATTAAATATTATTTTTTTTTTTAAAAGAGATTATCTTATTTTTTTTTATTTGTGATTTAATATTTGGAATTACATATGCAGTCCAAATATTTGACATTCAACATATTACATAAAATGATTCAAAAGAATCTTAGATATATATAAATATATAACGATGAAAATATTTTATATACTTATGTATTTCAAATAGATATTAAATAATTGAAAAATTATTTCTAAAAACAATTAAAAATTAATTTTTTAATTTATGTATTTTAGTAATAATTATTAAAAATTATTCAGAACTTTTTATTAGTCAGATTAATTTTGATTGTTTCTAATTATTGTGACAAAATATTACTCTTCCTCATTCCAACTACATAAATTTTCAATTGTATGTTTTTCTTTATAGTATCTTTATGCATTTATGTATATTAAAAAAAATAAAAAATAAGTGCATTAATGGATAAATAGTATAATACTATCACCACAACTATGGAAAAACCAAAAAATATTGAATGGATCTAACAAAGATGCTTGTAATTACGTTTATTTATTTATTTATCTTTTTATCTATAAACGTTCAACCAGTCACATAGTTAAATAGTAATATTATATAAATAAGAAATAAAAACTTTTTTTTTTAAATACTATATGATCAGTTTTTCTGCTCAGTTCAAAGACCTTGGAATCACGTTCCACGTGCTGACCCCATTCGTGCGTATATACATAACACAAAAGTTTAACGTGCACACTGCACAAGTAGCATCGAATAGTTTCAAATATAAATATAACATAAAACAAAAAAAATTATATTTATATATCTTATTTTTATTGTTATTTAGCTTTAAAGGGGGCTTTCGACAAAAATATCATTTTAGTATGTATTAGATATTTTGAAAACTTTAGATATGAAATTTTTTATTTAACAAATAAAAAAGTAGGCTCGTGTTATGGATCTTAGTTTATTGACGTCTATCAGTCTCGGAAAAATGATATTTTTGAAAAATACCATTTTTAATCAAATAATTTTGTGTATGAAAATAATTTTAAATTTATGTTGAGTAAAGATTTGATTTAATGATTAATTTTAAAAAAATATATATACATATATTTAAATTGCTTAAAGGCTTAAAACCACACAAACTTTTAAGTTTTCTATGATTATGAAATTAAATAAAGACAGAATAATATTATTAATTTTTTATTACAGAAATTAATAATTTAATGTTTTTTATCTCACATTTAAAAAATGTTAATAAATCATTATGCTTTAATATGGTTTGGTGACTGGCTTTGGATAAAAGAACGAAGATTTTAAACCCGCCATTGGCACTATAGGACTATAAGTGCATAAAACAATATGGCATTCATGTAAATGCTCCATTTTCTATAATTTCGTATCATTCAATATCCTCTATCTCTTATACATTTTTTTAGTATTTCGTAAAAATTTATAATAAACTTAATATTTATTAAACATTTTATCATTTTGTTCTCATCAAAAGCTCCTCAGTTTATTTCTAATTATTATCTTGTTAAGATTTGATCTACACTACTCCACTAACAACTGAATTCTTTATCAGTGCAATCAAAATGCCTCCAACTAAACAATATTTATTTATTTTTCATAATCTTTGTGTCAATCAACGAAATATTTTAAATATGTTGAAATCTACATAAAATTAACAATAGTAAAATAAGTACTACGGTCAATCATAAAATTTAATTCATTTATTTGAATAAATTTTATTTTTTTGGAAATCATAATTTTCAGATATATTATATTGTAAATTGGTATATTAAATTTGAATCTTTACAATTGATTTGTGGTATCTTCAATTGATGTCAACATTTAAAATCAATTGACATTTTTTTATGTTCATATATTTAAAATACAAATAAAAGGCTAACCATTTCCTATACTAAACTAATCAAATTTTGTATTGTCCATCTACTAAACTCAAGGTAGATATTTGACCACCTTTCAATATGAATCATTGTCATAAGTTTAACACCTTTTCACGTTTACCTTAAAACGGATTAGTTGAGATAAAAGATGATGGAAAAAAGTATTATTTTTTTTTGAGAATTTTCAATAATTTTGATTGATAGGTAACCAGTGGTCACCATAATTTGGTTTTATATTTTACTATTATTAAATATTATACTAGGTTTTTTTAAATTACTGCAAAACATATCCTTATTAACATCCGTAGATAAAATTAACCAAAAAAAATTATTTAAGGATCATATATTTCTGAGACACCTATATATCCTTAAAATTATTAAATATTCTTTACTATAAAAAAAAATATTATCAAAAACAGCTTTCAAAAAAAAGGAAAAAAAAACTCCCAAAAACCCTGAAATTATTGTCATAATAACAATCAAAAAATACCAAAAAAATTATTATTAACCATTAACGACATGTGCACCCCACGATGGCACGAGCCACAATCCTCAATTACTAAAAAAAAAATCTACAAAAAAAGCAATGCTTTATAAAAAAAATCACATACCACATGTTTTTTTGTTTTTTGTGAACACAACTGGTCTATTTTTTTTTCTTCTGTATTTCATCGTCAATAGATATCCGTTTTAGCGTTCAGTTTTTTAATCAAACAGCGAAAGTATGTGCGGTCATTAAAAATTCCTTAACATAACATCATTAGAAAGGAACAAAAAAAATCTACCCCTGAACGGGATATCCTAGAAAAAAAAATGTTTAGGGATAATAAAAAAATGTGTGTGTTTTTTATTTTTGTTAGGTAATATAAGTTAACACAGAAGAGCACAAATGCCATCATCCTGAAGGTGCGCAATTCCGCAAAATCAGCGCCGCTATTATTATTAAAAAAAAAAAATTTTGATATTAATGCGCTACGGATATAAGAGTGAAATTGAAATCTTATAGACTTAAAAAGTGAAACGGATGGGTGGCTTTTTACAAAAAGCAAAAAACGATATATAAAATTTTTTTTATAAAAAAGTTTGTTTTTTATTATTTCCGCTCCTGTCGTAGGTACATTTTTTTTTACATTTTGGACCATTATTTTTTTTTTATATTTATCTATAACCGCAACCGTTTCCGCGTTTTTTATTTAATAGATGTTTTTTTATGTTATAAAAAATCATCTTACCTTTTTTTTGTTATTCAGAAATGTGTGTCCTTAGAGATTTTTTGTTGTTGTGTTATTTTAGAAATTAGGACCTAACTGCATTAATATTTATTATTAATCAACTTTAAAAGGAATTAACTTTGAATTGACGGTATTCTTATTAAACGTATTTTTCAAGCCTATTGAATATATTCGACACATTTATGTTTTAAGTAGTAAGTATTTTCACTTATTTACATAAGTTTTATTAAAAATTTATGGAAAATTCAATATATAATTAATAATATGTACGAGTAATATGAGCTGTAAAGTACTGGTCTTCCGAATATTTTATTTAAAATTGAAAAAAGTATAACCAAATAAATTTGAATTTAAATTCGTGAATATTGTTGAAATCAATTCGTTTAACTTTAGTTTAACAACATACTAACAGGATTTACAGACTAGAGTCCATTTAGTACAAAATATAAAATCCAAATTTCAGAAGATAGTTAATTTGAAAATGTTGAATCAGTAATTGTAATTTGATTTATCTATATTTCATAAAATTAAAATTAACTTTGTAGAGGTATTGCATAACAAATGTTTAGAAATCCGTTTGAGTGTTTAAATCCCTCCAGTATGTTACTCCATAATAACAGATAGTTTTAGTAAACCAATTTTTTTCTTAATTTTTTTTATATCACTTCAGTTAATGTAATCTATTTGTTGTGTCTCATAAAATATCTTTAGGATATTGTTGTATTTATGCTGTACTGTTTATAAACCACAGAATATGATCTTAAAAGTTTTACAATTTTATATTCAATCATAAAAGCTTACAATATACTCTTAAATATATTAGTAAAATGTTGTTCTACCGCGGTGCCTACAAAATTAGATACTTGATACGACTAGTCACTAGTGTATCAAAATAATTTGACCAAATATTTAAAAAGCTCACAGAATTAAATTACACATAAGCCTTCTTTATTACATAAAAGAACATCGTAACAACTACTAAATGATTAGAGCATATATATAAGTAACCATAAAAATATACATTTGATTGAATTTTAGTTTTTTAATTGAATTTTAGAAAATTTTATTATTTATTGACGTATTAATTGTTTAATTGAATTTTAATTGGTGTTCTTAGCAGGACAATTATAAAAAAAAAATTAATTTCCATCCTTTACACCTAATGTACTGTGAAATACCAAAATTTGCTATTAAATTTTGTTTTAAGGAATGTTTTTTTATATATATTCTTTAAATACATTTCTCAAATATATTAAAAAACAAAATATTCTGGTTTTTTTTTTTTTGTAATTAAAAAAAATATGTTGGAATTCTAAATAAACAAAAATATATTGAAGTGTAAATGTATATTTATAAGATTCGTTTAAGAAAAAAAAAAACAAGAAAAGAATATACTTATTTATATATTTTTCCTCGATTGGTTAACTTTGAAGTTACCATGAAAATCTTCTTCATTATTTTTTTTCTTCTGATTTTGAGTTCTACGACCACCATAGTATAAGTTCTTTTTTATTAGTATTTTTAGTAGTTTTGTCCGTATACATTCTTAAGAAACGCAAATAGTAAATTTTTTTTTTTATATATATTATTTATATCTTTTTTTTTCAATGTTCTTGCGCCCCGGAATACCACCATCAGGTCATTGCTCTGTGACGTAATCGGTTCAATGGCAAATTGTGACCCACATTGTCTGCTTCAGTTTGCACTCAAAAGTTTTTTCTTATTTTATTTTTTTTTTGTTTTAAGTTAAAACTACACACCTTCATAAAAAAATATATAATTTTTAATACAAGTAAAAAAGTACAAATATATAATTTTTTAATACTACAAACTATATATATATATATATATTTTTTTAATAATATAGATATTTATGTACAATTGTATTTGTTTCTCTCATATATTTTTCGTTACGTTACATATTTATAAAACAAGAACAAAAACTATAGCATAAAAATACTATCTTAAATTTTTCAACGAAGGAAGTTCTATGAATAAATTATTTATAATAAAGTTAAGATTTCTTTTTTTTTAATCATATTTTAAGGATAATTTTTTTTTAGTAATTTTCAAAAATAAATTTTCAGAAAAATCTTTTAAAAATTTTCAAAATGAAATTTTCATAAATCTATATTTTTAATGTTTGAAATATCTGTTCGGAATATAATTATAAATGATTTTTCAATATCTCTGTGTTATTTTAATTCAAATTTTACTGTGTAGCTAAATATAGATTGCTCAGACTTTGGGGTTAAATTTATGATCGATCAATCAGCTGTTCCGGGACTCATACAATTATAAATACTCCGAATGAACTTTTTTTTTAGTTTACTATACTAGACATAATTTTCTCTATTAAATAAAAACATAAAAAAAAAAAATAATAAAAAGTACATATACTATACTATACATTGAATTTTTCAAATTTTTCTCTTAATTCTGTACTCTTTTTTTATGTTGCATTCATACACAAAACATACTAACATAAATAAAATATACCTATATATAAAAAATATTAAAGAAAATGTATATAAAACAGAAATAAAAATTAAAGTTTACAACCATCTTGAAATATAAAAAAAAAAAATTATAAATTAAATAAACTTTATATTAATGAAAAAAAATAATAATGTGGTAATTTAGAGACAAGAGTAAACAAGAAATTTCCCATATGGATATAATTTTTTATACTTTTACATCAGGTGTAATAATACATAATATTTTTTCATTTAATTTATATATGTACATATAAATAAATTCTTATGGTTTTTTTTCATTTAAAAAAAAAAAAATATACTGTTTTCACATGAAATTACATAGTTTTTATCATACAAGTACATAGTAACTTAATTGTAATTTCAAAAAAAAAAAAAACTGAAAGAAGAAAGATCTTTTCTTTACATTACCAAAAAAAAAAAAGCTATAAATGCATATGTAAATATAATAATTTTTTTTTTTGGTATTTTCTTGTTTTGAGAACCCTTTTCATTACTATATCATTTTTTTTTTTTTAACTTTAAAAGTAAGATTCAAAATATACTAATATATACTAAAAAAAAAATGTGAATTACAAAAGTATGCACCAAAAAGAAGAAAAAATTAAGGTATTCAAATAAATAATAATAAAAAAAAAAAGACTAACTAAATATATTTTATGTGTATAGTTATGTATATAAATAAAGTTATGCCGTAGTGGTAAAAAAAATAAGTAATAAAAAGGAAAAAGAAGTTTCTTTATAAACGGGCAGAAGTTCAATGACCGTACAAATAGTGACCCACTAACATCTGCGGGTACAATCACCTTGTGACGTAAAAAAAAAAAATATCTCGCGAGCGCAAAACATAATCTTATATATTGATGTTCTTATGGGTAAAAAAAAAAGCGATCGTTGATAATAATTGACGAGATTTTGAAAAAAAAAATATATATTCAATTAAATAAAATATAATATATGAAAAATTGTATAATTTTTTTTATATAATTTACATAAAATAAAATACAACTTACTATTTGAATTATGAACAAAAGACAAATTTTATTGATATATATTATTTTTTTTGATAGATAAATCTTTAAAATAAAAAAAAGATTGTAACAAAAACTATAGAAAGTCATGAATAATATATAAACTTTCTCCCAAAATAACAAATATTCCTTCCACAAAAAAAAAAGAAGTAAAAAAATCTGTAATCGTAGTAGTTAAAGGGGCATTGAGTTGTATAAAATATTAAATTTTTCTCTTCTTTTTTTTTAATGTTGCAAGTTTAATATTTATTGTTAATTGTTAACAAACTTGGAAATTATAGTATATAAATAATAATAATACTTATTTGAATGAACAAATTAAGTAACAAAATCAATCAATAATTTAGTCATCATCTTTGATAAGCTTTACACATTTAATTTGTACATATTAAGAGATATCTCCTTATTAACACTGCCACTTTATGTTATTTTTCTGCACAGCATAAAATTACAAAAAAAAAAAAATACTTTTATAAGTATATTAAATATTTTTTTTTTCTTCATTTTAGTTCATTGCAACAAACATTCTTACAATACGGGCCAATTGTAGATTATTATATAAGTTCGCACAACATAAAATGATAAAAGCAAAATATAAAAAAAAAAAATAAAACTTCCGCATTCGCTAAAAATGCAGTCTTAAAATTAATCAAAAAAATATAAAAATTGTTTGGATAATTTGTGAGAAAATTTAAAATTCTTAGCTTTTTTTTTACAAAATTTTTAAATCCAAAAAGCATAATGAAATTTGGAACTGAAATATCGTAGAAAAATACAAAAAAAAAATTGAAAATAAATACATTGTTTATGCCATTGTTTCATTAAATAAATTGTAAATCCAAGTCCAATGTCTATAGTTCAATTCAAATTTATCAAGGCTAATAAAAATGAATTGTTCATCGTCATTGCGAATGAATTTTATTGTACGCTTGCTATATTACGTAAAGATAAGAGAAAGTTACATGTAAATTATTTTGCCCGAATTAAGCTTTAATTTGAAATAACATTTTTTAGTTTTTTTTTATTAAATCACTTTTTAAACTTATTTCAATATAAATTATTAGAACTTTATCAAAAATTAAAGACTTCCATTCAATTTATAGGAGAATGCATTCTATAACAGACAGATTCAAATTGATCCATTTATATTTTTTCATTGATTTATCTTCAGTATTTTAATCGTGATACCAATGAATTTATTTCTGCGTCATCATCTAAATTAGCATGAAATTGCTTTAATTAACTATTTAATATTATATACCCATTTATAACTATCATTTAAACTCCTTATATGTACATAAATTTTACAGGAAAAATTAATACAAGAATATTTTAAATAAGTGATGTGTGTAAATCTGTAATTCTGCTCTTTATACAGTATAAGTACATTTTATATATCAAATTTCAATAATGCAAACTTAAATGATAATTTATATTTATTCAAGATGTGCTTTAGCAAGTGCTAAAATTGGAGCACCTGTTGGTATTTTTGGATATTCTCCAGCACTAGCAGCAATATCTAAATGCGTATATTTTAAAGGTATATTTGAATTTAACCCATGCTTGTCCAAGCCAGTGGCCAAAATCATAAACGCAGCTGGTATCTAATCAATATAAAAAGTAAGAAATTAAATTTGTTTGGAAAAAAAAAACTCTTCTATTACTTGATGTCCTCGCGGTGTTCTGCTTGAAGGTTCGTTATTACATTGAATAACATCTTCTCCGATAACTGTTCCAGCATTAAAATCAAAATCATCCTGACGCAGAGTTGAAATTTCAAATGGTTCACCAATTTCTTCACCAATATTTTTCAGTCGATTTGCATGATCAGTTTTATTAGCAACGCTATTATCAATTACAATTGAATAACCTTCACCAGCTGTTAAACATGCATGTCCAGTTAATGTTGCAATTGTAAATAAATGTGGATCTGGTAAATGAACAGCCAACTCTTTCATTTTACATAAAGCATCTGCCATACATAATCTTCCTTCAGCATCCGTATTACCTATCCGAATACGGACACCCGCACGTGATGTAATTATTTCATCAGAGACATAACATTCTTCACCAACTGAATTTCGGACCATGCATAACGCTGCAATGACATGAATGTTTTCCGGTTTTTTTGCTTGTACAATCTACAAAAAAAACATTAAAAAATTAAATATTGTTTGTATAAAATATAAAAAAACAATAAGAAACAATAAATTAATAAATATATTAGTATCAGACTTTTCTTCGATGAAAACGGGCTCTAATCTGCCATACATTTGATTTCCTGCTTCATGAATACTCATTATATAATTAGTTCCGCAATGACAAAAATGATTTATTTTAATTTCCTGCTTCATGAGTTTAGGTCCGATATTTTATAATATATTTCAGATAAATTATGTTTTTAAATATGCAATTGTTTCCTAGTTAGCCGTTTTTAATAAAATTGTTTCTTGTTTTCCTATTAGGTATTTTCACATAAAAGGTAAAATACCTGCATAAAACCAGCAACGGCAGCTGCTCCACATTTATCTCTTGACATACCAGCCATATGACCCCCAGCTTTAATATCAGCACCACCAGTGTCATAAGTAACACCTTTTCCCACCAATAATAATGTCTTTTTAGCTGGTTTAGGTGGTTTATACTCCAAATATATAATTCTACCCTGATGCCTTTCAACAGATTGGGCAGCTCTATTGACTCCTTCAAATAATGGATATTCCTTTTTAATAATTTTTATATCGTTTATAACATCTACTTTAAGATGTGCAAAAATTGATTTAACATATATTTCGACATTTGGAGGCGACATTCTTTCTGGATCTCCACCACCTGTGCAAATATATTAATTAAATTAAAAAAATTTTAATTATTTGTATAATTTTTTGAGAATTTTAAATTACCAATATCACGAGCAACAAATCGACCGGATTCCAATATTTGGGCTTCTCTTAGAATCTCTTTAGATTTTGGGTTTTTAATAAGAACCATCATAGAAGGAAGTCGTTTTGACTTTTGTGGCACATCTTCTCTTAATTGAATTGGCTAAATAATATAATATAATAATTTAATAAAATTTAAAAAATAATTAATTGTTAAAATAACTTGCCACATAAAGTTCTTGATATGCTCCCAAAATGACACAAATTTCGACATTTGAAAATCTTTCAATAGATGGTACTATTAATAAAGGATTTTGAAATCCAGCTTTTATTGCACGATTTATTGCTTTTCCAACAATATTCTGATAACATCTTACATCTTGATAGTCAGTTACTTGTCCTAACGGTGCAAAAACAATTGGCAATCCATTAAGATTTTCTGCCCGAAATAATGATATTTCACTATCAAATGCTTTATCGAATTTACGATGATCATCGAATAAGGCAATTAGTTCAGATGGAATATTTTTATCAATAATTAATAATGCATCACATCCTGATTCTTTAATTCCCTGCGCAAGTGTAATTCGGCATGGTAACAAACTAAATATTTTTAAAAAGTTATTAAAAAATGTTCACAAATATAATTTGAACATTTTTAATTGCGGTAAACAACCAAAACCAGATTAACAGCTAATCTTTAAAAAAATATAAGATAAAGCGACAATGACAATGCATAATGGAATATTTTAGACTTTTATGATATAATTTATAACTGATTTATAAAATACTGATTAAAAGAGCACTGAGTTAGCAATAAGAAATTATTTATATGGAAAAAAATCACTTGGTACATATTATAATATGTAGGTATTTTGAATTATCTTACTTTTCCCAATCCATTGTTCTTCACTTTTAAACTTTTTTTTTCTAGATGAACTGTATTTATAAGTTATTTTTAAGTACTTTATTAGTCCGGTCTTCTGTAGTGATCTGACTCACTGAATAAGATAACACAAGATATAATTCTAAAATTTTAAAACAAACATATTTTTAAAATAATTTTCGTTAATGTCAAAATACTTTATATGACATATAGAATGAATAAATAGTGCTGCCAAAATGGGTGACATTGACAAAATAAGCTTTTTTTTATATTACATAATTTACTTTCACGTCGTGATTTTAAATTAATTTTCAATTTTGAATAAATCAAATTCTAAATTTTAAATGAATTTTCAATTTTGAATAAATCAAATTATTTCGTACATGAAAATCTCATGACTTTTATGTTCATTAAAAATCATAGTTTATGCAAAATAATACAAAAGATGTAGTTTTGTCTTAAAAAGAAAAATAGTAAATATATATGTAAAATATTTATTTAAATATTAATGTATAGTGTTATTATTTTTAAAATATTATTTAATAAATTCCGAAAATGACAACAGTTTATAAAATTGTGCCGATTAGTTTTCTTTAAAGTTTGTAGTATTTGGAACAATGTGGCTACCACCAGCAACATTAATTTTTCGGTAGGGTATTACATGACAGTACTTTTGTTATGACATTTGGAGTATTAAAAATTCGACATTGTAATTGTCATTTGTCGAAACACGTGTGGTCAACTGTTATTACCATATTATATATTTACAAATTGAACTCGTGGTTCGCGGTAAGCGTAAGGTGAAAATCAAACTAAAAAATGCCTCAAAATAAAAAGAAAATTGTGGAAGACAATGATTCCGACACAGAATCAGAATCTGAAGGTAAACATCCAGATGCATATACCGGAAATGAGGTACATTTTTATTAATGCAATTAGAAAGAAAATCCTTCTAATAAATAATATAATAATATTCTTTATAGGAAATTCAAGTTGATTTTGAAGGACGCAATCCTATAGATTCCGATTTTCATGGAATTCGTCAACTTTTACAACAATTATTTCTCAAAGCCCATATAAATATATCAGAAATGGTAGATTTATTGATTAACCAAAATTACATTGGAAGTGTAGTTACACAAAGCGAATTAGATGATGAAGAGGAAGATGATGAAGATGACATGGATACAGATAATACAATATTTGGAATAACTTCAGCAATTAACATAACATCAAAAAAGGATGTAACATGTATACAAGATTTTAGAAAATTAATCTTAGATAAAGCAGAAAAAAATGCCACCGAAAATACTTTAAATTTTATTCGAGATATTCTAAATAATGACACAAAATCAGTTGGTTTTTTAATTAATGAACGATTTATTAATATCCCAGCCCAAATATCATTACCATTAATGGAAAATTTATATAAAGAAATTAAAAGAGCTACTGAGAAAAAAATGCCATTTGATTTTGAATACTTTCTAATGATAATAAAATTTTACCGACAAGAAGCTAAAAAAAATAAACCAGCAGAAGATATATATTCTAATCAAGAAGAAGAAGTAATATGTAAAGAAGCTAGCCATAGTTTTGATTATACAGTTGAAACAGAAACTGATACAGGAATGTCTGGCGATTGGTTAGAAGGTGATAGTACATTAACACCATACAGAAAAGTTATATTATTTGAAGCAAATAAATTACCGCAATTAATTTTAGTGATTAAAGAATTTATTAATCAATAAAAAGTACATATTAAAAATATAATTATTAATTGTTTTTTATTTTAAATTCAATTATCAAATCTTAAAACAAGGAAAAACAATTTTTTTTTTAAGAATATCAACCAAATAATTTTTATATTTTTTAATAAGAGTTCAGCTTGCAAAGATCTTTTATTGCAATCTAAAAAAAAATAAACATTTTTCCATGTCATCAAATTTTTTGTATTTTTTTTTCATTTTTGTAAAGAAAGTTTTTATGTTTTACATTTATTTCAATTCTTATTTTGTTAATTATTTAAATAATTTAATAAAGAACAAGTAACGAACGCAAATTATTTAAAAACATTTAAAATTATAGATATAATAAAAGATGAATTCAAATATTTTATGTTTCTTGCATATTTAATAAATTGTTTGTTTTTTTTGTCCTACCTAACTATAAAATAAAACGGTTATTATGGTGTCTTCTAAAATATTTAAATAATATTAAATAATTTAAAATTTTATATTTAAAAAGCGAAAATGATTAAAAAATTAGAACAAAACACAATGACATATAAAATTGTGTAAATGCGCTTTCCTTTTTTTCTGTATTTCTTATGAATTAAGCTTAAACATTTTTTGTTAAAAATTAATGATCCAAAAAACTGATATATCGTCGTTCGGATAACGGTTTGTTTGCTTTCAAACGACGATATCTATTATAAACTACGTGGTGCATATTATTAGGAGTATAAGTTTGAGGCTATAAATAAGGTTTGAAGCTTTCTTGTTGTTTAGCAATTTTATCTGTGGTCTGATTAATTTTTTTAATTTGTTTTTTCGAGTTTCATTAACATGTTTTTTTTTTGTTAAGTGAAAAAAAAAATATTCTCAACTTTTATTATTATTTGTATCATGAGTTGAGTCGAGATTTGCCAATGCTTGTTCTGCCATTTTCTTATATTTACCAACTAATTCAGGTAAATCATAAGCAATAGCTACATCCAATTTATTAATTGGACAACCACGGAAGTATGTACATGTTTGACTAAGCTTTTTGAATTCATAAAGTGGATTTAAACGGAAGAAATCACGATAAACTTCTGGATCTGGCAAATCATAACGTGATATATTTGTTAAAGTTGATAATCCTTCATAAATATGATAATTTTGTGGATTCTGAATAATTTCATCGGCAATACGTTTCTTATTGCCAAATATTGTCTTGTGATTATAATATGTATTCAAATAGCAGTCAACCATTTTAGCATGATTACGGACGCGAACCTGCAAAACAAATATATATACATATATATAAAATATTGAATCTTCAATTTAAAGAAAAATAAATTTTTTAAAGCTTACTGCAAAGCGACGCGCACTAGCAATTCTATTTTCGATACGTTTATCAACAGCAGACCTCAAATCTCTTAGAAAAGCACGTTCTTGGGCTTGTAATAAACGTACTGGTGAATTTGAATCATAAGGCCGAGACCATAAGGAAGTTGTATACATAACTGGTGGTTGAGCAGATGACATTAATGGTGAAATATTCCATATTAAAGCACTTTGAACACGTAATAATTCTTCAGGCTTTACAGTATCAGCTTTATTAAGTACAATTCTGGTTTGATATTCACGTCCCTTCAATTGATCTAAAATAGCTTCGGTTTCTGGGCCAGCATCCAATTTTGCTGGGTCATAAACTAAAACAATTATATCAGCGCGATCAATAAACCATTGACAAGCATCATTAAATGGAAATAGTCTTGATACTTGTTTTCGTACTTCAAGAATTCCGGGGATTTCAACAATATTCACCTTGAAAATAAAATAAAAAAGGAATATAAAAAGATATCATATTTTCTACAGTACACAAAGTCATTTAAATATTTTATTTTTTCAATAACTATAAGATGGAATAGGATATTAAAATTTATTTTTAATATTTCATATTTATAACAAATTATGAAAACTAAATTTATAATAATTTATAATATCAATATAATTTTTAATAATATACAATTTAAAAAAAAAATGAGCTTCGTGTCTAATTTAAAAATAGCTTCGATTGAATGAATCTAAAAATACTAAATAAAATCTTTACAAATACACATTCAACCGTTATGACGTAGGAAATTGTTTAGTTGGATTACAAGAGAAATATAGCGACAATGGGATTACTAAAATATTTCCATCGATTTTATTATAAATCATAAGTAAATTTTTAATTATTATAATATTTCAATTTTTGTTTAAAGATCTAGACTATTTTTTTTTATGTAACTTGTTTGCATTATTTTTTTATATTGCTCATACGTCATATTATGTGGGTGTTTATAACAACGAAGATTTTCTTGTTTCATAATAAAATTTATTAATTTAATTGTTTTTGTTTACAAATTTTCCGTTAAAGTATTGTAGAATCTATCTTCGCTCAAGAATATGATTATTTCACTTTCTCCGAACATATTTGTTATATTTGTCAGATATTGCAACATTACAAACAAAGCCAACTGATTTTTGGACATCACAAACAGACTAGAAATATGGGGCATGCAAAGACCGTAATGAAAAAATATAATCAGACGGACAGAGATGATCGAAAATAAAACTTATTTTCAAAAGCTAATCATTAACTACATTTTCGTAGAATAAAATTATTTAAAAATATTGTGTTATATTTTGTAATGTTTCAATACCTTTTCCAAAAGTTTATTGGGCATTTTTAAACCACGTAAACGGTCTTCTAATCCTTGCCCAAATTTCTGCAATCCCGAAAATGTCCAGTCAGCTGCAAGTTGTGTTCCATCTAAAACTTCAGTTTCATTGCCCCACATAAGTATATTAAAGTAAGCTGGTGATGGCTCAGCACCTTAATATAAAAAATACATTGCTTAAATAATTAATATTATGTTATTATGTATATTAATTACCAGTTCTTAACGAATTAGCTTTAAATTCATTATCAGTCAAATAATTAATAATTGATGATTTTCCACCACTCCACGGTCCCATGAATAGTACCAAAGGTTTAGAAAATATTTCAGGATCACCAAAATGACGATTACTCAAATCGCGATATTTATAAAGTGTTTCTAGTGGTTTTATTGCATTCTCATGTATACGTTTTATATCACGTAAAATAATTTCAGCAACACGTTCTTGAGCAAGTTCACTTTGTTCAAATTCTTCGTCCAAATGTAAAAGTTCGCTGATGTGCTTACGATCACGTAAATTTTCAGGAATTTCCTCTTCCTAGGTTTTAAAATTTATTGTAAATAATTAATATGGGTATAGTTTTGAATAATACCAAAAGTAAATCATCCTCTGGGTGTGTCTCTTCACTGTCATTATCGTCGTCATCATCATCATCGTCATCATCGTCATCACCGTCAGTTTTTTTAGCATCTGAACTAGCAACTTTATGATCATCTTCTTTGCTATCGCCATCCTCATCAGTATCACCATCAGATTTAGCCTTTTCCTTGCTGTCATCATCATCATCATCATCAGCAGTACCTTTTTCTTTGCTGTCATCATCATCGTCATCACCATCCTTGCCATCAGATTTATTATCTTCTGTGCTTTCTGCTTCTGCGGTATTTTTCTCTTTACTGTCATCATCGTCATCGTCGTCTGCCTGGCCATCAGATTTATTATCTTCTGAACTTTCTGCTTTAGATGCATCATTTTCTTTGCTGTCATCGTCATCATCGTCTCCATCATCATGAGACTTATTGTCTTCAGAACTTTTTGTTTTAATGTTTTCTTCTTGACTCTCATTATCATCATCATCATCCCCATCGCCATCATCATCTTTATCACCTTTCTTGTCTTCCGCACTATCAGCCTTGGAGTCGTCATCGTCATCATTATCATCTAAAGCGTCTAGGTCAGCACTTCTTTTCTTGCGAATGGTTTCAGATACCTCTTCAGTTTCTTCTTTGCTATCATCTTTATCATCATCGTCGTCATCCTCTGCATCATTTTCTTTGCTGTCATCTTCCTGTGTATCTGTTTCTTTCACTTCCTTGCTGTCATGCTGGTCATCATCATCATCATCTGCTTCATTTGTTGCATCTTCTTTCGATTTTGCATCATTGCCTTCACCAGATTCAGTAGGGTCGTCGTTTTCATTAGTATCATTAGCATCGTCATTGTCATCATCATCACCTTTGTCGTTAGATTCCTTATTATCTTCATCTGAGTCACCGTCATCAGGAAGTTTCGACTCGTTTTCTCCAGAATCTTTACCATCATCTTCTTTACTATCTTCGACCGTCTCTTTTTCTCCAGAATCTTTACCATCATTTTCATCATCATCGTCATCTTTTTGATCATTTTCTTTTGAATTGTCATCATCATCGTCATCTTTTTCTGTAGTTTCTTTGGTGTCGTTTTCTTCATCTGTATGCTCAGAAGATGCAGTATTATTATCCTTTTCTTCGGAGTTGTCGTCATTTTCCTTGGTATCCGTTTCGGTAGAATCATTCGTATCAGCTACACCATCATTATCATCATCATCGTCATCATTGTCATCATCGTCATTTTTCTCTTTTGAATCTCCAGTAATTTGACCGCTATCCACATGGCCGCTATCGTCACCGTCATCATCATCATCTAAATTCTCATATTAAGTTAATAATATGATTGCGAATATCTTGCATAATTTAACTAAAATATAGGATATATTTAAACACATTTTTCTTTTTACCTGAATCACTGGTTTTCAGTTCATGTATAGCTTTTTCAATATATGGTCGACATTCAGATTCTGTTGGACCGACTTCGGCTTTCACGTGCAAATCTATAAAATTTTATATATATAAGATAATTGTGTTTATTGCAATACAATTATTTTGTGATTGTAAATATCCTAAAAATATAAATCTATTCTACGTACTACATTTTTCCAGTCCAAAGTGTAAACTTTATATTTAAAAGAATTATTTTTAAGAAATAAAAAGATTTATAGATAATTAAGTAACAGGTTGTTGATTTTGTAATTTAAAATTCAATTAACACGTTTCTATTTAAAGTGTAATATTAAATAAACAGTTTCTTTTTAGAATATTTAAACATTAAATTAAAAATATTTAGCTGGCAATTAGGTGATCTTAAGTGAATTAGAAACATAGTAGTTTCAGACAGAAATAAGGAGTGTAAAACAATAAATGTATCGTGAATCTAGATAAACTAAATACACATTTTGTGTTCTGTCGTTATTTAAAATGCAATAACCGTTTAGAGATTAACAACTACATGAATATTGATAAATGTATAATTTTAAATATTGCTTAAGTATACTCATAATCACAAAAAATTTGAAAAGCTTATGGTAATAAATTATATCAAAAACAACCAAAAACTCATTAATTTTCAGTCTTTTATTTTTATTATTTTCGACCTGGCAATTGAATTGATATTTTTTATTAAATATTATTTTGATTCTTCTTTAACAATATCTATTATGTTATATGCACTCTTCACTTATATGCATTTATGCAATAGAATATCTAATTAATTATGAAAAATAATTTAAAATATATATATAGTAACTTTTTTACGAAATATAAATAAATCTTTATGTATATTTAATTTTTATGTATAATTTCTTTTTATACCAATGTATGTGTATGTAATTTTAATAAAACCCACACAAAAAACCTAATAATTTGATTTTTATATTAATTTTGTTATGACAAAAATAAATTAGTTTTAGCACAATCAAAATTTATTAGATTTTTCATTCTAAGTTCATTTGTATATGTAAACCCTTTATTTTTTAGAGATATTATATTAAAAATAATAATCTGATAATGAAATATTATTTAGCTTATATTGTCTATTTAATGTAGCTGGCTAAATGACACCAACACCATTAAATATAATTAGAAATTTTCGCACAGGTCCCCCGAAAAAATAAAAAATTTATATATCTATTTTGTTTTCATAATCTAAAATTAAATATTACACACAGAAAATGTGAAAAATTTCAGTTTTGCGAAATTGCATAATTTCTTTTTTCTTCGACTTATATAATAAACACTTTTATCCATGATTTTTAATTAAAATAATTAAATTCCATTTGTTTTGGTTTTTTTTTTTGTTTTGAAGAAAGTCCATTATTTCATTATTTAAATGAAAAAAGAAAACTAAAAAAATTTCAGATAAATTATTAAAAAAATCTTTTATAAACTTTTTAATTTTCCAAAAATATTAAAACACTTTACAACTTTAAATATTTTTTTTTTATATAACACATCCTTTAGTTTTTTAAAATTTTTTATTTGGGTATATACTTTCTTTTTACACCTACCGTTCAAGGATACGGCGAGTAATGTTAGCCCCAATAGGACATACAACGATAGCCGCCCCATGGTCACTCAACGTATAATAAAATATTTATTTCTAACTTATGGTTTCACTGTATATGATCGTTTATGAGGAGCTCAAGAGGAAAATTTGTGTAAAAAAGAAATATATATAAAAAAAATATATATATTTTTCTCTCAATTTTCACAGTTTTCACACAATTCGTTGTATTTAAACACTATATTAAAATATATGTTTCGATTATAAAATAATATGTTTTTCTATTTAAGATAAATCTTTTTCTTTAAATTTTTTTCGTATTTTTCATATTTTTTTAATTTTTTTCGTTTTTTTTTTATGTTTGTAGCATAAAAATATTTGCTAAAAAAATTATAATTTTTAATAATTATTTTTAATCTAATTCGTTTGATAATTTTATAGCTACTGGAAAAAAAAATATTGTTTTCTAATATATTATTTTTTTATTTTTTACAAAAAAAATTAAATAGGAAAAATACTGAAAAGAAAAAGAATTTTCTTTTTATGCTATGATAAAATTTTTGAATTTTTTTTTTACTTATTTTATGTTAGCCCGTTTAAAAATTGTATACAAAAAATTTTTTTAGTTTGGTATATTTTTAAAACGCGAGTTGTCTCTCCCGGTCTTATTCCAATTTGAAACAGGAAAGCCAATATTACCTTGTGACCGCGAAATCTGTCTAAATACCAAACATTAACGAACTAAAAGAACTTGAGAAATTTTGAATGATGGCCAAGAAAAATTATGCTCTGACTTGAGAAATATTTATATTTATAAGATATTTAAAAAGAAAAATATATTTGTGTATATATTTTAATCGTAACGAGTAAAAAAAAAAAAAAAACAAAAAAATGTTTTATTTTAAAGAAGAAGAAAAAAATATACTCAGTTTTATTATATAGTAAATAGTGAATAATATTGGCTCAGTTCCTGAAGGACTCTTCTATTAATCATACAATATTCAAATATTAATTTTTGTTTGTAAAACTTATTAATTTTTTTTTAGTAATTTAATAAAAAAAATACATAGTAAATTAATAAATGGATATAGTAAATTAAATTCTAAATTAAATATTTTGGAAACTAATCACGGAATCACATACCAACATAAAGCCAAGTTATGCGATATCATATTGGCAAGTTTTTAAGGCAGCGTGTTTGTTGTAAATACTCTACGAGAAAGAAAATATAGAATATTTTGAACTTCATCAGACATTAACACAAGTTTACAATAAATCATGTTTAGTTAATCATCTCTTTAGGAATAAGTAAGATACGCTATTAAACGAAATTTGTTGGTCAGTTTTCGGACTTTCTTGTCATGGTTTCAAGGAATAAATCGATCTTCTCATGGTTTGAAGGAATAAGGAAATGCAGAACAGGAAAATTACATAAATAAATTAAATCAATATATAGTTTAATGAATTCTCCCAAATTTAATTTCGAATAAAATTGCAAAAGGGACGATTTTAAACGATCTATATAATGATATTTATACAGACGTCTTTCGATGAATAATTTTAATAATTTTTTTAAAAATATTTTGGTATAATTCCAATATAATATTATGATTACCAACATCAATTTTTAAGTCAAATTATCCGACATCATATTGGCAAAATTCCAACAAGGTTTAATAAAATAAAATTTATATATTATCTTTTTTTTCTTGTACGTTTTATAAACTAATTTCTTTTTTTTTTTTTTTGATTATTTTATGTATAAGTGCGAAAAGATATTTTTCAACACTCTGAGATACTCATCAGAAAAACAGAAGAAGTAAAAAAAAACAAATTTATACAAATAAGGTTATATAGTAGCATAAATCTTTCTCTAAAATAATGAAATTTTATTTATATACAGATAAAAAAAAAAAACCTGTCAGTAAAATTTTGATTTTGAACAGAAAAATTCGTAAAGGTATTACTCGTATCTGTCGTCAGTTGTTCTGAAACGCGTACACCAAAAAAAGAAAAGAAGTGATCATATATTTAATTATTTTAATTTCTTTGATTCATTTATTCGATTTTGTAATATTTTAATATTTTTAACATGTTTTTTTTGTAATTTTTTTATTTTGAGGTCACAAATATGTTCTCTGTGTATTTTAATTTTAATACATAAGTTTAACAAATTAATGTATTTTATCTTTTTATATTAGTTTCTTTAAATATATATAATTTTTGTTTTAGGTTTTTTTTTTTTTTTTGTAAATTGTCTACTTAAAATACTACATCTTTTTTTTTTCTTCAATAATTACAATTTTCATTTTTGTTTTAATGTATGTATTATTTTTTTTTAAATATAACTTTAAGATTTATAACAATATTTTTCTTATTTATTTTTTATTAAATTTTAATAATTTTTTTTCTTGTTTCTTTTTTATTATTATTAAATATGTAAAGTAAAATAAATATAAACTAAGAACACAATTTTCTAAAAAAAAAAAAACATTAAAAACATTAAATAAACCAAAACAAAATTAATCTTAAAAAAATTATAAAATTATATCTAAATAAAATTAAAGTATTTTTTTTTTAATTTGTGTACATTAGCACCACCCAATACTGAAATTGCATCTGAATATTTAAAAATAATATATTAATTAAATTATAATATATTTACATAAAAGTTAATTTTTATTTATGATTTTATTATGAACAGAATTTTTTTTAGTAAGATATGATATTAATTTTATTTCAAATTTTTATAAAAAAATTTTGGAGTTTCTTACGATGGCAAACCTAATAAAAAAAAAATTTAATTAAAAAATAAACAAATTATTAATTAATTATGCACCATTTTCATTCTAAACTGATTTTTGAGATAAATTTGGTAAATTGACGACCATTTTAAATGCTTACATATAATTGACTAAATTGTTTCATATTATACTTTAGATATATATTATATACATATATACGTAAGAACTCCCTGATATTTTAAAATATTTTAATTTTAAAACTTAATTATAAGTTTTTCTTGATTTAAAAAAAAAGAACTATTTATACAATTTAAATATTATAGTAAATATATTTTTTTTTTAATAGTAACATTTCTTAATATTATGATGAAATGCATAATGATTTAATTTTATTGACATTTTACATAGAATTTATGTATTAATATGTCAGAAAAAAAAATATTTACTAACGCATAAGAATTGCAATATTGATAATCGACTTATAATGTTTTTTTCTTGTAAAAATTTATTGATTAATTGAAATGCTGATAATGGTATTCACGTTTTTTTTTCTAATGAAAATATTAAATGCAATTATTTTTCAAATCCAAAATAGGATAATTTAAATGCTTAATTAAATTTTATAGTATTAATTTATTTAATTAAACCTTCAGCTACAATAATATTATCAGAATTATTGTATAATTTTATTTTAAAACAATAATTATTCTAATAAGAACGTAGATTTCTAATGATCAAGGACTATAATTAGATATCAATGCAAAAAAAAAAATATTTTCTATTTGCGCAAATTAAAAAATATATTTTTCTAATGATAACTAAAATAATACTACATATTTCAAATTTCTATATTTTAAGGACATCTCAAGATATATATTTCGTTAGTGTTACATATATTATGTATATTTTAGGCTATTGTTATTCTTAATGATCGTAAAATAAATTAAAATAGTAGCTGAAGGATTAATCTATCATAATTAAATATTTATATCTTTCTATGCTTATACATTATTGCTAATATAATAACAAAATATTTATTGCAGAATTTAATTTTTTTTTTTTTTTTGATTACTTTATATAATTTCTAAAAACTTTGTGATATTTTTTATTTATGTTATGATATATTTTTTTTATTTTTTCATTTCTGATGCTATAAATTTATTAATGATTGATTAAAAATTTAAGTCTTTTTGTAGGTCTTTTTAGTATATTAATTAATTATTTATGAATAACATAATTTTTGTGCATAATTATTATTTTTTTTTTAATTTCTTGGTTTCACTGTATAATTTTTTTTTGATAAGTATGTATATATATATATATATATATAGTTTTGTTTGTAAGTATATTTTATAAATATAGTATAATTTATTATTATAAAAAATTAAATTATTTATATTTTGTTATTGCTGAGATAAAATATACACAACAAATAAAATTTATTTCTTAAAATTACTTAACATTGTTTTTTTCTTGTATCTCAAAAAAAAAAAATTTAATTAATTAATGATTTCAAATGATATTATTTTTGTTTTATAGAAGTCCACAAATTGCTTTTTTTATTTTAATTTACATTTTTTTTTTGCATATAATTTTTTATGATTTTTTTTTTTTACTAATTTTTCGTTAAACATTACATAAATATGTATCTTCAGTTGTTTTATTTTTAATTTAAATTTAACAATTTTGCAGTTAAGTAAAAAAATTATCTCGCTGCTGATATATTGGCAGTGTATCTTCAGATGTTGATGAATGATCCTCTTCAGACGTTAATGAATTAGATAGTTCAGTTTTTTTAGTTGGCAGTGAAGACATTGCTTTTTCTATTTTTCATTGTAATTTTTTTGTATATATATATATATAAATAAATAAAGAATTATGTTTTTTAATTAATTTAAAAATATAAATATAATTATTACAAAATTATATTTTTATTCTACGTGATTTATCTAAGATTTAGTTTAAACAAAAAAAAAATGAGTTAATTTGTCACTCAATTATAATTCGATATATAAAACCGAAAATTACCCAAAAATAAATTAATGGAAATATTTTAATTATTTTAAAGTGACATAAACAATTATTAATAAAAAACCAATTAAAATGTGCATTTTTAAAAAGCTTTTTTTGTTTTGCAACTAAAAAATTATGCAATAAGCCAGCAAAAAATATTCAAATTAAATTGAATTTTCAGAAAATTTTATTAGCTTATTAAATGAATAAAAAATAAAATAAAATTTGTACAAACCTTGATCGCAAATTATTTTTGATATCGCTTTTTTATTAAGTGCCTTTTTGTAAATAAAAATTTTTTTAGAGGCTGTGTTTTTTTTTTTCTTTTTTTCAAATAACATAAAAAAAAACAAAGTTTTCTTGATTCAGTCAGATAAATGCGCTACTATTTTTGATCAGATTGGCTAGGATAACCTATACACATTAAAAAAAAAACAGAAAATAAACATACACAAGCACAAAAACAAAATTCAAATCATAAAATATAGAAATTTTTTAAAAATTGCAACATTAATTTCAAAAATTGCAACATTAATTTTCAACAACAAAAAAAAAAAAATTGCAATAAATCAAAAAAAAAATTGCAATAGTTTTTTATTAAAATTCCTGAATTAATTCAATTTTTCAAAAAAAAAATATAGAAATTAGTAGATTTTTTAGAAATTTTAGTTAATTAAAGATTTTCAAAAACTTCAACGACACATTTATAATTAATTAAAAAGAAATTTTGTGTATAAACATTTTTATTTCTTACCTGCAACTATTTTACTCATTTGCATAACTTGTTGTGCTAATATTTGATTTAATTGAAGTAAATGTTCTCTTTGCTTTTTCTCATCCGTAATTTTATTGGTTGGATTAGTCACAGTATCCTTAAAAAAAAAAAATTGCCACCAAATAACAAATATGATTAAAAATCATAAAAAACTATTTACATTTGCAGAATTCATTGGTGCTTCAGATAACATTTTTTTAATAGCTTCAACTTTTTCTTGTCTCCGTTTCTTTTCTTCAGGTGATAATTCTGGTGTCTTTTGGGTAATAAATTTATGAAAAAAATATCATAAATATTTCACATTATAATTTACCTGTTCTGGAATATATCTTTCTGGTATTAAAATTTTATTTGGAGCTCCAAAAAGTCTATCAATTGTATTTTCTGAAATTTTTTCACCTTGTCCTAATGCTGATCGTACTACATCAGGAGCATTTATTCTTGGTCGTAAAGCTACTTCCATATCTAAATCATCTTTTGCTCTCCAATTTGTATTCTGACATTACGAAAAAAATAAACAAAGAAAATAATTTTAATCTAACTAAATATTTGAATACAATTAATCATACGTTTTGGTTAGCTTGTTCCATAAAAACTTTTTGCACTGCTTTATGATTAACATTGCTCGGTGTTGTAAAATGTTTCCTCTTTTCTCGTGGTATTGCTCTCCTTTGTTTTTGTGCTGATGGGACTTTTTCTGTTGTTGCATTATCCTCTGATGCACTACCTGACATTTCACTTATAATTTGACGAGCTGCTTCACTTTGAAATACTGGACTTTGAATAGATTGTGTTTTGGTTTTTTGTCTACCGGCAGATGATGTATGTACTTTTACAGGTTCACCTCTATTCATACCATTTGATGAATTTAAATCCTTACTGCTATGCATATTATATGCTGATTGTACAAAATTACTATTTTTATCTGATATTAAAATAGGATATGGATTTTTTGAATTTGATAATGATGTTGAATAATAATCAGAATATGATATAGCACCGACATTATTAGATAAACTATTTGGATTAACAATACCAGATTGTTTATATATACTGGCATTAATATTTTCATGATTATTTATAGCGGCACCAGTCTGATTATTTAAAATATCATAATTACGTGGTAAAGATTTTGATCGATTTGCAATATTTTGTAAAGCCGATTCTTCTTCCAAAACTTGATCTAAATTTTGTGTTGATACAACTGTAGATGCACTTAATCCACTACGTTCACGATCTTTTTGTCTACGTTCAGATTCACGTTTAACTATACGAACTGTTTTAATTTCTTGTCTTTCTTGATTACTTAAATTAGTAAATGGATTTGTTTCAAGTAAATCATCACTCTCAACACCACTGTTTTCCATTATTTCATTATCCTGTGAATAACGATACATCTGTGAATTATCATTATCATATTTAATTCTACTATTATTTGAACTTATATGATTAGCACTCGTATTTGTATCTACATATAATGGTGTACTTAAATTTGAATTATCTGTTGAATAATTTGATGTATAATCAACAGTTGCCATTGAATCTAAATCAGTTTCAGTCCAACAAGAACTATTATAACGTTTTTTAATATGTGATGAAAAATTACTGTTCGCAGATGGTGTATCTTTATTACCAATTTCTTGATATAATCTATTAGAATTTGCAGTCAGTTGTTGTACGGTTTGACTTAATTCTTGACGTTGACGTTGCATATCACCAACCAGCTTCTGGACACGTTTTAATTCTGATTCTAAAAGAATTGCTGTTGAGCTTTCATATTGAATACTATCACTATTATTTTGATTAAAACCTCCATGAGAAGATCCTCGTGATCCAGTTGTTGATTGTAATTTCTGTCGAAGTATTAACAACTCTTGCTCTAACCGGGCATTACCAGCAACTGTCTGTTCCAATTTCTACATAAAAAAAATTATAGAAATATTTAAATTACTACTATCCATACTAATAATTTTTAATGTTGGCATTTTAATGAATATGATTTATGAATAAATGCTTTTATATTTCAGTTGTCAAATGGATATAAATAATGATTTTTAATGACCATCATGAATAAAAACAAAAATAAATAAACTATATCACCTCATCTACCTTAGAATTTTCAGCTAAAAGCTTATGAACACGTGACAATTCTCTTTCCAATATTAGTTGTTGTTTTTTAGCTGCCTCTAAAATAATTGGTGGATCATTTGAAACCTGTAATCTAGCTCGTAGATCACTTAATGCTACTTCTAAATTTTCTTTATCTTTTTGCAGTATTTGCAATGTACCAGATTCTTCTTGAAGCAATTGATCAAGTTCGTATAATTGATTTACTTTAGACTAATTTTATTAAAAAAAAGATAATTGTAAATAAATAATTTTTCCTTCCATTTAATATGTAAAAAAAAATGTATTAAAATTAAACCTGTAATTCATTATGATTTGGACTTAATCGATCCCAACGTATTTGATCCTCTTCAAGTAATCGTCGTTCTTGAATTTTTTGATTAAAATTAATACGATCTAATGTTGCCAATTCATTTCTTTGTATTGTTTCATTATTACGATAAAGTGATCCTAATTTAACCATATTATCAACCAAATTAACTAATGGTTTACTTTTTTCATATTGTTTTTCTAAATCTAATAAATGTTGTTTTAAATAATCCAATCGTTGTATACTTTCAGCACGTGTAAGACCACTTGTAGTCCGTATCCGATTCTAAATAAATAATTTACAAAAAAAAAACAATTAAATATCTAATAATTTCAAAATTATAAATTTTGATTAATGTGTTAATATTGTTATTTATAAACGCATTTAATTTAAATTTGAAAAAAAAAAATTTCAAAAACGTTGTTATTAGTAAACTAATTTTTTAACTAGTAATTTTAATTCCGATTATCCCCATAATAAAGTTCTTTTATAAATTTTGAAATTAACCTGAGCATCATGAATATCTGTACAGCATTGTTCAATCGTTCTAGCTGTTTGACTATTTTGTCGTCGTAATTGTATTAATAATAATACAAGCTCTTCATGAGTTCGACTTAGTAAATCTCCAGCTGACATATCCAAATTCTTAATTTATGTGTATGTGTTTTTATTTTTTGTGTTGGTGTAGAAATTATGTAAATATTTAAATATATATAAATAAATATAAATTATAAATAAAATAATAAAATTTGTGTATAAATAAATTGATTTTGTTTAAATTTTTGTATATATTATATTTACCCTAATTTGTGAGCTAGTTTCTCTTTCCAGTAAATCAATTTCAGCTCGACTACCACTTTTACGTATTGGATAAAAATTATTTGTACCATGATACATTCCCATTTCAATTTCATCACCAGGATAATAATTTTCATTTGTATAATTCATACCATAATATGAATTTGAATATTTTTGATTTGGATTTGTATTAATTCTTAAATCAGATGATGATGATGGTTTTACAGTAAAATTATATTTTGGTATATTTCGTACATTACGAACTGATATTGAAGCTGTAAAATATATATTTTTAAGATTTTAGTCAAATTAATTAATAAAATATAAATAATTAATAAGTAGCAAGTTATTTTTAAGTTTATTTAATTTTTTTTAAATGATAGAGCAAAAATTAGTATATTGTTATTTGGATTATAGTTAATATACCACAAGTTTAAATAAAAGCAAGTATTGGGTCATATTATAGTGAACTTTACGTTCATTAGAAAATATCGATATAAAACAACTGAACTAAAATATCCTGCCATTGGATATAATTTAATCATTTTTGTGGAGGTTATACAACAAGTTTTAAAGATTGACCAGTAAGATTAATAAAGATTATAGAAATAATTAGGATTTTAGAAAAATAAGTATAGTAAGAAATTTTAAATCGTAACAAAATATGACAATATTCGAAGTATTATCTGCAGTTTTCGATTATTATTACAAAATTATCGTCGATTTTGATATAATGTTGTTTTATCCGCCAGATGTTTAATAGAGCCCCAGTAATTTTAAAGGTTTATAATCAACAGTGAAAAACTTATTGATTTATTATTTATACAATTCAATACACGTTTTTATACATTAGCAATGCTTCACCTGTTAAAAATATTTATAGGCAGTAAAATATAGACAGATTATATTACATGTATTATACTGTAAATTTGTTAATCTTAATTATTATTTTTAATGTTATTTTGAAAATATTAATAACACATTATATATAAACAAAAGTTATTAGTAAAAATAAAATAACCATGCAAAATAAAATAAAATAAATCTTACCATTTTAAAATTAATGAAAATTAAAACAAACTATCATATTACATGATTTGATTTATTTTCTAGAAACAAAAATAAAATTGTGTCTGATATTGCTTTTTTTTTTAACCACCAAAATTATAATTATAATCTTAAAAATGTGTTTTGTGTGTTTGTTTGTGTTGTATATAATATATTTATGTGATGTGCACTATCAATATCTAAATTTATCAATGTTTTGGTAAAGTAGTTTTATTCCTTAAATCATTATTATTTGTGTTTGTAATTTTATTTGAATCAATAAGATTTGTGTTTCCTGAAGAATTTATTAGCCCAATATTATTTATACCATCATTTTTATGCTTTCTAATAATCTCTTTAGTATTATTATTACCTCCGCCTATACCTCCTCCAACTCCACCATTATGTCCATCACTTTTCGATGATGCTGATGATGTATTTTTCATTAAACCACTTGACATTGAATCCCATTGCCGTATTATTTCACGATCAATTTCAGTTGATTTACGAAAATTTGTTATTATTGTTTTTACCGAATTATTATCATCACGTAATACTTCATAATCATCTGTTGTTGCATCAGCATCAATTAATTGTACATAAACATCATTTTCATTACGATCATTATCATTGTAATCATCTTTATGTTTATAATTTGATCTTGTGATTTTATCATTAACATAAATTGCACACCGTGTTATTTTTGGTTTTGTAAAACGTTGATGTTGTTCTTGTTGTTTTTGTTGTTGTTGTGGTTGTTGTTGTTGTTGTGGTTGATGTTGTTGTTGTTGTTGTTGTTGTTGTTGTTGTTGTTGTGGTTGTTGTTGATGTTGTTGTTGTTGCTGTTGTTTTTGTAATGATATTCGATCTAAGTCATCTAATGATTTAGCATGCCTTTGTGATACTTTTCTTAAACTATCACGCCATAATTTATCCTCTTCCCAAAATTCTTCACCACCTTCTCCTGTTTCAGTTTTACATGAATTATCAGGACTTATATTATTAATATTTTCAATATTATGTTTTGATTTATCTGAAATTTTTTTATCATTAGAAGTAGGACTAAAATTTATTTGTTTCTCTGATGATGATGATGATATTGATGAATTATTTGCCGGTAAAAAAATAGTCTGATTAGAGGATGATAATGATTGATTTTGTGAAATAAATGTTTTATTAATTGATGTGTTTAATGATTGGACATTTAAACTTAAACCAGATGATTGTAATGGTTGTGGTGGCATTGGCGGTGGTGGTGCTAAACGACAATTTTCATATGAATATGAATTATCGATCAATTCTGGTGTATTATTAGTACATAAAATATTATCTAAACCACCAGCTATACTACCAATTAATGGACTTTTTAAATTTTTATTACATAAACCTTTCGATATATTTTTATCAAGACTAGGTTTTGGCATTTTATATAATAATTGATTATTACGATCAATTTCAATTGATTGTGTACGATTTTGATTTTCAATATTTATTGCTTCATTTACTGTCATTTTTCTACTAATCGGATTATGAATATGTGATATTTCTGTTGTCCTTAAATTAATATTAATATCACGTTGATTATTTAAAGTATGATTATTTTTTTTAATTGGTGATACTCTTTCACCAGGTTTATAAATATTTGGTGAATAACATTTATCTGATACTAAACTATTTTCACGACTATGTAATGGTGTTGTTCCACCAAATGCAATATTATGCATTGCTAAATCTGATTCCTTTAAAAAATTTGGATTTTTTGTAAATTTATTTGCTTTTAATGTACCATCAGATGGTAAATCATTATCATTTTCAATACATTGTAATGAATCTGTTGATGATACAAAATTAATATTTCTATAAAAATGTTTATCATTTTCATTTCGAAATATTTCTGGTGGTTTAATAAATGGCACTGTTGATAACATATCATTTTGATGTGATACTAAACTAATGTCGGAATTTTGATTTAAATACAAATCACTTGTACGTAAACGAGAAAAATATGAATCTAAATCTGTTGTTGATAATGTTTCTTCAAATTGTTCATTAATTTGTTCAATTTCACTAACTGATGTTTCTGATAATGGTCGTCGGCTTCGTTGTTTTTCTAATTCAGAATCTGAACTAAATCGATGTCGTAATTCAACTGAATCTGTTTCATTTTGATTCAAATTTGTAATAATATTTGAAAATTTTTGTGGTAATGAGCTATTAGATTGATAAATTTGATCATCACCGGTAAAAGATGGTGAACTATGTTTTATTTTATTATATAAATCAAAATCTGATGAAGTATTTGAACTTGTATGAAAACTATAATTTGAATCAGAATATGTTTTATCATTATTTTTCATTAAAATATTTGTTTTAAATTTGCCATGTTTTGAAAATTGATCAGGTAATGATAATCGGCTACCTTTATGTACACCAGTTTTATTTAAAGCTAATGATGAATTGCTAGAATGAATTTTCGGTATTTGATCACATGATAAATTTAATTTATCTTTTCTCTTCACCGTATCATAATTTTCTGATGAAAAAATTTCTTCAGTATTCAGTTCTAATTCAAGGGGTGGTGGTAATGTTGGTATTGGTGGTGGTGAGACAATTTCACTATCAGAACTTTCTGCACAATTATTTAATGGTGTACTAGCACCAATATAATATGATGCTGGTCGAAATGTATCCGATAAACTAAAACGTGATCTTGATCTTATTTTAGTATTTTCAATTATATCTCTTGACGATTCATCATCCGCATCTGAACTATCACTTATTTGGCCAGGATTTTGTGATGCTTTTAAAATATCTGGTAAATCTTTACGTTTTGATGATTGCCTATCACTGATTTTCTTTGATTTCTTTTTACTTAAATCATTTTTACTTGAATTAAATTTCTTTAATGTTAATTTTCTACTTTCATTTTTATTTTCATTTGTTTTTCTATCTTTATTATTTTTATCTGTTTTACCTTGTGCTAATTCCATATAAACAGGTTCAGAATGATGATGCTGATGACTAATACCATTATGTGTAGAACTTATACAAACAATTTCATAATTACCTGATTTTGATGGTGATTCATAAATACCTTTAGTCATTTCAACATAAGGATTTTCATCTGAATCACTTAAATTATTTAATACTGGTAAACTGTTTGTAGAACTTAATATGGATTTTCGTGGTGTCATTGGTAAATAATTACCTTCAATATTTTGTAATTTTTCAATATCTGGTTCATTTTCATATAAACTTTCTAAATTTTCATTTGATATTTCCATATTTTCAGATAATAATGCTTCATCTAAATCATCATCTGTATATTCACAAGATTTATCAATAATTTCTTCAATATTATTTATAATAGTGCCATCATCATCTATAATATCTAAATTAGTTTCATCTTTTAATATTTTTATTACATTTTCATCATCATTTTTATTTATTATTAAATTTTTTAATTTATTAATATCTTCATTATCCTGATTTAAATTTGTTTTTAATTGTAATTCATCAGATGAAATATTAGCATAATTATCAAGTATAGATTTATTATTGTTATCAAATAATTTTTGTTCATTTTCATTATTTTCTATTTGTTGTTTTTTTATAATTAGTGTTTGATTTTGTAATGTTTTTTGTTTATAAACTGGCACATAAGTAGAAGAAACAAGCAAGGAGGTATTTAAACTATTAATTGAAATATTGCTATTACTATTACTAGATAAGTCATGCGATGGGATTATTATTTTTTCATTAAATTTTTTTATTATATTTGGGCTAAGATTCTTCGGAATAGTAGTAATATTTTTATTTACACTTAAATTTTTATTATTTATTGTATCAATTGTATCAATTGAGGACGAGGGAGTAGTATTGATTATAGTAGTTGGAGACGTTGACCTTCCTGCCGGCAATTCGGGGGGCCCATCTGACGAAATTATAATTTTCAAAATAAAAAAAAAAAAATTAAATTTTTTAATTATGGATGAATTTTTTTTTTTTTTTTAATTTTTAAAATCTCTATTTATTTGATTTCCATTTGATTTCCAAAGACCGATGCACAATAACAGCAGTAACATGAGAACGTTAAAATAATATTTTTAAAAAATATGGAAAATTACATTGTGCTTCGGCCTTTATATACAAAGAAAAAAAGAAAATATTTTAATGGTTAGTTATAAAATTTAATATACTATTTAAACTTATCTACAAATATTCGGGAAAAATTATTTTGATTAATGAAAATCAATTAATTAGAAAATATTAAATAGAATTTTCTTGTCTCAAAATACAAATGACCAGTTTTTTTTTTTTTTAATTTAAATTACATTATTTAACATTAATTTATAAAAATGTTAAATATTTTTTTTCCAATTATCCATAAATATTATTAAATTAATTAAAAATGACGATTTTCTTGAATTAACTAAATTAAAAAATTTCAAGTTTATCCCATATCCACCGATAAATTTAATCATGCACAAATATTTTCGATTAAAAACTACATTAATTAAAAAAATATATTAATTAGTTTTTTTTTTTTTTTTAGTTTTTAACATTGTTTTTTGGTTTAGCATAAAAAAATCATAAAAAATAAAAAAAAAACTTAAATTAAAGAAAAACCGGGTAGACAAATACAACGTAAATGGTTTTATTTTTGACGCGCTCGGCAGGAAGGCTATAAATTATCCTTAATTTTGAAGAATATAAAGCAAATAAGAGGAGATTGTAATCAACATAAAAATAAATTATTATAAAATAAATAAATAAATAAAAAAATTAACTAAATAAATAAATAAAGATTACCTACAGAGTAAACAAAAATTATGTAATTTAAAAAAAAATTATGTATAAATTATGAGATAAATATAGAAAAAAGCATGCATACATACAAAAAAATTTATGTAATTAATCAAATTTTTTGCAATCATTTTTTTTAGTCTAACTAACAAAAAAAGATAGTTCTGTGAAAAAAAAATTACAAAAGTATAAACTACTATTTTACCTTCATCATCTGAAGAATAGCTATTATAACCAGTATTTGTATGCGGTTCAGAAGGACTTCTTGTAATATTTCCTTGAGATGCTAATACATTTGGATTACTGCCTAATTTAAGTATAGACGGTGAACCATTCATTTGTACACCTTTACGTGTTAATGGTGATTGTAACATACGTTGTTTCCATTCTAATAAACGTTTCATACTTTCTTCACGTTTACGTTCACCCTCCTTTAAAGATGTTGTTGATGTTGCTATTGTTTCATCTGTATCACAATTTTTTGGTAATCGTGCACTTGCTGATCTTAAAAATTGTTCATTTTGTTGTAAACGTAAATGATAATCTTTTGCTAATACCGAAGCAGCTGTATTTGTTTTTATTCTTGGTACACTTTCAGATCCTTTAATTAATATATTTTCATTAAAACTATCATTTTGTTTTATTGATCTATTATCACCATATGTATTTTCAAATCGTATATTCATTTCACTTGAATATGGATGATTAATATTTTGATTACGGATATTATTGTAATTTGTTGGTAATGTTGTTGAAACTAATGGAGGTAAATTTGTTCCAGCAGGTGATGAATGTTGTTGCTGTTGATTTTGTGGTTTTTGTAAATATAATGCACTTTGACGCATTTTTTCCGCATAACTTTCTTCTGAATAATAATAATTATCTGGTGCTCGATTTATATCTAAACTTGATTTTGGTCTTGGGGCGCGTTTTGATTCAGATTTATTTTGTATTGCACCTTCAATTCGTGCTTCATATTCCAAAAAATCAGCTGAATGTGGCCGAGTAATACCACTTGGTTGTAATAATTTATTACGAAGATTTACATTCGAAACATGAGTTGCCTAAAAATAACAACACAAAATATAATTTTACATAAATTTGTACTATTAAAAATTCAGTAAAAAATTTACCTCTAAATTAGTAGGTGTATATCGTGATGGCATTGGTGGAATATGTTTTTGATTGTTATAAGTTGGGGGACTCAATGGACGTCTATATGCTAATTCTGGATGAGTAGCTTGTGCATGTTGTTCTTGTTGTGTTAAATTGTAAATATCTTCGTAATCAGAAAAAAATCTTCCTTGTAATCGACTTTTTGATCTTCCATAAGCATCAGGGGTTCGTCTTTCTACATTCGGATATGTTATCGCTGAACCAGTACTCATATAATTATATGGTCTTGTTTGTTGTCTTTGTATATATAAATTTTTATCACCATACATTTCATCATTTAAACGATTTTGTGCAAATAATTGAACCATTTCTTGTAGCTCTAAATTCGAATTTGGGTTATTTAATTGATCATGATGCAATTGATGAACTGAGGGTGATTTTCTATAATCATTTTCAATTCCTGTTCTTTGTTCATTACTTATATAATAATTAGAATTCTTTTTACTATTATCAAAGTCTGACGGATGATGCTGATATTGATTGTGAGGAATTTGATTGTCCGAAGTATTTTTAACGTGTAATTTTGATGTAACATTTCCTGTTCTAGTATCATAAATTGCATGATGAGATTTATGTTCTATATGTCTTCCTTGCTGACTAGGACTGTTTTCAATTCTGGTAAATAAAACAATATAATTATGTATAACAATATAATTATAACGTATTAAATATAATTTATACTTACTTGTCAATATCTGGACTAGGTGATGAATAACCACCATCATTAATTCTACGTGGTTTTGGTGGAGCATTTGCATATAATGGTTGTATTCCATTACCAGCACTATCCGGCCCGACTGGTGTTAATGGTGGATGGTGTACAGTAAATTTATTATTGCTTTGGAAAGTATTAATACCAGAATCAGAATTTTCACCAGTATGATTTGCAGAAGAAAAACTGGGCTGTGATGTTTGATCTGAATCACTGCTAGCTTGCATTAATGTTGCAGCCATCAATGCTTTTACCCATTGGCACATTTGTTCAGAATTTTCAGCAGCCAGCCAATATGTTCGCATATTTGTATGTTCACATTTAAAAGCAAATTTTCTATAGATTTTATCTTCGGGTAAACAAGCGGACACTGTATACGATGGTAATAATATTGATCCCAAAAGTTTTTCTTCTTCAGGTCCTTTGTAATAATACAAACAATATTCGGACAAAACAAACCAACGTTTACGCCAAACTTTAAGGCCATCTGAACCTTGTTTATATAACCATCCAGATAGTGTAACTTTAGCTGATTCAGGGCGTTTAGTTATTGGTGATTTAAGAGCTTGTATTGTACCAAAACTTTTCTTCCTTTCAGCAGGAGGATGTGATGGACTTTTTGTTGTTGATGATGAAGATTCTTCGGTAGAAGATGTTGGTGTCTTTTTATGTTTTATACTTGTTGGTGTTACATTTTTATTACCAATTCCGCCAGATATTTGTGTTTGACAAGCTTGATTTACGACATGGCCAGGATGATTTTGCTGAATATATACTGGGCTTGGATCACCTGAGGTCGTACCTATAATTGCCGATTCCGATTTATTTTGCACTGTTAAATTAGAATATTGTTTTTGTGGAAAATTATTTGGATCTTGTTGCATTTGCCGACCTGGATACGTATTCGCCTGATGATAATGATTCGACGGATGTTGAATTTTTCCTCCTTGTCCATATTCAATTTTTATAGGTCCTTGTGCTGGTTGAAATTGTGTACATAAATTTAGGCTTGTTGGCGGTACATTACGATGTGTTGCCTGCATCATAGGTAATTGGTGTTGTACTGCTTCTAAATTAACATTCGATTGTACTGAAGGCGAACCCGACATACTGTATGGATTTTGTCTTTGAAAATGCGTTTGAGGTATAGGTGGATTGAGAGCTTGTCTCATGGCAAAGGTTTTCTGTTGTTGTGCCAATGCTTCATTTTGTGTTTGAATTTGTATACACATTTTTGCTTGCTGCAATTGCTGGTATTGTTCTTGTAAAGATTGTACTGGACTTGGTTTTGAATCAGAGCTGTTATCTAACAATCCCTTAGTATTTAAAGCTTTTATATGATAAGCACGTGCTTCACGGGGTGTCTGATATAACATTTCTGTTCCATACGGATTATGTGGCTGTTGCTTTATCATTTGATGTTGTTGATAAACATTTTGTAAAGCAGTTGATTTAATTGTCATATTATGTTGTCCAAGAGATTGTGGTGATGAATCCATTGGTGTTAATTGACTACTACTAGAGGATGGAGTTTGTTGATTATTTGATTTTGAATGGCTTTGTTCGAAATTTGGTAAAATACTATGGTATTGACCATGTTGGTTTTGAAAAACAGTTGCATAATTCATATTATGATATTCATCCATTGTATTTGGTGGCGGTTGATGATAACCTAATGCTATTTTTTTTTGTGGTGCTAAATGTGAATTAGCATACTGAAATTGTTGTAATTTTTTGCTCTCCATGTTGGCCGTAAAAAGAGGCGGAGATTCAAACCTTAAAAAAATAAAAAAAAATATTTGAATAAAAATAAATACATATTATTCATTAATATACAATTTCTTTTTAATTATATGTGATATGTAATTATATTTTATATCATTTATGTTTAAAATATTAAACTTCTAATTGCTTGTGTTATCCCCAAAACTCGGTAAATAACACAAGATTTAATTATAAAACCTAAAACCAAATCGATGTTTGTAAAATTAATTTTATATGATATCAATAAATATGTAATAAATTAAATAAATTTTTTTTAAACATATCCTCTTTCAGTCGTCATTATTATAATTCATATTAAAATTTGTATAAGTATTTCTCCTTACGAGTTGTATACATATAAAAATATACATAGTTTTTTTATTACTATTTTAAAAATTTGGGTCATATAGGATTTTCTGCTATTCTATATCTAAAACTAACCCTAAAAAAAAAAATTTTCTTTCGTGGAAAAAAATTTTAATTTCCAATTCAATCAACCAAAATAGGTCAAATTCTCAACAAAAAAAACGTACAAAAATTTTTGATTTTAAATATTTTTAGTTGAATAATTATCTGACATACAAAAAAATTGTGTATTTAAATAAATTTTTATTTTTATTATTTATTTGCCAAATTTCTCGAACAATATTAACACTAAATTACTAATGTAAATTTATACACAAATATAATAAATATAGTTTTTTTTTAAATAAAAAAAAAACTATGTTTTTCTAATTAAATCTTACCAATCCCACAATTGCCAAATGCAAGTGAACATTTTGCCAATTTTTTTTATTTAATTTAATTTTTTTTCGTTTGTCGTATATGATATGAATATGAATTTGCTGAATATGTTTTTAGTATCTTAAATATTAAAAATCGTTGCACTTTAATTTGAATTTTTTTTTTATTATTATTATTTTCATACAAAATAATATTAAACTACATGTTTATGGGTCAACTTTTAATTTCATTTATGACGTATATTAATGAATTCTTTTTTCTTTTAATGGACTATTTTCCTTAAAAAACAAGAACACCCTAAAAATTATAAATAAAAAGTTTTAATATATTGTTATGGTAAATTTAGGATAAAAAAAAAACATAGCAAAGAAATACCATTTTTTTTTTTGGTTACTAAAATTAAATATTGATTTTTTACCAAAAAAAAAAAAAAATTGTGAACAGAATTTTTAATTTTATCGTATATTTGTAAAATTTTGATATTAGTCTTTAAAAGTATCAAAAATTTTGAGATACGTATCAGTAAATTAGGAGAATACTTAATTTTAGTAGTCAAAAAATTATATACCATGTTTTTGTCAAAAAATATATTTTATAACAATACATACTCTAACAATTATAATTTATACAAAATCATTTCTATTAAAAATTGAGCTTTAATATATTAATTTCACTCAAATAGGAAATAATACCACAAAAAAAATTTAAGATAATTTTTTAAATATTAAATTAAAAATAAATTCAAATTTTTATTAAACATATTCTTAAAGTATATAAAATATGATTTTTAAAAAAATTATTAAAAATTCACAAAAATGTTTTATAATAAATCATATAAAATTTTTCATTATTTCACATAAAATTTAGTTTTTCTTCTTTCAAATAAGATGAAATATTAAAAAAAAAATTATATAAAAAATTATTTTAATAAAGCTCCTTCAGGGTGTGTAATACTTCCTGATTTATAAATGTCTTTAAAAAAATGTGTTTTATTATAAAAATTTCAATTAAATATTGATTACACTATTTAAAAAAATGTGTAAAAGTATAAAAACTCTATAATTAACAAAATTGAATTTAAATTGTATAAAAAAAGTGAAGAGATGTTAAATAAAACACATATTTAATTTAAGGTTTTAGAAAAAAAAAATTATTTGTAATAAATTTTCTTAAAATAACAACCGTCCATTTTAAAGGATATATGAAAACTGAAATTAATTACTTAAAAGTATGAAAAAAAGAGTGATTTTATATGAGAGAATTCATCATAACTAGAATAGTAACAAAATTGAGAAATATATTTATTAGACATTCCTTTAGAATCCATTTGATATCCTTTTAAGTTTTTCTCAGTTTATTAGAAACAATACGAATCAATCTCTTTTCAGAGTCCTTTTCAGAAGATTTGGCACAGATTTCTCAAAAATCTATTAAAAAGCTTTTTAAAAATAATAAATTTATATTTTTTGTAAATAAAATATACCGTATTAATGAAATTACGTAGGAAAATATGTAAATTATATAACACGGAAATAACAAATTTTCTTTTAATTTTCCCCATACAAAAGCAAAAAAAAAAAAAAATTTCAATCATGCGCATCTTTTATTATATCTGAAATATGAGTGTTTTTTTTTTAGATAAAACTTTCTATAATTCATTTTTTTTTTATAAATAAACTCTTATTTATAAAAATAACAAGAAAGTATATTAATTTTCCATCGTTAGATGGCATTAGTGGTAAAGCTTAACATTATAAATAGGCAGATAAAATTTAATTTTTATATATGTACATATCATTATTTTTTAAGTATACTAATTGAACTTTATGCTTCATCTAAATTTGAAGTTTATTTTAATAAAAAAGGATTTCTGGTTCGGTAAAATTATAATTTAAATTCGTTTGTATTTCTCATTTGATCCTTAAAGTTAATATAAAAAAATTTCATTTTAAGTTAAATGATATTACAAGAAAAAAAACCAACCAAAAATGTCGGTTAAAAATTTCTAGAAAATAATTAATTCTGTTTACTTATTTATAAATATATACATTAATATTTCAATCACATGACGACAGGTTATCATGTACAAGCAGTGAAAGCTTATGTTATTGATCTCATGATTTCATACTACTATATGGTAAAAAAAATATATAAAAAAAAAATAAAAATCATTTTAAATTAAATGAAAATCTGTATTGAAGCGAATTTATTTGATTTTCGTTGTACTTCAATGAATTTCCGATTATTTTATATTCATTAATTTGCAATTTGCAATGAAACAAGTTTACCATTTTATGGTCATTTTGGTCATTTCATGTTGTGTTGACAAAAAATATATACATTAATACAACATAACATTTCTATAGTATTATAAAGAGAGCTATTTTTTTTTTATAATAATATTTAGAAAAATTGTGTTATACTCTTTACTATAGTAAATAGGGTTAATATAACTAAAACCTATATATTAATATTGTTTAGATAGAGATTGATATTCGTACGTGTAATATTTATAATAGAAACGTTACGATGAAGTTTCAAATAAAACAGAAAAATGGAAAATAAAAGTCTTGAGCTGAGTAACCAGGGAACTATGTAAATAACAACTTATAAATTATGAAATATGATTTAATTTTTAACTGAATTTTTATATACATAGTTTAAGATTTATAGCAAATTTTAACTGAATGTTTTGATGCTATTATTATAATAATAATAAATGTAAATATGTACGTATTTTAGTTTATAAACGTTTTGAATTGAAATAATATTCAAATTATATGTATAAAAATATAATCTTATTTTAAAAAAAATCATTTTAACAAGAATCAGTTTTAAATTCTCTAACTGACATTCTTTTATATTTAAAATAAATTTATCTTATAACTGAATAGTTCTGTAAACACCTGCATAATTATAATACATACGTTAAATATAGACAAACTGCAATTGAGTAGAATATTTCCGTTTCATTAGGGTTTGAATTTGAATACAAAAAAAAAAATGTCAGTATTAAAGTTAGTCATATGTTTAAAAATTCAGAATAACATTTTCTACATTTATCAACGAAACACTTTCATATTTTATTTTTTTTTAGAAAAATGTATAAGAGTTTATTTTCTTCTCGAAACTATCAATATTTTATATTAACAACACAACCAAAATTATAATTTTTTACCATCTAATAATATAATCTTAACAGGTAGATTTTACCTAGTTTTTTTTCCTATATATCAAAATATAAAATTAAATCTCAACAAAACAAAAAAAACATCATATAAAAAGTAAATATTTTCTCAGCTTCAAAAATGATGACGAATAAAATATATAAAAGCAAGAAATGCCCAACAAAATAAAATACATGAAAAAAATATATTTTAATGTCCATGAATAATAAAATATACATATGTATCTATAATACATATATATATATATATATGTACAACATAAGAAAAAAATACAACATTCCTCAAAGAATTGATGACGAAGGCATTGGCTTTTAATGTTCTCCACAAAAAATAACAAATTATATTATGTTACGGTAGGTATTTTTATTTTTTCCACTACTAATACCTTAAAAACCATTTAAGTATATTATTTTTATATTAAATTGATTTTTACATAAGTTCGTAAATTAATTTTATGAACAATAATAAAACAATTCAAAAACATGTTTTAAAGATATTATTAAAAAAAAAAATGCATAAATGGATTAATAATTTATATTCCTCAGGTGTTTTGTATAAAACAAATGTTTTCCAACATAAATGGATATTGAATCTGATACATTATTAAAAACATAAAACAAGACAAATAAAAAAAATATTTTTACCTTTTATTTTAATCCCAAAAAAAGTGAAATAGGTGTTTTCCTTAAACACAGAATAATCACAAAAATAATAATTATTAAATATTATTTTTAATAAATTCTTTTTTTCTTTTGCACTTTTCACTAAATACTTTTCCTAAAATATGTATTTTTTTATGTTTCTCTTGTTCACTAAAACAAAAAATAATTTTTAAATTCTTAATGAAAATTTTATCGATTTTCTTTCCGTCTTTCAATGTTGTTGATGCACTGCACAAAATAAAACTAACTATAATTACGAACAACTGAAAAAACAAGTTTTTTTTTTTTTTAATTAACTTGCTGGTCGCTAGTAGTTTTGTATCTTTTCACTTGCTATCAATATAGAATATAAAATAATTTTATAGTTTATGTATTAGTTTTGTTAGTTACTAGCCCAATAAATACAGTGCTGGTTTTTAAAAAAAAAAATTTCAAATTATGTTTTAATAGTAGTAGAAATTTTTTTAGCTCTTTAAAATTTAAATAAAAATGTTGCTAGCATCATTTAACATATACAATCTAAACGATATTTAATATCTTTTTTTTTTGCCTATTTAGATATGTATTATATGTGTGTAAGATGATAGTAAAAAGAATAATATACATTTGTTATAATGATCACAGGAGAGATCACTAGTATTTATTTCTGCTGAACAAACATATTTTTTTTTGGTGAAACATTTTATGAAAGACATTTTTTTTAAATGTACAATTTTATGACTGGAATATTAAATAAATATTTTATAAGAATTGTAAATTTTATTTATTTTATTTAAATCAGGCAGTCGTTTAAAATATTTTCATGTTTTTTTAGAAACCATTACCATTAAATAAAATAAATAATTATAAAAATAAGTCTTGTACATAATAACTAGGATAGTTAAAAAAAAATATCAAAATATTTAAAAACACACCTTTTCCGTTTTCTAAAAAAATAAAATAAAATTCAAAAACACCAAATTCATTCGCACCTGTGTAAGTTAGTTGAACCGGTTTCTTGTTTGTTTTCAATTTCGAAATATTTTTTTTTATCTGACACAAATAAATTTTTAAATATTGAGTGTATCTTTATTTCTATGATAAGGATTGCCAACGTAAAAATACAATTTATTTATTTTTTAATCAAAATTTTATGTTTGTTCAATTTTATGCTGTAATGTTTTCTAATACGTTTTCTCTATTTAGGGTATTTTATTGGACCAAGTTCTTACAATTGAAAAAATAATTACTTTTATTTTTTTATCTTCAGTTTCGGTAAATTTCAAAAATTATTTTGTGTATTTAATCAAATATTCTTTATTTTATTTAAGCATTTGTTTTATTATTTATAAAATATAAAATGTATTTTTATTTAACAAAATGTTTTAACATTATATATAATAAGACTGTATTTTAATTTAATTTAAAATGATTAGAATGATTATAGTAGTTTTTCTGAGTTTATAATATCGTTTAAATTTAAAGATTCTGAAAATAAAATGAGTTAACTTTTGATATTCGCATTTAGTAAGTATACAATAAATATTTTATAAATTTAAATGTATTGGCATCTTATTGAATTTAAATATTCTGACGAGTAACAGAACTCCATGGTGTTGGATTATGTGGTAATGTTGTTGAAATTGTTTTATTAACAAGCAATATGCAAGCATAAGGTGATCCTGTTGCACCAGATTCTGATTCAGCAGATTGTAAATTTGAATTTTCGGTAGAAACGATTAATTTGTTTTCTTCCTTAGATCTTATGTACAAAATATTATTTTAAAAAAAATAGTAATATATTAATATCACAAAAATAGAAATATTATAATCAATTTTTCCAACCAAAAATTATTAGCACAATACTTTTGTAAGTAATGAAATGAATTTTTCTTGTTATATAAAGCATTCCTCAAATGAATAAGCTTAAATTATTTTATTCGAGGTAGTTAAATTATTTTCTTTTTTCTTCAATAAAAAAAATAAAAAAATTTCTGTTTTTATTCATGCTCAAACAACGAACGTCGTCTTCTGAAACAAAAAATATATATTTAAAAGCATATAAACCGCAATTTATAAAAAGTCATATAATATTAAAGTATCATAGAATGTTCGATATTTATTAAAAATATAGTTGAGCTGGCAATATCTTAATTATGTGGTATTGTGGAAGATATTTAATGTATTTTCTTATTCATCTCAATAAATATTTTAATGTTATTCCTGTATAAATTTGCAAAGCAAAAATTTGGGCATATAATCAATAATGACAACAACCACACATTTTAGATATATACAAGACAATGAAAACGCCTGTAAGGCATGCAATCGAAAATCTTTTATATTCAAAATATAACTTACATTTTATCTTCATCTTCTAATGGAGACGATTTACTAAAAAAAAAATACATATTTGTATTTATTTTAAAAATAATATTTAAAATATATTTTACTCGTTCGATTCCTTAGGTCTTAAAGTAACTGCAGCAACTTCAAATATCCCAATAAAGAACGAAAGCATTAGCGGACCAAATATAGCTCCTTGCCATCCCAGCCAATACATTCCACCAGCAATAGCCAAACCAGTTAAATATGGATGTCCACCCCTACAATTAATTTCTTTTATAATAATATATACAAGGAAAAAAACCAAAATTTTACCCTTTCATTTCTGCATAAACTTCTGCTTCAAAATATGGTGGAACAAAAAACATAAGCAGAATAAGAATAACTCCGGCATAAAGACGATCTTGTGCCAGCCAAAGTTCCAGGAAAGCTGGAAAAGCACACCAATAACTTCCTAAAAATGGGGCCGCTGATAATATTGCTGCCAATGCCGCTGGTAAAAATATTATTCTTGCCCCTATGATAGTATGTATAACCCATGCAAACATTCCTTGAAATATGGCACACTTAAACATTGCAAGAAGAACACCCGAAATTGAATTTTCTAATGTTTCTGCAATTTTCGAACCAGATGACACTCCTAGGTATTCTCCAAACTGCATTGGGGCATATTTTGTATGACTTGTACTTAACAGATAGAACAGTGCCGTAAAGAAAACTATCTGAATTATAATAATTTTTTTTTCTCTAATATGTTAAAATATCTTAATATCTTAAAGATACATACCATATCAAGAATAAATTCTATACATGCTTGTCCACCAGATAGTAAAAGGGAGAATATTTCACCAGTTACGCCTAATATTAATGAGATATTCGTTCGAATAATGTGCCATAAGGATTCAGTTACTTCCAATATCGTATTTGTATTACTTTTCGCCCATCCCAGGATACCCTGTTTAGCCACTAAAACTAGCTCTTTAAAATGTTCTTTATTAAAAATAAAAGCACTTGTTAGAAAGAAAACATGCATTTGGACAAAATGAGATATTAAATTCATATTATATGATTGAAATTTTACATAAAATTTCTTATTATTTTCATACCAAATTATGTAATTATCAATTTCGATTTAAATTCCAGTTTAATATAATTAATTTGAATTATTATTTACTTGAGCGTCTTAAAAAAAGTAAAAGTTGAAAAATAAAAATAAACAAAATGAAAAATGAATATTATCAATTATTTAAAAACCCCTAAACCTATGCAAATAAAATTATTAAAGCATTTAAATCTGGTAATTTTTTTTTTTTTTGAAAAAAATAAATATTTACCGGGATTATCAACGATATCACCAAATGTAGTTTTCAGTGCTTCATGAGGTATTCGGGGTCCAAATGTATCCGTTTTATTAAAATCAATCCAATATTGTATAAGTCGATCCCAAACATGTAATATTTGATTTTTTAATTTTGTACCATGTACTTCATCCGCATCTTTTAGCATTTCATCAATATACTGTTCAATTCTTCGTCTTCCATAATGGTGTGCATTATCAAGTGCATCATCTATTGAATCTTGTATATTAGCAGGTAATATATTAATTAATTCGGGTCGATCAGTAATTGTTTTATTAATTAAATCTTTTCCCAAATATGCGACTTCAATAGTTTCTGAATATATATTAACACAGAAGAATACACTTACAAAAATTGTAACTAATATCATTAAAATAATCATCAATATTGATGTAAATAAATCTATTGAAGATTTAAGTGTATTTCGAATATATTTTTGCACAACATAATTTAATTCTAAAAGACCCGGCAACCACAATGGTAAAACAGCACTATGATGATCCAAACACCAAGTCTAAAATATTACAATTATTAAATTTTCTATAATTTTTCCATTAATATAACTTTGATTATTACTTTTAATTGATCGTAAATTTTGGTAAATAATGAATTTGATACACCAAACACATTACCCATTGTATAAAACATATGAACAGCTATTGGTATAATTGCGAAAAAACATAGTAAAATATTTCGATATAAAAATGTAACAATACAAGCATAAAATAAATATTTTAAATAAAAATCACTCATTGTTGTGGAGTCATCTATTACATTTATATCTTCAGTGAATGAATTTTCATCATTTTTTTCATAAGCAATAGATACAGCTTGATGAAAAGAATTTTTATCCAGTAATTTTAATAAACCATCAATGGTATTGGTATTGTTTTCAGTTTTTTGTACATTATATATGAGTCCAGCAATAATGATAGTAATTATCAATATGAAAAGAGGAACTTGTAGTGCTCCCAGAAAACTACATCCATATGCAATTAAAATAATCCATAAAGTTTGGCCAACAATAATAAAATTCCTACTATTTTCTTGTCGCCAAAGAAACTTGACAGCTGTTATATATAATATTGTAACAAGAATTATCTGTAAATATATTTTAAAAATCGTTAATGAATTATATTTCAATTATATTTTAATACAAACCTGATAAATAGTTAAAAAATTAATTATAGTTGTGAATATTGAATGACCAAACATAATAAGTCTTAGTATTCCGCAGCAAACATTTTTGGGAGCATACATCATCAATAACTTAAGTACCGTGACAATCGATAGACCAGCTATTAATATTTTCCAATGTTTTGTTATCCAATTAACCAATAATCTTCCTGAAGATTCTGCAACTTGTATTGGAGTTAAAGCAATAGCAACAAAGACATTTAAATCTCTTTCTTCGAGATCTCCAAACCAATTATTTAAAAGTGATGCTAGTTTTCTTTTAAATGGAAATAGAACTGCACCAATAAGGAATGCCCATATTAATGGCCGTACAAACGGCCCCAAAATAATACAAACTGCAGCAAAAGCTAAAATTCCAGCAGCAATTAGAAAGTTATACAAAGCAGTTTTAAAACTTTCATGATTTGTTGCACTTAGAAATTTATTCAAAACACTTTCAAAGGATCGGTCTCTTTTAATAGAGTTTTGGCGATTCATATTTAATTAGGCACCTTAACAATCATTTAAACTTTTTTTTCCCTGATTTGTATTACCAATTAATATAAATAATCCATTACGTCATACTTATTTATTGACAATTCCAATGTTTTGACGTCCTTCCTGAGTGCAGTTAAAGTGGGTAACCTGTGAACATTATTTAATGAAATAAATCTGTGACACATTTGACATTTAATGGATATTTAATAAATATGATTAACACTCCGCTCCCGTCAAACTCTTTTTTTTATAGTAAAAGCTCATTTTTTATTGACTGTGGCAAGATGTTAAGTTTTCGAAAAATTCGAAGTTCGACACAGAAGCGAATGGCAATATGTTATGACAAAATCGACTGTCGATTTGTTCGACACAGTATCATTTGTGTTTTACATCTGTGATAGAGAAGCGAGCAAATAAAATGTAAGTAAAAATAATTGTATTAATAATATTTATTAATAAATAAGTGAATGATATTCAATCAAATTAATTGAATTATATTAGAATAAATATTATTTGTTTTTCTTATCTAAATTTAGGAATAATTTAAAAAAAATAACAACAATAAATCAATTCAACATTATGCTGGATTTTTTAGAAAATAATTCACAAATGGTCACCGGTGCATTTATTAAGGCCAGCAACAATAAATGCAGTGTAAATGAACTTTGGAAAACACTTACTCAATTATTAAATGCAGAAGGTTTTCCAAATAGAGATTGTGATGGCTGGAAGAAGGTAACAAATGAATACAAGAATAATTTAAAACTCTTATTAATATTTTTAATTGTAGGTTTGGTTTGATTTAAAAAATAAAACAAAAAAAAAACTGAGAAAACAAATGTCAGAAAAAAATAAGACTGGTGGAGGAACAAATCCAGTAATTTTAACAAAAAATGAAGATAGAGTTGTAGAACTAACAGGAATGGAAACTGTTGTGGTAGGACTACCTGGCAATGATTTTGGAGCAGCAGACCATTTCGATGTTATAAATACAGATGAAGTATTTGGATTTGGAGAAGGTACATCGCAACCACAAATTCCACTTGCGCAGAACGAAGACGCAGTTACAAAAATAAATCCAAATCCAAAAGTAACACCCAAATTATCAAAGAGATTTAGACCGACAACACAGGCAAGAATTTTAATGGAACTGCAAATTAACAACAAAAAACAGGAGAAATTTAATGATAGTGTATTAGAATTACTCAAAGAAAGAAATGAAATAGCAAAAAGAAAAGCCGATGCCGCTGAAGAAAATAATAAAATTAATTTAAAGAGATTGAAGATAGAGGAAGAGATGCTGTATATAAAAAAAAATAAACAGGAGACTGTATATTTTTCATAGAATTAATAATTACTTCTTCCAGCCATCACAATCTCTATATAATAATTTATAATTTTAAGTGTTTTATATATATAAGTATTTTAGTTTATAAGTTTTTTACCAAAAATAAGTGTTATAACAAAAATGAACTGACTTAATCAAAAAATAAATATTTTAGTTTATAAGTGTTTTATATATAACTGCCTTACTCAAAAAATAAGTATTTTAGTTTATAAGTGTTTTATATATCGTAACCAAAAATGAACTCCTTAAATACTAAAAATGTATTCTTTTTAAAAAAATATTTTATTTTATTTAATGTATAATAATACTATGTTTATTTTGTTTTAATTGAAATAAAAATTATATTTATTATACAATATAATACTATAATTATTAAAAACATCATCTTGAAATTAAATTTAATAAGTTTTCACGATTTTGTGTAGCAGTTTCATCAATATCATCAGCTTCCTCATCATTTTCAATTACGTGCAATTCATTTTCTATCAAAATATTATTTAACAATGCACTGCTGTCCTCAATCTCATTTAAAGTTTCATCAATAAATTCAGAATTGTAATGTAAGCTTATATTAAGTAGAGCGCAGCATACATTGATAATTTTAATGACTTTCCTTGGATCATATCGCAAAACTCTCTCTCCAAGTAAACATCGAAATACTATTTTTAATACACCATTCAACCTTTCAATTGGATTTCTTGCTTGAGCATGTACATGATTAAAATGACTTTGCGCTTCAGTTATTTGGTTATTTTTAAATGGTGTTATAAGCCATTTCTCCAATGGGTAACCTGAATCTCCAAGCAGCCACGAATTTCTATTTCCATTTGCATATTCAGCTTCTAATTTACGCCTTTCAGCTGACATAGCCCATATTCCAGCATCGTGCGCAGAACCTGGATAACGAGCATTAACTGCTAAAATTTTTAAATTATAGTTGCATATCTGTAACAAAAAAAAATTATATTTTATATACATTTATATTACATTTTGTAATAAAATTTTTGTAGGTATACTTACCAACTGAACATTCAACGAATGTGTTCCAAATCTATCTACATAAAGATGTTCATTTTCTTGAGGTGCAATAATGTTGACATGAGTGCCATCAACACATCCAAACACTCCAGGCACGCCAGTTTTTTCATAAAACCGCTGTTTATAAAGTAGTTTTTCACTTTCATTTGGAAATTTAATCCACTTTGAGCATATTTTTCTTTCCAATGCACAGGTTATATCATATATTGCTCGTGAAATCATGGATTGATCCATAGAATGGAGCCAAATATCTCCAATAGTTCGTTGATAGGAACCGGTAGCATAAAAATTTAAAACCGCAGCTAATTTCGTGGACAATGCTACTTTTGTTGAAGTTGATCTACTATTTTCCAAAAATTCAGGTTCATTTTCAATTTCTTCTAATAAATATCGAAATACGTCCTTAGATACTCGAAATGATTCTTTGAATCTGCAAATTATTTTATTTTTTTTAGGACTTATTTTAGTCAAATCTATAAATATGTAATTACTTTTTTGTTGGCACATTTAAAACATTGTAGCGTTCACGTAAAAATCGTCTTTCATGTCTATAATTTAGTTCTTCTTCACTTTCATCACTATCTTCCAATAATAAAACATTCACAATATTCATTATTTTAAAATTTAAATTGTAACCCGATTCAATTTACTATTATTTTTATGTAAACACAAATAATAAGTTAATATTTTTTTTTGTTTACAAACAAAAAAATATCAAAATAAATTTTCGAAAAAATTAAATGTCAACATCAATTTTCGAATCGATAGGCGAAGCGAGAATTTCTTAACATACTGCCATCAAAACCATTCGAATCGATAATCGCTAACGCTTCGACAATCGAGTGATATCTTAACATCTTGCCACTGATGTAAACATTATTCGTAACATTTTCAATATGTCTGTTAAAACTTCTTCTATTTTTTGTAAAAAATTTCATTTAATTTTATAGTATACATACTTTTAATTTAACTATTTGATTTAGCTATATTGTTGTTATTTAGTTTTTATTTAAAAATAGATTATTTCTTATAATGTAGTCTAATAAAGTGTATATTCTTTGATGACGAAATAAATAAATAATTAAATAAAAAAGATTTTTAATTTTTTATTATTGCTCAAAACAGCTAAGCGGTCGAGTGGATAGAGAAACTACCTTTCAATCGGAAGGTCCAGGCTTCAAATCCAGTCAAGGGTTATGAACTTTTCTGTGAATTATTAAATTCGGCATAGCTACCATTCGTAATTGAGCTTAAGTTAATGACAAAAACATCTCCCATCCTAAATGGGAGACCAGGAAAAATAAAAAATTCGACAAATATAGTTCACGGCATAGCAGAATGTCAAAAATTCCGAAATAGTAGGTTGGCTTGGCGTGAACAAGCTTTTTTATTTATTTTTGGAAACAAAATTTTTAACTTATAAACGGAGTTACCGATTTATTCATTCTACTTCCACTACTAAGTTGTACTCGATTCTGTTATATTATCAAGGTAACTCTACAGTAAATAAATTGACGAATTTTCCATGATTGAACAAAAATTGAAAGAATATTCCAGTTTAGAAGCTTATTTGGATCGATGTATATTTATTATCAATAATTAATTAAAATACGAAATACAAAACAATGGACATCGACAGAACGCTTAAAACTTTATCAGAACTTCAAAATAAAAAAGAACGAAAAATTGAAATTCTTACTGAAATCCGTGATCAGTTAATGGAACCTTCATCAGAAGCAAGATTTACGACGTTCCTAAAATCACCAGTTCTCTTTGATTGCATTGATGCACATAGTACCGAGTAATTTTAATTAGTATTTTTATTCAAATTGAAAATATATTATTAATTTTTCATAGAGAACAAACTACTGCAGTATGTGAAATCCTATCAATTTGCATTGCTAAGTTAAATCTAGAAAATCCTGTGTTTACACAGCTTTTAGAACGTTCCTTAAAACACGAAAATATAAATATTCGTACAATGGCGCTGAATGAATTGAAAAATATTTTTCAAAAAAATCCAGGAGTAACATCCGCCGATGTTGAATTAACTCTATTAATAATTGCTTGTTTGGATGCTGTTGAGATTGAAGTTGGCGCACCAGCTATAAAAATACTCTCTCAAATTCTTATTACCGGTTATGACAACCCATTAGTTCAAACAAGTTTTTTAGCAAGATTAGAAAAAGGTGTTTTAATACGTTTACGATTTTATGAAATAATAGTGAATTTAGCAAAAACATCATCCCCAATGTTAATGAAATTGGAAAAAATCTTAGGAAAAATGTTTGATGAATTACAAACTAATGATCTGCTATTTCAATTAAATATTTTAGAATTGTTAGTTTCACTGGCGGAACAAAATCATGGACTAGTTTATATGGAAGAACAAAAAATACTGGAAACCATTAGCAAAAGAATTGAAGAAGTCGAAGGGAATCCGTTAGATAGACTTTTGATACCAGGTTTTATGAATTTTTTTGGTAAAATAGCTTATTCGCAACCCCGTAGAATTATTGAAAATTATCCTAATATGATAATATGTCTATTTGATTGCCTTATGTCACAAGATATATCTATTTTACCAACAGCTTTTGACACTTTAGGTAAAAAATTTATATATTCAATTAAGCGGAAGTATAAACAAACTCATATTCTTTATCAGCTAATTTAGCACACTCGTCTGAAGGCAAAAAACTTCTAAACGACAACTTTCCTCAAAGAATGAAAGAAGCATTTGAAGAATTTGGTACTTACATAAGAAATTTACCAGTTGATTTGAAAAATCGAACATTTAATACTTTGGAAATTATATTTGGGCAAGAAAATGCACTGCATAGTCAAAATGAGTAAATACTCTATTGAAAGTATATTACAAAATAAAAATACATATCAATTTTATTATTTACATTACAGAGAAATAACAGAAAAATGGTGTAAATATTTAACTGGTTCAAATAATCTACAAATGTTTTTAGATATATGCAAAAATCCATTCCCTGAGATAAAAGTTTCATGTTTAAGTTTTGTAAAAACACTTTGCTCATATCAATGGGCAATTTTAGCTATAAAAAATACAGCTGGTTTTCTTGAATATTTACTAGATCGACGGAATGAATTTGATAAGGATGCACGTTTTGTGAAATATGAAATTAATAATATATTATCAAATTCAATTATTTTTGATGCACATACAATACTTTTATTTAAAAAATTTGTTAATGAAGGACCCTATTATATTGAAGGAATAGTTGAAGTAGCAGTTGAAAGCAACAGTTAAAATACAACAGATTCTATTTTTGTTCAATTTGATTTTATTTTGTTTTTTTATATACTAATTTACAAAAATTTTCAATTGCGATTTTTATAATAAATGAAATATTTATGGTGTATCACTTTCATTTTTATTTCCATAGAAATATATTCGTTAATGGGAAAAGTGAAGGCCTGCCTTGGTAATGTATATTTGGTAACTTATGTCCCAAGAATAAGTTATTAAGGTCTTATTTTTAGTAAATAACACCCTAATAGATTCAAAGCAATTTATGTTATATTATTCTGTTGCGCAACAGTGGCAAAATAAATAAATAAAATAAAAAAAAGTTCCATCAGCTGATAACGTCAAAATGCTGATATTTTTATCCTCTTCTATAATGTCAAACTAGTAAATTCATAAATTTATCAATCCTATATAAAATTAAACTTTAATTTTTATTAGTCTAATCGTTTACGTACAAACAAATAAATTTTCTTTTAAAATTTAACTTCTAAAGTAAAGTATATGATCGTCTGAGTCAACTTTTTTTTTTGTACACATTTGTGGAGAAAATTGTTCCAAAAAAGTACTCTAAAAAATGTATGTAATTTTTTACAAATATGTGGTCACCTTAATCATATATGGTAGTTCTTTCGTATAAACATTAGTATTATGTACCTCGTATAAAGATAGTGACACTTCGTTTCGTGAGTTTTTTGTGCAGAGTAAAAAAAAACAATAACATTTCAGTTGTTTAGTGAGTTGCATTTAAACTAGATTATATAAAAAATTAATGTGAGTTCAGTAGTTTAGTAACATTGGAAGGAATATAATGAAAAGTGGTATTAATAGGAAAACTCTTAATCCTGTTTTTCATAAACGAGGAAAAAAAGAAGATAACAATGAACTATCAAAAGTTCTTATTGAACAGGCACGAAAATCTGGTGTTTTGAATTTATCTGGACGTTCGCTACTAAATAGTTAGTACATATTATACTACCATATTTTATCTAATAATTTCGTAAAAATTGTTTAGCTAAATGGTCTTAGAAATAAAATAAAATTATAAATTTCATTAATAACATTTAATAGAATTCAAGGTAGGTTCACTGCTTATAACACAATGCTAACTATACATTTTCACAGTTGACTAAATAAACAATAATTGAATAATTAGAAAAACAATAATATTTTAGTTCCGGAAAAAATATGGAATTTAAACGAACCTGACGAACAAATCGATTTAAGTTTTGTTCCAAATGAAAAAGAAGAAGATGCTTGGTGGAATCAAAAAGTTCTAACGAATTTAGATTTGAGCTCAAATGTTATAATAGAAATTCCATCTGACCTTGGAAAATTATACGCTTTAACAATTCTCGATGTAAGATTATTTGTTATATAATGTTTTTTAATGCTTTTTTAAATTTTAATGTATATTCTAACTAATATTTTTAACAATTATTAGCTTCATGATAATGCTTTAACAGCTATTCCTGCTGAAATTGGAAAATTGGAAAAACTAATAAAACTTAATTTAAGTCGTAATAAATTAACAAAAATACCTGTAGAATTTTTTAAACTATCTGAATTAAAAACACTTAATTTATCTAATAATTGTTTAGAAGAAATAAACCCTGGAGTCAGTGATTTATATATGCTTGAATTATTGGTAAAGCCTTTATTAAATATGTACAATTAATACAAAATATAAATTTAAAAAATAATTGTAAAGGATCTTTCAAATAATAAGCTAACATCCCTTCCTAGTGGTATGGGTTTTTTAGTCCGGTTAACACAACTTTTGTGTTCTTATAATCAAATTAACGAATTGCCGGATGATATTTGTAGTATGAGATGTAAGTGTTGAGATAGATCAATTATTTAAATACTAAATTATTTTATTTCAAACAACAGCTTTAAATAAACTTGATCTAATGCACAATAATTTAACAAGTTTACCAAAAGACATTGGTCTTTTAACAAAGCTGAAATTAGTTTATGCTCAACACAATGATATAAAAGAATTACCAGATTTTACAGGAAATGATGTATTAGAGGAATTACACTTATCTAATAATTTTATTACAGTAATTTTAAATTTTGCTTTATATAAAAATTCAAATCAAGTAGTTAAATATTATATTTTATATAGGAAATATCAACTGATTTTTGTGAACGGTTGCCACATTTAAAAATTCTGGATTTACGGGACAATAAAATTGAAAATATACCAGATGATATAGCTTTGCTTCAAGCATTAATCCGATTAGATTTATCAAACAACACAATTCAAAATATTCCCAATACATTAGCAACATTGGCTCATTTAATAAGCTTACAACTTGAAGGAAATCCAATTCGATCAATTCGTCGTGAAGTTATACAAAGCGGAACCCAAAGAATTTTAAAAACATTACGTGATCGGACGAAAATTAGTGAAACAGAAACAATATTAGAAATGAAAAAAAGTGCGTCACATATTGGAGGGGGAGACTCGGTCTTCCCAGATAGGTAAAAATTTCAAATGAATGAAAATCGCGTGCACGAACATTTTGTGCTCCACGTTATGAATTTAAAAAAAAATTGTATTTCATTTTTTAACGTAGATTTAATATTCGAAAAAATCGGTGCTTAGTGGTAACGATGAAGAATATTGCAGATGTGCCAGATAAAGTTTTCTTAGACGCCAGAGAAGAAAGTTGCGCAATGATTGATTTTTCAAAAAATAAACTTTGTACTTTGCCTGTCGGGTAATATGATTATAGCTTCTTTAATTTATATTTCTTTTAAAATCAATTTTGTTTTAGTTTGCTTCATGTGGCAGAGTGTGCAAATGAAATTATATTTGCTAATAATTTAATAACAGAAATTCCACCATATATTTCGAAATTTAATAGAGTTTATCGTCTTAATATATCATCTAATTTATTAGGCGATTTACCGCAAGAAATTGGAAAATTAAAAATGTTAAGAGAGTTAAATATCTCGAACAATAGGTTAAAATATTTCATTAATATATTAATGTCTTAATATAATTTACTTTAAAGATTTCAGAAAATTCCAAAAGCCATTTATGAGATGCAAGGTTTAGAAATTCTCTTAGCAAGAGATAACAAAATTGATAAGATCGATGCATCTAGCAATTGTCTGGGGGCATTAAAAAGGCTCGCTACCCTTGATTTGTCGAATAACAATCTAGATCAAGTACCACCAATCCTAGGAACTTTAACAAACATCACGTAATATAATAATGAAAATATTTTTTTTTTGTAAATATAAATAGTAATTTTCTTTTGTAGAACATTGGAACTAAACGGTAACTGTTTCCGGCAACCAAGACATCAAGTCTTAGCAAAAGGAACAGATGCAATCATGTCATATTTAAGGGATCGAATGCCGGTAGAATAAAAAAATTATTTTTCGTTTGTAAATTACGTAACCTGCTTATAAAAAATTTAAAGAATAATTGGCTAGTCATTATAAAATTGTTGTGCATTTAAAAATAAAGAATTTCTGTTGTTTCTACAAAAAAATATTTTTTGTCATGCCCCAAATATAAGAAAACTATTATGGTGCTCGCACGGAGAAAATTAAGCTTTATTAAAATTTTTATAAATTGTATAATAGCCAACACATTTATATCATCAATTATTCTTTTCTACCACTTCCGATCTCAAGCGTTTTGCCAATGTTTTTCTTAACTGAAATGAAACTGACTCATCATTTGAATCTGGTATTGCTGCTTCATTTTTTCCATTTAGTATATTCTGGGCTATATGAGCAGAAGATGGGCGATCACTCCGTTTTGAAATTGATTCATTTAAATGTTTTGCTCTAGCATTTTTCTTTATTTCTACAATTTTATCTCTCTGTTCCCGAAGATATTGTTGTCGTAATTGTATATCCTCTTGAGGGATTTCTCGATTTTCAAAAAATAAATTTAATCTTTCAAATTTTTCTGACTTTCTCTCAATTTCTGCATCTGCAGATGTTTTAGCTTCTTCCAATTCATGTTGCACAACCTTTTCTATTTCTTTAATAACTGCCACATCATCATTCTGGACATCAAAACTTAAATATGTGATTTAATTATGTTATACTTATTAAGTTTAAATTTACTTATAAAATATACCCTGTCAACGAATTATTTCTATTATCTTCTACATCATCATAATTTTCATTGGTTTGTGAAATGGAATTTTGTTTTCGTTCAATCAAATCTAGAGCTTGTAATTGAATTTCTAAATTCCGTTGAGTCATCATTTTTACAAAAATTTTAATATCATTTGCAGCCCATATCTAATATAAAGATTAATTTGTTATTGCTGTAAACTAAAAGTGTTTATTAGACCTGTTGAAAGAGACCCTGTTGAAAACTAAAGGGATTAGTTGGTTGTTGTTGATTTCTGCCTTCAAGACATGCAATTTCAAATTGTTCTGGATTTATTTGCATTTCTTCCATAAAACTACCTAACATAAAATCAACCAAATTTTTATATTCTTGGTGGATTTTCAGATATTCATAATTAGAATCCTGCTGTTTCGTATCGGGATCGAAAACTGAAAATCGATTTTTATAATTGTTTTTTTATTATTATTGTAAGATTTTTTAATTACTGAAACATTTCTCTTCAATGAAAGTCTGAAGTGGAGCATTCCATACTGGACCATGTAAAAAACAAACTAAAGAATCAAATACCCATGAATTATCGTCACTCATTTTTCTATGGATTATATCACAAAAAACTACAAAGAAGTACTAAAATAATGACAAGACGAAAGAACTAGAATAATTGTGTTACAACATTATTGTTGCTATGGTAAAGAAAATTCGACAATCAGATATACCCCAAATAATTGGGGAATATTTTAAATGACCACAATGGATAAGCTTCAAATAAATTTATTATTCTCGGGAATATAATTATGGGAGACAGACTGAGATAAAACTATATTTAAACTTTTATCTTCAATTGCTGATTTTTTCTTTATCAAAATTCACTTACCATTTCATAATTCTAATTCATTTCAAATTAAATTAAATGAATCTTAATATAAAGAAGTTTTAGTCCAAAAAATAGAAATCTCTTAATATTTAGCTAATTTTAATTTTGGTTATTATTGTTTCTTTTATAAGCAATTCATATATCTTGTAAAGAGATATAAGATGATTGACATTTTTTTTTTGAAAACGTAGAAAGAAAATTATTTAGAAATAATAAATGAAAAATAAACATAAATAAAAAATTATCAATATATTTATGGGTATGCAATTAAATTTAAAGATCGCTCCGCCACAAGAGTTATCACATTAAACATAAAATGAATATGTATATATATTATATATATAATTTTTATTTAGAAATTTGCAGAGTAAAAGACTAGAATCACTGTTTTCCTAAAAATTATAGGATTTGTTGTGATTCGGACTTTAAACAGTTTCTTTTTTAATTAATGAATGTATTTTCTCTACACTAATGTAATTTTTTTTACTATATTACATACAAACTTAAGAGTATAATTTATAATTTTCTTAAAAACTGAATATAATTTTAGTTCCATAAATAATAATTAAAAAAAAATTTAAAATTTGTTTTATGAGTTTTAACGGTGATTCATTTCTGTTTTTTCCTTTTAGTTGCTTTATTTTATTTATATTAAAAATATATTTTTTTTTCAATGTTTTTTTGGAGAAAAAACTAAAAATTCTCTGTTTATTTCTTATCTTGTTAAAATGATTTTAAAGTATATATATATTTAATATAATTAATTATATTTATTTACTATTGCTATGCTAGACGAGCTTTTTTTTGTTGTGGCGCAGTGACAATATCCTCGTCATCATCTTCGTCTGAATCGCCCTCATAATCCACCAAACCCTGTAAAGAAATACGAATTAGTTTTTAAATTGCTTTTCAATATAAAAAAATATATAATTTTTTATTAACAATTCTTTCTAATTTTATTAAATATTTCGTTAATTATTGCACACTTATATATTATTAAAAACATATGTATTATTTAAATAACATCGTATAAATTCAGTATTTTGTCAAATTATTATTCTCTTACTAATAGTGGCAAAAGAATTAAAAAAAAAAGCTGCGCGCTTTTCTCTTACTAATAGTGGCAAAAAAATTCAAATTAGAGCTGCGCGTTTTGAGGCGAAAATGAATTTACCCAAAATATTTTATGGTACGTTAATTAACAATATAAATAAATTTTGTGCTCTGAAAATATTTAACAGTTTCTCACAAAATAAATAAAATAACAATTTAATTACTTTTTTGATAATTGTAGTTGATGCATTTTCAGTTATCTCTTGATTTGAATTGGAATCCATGTTTACATTTTCATTGTTATCGGAAGTTGTTGTGGTTGTTGTTTCGGTTATTGTTAATGACTCAGATTTTTCTAATAAATCCAATTTTTTTGTGTCTACATCAAATGAACGTATTGTATCAATAGATTGAAATGATAAATCTTTTTCATTAGCATGTTTTTTCATAGAATTATTTAAATTGGAATCCGTGTTAAGTGTTGCTTCTACAACAATATCCATTTCTGAGTTATCATCAGATTCTGAAGATGATGATTCAGATGTTGATGATAATACATTTGATATTACAACAGATGTTGTAGAATTAGAAATGGTTGTTGTATTACCGCTAATAGCAGAAGTGCATGACGACGATGACGTGGCAGTTTTGAAAGAAGCATTTGTTGTAATTGTTGCAGTCACTGGTATTGTTGACTCCACATTTAAATTATGTTGTTGTTGTTGTATTTGTAACACTTGTTGTTGTAAAGGATGACGAACAGGTAATGATGATTGCTGTTGATTCGGATTGGACGTTGATTGTTCTGGTGAATTTTGTGTGTTAATTGCTAACGATATATTGGATTGATTTAAATTATTTGTAGCTGTCATTTGAACTGAAGTAGATAATTTTTGTTGCTGTGGTGTAGGACCATTTTTTTCAACTAAACAGAGAAATTTATAATGTAGAATATATACATATATTTTTTAATTAATTTTACTTACTTTTCATTACACTATATGAGTCTAGTTCATCAGGAAAATCTTCTTCTTCATTAAACCAAATTTCCTCTTCTTCTTCCATTTGCCTTTGATCCCTCCGGAAACGATTATTGCGAATCATAGGAATACTAGAAATAAAAAAAACTTAAATATTAATTCCAAATATAGTAAAATAAAAATAAATTTACGGATCCAAAATCTTGTCACGTTCCTTTATTCTTTCCTGATATTGATCATACCTGGTTTTTAAAAATTTAAATGTTTGTACGTATTCAATTTCATCGAATATTTTACTGAAATTTTCAACAAAATAACAACACAATGTTTTAATATCCTCAAGTTTTATAAACTCAAAAAGTTCTAGTATAGCTGATTCCAGTAGGTTATATCTGCCATTGTTTCTAATGAATGCATCCACAACAGGTGCAAATAAATTCCCTTTAACTATATGTCTAAAAAAAAAAAAAATTTAGGAAAATTAAAAATTTTTGAAAAAAATAATAAATAAAATATTTATGTACCTATTATAAAATTCATCTTTTAGTGCAATTATTTTTCTTAAAAGTCTAAGCGCGCCAAGAACAAGAAATGTGTGAATACTTTTCATAAGCACTAATATTCTCTTGAGGAGATCTTTTTGTATTATAAAGTTTTTAATATGATAGGTGTGATGTTCTACGCAAAAAGATAATATTTCTAAAACTATACCCAGCAATTGTACAGTTTGATAATCTTTTTTCTGTGGTTGGTCACCCAAAGTATTAAGCAAAAGAGGAGCTAAATTAATAAATAAATATTATAATTAAGTTTAAAATAAATTTTATATATATTATTATTTTATAATTACCAATTAAAGTTTGTATACTATATTTATAAAAGAAATTTAGAAAATCTGTTTTTTCAGTCAACATATTTTCTGGATCAAGTAAAATTCGTATAACACCCATTAATTGTACAGCACCACCAAGTTCTGGTTCAGCATCTGATAACATTTGTTCAATTGCAATATTAATCAACATTTGTTCCTATTTTGAATAACGAAAAAAAAAAATTAAATATGATTAATTTCTAATTACAATATATAAATTAATAAATTTACTTCACTTACACCGTCAGTTCTATTAACCTGTTGTAAAGTATAATTTCGTACAATTGACGGTGAATATTCAACAATAGCTGTAAATATATCAATTGATGCTGATTTTGTTTCTTGATCAGCCATGATTAATGTAATTTCCAATGCTTGTAAAACACCCAAACAAGTTAATGTTTTATAAAATGTATCTTTTCCTTGTGGTTGTAAATTTTGTGCATAATTACAAAATTCTTTTAAAAATAATACAGCATCACGTCTTTTAATATCTGTTGTTGTTGGATCAGTTAATAATGCAAATAAATCAATTAAAAATTTTTCATCTTCTTGTACTAATGTTACAATTTCAACTTTATTAAAAAATATAAAACTTGATAATGTATTCAACATATTATCTTCAACGAATACAGATGGTGTTGGTAATATCATATCTTGTATATATTGAACTCTATATGTTTGATGTATTTTAGCTAATAAATCTTGATTTTTAATTGGTATTACTTCACGATATTTTGCATAATTTTTTATATAATAACGATGTTTTTTTATTTGTGGTAAACTAGGATCATATTCCAAACAACCAACAACATCAAATATTGTATCATCAGCAAACATTATCTCAAATAGTGCATTTTTATTTAATAGAAATATATTTTTAAATATTTCAAATAAATGATGTAATCCTTCTAAATTATCCAAATCCTCACAAACGTGAAATATATTTAATAATTTTTTTATGTAATTCTCTGATTCCAATGCCATAGCTAATTTTTCTTTACGTAATGGTGTTGATAAACCACTAGCAATTGTTTCTGATATATCTTCTAATCTAGATAATTCACATGGTGGTAATTCAATGGGGGGTGCTGTATCTGACATTTCCTCAAAACGTTCATCTTCTGATTCTTCAACAATATCTTGTGTTATTTCAACAGATGGATCTTTACCTTGTACTTGACATATTTTTTCCCATATTTCATCACATCCAGCTTTCTCTTGAAAACTTAATGCCAAATCAAAATTTTCACCTTCTGACCATACAATTAATGTATCCTGTTGTTTTTGATATGCAGTATCTGGTTGAATTTTACTCTCTAATAGTAATGATCCATCAGCTTCAGCACGAACTAGTAAAGAAATACCTAGAAAATAAAATAATAGAAAAAACCCAAATTGTTAATTATATGGACAAATTATCTGACTTGACAAAGTGGTATAATTAATTTTTTGGAGGTTAATTACCTTTAAGTCTATCAACATAATTAGATGAAACGTGTCCAGTACCTCTATCGTCCCATTGTCTTTCAGCATTTAATGCGTAAAGTTTTACTCTTCTCCGCGTATCTGTAGTCATAATTGAATTTGTTTCGATAATTTATAGATTTTTTATCGATTTACTTATACTTTAATGTTAAATATTGTTTACAAATCTATTTTTTTTTATTTTACTTCTAATTGTAGTAAATTTTATTATTATATTATAGGGTTATCTCTGGTAATTGCATTTTCCAGGAATAAGAGTCTTGAAATCTGAAAAACATTAAAAAAGATACGAAACGATTAAGGAAAATAAAATCAATTATGAAATTTAAATGAAAATTATAAAAATTATATATATATATATATGTAGAAATATATAAGTTTCTATCAACAGACAAGATAAATATAAACAATTAAATAATTTTGTTATTTATTTATTTTTGTTTAATTTGTATACACAGGAGCAGACGGGACGGATGGATGGATATCTGTATAATATTTTTCGACTTTTATTGTCAAAGCGCGTCCCTGCAAATTTTTTAATGAATGACACTACTAACACACAAAAACAACTACACACGCTGTCGTCGTAAACTTTTTTTTCAATATTTTTTTTGCAAACAGATTTTTTAACACACGGAAAATATGAAAATAATAAATTTGTAATTAAGTGCAAACACTGCAACGTCAGAAATTATTTTGAAGTGTATTTTTTTTTTTGTTTTTTATTATTAAAAGTTACATTTTTAATAAAAAGATAAAGAATGTTTTTTTAATATCAAAAAAGAAATGAAATACACTTAAAATCCATTCCGTGGGCCATTCGCCGAAGCGCATGAAACGACATGCGTGACACTGTTCAAATAATTATTAAAAGAAATTTTTTATATAAATATAATATTTAAAATATATATATGTATATATATTAAAATATTTAAAAAAAAAACATTTCTTAATTTCAATTTATATTTGTGTATATTTTTATCCAAAGTTTATTTTAATTAAAAATTTTTGTTCAGGTGAAATAAAATATGATTTTTTTTTGTAGCAATATTTAAAAAAAAATTCTACCTATATTATTTTAATGATCCGGCTATTTTAACTTTACTATTCCATGGCTACAAAAAATATTTTGTTAATTAGTTTAAAATAAATTATGAACAAAAATCTTATATTTTTGCACAGTTCATTATAATTAATTTATTATTACATTTATTATTTGCAATTATATTATGTCTTTTTTCGATTTTTTTTTTAATAATTTAAAATTTTTTTTCATAAATTTTTTTCTTGCATGTAAACCAGTCTGACGAAAAAACACGAGCAAATTTTTTTGTAGCACTATACTTTTTTTTTATTTTCACCATAAAATTATTAAGCCGTGGATTTAATTAAATTTATTTAAATCAATTACTTATTTATACAAAAAAAAAATTAAATAATGGAAATAATAATAACAGGCATTAAGTTTTAAATATTTCACAATTTCAATTGATTAAGACGCCAAAAATTCTTATTTTTCACGAACCAACAACCAAGTTGCCATTTTACCAAACCTATAGGAGGCGAATTAATAAATTTATTTTATATGGTAGCACTACGAAAGGCGCCAATAAATATTTATATTTTATAGATGGGCGCTGAATTATTTTATACTATACCGCGGCGCATATTTATTCTAATTCCCAAATTGTCTAGCAAAGGTATATTTTAGTTTTGCTACTATAATTTTAAATAATCTGAAAAATATTGTATTTAGTTATGTCAACCGATTTATTTACATAATAAAATTATGTAAATAAATCGATTCAGAGGAATGTGTAGTGTTTATTATTATCCAATAGAAAGGATTAGGCGCCAAAGTTGATACTATTTCGGTATAATTTTATTATATATTTATAGAGGGTGCGGACATCTAATTCCAATACGAATCACTTAAATTAAATGTGTGTATTAAAATGTTTACGCCAAAACTCATCGTTTTGTGAGTTTTATGTACGAAAATTTTCAGTTTTCTTAACGTTTTCGGAACTTTTCATTTGCAGGGATATTATTTTAAAACGTTACGGTCGTAAAGAGAACAATTATTTTCTTCAACATAAAATACTTTCGTTAATTATGAAAAAAAATTTGGGTAATAATTTGACAAATAAGACTAAATTTTCCGTGCAAAATAACGAAAAAAACATGCCCAGAGTATAAATTTTTCTGAAATTCGTTACTGTGGAGTAGACAATCTAATGCTCTAAAAATGCTCAATCTAATCTCTAAAAAACAGAATTTCAGATATTTTAGGTTTAGGTAAACGGGGCCTATATAGCATCTCCTGATATTATATACTAAGTACAGTCTATCTAAATAGATATGGTGAATTTAAAAGCGCTTAGTTTGGTCTCACTAAGTTTACGTTTTATTTTCGCTTCAGTGTCGTTAAAAACGGCATGGTATTGAGGGTGTTGTCAAAAAAATTTATCAAAGATCAAACAAAATGAAAGTTTTTTATTTTGTATTTTCTTAACGACTCCATTCGTTTTTACTTTGTTTAGCAATGGAAGAAAATTCAGGAGAAGGTTTGTAAATAATATTAATTATTATATTATTTGTGTTTTTGTAATTATATAAATATAAAATATATATATTTTTAAAAAAAACATGATTACCACAACTTTTATGACAGTTCAAAGATTCGATGAAATTATTAAAATGGAACAAGAAGAGAAACCATTATATTCTAGATGCAGTAGTGCAGGAAGTATTCATACGCCTAATTCGTCAGCTCAAAATACGGGTTTTAACAAAATTTCGAAATTATCTTATTAGTAAAATAATTTTATTTCGCATTTCGCTGTAGACGAAGAGGAGGAGGAAACTGCATCAATAAGTTATAAAGAAAGACGTAGAGAAGCTCATACGCAAGCTGAACAAAAACGGCGAGATGCTATTAAAAAAGGTTACGACTCATTGCAGGAATTAGTTCCTACTTGCCAACAAAATGATGCCTCTGGTTATAAATTAAGCAAAGCAACTATATTACAAAAATCAATTGACTATATTGGATATTTAAATCAACAGAAAAAGAAACAGGAAGAAGAAAATGCTGCTTTACAAAAAGAAGTAATGGCTTTGAGCATAATACAAAATAGTTATGAAAATATGTTATTACATCAACAAGCAAATCCAGGTCCAGCTGAGACAAAATTAAGTGAAGAATGTAAATTTGAAGTGGTAAAATTTGACTTAAAAAACAAATATTTAGTTTTTGTAAATATTAAGAAAAATTTTTAGTTTCAATCAATTATGGATGAAATGTTTCTTACTTTTCAAAATATTCCAATGGATGATTTTCAGCAATTAACCACCGGAGTTATACCATGGCTAGAGGAACACTGTAAACCACATATTTTACGAAATATTGTTAATAGAACTATTAAAAATTTATCTGTAAATCCAGGCAATGAATTGTATCAAGAAAATTAATTAAAAGTACAAATAGAGTAAAAAATATCTTGTAAATAAATTTACTAATGAATTAAATATTCAGTTTGATTTTTTTGGTATATTATACAATGATTAGAGGAGCACTTGTATATTTCAATTGTCTTATAGTATAATCATTTGACTAGTACCTAATTTGCTAAACTGTATAATGTTGTTTAGTTAGTACAGTTAATTTGCTAAATATTTTGAGTTTGTATATATTTTCTCAAACAATATATAACTTTCCGTAGTCATTATAATTCTAATTTATCATTAGTATTATTAATTATAATTTATCATTAGGTAAATATTTTTGGACCCTCTCATAAACATGTTTATTTTTAAGCACAATGATCAGAATTCTGTTTTTGAAATAAGATTTATTCCTGCCAGTAAAATTTCTGGTTGATTTTATCAATTACCTAAAAGAATAGGCGGAAAAGATAAAATATGGATATAATTTGCTGAAAAACTTATTGAAAAATGTATATTTTTTTTTTTGGTGTGCTCACAAGCGTTTTCTCCGCAGTTTTCCCCGCCGCAGCTAATGCTTAACGGCAACCTAAATTGTTTTCTTTTACTTGCTGAATAATACTACTTTTCATTAGGTGCGGGCTTTCTTAGTTTAGTTCTCTTGCTTGTCAATAGGTGCTATTTGTAGTTCTTGTATTCGGTACTTCCTAGCCCCGGATACATGTGACATTTTTTTTTACAAAAAGTAAAATATATAAAACTGACAGTGACAAATCGCTGGCAGTTTTCATCCTTATATTATACGGTCAAAAAAGCCTCGAGCGAAGAAATTTTCATATTTACTTGTATAAAAAATAATATATCCAATAGATATGGTAATTAATTAATTTATTTTAATTGAATGTGAACAAAAGTATTTTTTCCAGAAACTTAAAATAATTAAATATTAATTTGTATTTTTTTTACAAATTAAGTTATTATTATGTAGTTGTTAGGTTGCTAAATGCTTTTTCTATTACTATAAAATTAATTCAAATACTTTTAGAGGACAAGAAATGATTTTTAAAAATATTAGATATTTATTTTTAACCTCTATTATTGAAATTTTAGTTGTTTCCAAGAAATATTATTTCGAAAATACTCGTAAGAAAGGAATTCCTCACGATGGCATTTTCCAGGAATAAATCATCACTTATCTTAGCCAGTGAAACCAATGATAAAGGAATTATTACTATAAATAGAGCAAAAGCTTTAAATGCTATTAATTTAGATATGGTCCGTGATATTTCTAATTGGTTGAAAAAATGGGAATCAACGAAAACATTGGTTATAATTAAAGGAGCCGGGGAAAAAAGCTTTTGTGCCGGAGGAGATGTACGTGCTGTTGTGGAAGCCGGACTTACACCAGAATCAAAAAATTTCTTTCGCGAAGAATATACATTAAATGCTATGATAGGAGCTTATAAAATTCCATATATTGCATTAATTGATGGAATAACTATGGGTGGCGGAGTAGGACTTTCGGTTCATGGCAAATATAGAGTTGCAACTGAACGAACTTTGTTTGCAATGCCAGAAACGGCAATTGGTTTATTCCCAGATGTCGGCGGGTCATTTTTCCTTCCACGTCTTGCAGGTAAATTAGGATTATATTTAGGTTTGACTGGATTTCGATTAAAAGGTGAAGATGTTTATAAAGCTGGAGTTGCAAATTATTATTGTGAAAGTAATCTTTTAAATGACCTTGAAACTGAATTATTGAACTGTAAGAATGATACCGATATTGTAAATGTGTTGAAAAAATTCACACCGAAAACATTTAAAAAATTTATACTAGAGGATCATTTAGAGAAAATAAATAAAATATTTAATGAAAATTCTATTGAAAATATTATTGAAAACTTGAAAAATGATAATAGTGAATTCGCAGCAAATACTCTGAAGGTAAATATACTTTAACAAAAATATAATGTATTAAAGTTTTTTTTTCCACAGAGTTTGAGTAAGATGTCGCCAACTAGCTTAAAAGTTACATTAGAGCAATTAAGTCTAGGAAAAAATTTAACACTTAATGAATGCTTGAATATGGAATATAGGATTGTTTATCGTCATTTAGAAAGCAGTGATTTTAAAGAAGGTGTTAGAGCTCTCCTTATTGATAAAGATCAGAATCCTAAATGGAATCCACCAGAAGTTAATTCTGTAACAGATGACATTGTTAAATTATTTTTTTCTAATTTGCCTGCTAATGAGGAGTTAAAATTGTAACATTTTTTAAAATGTTTATTTTTATATATCAGAAATGCATTTAAATTATTAAATTTTTGCAGAAATATTTTATTAAAGTATTTTTTTTTAATTATTAATATATTGACAATATATGAAAATATTAAAGTTAAATTAAGTTTTTGGTATGGAATTTTATAACTAAAATTGTCGTCTTACAATTTTTTTTATACACTATTTGATGAAATTAATCGTTTATTTAAATAGCATTTAATTGATAATTTCATGAAAAAATTGTTTTCCATTGTTTTTTTTTAAAAAAAACAGATTTTGTTTCGAAAAAATCAACAAATTATGAAGTAAAGTCCCAAAACTAATCGTTTATTACAAATTTTCAGAGAATGATATTTTAAACTATTCCGTATTTATATTTAGCATAATAAATAAATAAATAAATACAATAATTTAAATTAAAAATCGTTGAATTATGTCCAATATAAAGAATTTTCCAATTTTTTTTTGATTCTGGTAAAAAAGAAAAATTATCAGATTTTCTAAGAACTGTACGACGAATATGATGTGGATGGAGATGATGATGATCCTGAACTAGTTGAACTGCCAGATGATGAACTGCTTGGATAGTATGAACTATAAGCCATATTTTGAGCTGATGCAGAATTTGATGAATCCCATACTCGTGAATATGGACCACCGTTGCTAGGTTCCCAGCTACTAGGATCATATGTAGAAGCTGGAGTTGATGGAGGGACACCATAAGCAGCCATTGGTTCTGGTGCTGGCATCATAGCCATTTTCATGCCACCCAATTTTTGAATTAAATTATAAATTAAAAATCCTAATACTAACTTAATCGCAATCTTAGATAGAATTAATGCTTTCATTGCTTTAAGTCCGATTATAGAGAGTAAAATTGGCATAATAATTTTCATCTTTAATTTTAATAATAAAAGAACCGGAAGCAAAAGTTTCTTTTTCATATCACCACGTCCTTCAGGAAAAAAAAAATTATTTTTTATTAAATATGTTATTTACAAATAATTAACAAACCTTCTTCTTGTGGTAATTCAAAATCAAGACCACGATCTGCTCTGTAAGTTACTACGGTATTTTGGAAAATTGTTTGAGGTAATTGTATTTTAAATTCATGTGTATTTAAAGCTCTGACAGTTCTATCGAGAATAACATCGTCAATATTTTCTTCTTGAAAAGCACGACTATTTTTAGTATTTAATCCATTAATTGTATCCAAATAGTTTAGAACTTTTACTTTCAGACAATGCATAGCGTCATTATTAAAACATTTATCGATAATAGTCGATAATAATTCATTACTATTATTAATACGTGGTTCATCTTCTGTATATACAGAATTGTCAATTGCTGCACCATTAACACCAACTAAAACACAACCGATAGCAATTAAAATTGATAAATTTAATCTCATATTGAAATTTTTATTAATTAAATTTAATATGTATTTTATCTAGCAACAGTTCACGACAAATTGAATTGTTAATTCAAATATTGACAATGCGTAAATGATTGCCAATTGTTGGAAATGTGTTTATTTTATACTGCCGCTCCCAAAATTGAATCCCACACCACTTATTAAGTACTTAAAATTTTAATTCGTAATCTTTTTTCTAGTGTTTTAAATTGATTTTTCTTTATTATTATATTGAAATCTCCTCCGGTTCCCTCTAAATTCTTTTTGTTTTTTACCATTACCAATATTCAATATAATACATATTGGTCATTAACCAAAATAATATTTGTACTGACTACCAATTTAAAGTAAAATTAAAAAAAAATAATAATTTTCCAAATCCAAAATTGATCAGGTCCGTGTGTTGTTAAAATTTCTACGCTTACATAAATGAAAACTACTTTAAATTCAATACGTTATATATTTTGAATTAGGCTTCGTTTGTATTATATTTGAAATTCCACGACCAAGGCTGTAATTAGACAACATAATAAATATTATTATAAATAGTATTATGACCAAAGTGCATTTTCTAAACCATTTTATTAATTAAAACTTAATATTATTGCCAAAAAATTTATTATTAGAATTATGTGTTGACTCGGAAGTAAAAAAAAAAACATAATTTATATCCGTTATATTTTAATAAAAAGAAATCATCAAATATTAACAAAAAAAATTATGCTAATAAAAAACATGAAATACTGCTTCAATGGAAAATTTTTCACCTCAGTAATATACTCTTAAATTAAAAAAATAAAGAATGTATAGAATAAAGTTGGTCCATTGCAATTCAATAAAATAAGTAAATATCATGAATATTCTTCTTTTAAATATTTCTCCAAAATATGTTGATCACATCCAAATTATGTTACTAAATGTCAACAATTACTTAATATATCATCGATATGTTTTTGCAAAAAGTGCTTCAAGTCGAAAATGAAAATATAATATCAGTTTTGATCCAACAAAAATGGGTTTCCACGTGGTTTTTCATTAATTTGAATTTTTCAAATTTTAAAAATTTAAACTTTTAATGACCCCAAAATGAGAGTAATATATATATATATATGGTACTGATAAGTCGCAGATAAGAAAATTAAGATAAAATCACATCGATTACAAAAAAAAATTTCTACAGCACTTTTTGCTGCACACCAACGATAGGGTTTACTCTAAAGAATAAAATTGAAACTTAGATACATAGTAATTCAGAATAATACATATAAGAAAAGTTTTGAATCAATAAAAGTTTTCCGACAAATATTCAAAATTTTCTGATGCAAAAATATTTTATTTTTAGTATAAAAACGAGATGCAAAAGTTAAGCATTATATGAAGAAGCCACTATTAAAAATTGCTTGTGTTATAATTCTGTTTAATCAACAAATTCGTAATTAAAAACTTTATGAGTTCATATTTACTATATTTAGGTATATTACAAAAATAATTCTATAGTACAAATATAACATTGATCTAAATACCATTAACCATCTTTTATAAAATAGGCCATAGTCTATTAACCCAATATTTGAATATTTTATTTTTATATATGGTTAACTAAACTTAAATATCAATATTTTAAAAAGCAATTTGAATTAATTTTTGAATGAAATTCTATGTTACGTCAATAGAATTTATATGTGCATTGAATATTAATTCATAAGTAAAACATAATTGAATTAATAAAATAAAAGAAAATTATTTATGTTTTTATTTTATTGACAAAACAGTATCAGTCAACGAAATAAATCAATTAAATATTAAAAATATCAATGTTGATGGTAATGTTTGTTCAATTTTGTGAAGTGTAAAGACTTGCTTGAAATACAATATTTAGTGTGTAGAAAAAAGTTTGTAGTTCATTCTGAGGGATAGTTTAACTATTTAGAAATCTGCCAACGCAAGCCTAGATGAATTTTATAAAAAAAGATTTATTTATTTTATTAGCTTAATTTTAGTATAAAAAGTTCAAAATAATTAAAGCAAGTTTAAATGAAATTATGCAAAATAAATTAAAAAGACTTCCAATGGAAGTCTAATTAAAATAAGGACTATAATTAAAGGAATTAATTTCATTCCATTTAAGCAGTAATTGTACAAATGCACATATTTTTAAAAAATTAAATGAATAATGTAAACCGATTCTCTGAAAATATATCTGTATAACTTTAACAATAAATAATTATTAAAAACGCAGTGATAAATTGATTATAAGATATTTTTATAATAAAATTCTTCATAGTTCTCAATTATTTTTAATAGCCCCCTAATGTATTATTAACAAATAATTTAAGAATTTAGTCGATGAAGATATTAAGTAACATTTTTATTTTGAGTAAATTACATTACTCATTTTCCTACAAGTACGTGAAATTTGCTACAAGAATATAACATCTATATTTTAAAATATTTTATTTTTCTGAAGCAGAAAACACCGCAATTAAAAGCATACATGTTTTAGCGTAGCTTTACAATTTTCATAGTAACTTGGCTTCTTCTTATTATAGTAACTTGGCTTTCATAGTAACTTGGCTTCTTCTTAAAATACCACTCAACACCTTTATTCACAAGCTTTTCAATTTTCAGATAATTTTTGTACAAATTTTTCTTTAGATGAAGTTAATGGTAAATGTCTAATATAATATACCAATATTAAAAACAGAAAATAACCACCTTAGGCAACAATTAATTATTAAAATAAAATACTTAACTTCCAAAAATATAAATAAATATTATACTAATTATTTGGTTTATTTAAATAAAATTAATTTGTTTTGCTTAATTATCATTTAATAAATTAAATAAATTAAAATATATAAACATTTCTTTTTCTTAATTTAATTTTTCTGATCTATTTTCTATTTCTTCTATTACTTTGATTTATACGCATTATATGCCAAATTATGTGCATCATATTGGGGAACTGATTCAGCCGAAAAACTACGTCCATCCCATGGACCATGAGCAGCTATATGTGGATGATGATGATCAAGAGCAATCTTTAAATTATTTATCAATTAAATATTTGTTTTCATCTTTATTTATGTTAATTATATTAAATATTTAACCTTTTTGCATAATTGGAAAATAGCTAATCCAACTGAAACCATGAAAGAAAGGAAACCAAGCTGAAGAGAATTCCATGCTTTCAAACCTAGGACACCAAGAGCTAGTGGGATCAATGTCATTGCTTTTAGAAGAACAAATACTAAAAAAAAGATAATTTTCAAGTGAGATTTGATACAATGTTATGAAATTTATGAAATTTACCCATTATTGGAATAGCAATTTTCTTCAATTTCGATTTTCTTGCTGAAAATTTATATAAATAATAAAAATTTATTTACATCATTTTGTAAAAAATAAATTTATACCTTCTGATGTAACACCTCCTGGAAATTTAAAATTCAAATTAAGTTCATCATTATTTAAGTTTCTTGGTGAAACTGTTACTTGGGCACCAGCAATTGGTAATTTAAATGTGACATCATGACTTTGTAGATATTGTTCTACATTTTCCAAGAATCCATCTTGTTGACTACGTGCTTTATTATCATTACTATATCCATTTGATCTTACTTCAACATCATCGCTAATCTAAAGTTTTAATAATTTATTTTTAATTAAACAAATTTATAATTTTTTAAAAAGATTGTATTAAATCTCACTTGATAATTATCTTTTTTAACTATTGTATCCAAAAAATTTAATACTTTAACTTTAATACAAGCCATACTATCTAATCCACTATCACAATTAGATCTCATTTCTTCTACCATATTATCCAAAGGTGTATCTTTCCAAAAAGTTGATTTTATAGCCGGATTAGCTGATACAAAACCAGCTACAGCAAAAAGGATAATATATTTTAAGGATACCATTATTTAAAAAAAAAAATATACAAATTTTCTCATAAAAGTTAGTTTAATGAAAAAAATTCGGTCACTTATATATGTCTACTCTGAATAATGGCACAAATATAATTGATAATAGAATTGTCTTTGTCATTGATTTTTATACTTCGGTATTTTCAACTGGTCATCATAACTAAATGAAAAATAAATGAAAATCAATGTACACGAAAGAAGTTATAATAATAAGTTTTTGAAGAAATTTTTGCCCACACTACAAAATGTGCTTTGCATATAATTCTAAATTTTAATAAAAAAAAAAAAATACAAATGTTTAATAAAAATGGTTAGTTTTACTTCCGATCAAATATATTTTAATTAAACAATATTAATATTCAGTTCATGATTTACGATGTTTAGTTTTTTGTATATCATTAATTGTGGAATCTAATATTGTATGAAAAAAATTTAAATTTTCTCTTTCAACTGCGATATTAATTAATTAAATTTGATATGAAACTAAAGTCATGAAAAAATATTTTTAAAAGATGTATCCTCCGACTAATGTCAATTGAATATGTCAGTTTTAAAGTTCAAATGTATTTTGTTATTTTTGGAAATGTGGAAGGATGTATTATGTATATGATAATTTATCAATTCTAAAATACTACTCATAGTTCTGCAAGTAAGGATGTTGCCTAATACAAAGTCTAATATACAAAAATTAGTTAAAAATTATTAAAAACTTAAATTTGAATCAATTGGAAATTTCATAAAACCTTAAACCTTTTAGCAATATTTTATTGAATAAAACACAAATTGGTATAATAAATTACTTATCGATTTTGTCAATGCTATTAAAACAAGTTTAAAATTAATTTAATTATCAAGGATTTTAACGCATGTTGGAATTTTTTAATGTGCATGTTTAACTTTCTTTGATAATCAAATATTATTTTTTATCACTGGTGAATTCATGAAATGAAAACAAAAGATCTAATTCGCAAAAACATATTGTAACTTTTGCAATATCAATGTTTTTTCTGTTCATTAAAAATTTAAAATAAAGAAAGCCAAAATCAGTTTGGGTGTGATTTGAATTTGAAATATAAAGTGAAATTATATTTAGCATATTATTGAAGCTCGTGATTGCTGTTTTATATTGATATATGTAATTTATTCATTTTATAGAAAAAAATTGTATTTTCATAAATTATTCAGACTATTTTAAATAAAACTTGATTAATTAAATATTTTTGTTTGTATAATGTTAATTTAAAATATCCTCAGCCTCATGTCAGTGAAAGTAAAATTAAACGTTTTTTAAATAATTTATTATTAATAATATTGCAATTATACATTCCGATTCATTTTCTTTACATACATTATTATGTTGCAATTCTATAAGATAATGAATAATTCTAAATTCTAAATCATAGAAAAAATTATTTATAAACTTCAAATACTGAATTTTATTACTAATACTATTAGCACTAGATAGTATTAGAATTTTGCTAATATTTTGCTACAACTTTATTAAAATAATTGTAAGTTTACGAATTCGCATTTAGTTTCATTTTCTTTCTTCACAGAAATTAAGAAACTATACTTTTAATAATGTAACTATACTTTTAATGTACTCTTAAATAAATGTCTTATATTTAATTATGTATACTCCAGCGGGAGCGTAACGCATCAAGTGGAGAAACATTTAATTAACTTTAATTTAATCTAATGTTTCTGCACTTAATTTAGCTGTTTCTTGCAATTTTCACCTACTAGCTTTATAGTTATCTCTATAACGAAAAAATATCTCTATAACGAAGAAACCGAACCATACTTATCTTTATAATGAAGTTACAACATGGAAGGTAAACTTGAGTTAGTTTACTTTCTGAGTAAACATAAGACCAACATCGATGCCTTGAAAATAGAATTGAACCCAAGATTTACCGCACCACAGCTTAGCACAATAATACCAAGCCACCGCCAGTGTAAGTATATAAATATGAAACTCAAAAACTACATTATGTATCACATAGTATGTATTTACACATGTCAATGTGGTATTTCTGAGTAATCTCATACCAGTATAGACTTTAAACTAATCAATCTGTTGCAATAAACATTTTAATATACTACTGTTTCCTTCGAATAAGCCATTGAAAGTAACAATATTTATTATTAAAAATACTTCAATTTATACTCTTTACTTAATTGGAATATGAACTTTTTGAAAACTAATTAAATTATTTTTCAATTATTCTTTTATTTATTAAAATCTGTGTCATTAAAGAAATAAAATAAATAATATTTTCTTCATAAATAAATAATTTATTATTTTTATAATTTGATTTGTTTCGAAAAAAAATAAATAACTTAAATAAATCTTTGGAATACAAAAATTAAAATCATTTAAAGAAGAAATTATATAATCAATAATTAAAAAATCTTTCTAAATTTGTCCAGCATATGCCATTTCTTGAGCATCCTGTGGTATATCAGATGATCGTGCCCATCCATGAGGTTCCCAAGCAGGAGTAGGATGTTCAATATGTTCAATATGATGTGGAATATGATCAATATGATGTGGAATATGTTCAATATGATGTGGAATATGATCGATATGGTGCGGTATATGTTCGATATGACGAGGAATATGTTCAATATGATGCGGAATATGTTCAATATGATGTGGAATAATATGATCAACATGATGCTCTACATGATGATGTGGATAATGGACAACTTCATAATTTACAACCTTTACAAATAAAATAAAATTTAATTATATATTTCATTTAATTGTGCTAAAAACTGAAAATACCTTTGGTTTTGCAATTTTAAAAATAACTAAAGCACCAGAAAGTACTAATGATAGAAGACCTAGTGTCATTGCTTTCCAAGTTTTAAGTGCAATTAATGCTAAAGTAATAGGAACTAATACGGTTGTCTTAAATTTTAGTCCCAATAAAAATGGTATCATAACTTTTTTAACAAAGCCACGTCCTACAAAATATGGTAATTTAATATAAAATATGATAACTATATTAAACAATAATAATACCTTCAACTGCATTTCCATCTGTTAATGGTACTTCAAATCCTTTTGCTAATCCACCATCCAAATATGAATTTGGTATTAAGGATCTTGCCTCTTCGGTTTGTAAAATTTCTGGAGCATTTAATTTAATTGAATGAGTTGCCAAAAAGCTATCAATTCTATCAAGAATATGTACAAATTTAACATCACCATTTGATCTCTTTTCCGTAAATTTAACTGGTTCATCCTCTCCAGTTTTAATTATAGATAAATCTGATGTTATTTTAATTTCATCTTTATGGAATGATTTACTCATCCACGATAATGCTTTTGGTTTAATACAACTTGTAGAAAAATCTCTTAAACATGTTTTATAAATATCCAAAATTAAATCAGTAGCTGTAGTTTCTGCTGAACCCAAATCAAAAACACTATATGCAATAATGAAAATTAGAAGAAATGCTTTCATATTTATTATTTTTCTATAAATAACTTTTAATTAAGTTAACTGTAAGACCATCCAATTGGTACTGTTTTAGTTTTATAATTGACATCGGTTTTTATATTGACATGTATAACATTTCTCCAATAAAAATGAAAATTAATTTAATGTATAATTGAATTTGTCCAAAATGGTTGTTTTATTGTTATACATTTATAGGATTGATAAAATACCAGGCACTTATGACCATCAAAATGACCATGAAAGAAAAAGAGGGAAATTTAGGTTGGTTTAAAAACGTGCCGGAAAAAAAAAAAGAATTTCTAAATTATGTATTCAAAATGAGCTTAAAACAACTATGCAATTTAATTTACTTTTAGTTTAAATGACTGGTATAGTACGAATTAATTTAATATTCATAAATAAAAATATTTAAATTTTTACCAATAGTCTTATAATGAATACCAAAAAATGTTAAATATTTTAAAGGAAAAGTTTTGTTTTTAAAATAAATTAAATATTTCAATATCCTTTTACTTTTAATGTTATTATATATTCAATTATATTCATATAGTTGTTTATTAAACTTCCATTTCATAATAAGGAGCAAATAGGTTAGGTTAAGGAAGGATGCGTTTGGCACGCGATGATTACCACACGAGCGATCTTGTTGAATTATGGTGTCATCACGCGCTTGCCAAAAAACAAATCCATAGAGATACATTTGTACAACATGAAATGCTACCAGGTATTTATAATATCGTACAGACCAAATGCGACTACTTGGCCAACGTTCAAATATGTTTTAGTGAAGATTTTACATGTCTATACAGTGGCAAAGGTGTCATGAGAACTCTGAGGAGTATTTAAGAGTGAGTACTGAGAAAAAAATTTAACTTTAGTGATGTAAAACGTGTGCAAGTGGTGATTTAAAAAAAAAAAAAAAATAAAGTATATTCTATAAGAACAGCTGCTGTAATAATTTTTAAAACTTGGGAGATTGATGTAAGGACAACAAACTATATTCATGTTTTAATGAAACTGTATGGACTATATTCTTATAAATACAAATTTAAGGATACATAAATAATATTCTTAATAAGGATATTTAGAAATATTTATATTCTAATACGCCAGATAATACCAAATTTCGCAAAATTTGAGACTAAATTGATTAAACAAATATTTTCCAATATACTTTCTAATAAAAATGTTTTAATGTATATAAGATACTACATCGAAAGTAAGTTAATCTTTTATCCAAAATGTATTCAAATACTATTTATCACCTGAGTAAAAATATCAAAATATATCTTTAAAACTAATTTGTGTATGCTTGGCGTATTTCATATATATTTCCTTGATTTCATTCTAATAACACAAGTCCTAGTGTTATCTCGAAGAAGATCTAGTGTAATTCTAATGATAGAAGGACCTAGTATCAAAATTAATTAATAGTAGCACATGCAACATATTATAATTTAATATGATATCTACAATTTGATGGATAATGAGGGATATTATATCATTTAATATATCAGCGCAAAATTTTGAATTTGAAATAATATTCGTTATTCAGATTTATTAAAATAATGTAGTAATAATATTTAATGATATTTTAAAAATTTTCATTTCCATTTTCGCAATTAATAAAAAAAAACCATACCAAAAATATTTATTTTCAAATTTGAAATTTTATTTCACCATTTCCCTTGAAAATTATATTTAATTTACAATAATTAAATTCATTTCCCCAAAATCATTATTATTAAATTTTCTAACTTATTCTAAATAACAATAAATAATATAAATAAATTAAATAAATTAAATTTGTGACTTAAATAAATTATAACTAAATAATTTAATTTAAAGTTTTTTTGATTTTATAATTTTTGACTTTTTATATTAAAATAAATAATTTTATTTAGAAAATTTTTCATCAAAAGACTTAACAACAATTATCGTTCATTTTTTTTTTATGCTACTACATATTTTAAAAAAAAATAAAATATAATTTAAATTTTTTACAATATTTATTATATTTAATAGTTTAATAAAAAAAAATTAAAAAAATTTCTTAACAAAATTTTGACCTAATTTATCTATAAAATTTAGATTTTGTTGTCTTTATTATTTCTTCATGTTTTTTTTTATTATTCCGTGTTAATAGAGCATTGAGGATATAAACGTAAACAATCTTGTTGTTCCTGACCATCACGTGCTGCCTGTACAAGTCTGTAAAATTTAATAACTGATGGATTTGTGTCTTTCGGTTTTTGTAATTCTGATGTATCTCTAAATATATAAAAAATAATAACAAAATAAAAATAAAATTTAAAATTTTTATTTATAAATGAATATTTTTGAATGATATTTTTTTTCCACATATGATTTAAAATTGAATTAACTAATAAAAGTTATATATGAATCTCTAAATTATCATTAAAATAAATTTAACTTTTTATATGAATATCTTTCACCGCAGGGAAAAGATATATAAAAATTATTATAATAACTAAAGCCGGCTTTGACTACACCTTTTCGAAAGTATGACATATTTTATATATAAAAAAAGATAATATAATTTTAAATTTTAAATTTTGTGTAAAGAATTTCTTTGCAAATATTTTTATAAAATTAACATTTTGATATAAATGCGAATATTTTTTTAATAACACCATTTTCATAATATTAATTTTAGATTTAAAGAAATTCTTTGATTTTATAAATACTTTATTTATGTAACCTAACAAACAAATATATACAAATATTGGTGTATTTAATTAAAAAATTATAATATTTTTTAAGATTTATTAATTAAGATATTGTCTAACTTAATTTGTTGACCTTTTTATGCAAATTTTACCAAATTTATCTTTAAGAATGATTTATCTTATGGTATCAGAACGTTTTTAACATAAAACTACAAAAAATAAAATAACACTATCTAAAAAATAAACTTGCATAGTTTTTTTTTCCTTCATAGAATTAAAATCTAACAGATGTTTAAACAGGTAGTGTTCGTTAGTTGAGAAATTATTTAATTCAATTTAATGACATAACTTACCATCTGTTAAGGAAAAAATAAATAAATTAACGAGAAAAATTTCAAACTAATTTAAAGTATATTTCGTAATATCTTATTATGCAGTTAAAGTTGAATGAATTTAAAATACCACAAAAAAAAAACATAATAAAGATACTACGGAGTAATACAATAAAATAATGTAAATCATGTTTTTAGTTAAGTGATATTTAAATTTCTGTTAATAATTATGGGTGAGTTAAAACATATTTTTTTTTTTTAAATTTATTTATAATGTTAACGAACCCACAAGAATGTCGAGAAACAGTGTAAAATTACGTTATAATTTTTAAATTAATAATTTTATTACTTTGTTCAAAATGTTTTAATTATCTACTTAAATTTTTTTACTTTTCACCTATCTTTTTGTTTATGTTATTTTTTAATTTTTTTTTAATGGTTCAAAACTCACCTGCTCAGTTCAGCTGAAATAAAATTACTATGTGGACTATATCTGTTCGGTTTTTTATACATACTACAAACAAGTCGTTCTTTACAATAATCATCACTAAAACCTAATTGTAAAAATGTTTTATCCATTTTAGCTAATATCGGACTATAGAATGGATCATAACCTTTCGGCATTATAGGCTAATTTGATTTTAAAAAAAATATATATAAATTAAGATTAGTGATGTCGTTTTAAAATGATATTAAATTACATTATTATCCTGTATGAATGGTTGATGTTGTAGTATTTTTTGTTGTTGAGATATTAATTTTTGTTCTGCTTGAATACGAAGGGCTTCTTTAACCTGAGCTTGTGTTCGCTGTATCTGAATTGAATTAAAGCATAAAAAAAAAAAATGAAAAAGAAATTTAGAATAAATCACTCATAATGTAAATTTTATTAATGATAAATTATAAATTCTTATAAAATTATGAATTAACTAAATGGAAGAATAATTTTAATGAATAAGTGCATTAATATTTTTGAAAATTTAAATAATATCTTAATTCTAAACAGGCTAACTAAGTAGAAAAATGTCATTATTTAACAATAAAATTTTGATCTAAATTCTACATTTCAGTTAATTAGAATAATAAAAAAAATGTATACACATAACATAAAGATAAAATTTCTTTTACATTTAATAATAAATATATGTATTGTAATTTTACAAAGTATTTAAATTGCATAAATGTGCAAAATTGCATAGCAAATAATATGTGCTAAATAATCTGTTTGCATATAAAAAAGTAATAAATTAAGAAAATGATAAAAAATAATTGTAATCAATTTCTATCTATCTAACTATAAATATTGTTAATATTTATGATTTTAATAAATTCACGCTTTCAGTTTTGTTTTTATTATAAAAATCAGAAAAATATTGTAAATACAAAAATAATAAAAACTTGTCAATCTTTTTTTTTTTCTTTGTTTTGTTACTCAGATAAATACAATCTTTAATAATTTTTTTTTTTTTAAAAAAAAAACATAATTTTAAGATAAATAAATATTTTAATGGATAAACATTTCATAATTTTCTCTTAAATAAATATATTCAATTTATTTAGACAGCCTAGAAAAGTACAAAAACAAATATTATTAATAAGAAAACCGAATAAAAAGGTGAAATGGGGAAAATGCAACAATTAACAATACAAATTTAGTTATAAACTTACAACTTGTTGACTCATTTGCGGTTCATATTGAATTGGCGGTGCAGTTGCCATAGTTGGTGTTGTTCTTTTAGGTGGTGCAACATATATGGGTCCAGTACCATATGGTCTTATTTTATGGTTTATTGAACTATAATGTATAAATAAAAGTACAAGTATAAGTAAATTAATTATGTTTGGAAATAAATAATTAGAAAGTAAATAAATAAAACACAAGAAAAAAAAACCTCACCTTTGTTGTTCTGCTAAAAATGGATTTAAATTATTACTTGTTCCTGGTATATGTGTTGATGGTATTATAATATTACCTAAACCCCAATTTTGTATATCATTAGCATCTTCTTGATATTTTGGTTTAAAATGTGCATTTTCTATTTGTGAATTACGATTAATACCATCCGATATATATCTGAATTATTTCATATAAAAATTCTTATAATTTATTGAATTTCATTTATTTTTTTTTTAATTTCAATTTCTTACTCAGATCCTAATCCAGGACCAGATAATTCCCAATCTTGATCATAACTATGATATGGTGTACTATGTGTACTATGTAAATATTCTAATGGATGATGAGATTTTGGTGGTTGTGTAAATATTAATTCTGGTCCATGTGGTATTGAGACAGTATAATGATGACTGTCATGCTCCCATGGTGGACTTACCTATATAATAATATAAAATAGTAATAATAAATATATATATATATTTTTTTAATTAGTTTTATTTGGAAAATAATTTCATAAAATCAAATCATAAAGAATTTAATCTGTTTACGGTCTATTAAATAAATTTTATTTCACCTCTAATCAAAATTTTAATTTTTTTTTTGTCCCCCTAACAAAAAATATATATATATATATATATACGTTTCCCACAAAGATAATGTCAACGCTGTGCCATACTTCTTAGGAAACTTTATAAATCAAAAACAAATTAAAAATTCTATATTATTTACATTAAAATATTATTAAAGAAAACTTTCACTGATAAATTTTTTCAAAAAAGTTTTCTTATGTATTTTGTATTTATTTAAAAGTTTTGTCTGACCGAATTTGAAATACCCGTCAATTTGAGAAATTAGCATGAGTTTGTTTTTCTTGTATATATATATTTATATAGTTGATTATGACCTACATTATCTCTATATTTTTAACTGAGAAAAAAAATAAAATTTGTTAGTTTAGTTATTTTTTTTTCGGTAGTTGGTCAAAAGATACAATTATGCTTTTTATTTAGTTTAATTATCTTTTTTTTTTTTAAATAACTGTTTGAAATTATTGACTAGATCAATATATATTATTTTCATAAAACTCTCAGCTAGAAATGATATTTAGTCTCAAAAACAAGTCAAATTAAAGATTTTTTTTAAATTTCTTTTGGTGAACGTTTTTTTTTTTTTTTGGAAAGCGATTAATTTTATAATTTACAAAATTCTTTGATTATAACTTACCGTATGATGATGATTTATTAGATGATGATGATGATGATATTTTGTTGAATGATAAGTAGAATGATAATAATGACATAATTTAAATATATGTGATAGTGCTGGGAATATAAATAGTAATACTTTTAATAAAAATTTCTTTGCAGCACCAACACCAATTACAAGTGGTAATAACCATATTAATTTTATTTTAATTAATTTTATTATTAATATGATGGCTAGAAATGACAGTAATAATTTATGTTTAAGAAAATGATCTGAAAAAAAAACAAACAAGTATGTAATTATAAATTTTTTTTGTAAAATAAATTGGTATTTTTTTATTAAATTGTCCTTACGAATTTTCTTTTTAAATAATTTTCCTCTAGCTTCATTATCTCTTTTTGGTATTAATTCTAATTTAACTATAGCACCATTTCCTTCTATTGAACGAGGTGATAATCTAAATGTAGCACCATTAAACATTATTTCTGGTAATTTGATTTCATAATCATGTGTCATGGCAAATTTTATTGATTTACCATATAATCCACTTGTTACTTCTTCAATTGGTGAATCAGCTATAAAAATAATGTAATTTACAAAAAAAAAAAAATTTAAATAATTTGTGAAATATTAAGAAATGTTCTTCATTAAAAAATTATTTAAAGATATTTTATATAATTTTATTAAATTAATCTATTTATTATAATTGCAAATGATCAAGAATATTTTTAATCAATTAGATTTAAAAAAAACAATGTGGAATTTTAATTAAAACGCTCAGGATGCTTTTATGAAATTAATTTAATTGTTGAACGTAATAGAAAATTATATACTAATGATTTGAAATTGGCATTCATCCAGCAGAGATAAGAAATAGAGGATAATTTCAAATGTTATGCTTTTATAATAAGGCAGACTCTGAAAGAACTGTTTTCAATTGACAATTGAGATAATTGAGAATTATTTCTTAAGCAAAATTTGGGTCTTAAGTGACATTTTTGTAAAATGAGATTATTGTAGAAAATATGGACGTTTGAAATGCTTACTAAAAAAATACTCTTTATTTATAGTAATTTCTGCTTTCAAGAAGATTTATTTTGAAATATAGCAGTTAAGCTCTTTGAGGATTTATAGCAAAATAAGAACTATAAACCTGATTTTGTAAAAAAACTAAAATGTTCAGTTAACACCTTTATCCATTAAGTTCTTAAATTATATACTACGTCGAATATAATAAAAATGTGCAAAAAAAAAAATGATACATATAGTCAGACTGACAAATGAATGTTATACCATAAAAAATGAAGAGATAATATCTTGTATATAAAATCTAAATTTTTATAGTATGTATATAATTTAAAATTTTATTTTATAGTATATTTTTTAAATTTTGTGAATGTAAATTGGTGAAATTATTTGTTTATTTCTATTTTAAAATTTCAATTTCTAATTTAAAATTTTATTTTGAATTTAATATCTCAATAAAATTAATTATATTCAATATTTTAAACTAAAAAAATAAATAATTAAATTTTTAAAATAATTTATTTTTCATTTTAAAAGGTAATAATTGTTTTTTTCTTAATATGGATTTTTTTTTTGTTTTTGATAACCTAAACTTGTTAATTTATTAAACATAAATTAATATTTCTTAATAAAGTTAGTGAAAGCATAACAAGAAGATCACATTTTAAAACTTGTTCATGTTTATGCATTACTCAGCATTTAAAAAAATTTCTTTTCATTTTTCTTAACAATTTTTCAACAAAATTTTTATCGTTTTTTCGATTTGAATTTGAATTTTTTTTTGCACGCGTTTTATTAGCGGCAAATACACGCAAACAATTAATTTTAAATTTAATTAAAACAAAACATTTTTTTTAATTAAAACAATAATCAACGAAAATTTTAATATTATTACCTGATCTAAATTTTTCTGGAACAATATTATTATCAAGATCATCATCATCATTATTATTATTGTCATCAAAATCATTATTTTTATATAATTTTTTATCAATATTTTTTTCACGTGTATATTTTGTATAATCAACTTGATTTTTATAAAAAAATAATCGATTTGTTAAATTACCATCTTTAATATTTAATGTATTATCTAAATATGTATAAACATTTTTTTGTAAACATGAAAATGTTGGTTTTGTATAACAATTTGTAATTAATTCATCCCATAATTCATTACCCATATTTAAATTTGATGATTTTGTTATATTATCATTTTTTATATTATTTTTATTATTAGATGTTTGATTATTAGGAATAATTGTAATAATATTCAATTTATTATTATTATTATTAGATATTTTATTTGTTTTATTAAAAGTAGGTTGCATTGGTGTTGTTCTTTGTAAATAATTATTATTATTATTATTATGATTATTTTGATTATTATTTATATTTTCACCAAACACTTCAAATATATTCACAATACTAAATAATAAAATAATAAAAATCATATTAATTATTGATTCTCTGGTATATTGACGATAATATCGCCATATTTTATTGGAATTTTTAATTCTTTTCATTTTATCTTTAATAATATTTTTTATTTTATTTTTTTAATTTAATTAATTACTTTTTTTTTTTTGAAATTGATTTATTTTTAAAAAAGTTTTTAGATTTTTTCTCTTTTGTTTTATAAAAAAAAAAAACTTAATTATAATAGTTTTTTATGTTTGTGTATCTCCAAACTTAGTGAAATTTTATATTTGGTATTGAAAATCATAAGTTAATTTTTTTGGTTTTTGAGGTTTTCAAAAAAAAAAATTTTTATGCACTTTGTTGTGGTTATTTTTTTTTTAAATTTTAAATGATCACATTTCACTATTTCGTATTTATAAAAATATGTTTTTATTTATTAGATAGTTTTCTAATATATTTTTTATTTTATGTTTTACATATGTAAAAAATCATAATTAACTATCATAAAATGCGCGCGTATAAATTTTTTCAAACAAAATTTTTTATTTTATTTAATTTTTGTTAGTTGTTTCTTGTTATAGACGTAAATTATAACTAAACTGGTAAATCGTGACTGAACTAATGTTGCTGGTATGTATATGGAATGTTATAAAAAAAAAAAAAGAAGAAAAATGGTGAAGCAGGAAATTTTTTTTTATTATAAAGAAATGATGGAAGATTTTAAAATATAAAATTCGAAGCAATAACCTTGGTACCACTAACTTAATACCAATTTATGTATACATATATGTAATGGCCGAGTTAAACAATTTTGTTTAGTATTTATGTTTAAAGATTGAGTCAGCACAATGTCTGGAAAAGTTTTTGTTTAAAAAAAAAAAATAGATATATTTACTTTCTTTAAAGATTATTTAAATAATTTTAGTTATATTTTTTTTATTAAAGAAATTTTATTATTTATTTATTACTTACTTCCAGGTATATAAATGACAAGTTAGTTTTGAATGATTGTTATTAAAAATTGGTGTGATGCTGAAAGAATTTTAAAAAGTTTTAGATAATATAAATTTAAATGAATCTATTACAGATAGTTTTTTTTGGTTGTGTAAAATTGTGAAAAAAAGACATTTCATTTTTTTGTGCAAACGAAATATTTAAAATTAAATTTATTTTTTGTTTTTAAGAAAGAGACATTTTTAAATTAAATTATGTTTTTTTTGTTGTATCTTGCTGGAACTAATTTAAAAGTCATTGTTATTTTTCATTTTAATTAATTTATATTCATGAGTTGTTTCATGACATTATTTTATTTTTTATATTAATTCTGTATATGTTTTTTTTTTTGTTTTGTCCAAAAACTTTCTTTTAGCATCATTTTTAATGTAGAAATTTTATGAAATAAAAATGCAATGAAAATAAAAATGGTTTAACTATAAGATTATGTTTTAGAAGGTGTGGAATACATAAATTAATATAATAATGTTGATGAGTAAAAGATTATTTATTATTGTAGTTTAAATATGTTTTTTCTTAGCAAGTTACATTATTATGATAATTGTGGTTTTTTTTTAATTAAAGATTTAATCTTTTTGTTTGTTTAAATTAATATTTGTACGTGAAATATTAATTAGCACGGACATGTCTAATAAATATAAACATTCTTTAAGTTAAATTTAATTTTTTAAGTTTGTCAAAATATATCGCTTAAAAGTCCATCTAAGTGTAAGTTAAATGAGAAATTTCAAACATATTTTTTATGAAGAATTTAATTTTTTTTATGATTTTTAATGATTTATTTTTTATTTTAAATGTTTTATACATATTTTCTGTTATATTTTCTCCGTTTTACATTTTATCACAAAATATTTACTTATATATGACAACTTTTTGAAAAATTCTTGGTAAAATTATATAAATTTTAAGTAGTATAACTAATAAATGTTAAGATTCTTGTTTTAAATAATTCTCAGTAATTTGAACTGGTTAAAGCCTTATAAAAATTATGAAACAATCTTTGAACCGTGAAAAAATTCACATAAATATTATGTGGGTTACAAAATTTTGTTGCCGCACCGTCGTCATACAAAGATGAATATCAGAATATTATTTTTTGAAGATAAGTTTATTTTTGAAGATCATATCGAATATAAATTAAAATTATTATATATGTACTTTAAAGAAAATAGTATATATATATATTTTTTTTTGGTTTATCAAGAATATAAAATTTGAAGTTAGCTGTCATATAAAATGTTATTATTTAATTCAAAACTAGTAATTTATTTTTAAAATTTAACGAGATTTTCTTAAAAATATTACCGCCAACAGAAATTTTCACTTTTATGAGAAAAGATTATTTTGATAATACATATTTATTTAAAATTTAGAACGTTGTAATTCAAAAATTCTCATATCTTGTTATAAGAAATAGATAATAGTGGATAGTCGCCGAAATCATAACCATTCCTAAATCGTAGCAGTTCTTATATTCGAAAACTAATTAATATTATTGATGGGAAATTGTGGTAAGAGTGTTATATCAACATTCAAATTCAATTGGCCACATTTGTATTTATTTATTGTAAATGTAAGTTTTAACTATGTTAGAGAATAGTTTTTACCTGAAACTATCCTAAGTATTTTTTGTAATTAAAATTAATTAATCATTTAAATTTTTTTATACTTTACGATGCACAATGTATTAAACTTTTATTTTATTAAAAAGCATTTTAATTAAATATTTATTTTAGTAAATGTCAACTTGTATCTAGCTACATAAATTGGATCAGTGAATTCTCAATTGTACTATTTTGATTGTACCGGGTCTATTAACTGAAATTGTCAATACATCAAGTTTTTGAGTGGTAAGATTTAAGAAACAAGTTTAATAAAATGGTACCAATTGGCATCTTTCTTATTTCGGCTATTACTTTTCTTTTGCTAATAAAAAAATTTCAAAGTTGAAAAAACATCAAAATTTAAATTAATGCAAAATATAAATATTTTTTCACCAAAATACCGGAATATATTATGGAACAGTTTAGGCAACTCAAAGGGAGACTTCGAAGTGAGATTTTGTATCGACTTTCATATGATTGAGAGAAACTTGATTTTAGGTGTGAAGAAATAGTGTGCGGCAACTGGGAGTTAGTAATTTTTATTGTATGAATATGTAATCGGATATATTACGTAATATTTCAAAATTAATACGACTCGAAATAATATTTTTTATTCATTTTTGAAAAAGGATATTTGAGTGGATTAGTTTCAAAATTAACATTCTCCATTTTTTAAAAAGTAAACATAAATTTTCAAATTTTAAATTAAAATATATTAGTAATAGCCTAAAAGCTAGATATAATAAACTAGAAATGTTCTAATTAATATAAATTCAACTGTAGTCAAAAACTATTTTCTAGCTCTAATTCTGGGTGGCTTAGTATTTAAATCTATTTATTAAAATCTTTTACACAAAAATATCTTTATTTATTTAATTTTTATCAATTCCACAGTGTTAACTACTGCAAGGTTTTGAAAACCGATAATTTATTTTAAAATTGATTATCATTAGCTTATCTCAACAGAAAAATCGGGTATAAAAATATTGTTATGATTTGAAATTGAATTCATTGTAAAAAACAGAAACAAATATACAATCGTTAAAAACAATACTCGCCAAAGATAAATCGTGCGATACGTTAACTAATCGTAATTTGTTTATAATTTGAAATAAAAACCATTAAATTGAATTTAGAAAAAAATAAATCAAATATTTTCTTTTAATTTTCTTTCGCTTGAAGTGTTTTCGGAGCCAATCATTCTTAATATGATTGATTACAAATTGTTATCTTGAAGAAAAAATATCCATAAATTTTTCCCCCTCATTCAAGGGACTAATCGTGATTTAATCAAGTTTTATATTTTATTCAAAATTTTCATATATATTTATCTTCTTGTTTTAAAATAATTAAACTTTCTTTTCTGTAAATTTTATTATGATTTTCATGTTTTTATGAAACAAAATTGCTATATTTATGACATGATTCTTTGACACTTATAAAGTTGTATATTAATTGTTGTTAAAAAAATATTTAATTTTATTTTCTAATATTTAGTAATCTAATAAGTTTTACTTTCAATATGAGGTTTATTATTTTATTTTAAAAAAAAAACCCAAATCTTCTTCTTCTATTTTATTAAACTTTCCAACCGGTTTAACCATATTTGATTAATATTTATAGGCATAAAAATTCCTATAATTAAATTAATTTTCATTTAGAATTACTTTTAAGACAGTTGCAAACTTAATGATTTACTCGAAGACTTACCAAAAAATATTTTCAGAAAAATTAATTTATTAAACGAAAGTCTACATTAGCTTTTTTTTGTGTGTGAATGATAAAAATATGTAATTAATGAATAGAAAGACTACAGGAGAAGATGAACAGCTTCACGGAAATTATACGAAAAAAAAAAATGATAGTGGGTCAATGTTAACGAAAAAGTAGATGAAATTTGAAACTTTTACTGAAAAATTTCCAAAAATAAAAAAAAATATTTTGATGATGGTTCATTAAATTTAAAAGATAATTTATAATAATTTTGGCAAAAAAAAATATTTTGTTGTTAACACCCACAAAAGATTTTGAATCGAGAATAATAATTAGTTAATTAAGTACGAATAAAATTATACGATTAAAAAACAATAAAAAAATGAACAATGATTTGAATTTTATCTTATCTGAAAATATATTTTTATTACATTTATTATGATATAATTTTATGTAACATAATAATTTTCCATTTACCTATTATGTATAAGATAAAAAAAAACAAAGTTTTCCCAAACACAATTAACAATGGTTGGAAAAATTGTAAACAAAAGTTATGTAAATTATAAATTAAATTTAATTAATCAGATTGAATTATTTAATCTTGATTTACAGAAAATGGAAATTTTACAATTTAATGAAATAATAATTTCTATAAAAACTGATTATGTCTAAAAAAAAAATTTGATTTATTATTATTTCAATTTAACTGAAAATGGACTAATTTTTTACTAAAAATTTCCCTAATTAAATGTTTTACAAGTTTTCAAATCTATTCCATAAAAATATTTGCTTAATTATTATAATATTTACAATGTTATAAATAAGATCATTGCGTTTTAGACCAAAAAAAAACATAAAAATTATGGAGCATTATAGATCGGAAATGCAACTTGCGTACACATTCAAGTCACCTCATTTTTAAACTTGTTTATTTTTTTTCGTATTTATTTATTATTAGACTTTCATTTGAATTCCTTATAAATGTCTTGAAATTAAGTGTAAAAAAAAACACTAAAGTTAATCATAAACTGCACGGTTTTTTTTCCTGTGAAATTATCTACGAAATTAATATAAATTTTTTTCTTGTATCTAAATATAAACGAAAAAAAAAATCAAAACAAAAACTGTGATAGATTTATCGAAAAGAAATTGTAAAAAAAAAAGAATATATTATGTTTTTCGCAGTACTAATTGACAAAATGTCAAAATATACATAAGTAAAGATGAAGTAAAAGTAACTACTTTTTTTTTTAAGTATCACACACGTAAAATACCTTTACAACATATTTAAAGAACTCAGCAAAAACGATAAAACCAAAAAAAACATAAAGTTAAGGTGTGTATCAGAGCGAAATTATTAATAAACTTTCTGTGTTGAGAAATTTCCAAAAAAAAACAAAAAAACATGCTATAAAAAAAACTTTAATTTCCTTACAACAAAACACCAAAAATTTATATGATTTTATGATAATTATGTTTCAAAACGAAACAAGGTCAATTAATCCTTATTCCTATAATTTTATATCCAAATATATTTTTTTTTTTTATGATTTAACACTTCAAAAAAAAAATTTCACTTCTTTTCTACACTAAATGCAATTAAAAAAATTTCTTATTTCTGGTTTAATCTATCTAATATTTTGATTTGATTAGTGAAATTTCAATATTTAAAATAGAATATATATAAAAAAAATTGTAAATAAATTTATTTTTTTGTTACCGAATTTAAGAAAACGTCCGAACGATTTGGCTATCAACCGGTTAACTAAAGTGGTACTTGTAATGCGCAATACTTTTATTAAGAAATGCAAAAATATAAAAAAAAAAGTATCTTGGAAACTGGAAAACTTATAAATATATTAAAATGTTAAAAAGAATATAAGATTAACTTGAGTAAGAGAAAATTATGTGATGATCAGAATACGAAAAAAATAAAAACAGCATAATATCTGAGAGTGCAGATAGATTTACTAAACATATTTTATGGAGAATATTAATGAGAAGCATGATTATTGTTATTTTTTTTTTTTTTGTTATTAAGATATTATAGTAAACAAACCAGTCTGGTAACCACGTTGTTTTTATTATGATTCTTAAAGATATGAAATTAATATTATAAATAATTATGTTTAAAGATTTGTTTCGTTTCTTTTATTTTTTTTTTGTGTTGAGAGAGAGATCTTTGAATAAAAGAAGTTAATTAATTTACTGCTGAGTGATGAGTAGGTATTTTTTGATTGAATTTTGTAAGTGCACTGGAATTTTGTAAAAAGTAACATTAATCTTTTGGTAAATATTGGTCTATTATATTTATGGAAGAAGTTTATAATCATCAAAACATAGATTTTAAAGCAATTTATATATTTTGGTGTTATTTGTTTATACATACTGGAATTTTATATTTTTGGGTCTATTTTAAATTTATTGATATACCAAAAATTTTTAAAATTCAAAACATGAAGTTATTAATCATTAATTTAAAATATAAATTTTCTCAATAAATTTTTTTTATAGGTTTTATGTATGTGAATAAATTTAAGAACAGCATTTTAAATAATCTGAACATGGGATAATTAGAAGCCAAATTACAAAATACATTAAAACTAGAAAAAAAAACATATATAGTTATTAATGGTTAAAAAATAAATAAAAAATATTATAAAATATAATTTCCTGTATATTTTTTATAATTTTTAATTACTTTTTCCTTTTCAAAAGTTAGTTTATTTTTGTAAACTAATTTGTTGATTTAAATTCTTATATTCTACAAAATAAACTAATGATTGTAAAGCATAATTATGTTTTATAAACATTAGTTTATTTAGTAGAATATAAGAATTTAAATCAACAAATTAGTTTACAAAATTCACTAGTACATATATGGAAATTTCCAATCCTCCAATAAAAATAATGCTGAAATTTATATTTTCTAATGGTTTGCAAATATTACCTAATGGGTGTGAAAATTCTGCTTTTTTTTCAGATTGCATTTGGTAATTAACAATTTCTTATAATTATTCTTTATAATTATCGAATAATTATCATTAATCTTTAAATTACATATATAGTTTTTCGTTAAAAAAAAAATATAATTATGTTTTGATTATAAAAAGGATATAAAAAAAGTGTTTTAATGAGTAAGGTGTAAGTAAATTATCAAAAAAAAAACAATTGCATTTTGATAATTGCAGTTTTAGTGAAATCTGAATAATCTCACCGTGAATATTATTTTCCATGATATAATTTACACACTTTCTAAATGAAAGTGCAAATTATAACAATTAATAATAATTATAATTTGGTTTTTTTTTGGTATTGATTTAGCCCTTTTAATTTCAATGTCATATTTACAAAATTGAATTAACTTTCCATGAATTAAGAATATATAAGAATCATGATCATAATTATAGATTTTTCAATTAACCTAGAACTTTTTTAGATTTTTTCAAATTTGAAAACTTTTACTTAAAAATATTAATAAAAAAAAACCAAAATAAAAAAATTAAAATCACTCATGTTTTTATGACTGAACAATATTTTTTTTAGTCAAATTGATAAATTTAGATTTAATTTATTGATTTGCTACAGTTTTTTTCTTTTTGGAATATTGTCAACAAGTGAACAAAATTGTTTTCGTTATACTTTTTTCTATGAAATTTCATTATACTTTCTTTAGATATCTTTCACTTTTATAAAAATATTTATCAAATATAAATATTGGGCGAATTTTTTAAGGTGTTCATAAAAATATAATATAAATTTAGAAAAATATTCACCAAATCAATAAATGATTTTTAATAGAAAAATTCACCAAATTTATTTTTGAAATTATGTTTTGTAAATAATAAAATGTTCGTAATAATTTTTTAAGGTTTTATTTTAAAAGTTTATGCTTTGGACTTCAATTGTCAGCAATTTTTTATTTACATTAGTATTGTTATTAATGTATTTGCAAACTGTTGTCAAAATAGTTAAAATGATTGAGTAAGTTTATCATTTCATCTAGAAGCTGTTTTCGTTCATTTGTCCCCATGTTATCTATTGCACCAAAAATTCTAGTATGAGTTTTTCCGAAAGATAACTATTAACACAAATATTCAATGATTCTCTCATAAACAAGAGCAGCTTCATTTTCAAATTTAGCCTTTTCATCTAAATTTTACATTTATAAATTAAGAAAAATATTTATAAAACTGATTTACTTTATATCCTTAAAAACTTAACGAAAATGAATTATTTAGCTCGTATTCATTAATGGTGACAAATAAGTTTTTGTTAACTTTGCTTCAAAAAGCTATTATTAACTTCAATGTTTTTGAAATATTCTTAAAAGTGGACCTTCTGATATTTTTTAATGTACTGTCCGCGTCAAGTACAGTTGGCAAGCCTAGGAACATTCAATTTTTATACAGGCCACCCATTATAATAATAAATTAGTTAAAAAATTATATGATCCTTGAAATTTTGATCCTTAAATATTTCTACTTTTCAGGTTATTCCAAATATGATTAATAAATTCTTGTAACTTAATACTGACCTAATTTTAAGTTACTGCCAGAGCACTGATTCTACTCGCATCTATTAATTTTATATTACTCTAAAATTTGTGCCAAAACAGAAATTGTCAATCATGATTTATAAATCAAATGTTTTAATTTTCTTACTGAACACAATTTCTTATTACGAATTTAATTGAATATAAAAAGTGACTGATTTTCATAAAAACTTGGAATTTCCGAAAAAAAAAGTAGAACAGACTAAGTAGTAATTTGATTGTTCGTTATTAACATTAAATAAATTATGGTAAAATTTTTTAATTATATGTAGAAACTTTTTTAATTCAATATTGAATTTATATTAATTCAGTAATTGTATTTTTATAAGAAAACTGATATATAATTTAATTTAATTTAATTATTTTTACTATAAATATTTAATTTTGTGTAATCCAAAACCTTGTCATGGCTCTGTAAAATCACTCAGCAGTCTAAGTAAGCTAAACATAAAAGCCAATAGCAATAAGACACAGGTTTCTTTAAAATCTAGAAGATTATTCAATTTTAATTGATATGATTTAAGCGGCAATTAATATCGCATATCATCTTTATATAATTTTAAAGAATTCTTAAGTTAAACTAGATTTCTTTACTGCGAATTTGAATAAAATTATTTATTATCTTTGACCAAATATTTACTAAAAGTTAAATTAATAAAAATTATTTTAAATTAATAATATTTTTTTTTTATAGCAGAGGCAAATAATTGTAGGCACTTTTAAGCGTTTAAAAGTAAATTTATTGGGACAGTTCTATGGTAAATAGCTCAGCGATACATATTCGTCATTGTAATTTTATTATATGTATTCCGAATTATAATTATATTATTAAAGTTTCAATGCTTTCATGCTTACCTGAGTAACTTGAATAACAAAAAAAAAATATTTCAATAGCATGTTTTAATGCTTGCAACTTGTTTTATACAAACAAAATAAGATTTAAAATCAAAAAGCTAAAAAAATAATGTATTTTAATTGTAAAACTACTAAAAATTGGTGTTCGAGAAGTACTGTCGCTCCATGTGGTTTATGGTCTATGGGTCATTTTTTTATAGTATATAAAAAAAGTGAGGTGAATTATTTTTGTAATTTTGGAAAACAACGTTTATTTATGTATTGTTCATAATAAACTTGTCGATTTATGAACGTAAAAAAGTTCAAGAAGATCAATATTTTTTTTTTAGAAAATTGACGAAACTTATAAAATTTCTCATTCATTTTTGTATTGAAATGAAAATATGTTGAAAGTAACAATTTCTAGTGAACAAGACGGTATTGTTAATCTTGGTGTATATAAATGATTTTTTATTGCCTTTTTGATGAAGATTCACTTTACCAGAGTTAAAGAGTGTTTCTAATGTGTATTTGCTTATACATATTTTATTTCATAATAAAACTATTGCAATAAGGAATAAGCTGAAACTTTTTTTTTATATATTATGTTTGCATGTAGAGAGGATTATCACTTCATACTTACAATTTTCTTCAAATATTTTTTATTGATTGGTTATGATTTTTGTCGTGACAGATTTTCGATAAATTTAGATTATTTTCATCATTTTTAAACGTATTTATATGTATTTATATGTTATAAGTTATTATAGAAATTGTTATGCACATAAGGGACAGATAATCTTAAAAAGTCGAAATATTTATCACAATATTTATTACTTTTAAAATTTTGTAAACATTTATAATCAATAATTGTTTAATGAAAGATACTAGCATGGCAACTTTATCCAAGACAATACTATTTCTGATTTTATTTAATAATCATTTTGTTTCAGGTGCTAATATATTTATTTATTTATAATAATAACTATGAAAATTTTAATTATATTACAAAATATTAAGTTCATAACAATAATTAGTTCTAGATCTAAGAATATTATTTTTTAAAGAAATTTTAAAGTATGTATATATTATAATATTGATTAAATTACCCACTAGAAATTGGAGTTTTGAAGGAATAAGTCAAAGAATTGAATATATAAGCAATGCATACGGAATACCATCGCAGTGAATACCCAAAGATTGGATCAATTAATAGATATTGCTCGATTTTGAACAAGCACCTTTGCCTCGAAATTCACTTATAGGAAAAGACTGCTTTCGGTCCTCAAACAATCTATTCCAACCACATTTACTCCACATACTACATGTTCCTAATCGTAGGGCTAATTTTAACCATAGCATAAATATATGTACACAAGTTAGTTTAATTAGTTTAACTAAGAAAGATATCAAATATACCTTGTTTGGTTAAATAAATAAACTAATATATCTAGTGAATGGTAGATGGCGAATGTAAAGTTGCACATAAAACAAAACAAAACAAATTTTAATTTTTTTCAAAATATATCATATTGCATAATTTTAGACATTTTGGAAAAGACCATTTTCGGAAAATTGGCTTATTTTTTTTTACACTGCGTGGACGAAAACAAGAAAAATTGAAAAATTTAGATCGGCGATCAAGAGTAAAATTTTAAAAAAAACTTACATCAATTAAAAAAAATTTATTTGTTTGTGCTCGTGTGATTGCGATAATTTATGAATTTGCCAGTGTGACTATGACGGGAATGGACGGGAACAAAGGACAAATTACAGAGAAAAAAACCAATATATTAAAATATTATTTTAGTTTTTTTTGGTGGTATGAAAAAAACACCATGATTCAGATGGAATTTTCCGTCTTTCTTTTTAAACTCACCAAATTATTCAATTTATCGCAAATTTTGCTTTCGTTTTTAATTTTAACCCATCAGACAATTTATTGTTTCTTATTTAAAAAAAAATTTTGATTCTCTGTTAAATAACTTACTGCTAAATCAGAAATTTCTAAATCTAAGTGAAAAGTTTAATTTTATAACCATAAAAAAAATTAATTTTGTTTTCATTTTTTAAATCAATATTTATTAACTCTACATAAAATCTTGATTCTAAGTTTTTACAAATCTTTTAATATTAATATGGAAAAAGATCACAACTTTACAGATTTTTTTCTTGAACTTAACTATATAATTATGGACTTTTTTTTATCTCAACATTTTTTAGACCAAATTTTTATAAAAACGAATCAAAGTTTAATTTCACAAATAAATAAATAAATTACAAGCTTTTACATAAATTAATATCAGTCTAAATTTAAAGTCCTGCTAAATGTTCTGATGGTAAATTAAATGATCGACCATAACCACCATAACCACTATGCCCACCATGTCCACCACCACCACCATGTAATTCTTCATGACTAACAGAATGACTATGAGTATTTTGATAAACTGGTTTAGCGACAATTTCATATGTTGTTGATTTTCCACCACCATGTGCGAGAGATTTTAATCCAACAATTCCAGATAATAAGAGTGCCATAAGTCCTGTCATTAAAGCTTTGCCAGCCAGTAAAGCAAGACCACCCATTGCAACAGCCATTAAAGTACCTAACATATACAAATTATAATTTTCAATTAGAAATACTTTTCAAATAATTGTTGTATTGAAAAAAATTTACCTTTCATCATCATGCCAGCTGCTATAATTGCTTCTAATCCTCCTTTTTTACCAATTTTTCCTTTTCTTCCAGTAAATGCTGCACGAGCATCTTCAGTTGAATCTAACAGACTCCATTTTAATGTTAACGAATGTAAGAAATTTCCAAGTTTTGCCACTAAATATCCGTCTAAACGTTTTTGGGGATCATTAGGAAAACTACGAGCAATTTCTGTGTTTTTTTTTTTGAACAAAAGAAACATATTTAATTTTAATTTTGAATTAAGTTTTTTATAAAAATTTTTTTTATATACCAGCTACGATTTCTGATGTCTTAGGATCACTAGCATTTACTTCTCTAACTAAACTTACACCTGGATATAACATATATTCTTTTTTATCTGATAAATTTTCAATTAATGAAACAATTTTTAATTTAACACAAGTTACACTATATTCTTTATCACAATTTTGTCCAAATGCTTTTTCACCCTCAATAGGTATATCCTTACAAAATATATTTCCAGCTGAACAGATAATTAACAAACATACTAATATTTTTGTAATATTATCCATTTTGAATTAAATTAGTTAAATTAGAAATATGAAATATATAATTTACAGATCCGAAAAAATTTATATTTACAAATCTAACCAAAAATTCCACGACAATAAAAGAACGAATGAAAACAATCAACTGATAGCTAAACAACAAGCGTTCTATCTTTTTATAGGAATTCACAAGATATACTTTGAAAATAGTAATCAAAAATAATGTAAAACTTTTATTTTAAGTACATATTATATATACAAAAAAAAAACCCTCTAATTGTAATTCTCTTTTATTCTACTCACTTTCAATTTGTATTATGACGTATTTGTCGGTCAGTAGATATGGCGGAATCAACCCATAAACGCATGAATTAGTTTAAAGTTTTGGTCGAAGCTGTGATCTAATTTTGTCTCTATTAATGATATAAAAAAATTGTTTTTTTTTTAGATACTCAAGTGTTTATTTAACTCAAAACTAGTTAAAATATAAATAATGACTTTTTGGGTTTAATTAAAATAAATGTATTTTACTAAGCCCTTTAATTAACTTCTCATATATAGTCAGTAATTTTAGGCTATAATAATATTATTGATGATAATGCTATTTTGAGGAAAATTAAATTATATTATTATTCAATTAATTTCTTGTAAAGGAAAGCATAGTTTTGGTAATTGTATTAGAATGTTATTAACTTTCTATTGAATTAAAGATTTTAGCTTTTCATTTCATTTCATAAATTTTTAGCTAATTTCAAATTTTTTGCATTATTTGAATGATTTAAATTTGTTCCTTAAACTTAAAAAGGATATTTTCTTTTTAAATAGAATAATATTTTCCAATATTTTCCAATCTATAAATAGAAAAGTTTAAATTTCATAAAATAAAAGTTCAATTCATTCATAATTTGTATTTTTTGGTTTTTTTTTGTTAACAACCGATAAATTAAGATAGTGAAAGAGAATTTTTTTTATGTAGTTAATTTTTTTCAATTTTCTTGTGGTTAAATTAAATTTTTTAATGTTAGTTATTTCATTTACTTTGTACTTTAATAACTTAAAACTTTTATAACTAAATAGAGCATCAAATTAATCTTAACACACAAAAAAAAAAAAATAACAAATACCCTGTTAGAATATTGAGATATTTTTTATCTTTTATATTGATTTATGTAAAGACAAACATAGTTCCTTAAAAGTAGTGCGTTATTTTTTTTTTTTTTTTAGTTTTCATTTATTTTTGTTTTTGGGAAAAATAAAACTGTCATATCACTTTCTAAAAAAATTCGATTTGGTCTGTTGGTGACAAAAATTTCTTTATTCAAGAATTCTTTAAAATTTTTCAAATTTTATGTTTTTACTAAAGTATACTAAAACAAAGCATAGTAAATATTTTGGTCTTCTAGATATACACTTTAATTATATTACAAATTATTTATAATTAAATATTTTATTATAAAATAAATGAAATTCATTTGTATTACAAATTTAAAGTGAGAAAATGAAATGAGGTCTAATTTTTTTTTTGTGTATATATCGAACATTCTAAATTTCGATTAGATATAAAGAAATTGGAAAATTTTTTGACTAAAATTGTTTTAAGGAAAAGAATCATTATTTTGTAATTCACTGATATATTTTGTACAGTAAAAGAGAAATTTTTAAATTGATTTTACTTAAACAAAAATTTAGGTTTACTATTTAATATTAATTTTTATTGATAATTTTTAGAATATTGTTACATTTATCTTAGCTTTTATTGTAATTCAATTATTATTAATAATTGATTTTGACGAAAATTTTTAATTCATGGTTTTCCAATTTCCTTAATAAGACACAGTTATTGGATAAAATATTAACTTTGGTTGGTAATTTTAGATGTAAGAACATAAATGTTGTAGCAATAAAAATATTTCAATTTAAATTAATTTAGAATTCGTATATTTTTAAATCATGTACGAAAATAATAATGGAAAAAAAAATTGCTTAAAAATTAAAAAAAAAACCACATTAAATAAATTATACTAAATTCATTATCCCAACAAATTTGTTATCAATCGATGGGGAATTTAATTTGCAATAGAATTGTGTAAATATTTAAAAAAATACTAATAATTAGTTGAAATAAAACTAACAAATTAAAAAAAAAAATTTTAGGAAAGGACTTGCAGTAATCTCCAAAAACAACTATACATATTATCTTTAATCAAGTTCAAAAAATTAAAAAACCTATTATACTAGAAATATAAAACTTATTGATCAGATAATAAATTATTTATATATTTTTTACAATCTAACATATTTTTGAGATATCTCAAAATCCGTATTTTTTATCTATCTTATATTCGATTACAATAGAAACTTTGGTAAATAAATAATTTACCAGTAAACAAGTAAAGAGTTTCAAATTGGCATATATTTATACATTTTTTTTAAGTTTTCTAGCAATCTGAAAATAAAAATGCGAAAAAATTTATGTTTTATCATTTATGCTTTATAACATAACTCTGAAAAAAAATGTAATTGCTCAATAAATTTTAAACGGTTTTACAGTTTTAATTAAAGGTGTTTTGTTTGTTTTCTGTTGCATTTTTCAATTGCAAATACTTGAGTGAAATTTTCGTATTTAAAGGGCATTAAAAAATGAGTTAAATTTTATTTTATATTGTAATAAGTGCTAATTGAATACTAATGTGTCGAAGAATCTTTAGTCTCTGTGGATTGAATTGAATAATTCGTCAAAAAACAGGATAGGATTCGCGTCTAACAATTAATGACAGGTACAAACTAAAATATGTATATAACTTAATTTTCTAAAATTTGGTTTCTTAACATCAATGCATAGTTCCCAATAACGTGAGAAACAAATTTTTTAAAAAAATTGCAAATATCTCGATTTATTGCTAACAAAATAAGAGAGGAGTTTCTGAATTGTACAAAACCCACATTTTTTTAAATCCATTTTTTTTAAATGATTATATTTCAAACAAAGACATTTTATTTAATGAACGTAATATTGATCCGATAATTATATATAAATTTCGAATCATATTCCAATCTTGAAATTAAAAGTTACATATTTAGTTTACAATCTACAAACTTCTCAAAATGAATTAATATAATAAATAAATTTCTTCTTGACTACTTTATACATTTAAAAATACTTGAAGTAAAATTTAACTAACCAACAAAATAGACAATTATATGTCTTTTTATTTCGAAAAGTCTCGGATAATTTTTTATGTAGCATAAATACCAAAAAAATTTTCTAAATTTAATTTATATTTGCATGAGTTTTAAATTTTTGGTCGTAAATTGAATGGTGTTTTATTTAATGAAATTAAAAGAAACTTTTACAACGGCAAAACTTTTAATGGTGGACCATAAAAAAAAATGTTTATAAACAATTTTTGTAAAAATTTTATTATTCATATTTGTTATGATTAATTTAAGACCAATTATATTTTATAATAATATTTTAGAAAAGTACGTTCCCAGCATAATTAAACGCACATTTAATATAAAATTACTTTAAAAATGATAGAGAAATTAAAGCATAGAATGAAAGCTCCATGTGTTCTTCTATAAATACTTTAATTATATAAAGAAACATTATATCTAAGTGTGATACTTTCTTTGATATATCGCAATATATAACGCAATATGTCGCAATATTCTCGTATTAGTTTTTTTTATTAATTGCTTCTTATTAACAGACAAGTCTCGCCCACAAATTTGTAGCCAGACCTACCACAATACTTAAAGCATTAAATTTTTTAGTAAGAAATAATGATTTTGTAAACACAAATTGCTTAAAGCAAATATGAAAAATATATATGTAAGTTCAAATAAATATTCAGTATTCAGAATGAAGATGTTTGTGTGGAAAATTGATCAAGGAAAAGAGTTAAATACATTTTTCTGATAAATTAACAAAATTATATTCTTGTATTCTGGAAGTTTTAACAATTAAATTTCAGTTCAAAATTACAAAATTGATTTAATCATTTGGAAATAAGTTTAAATAACAATAATTTAATAAAAAAAATATAAATATTTTAAACTAACTAATATAATATTCTGTAAAATAACTACATTTACAACAATTTTTTTAAAATAAATAAATAAATATAATTTTTTTTTATTGTTAATAAGCTGGTTGTCCCATTGCATGATAATTATAAGCTAATTCTTGTGCAGATGCTTGTCCATTACGATTCCAACCATCAGAATGAACAATTTCAGCTGCAGGACTACCAGTAATATAAGCTGTTGTTACATGATCTTGTTTTTTGGCTAATAAATCTTTAAAAAAATGTGCACCTAAAAAAGATAGAGTGCTATTTTAATTTATTAAATTTAAGATATATTAAAATAAAAAATATTAATAAATTTTACCTGAGAATATAAGAGCTAAGATACTGGCTGCTAAAGCTTTAAGTGAAATAAATTTAACAATCATTAACATGATTTTCATAACAATGGCAAGTTTAACTTTGATTGCTAATAAGAATGGTACAAGAATTTTCTTCATTCTCTTTGATCGATGTTCTAGAAAAAAAAATTCAATTTATTTTAATAAATTTTGAGTTCATTAAATAAATATTTGTAGAAAAAAAGTACTACAAAATACAAAATCTAAATGGGCATAATTAAATTGTGATTTCAACAGTCCCCCAATTTCCTCAACTGTTTTTAATATGCTTTCTTTGATAAAAGCACTGTTTTTTAAACTTTAAAAACACGATCACAAAAATTAATTTACAATATTGCAGGACACCAAAATATATGCAAGAAAATAATTTCAAAGTTTAATAAATAATATTTTACATTATAAATTAAGCTTTTAAGAATCTTTTAATAAAATTAATTTCACGAAATTATATTCAGTTATTTTGTATTCCAGTTATATTCCGTAATTTTATACAAACAAACGTTTATTAATTACACAATTTCGTACAATAAAAAAATACTCCTAAATATATGTTATAAAAATTATAATATTAAGATTTTGCATTTAAGAAATTGATATATTTATTTATTTTATAAATATTAAATTTTTTAAATCCTTGATAATTTTGGTTTCAAAATAAATTTGATTTCAAAGTAAAATATTTTGATTAATTGAGAAATTTTATAGAGTCTTATAGATTTAATCTTATAGTCTTAGAGATTTAATCTTATAGATGAAATCTTATAGATTTATAAAAGATTCAATATAATACAATATTCAATTTTTACCTAATAGTTTTGTATAAAATTAGCTTAATTTTTGTAATTATAAAAAAAAATAAAAAATTGCAAAATTATTTTTATCATAAATTACTTTTAATCGCAAAATTATATTTTTGGGATTTCAAAAAATTATTTAAATTAATTATTTTACTAAATAATTTTTAGGAATTATTACTAAAGTTTAATTAAAAATATGCTTTTGTTCATTAAAAGTTATAAAACAATTTTTAATAGTTTCACAAAATGATAATTATAATTTGATTAAAATATTCTAGGATGAGATAATGTTATTCAATTATTAGGCTAAATATAATTTTTATTTATAAATTAAATTTCGAAAAAAATATTTATAAAATTGTTTAAATTTTTCATAAAACTGTCTATATTCTTCAGTTTAAAGTGCTAAATTAATTTATCTATAATAGATAAATTAATATTTAAATTTTACAAAGGAAAAGTTTTTATTAAAGGAATTTGACTTTAATTTAAAGTTTCATTCCAACAAATAATAAAAAAAACACATTATTATACTTTCTACTTAACCAAGGAAAATATGTTAAGAAGGTGGTTCGTTTTGGTGGAACACCAAAAGAAAATTTCAGTCAAGTTATTTTTTGGTGAAGCATTTATAAGGTCTTACAGGTGCTGCATTCATAAAAAATTTAAAACTATTCTCCCTACTTTAATTTATAGATGTTATTTACTATAAATATCTTATATACTCAAAAGTAAATTAATAAAAGATTCAATATAAAAAGAGAAAGTATCTTGTAAATATCCCCTCCAGTTTCAAACATATCTTTTTTTTAAAGAATTCGTTAAGAAATTTTTTTTCATATATATTTGTATAAAATTTCTTCTAATTTCTCTTTTCATATAAAGACATAAACGCAATGGTATTTAACGGATGTCAAAAGTAGGACATTTACAACTCGATTTGTACAAAAAATAAAAACATTATTTTACAAATGAAACAAACACAAAAATATAATCATTATTAAAGAGGAAAACAGGTTAATGTGTTTAAAAGAAATACATAAAAATATATGATTTTTTTTTTAAAATTAACTTTTTTTTACAGTAAATAAGAATATCTTTAAAAAGCAATGTGTTTTGATTTGAAACTTTTTCCAAATCATTTTTATTCGTTGCATTTATGGTGGAAGAAAAATATATACATAAGTACTACAAAAAATTTTTTACTTATGTACATTTTAATGCACTTGGTTAAATTAATGCCATTGAACTTCGTTTATTTTATGATTTAGCACTTTCCTTACCAAATGTAAATTATACAGTTGTTTACCACTTTCGAATTTATATGTATATATATTTTTTTTTACATTTTTAAGGAGGTGGTGAGGTAATGTAAAGGAAAATATATGGCAAACTTTTGTACCATGTTTGGGGTATATTTATAATATTTTTTTTTTGGTGCATGTTGTTTCATCAATGACCAGTTAACGAACTATAAAATATTTAAGTCCGGTTAAATTGAGGTCAGTTATTATCTGTCACGAAAATATGCACAGCATAATTGTACAAAATGTAAAAAATTGTAAATATATTTTTGAATAAAATTATTAATTGATGTTTGGTATTAGGTGACAAATTACAGGTAAATTGTTAAGAATTTTTAGATCAAGAATTTGAAAAATTTCATTTTTTTTTAATTAATTATTCTTTGTGCAATTTTGTAATAATATTTATAGGTAATTTCCGGTGTGGAATGAAATTTAAAAGAATATAATTTTAAACTTAAGGCGAGAAATTGATGAATAAGAAATTTGTAATGATTTTTTACATAAAAATACAAAATGTGAATTATTGTTAGGAGTTTAATCATTTCTTTTGTAGTTCTTTAAACTAAATATTATCTATTAAGACTATAATGCTTTCAAATATGCTTTTATCTAATTTTATATAGCTTTCATTATATTTATTCAGGAATACTATTGACTTCAGCTTTAAAAAAAATTATTATTATTCAATAAAATCACTAAAATTATAACACCAGCAACAAAAAAAAAACCATTCAAAGATTTTGGTAAGAGTGATACAATGTATAAGATTATGTATAGTTTTACAGATTCCGGTTCATCGGTGAATTAAATAAGAAAAAAAATATATATATATATTTCAAAGTGAATGTATTTAGTATATAAAACGAGAAAAATTCTTAAGAAAAATATCATTCAGTGTTTGACTACAAACTGGAGCAATTCAATATTTAAATATTTAATTTATATTTTGTTTATATATTTTTAACTAATCGAAACATTAAAAAAAATATCATATTATTATCATAGAAAATAAAATATTACCATCTAAAGCACGTCCAGTTGCTTCATTTTTAGCTTCTTCATCATCAAACGAGAAATTTAATTCATGTGTAGATAAATATCGTTCAGTTCTATCCAATAATGATTCATTTTCTGATATTGATTCAAATGATTTGCCACTATCAACTCTATCAACAGTTAATCCACTAAATAAATATAATGATTTTTCACTATCAGCTTCATTAATTAGTTTAATAACATCTTTTTCAGATGGATTATTATTAGCACTAACAAAACTAATAATAGCTAATAAAATTGCCAAACAAATTTTTGATTTCATATTTTATTAATAATTATATATTTATTTATTTTTTTTTATAAAAACTATAACAATTTATTTACACTTTAACTACAAATCAATTATTGTGATTAAGCATAAAATTACTTAGCTATTTATTAGATTTTTTTTTTGTTTAAATTTTAAATTTTTGGTAGTATAATAAAATATACATATAAATGTTCATTATGTAGAAGGGATGTTACTGCCCTGAATAAGAAATTAACCCTAAATTACTTATTATTTAATTAATATTCAATATAAATGATGTTATTCTTTTTGAATAATAATTTAAATCCGGACAACAACAAACATACCACTAATATCACCCAAATATAATAAATTTTCAATTTCATTTTCATTTAAAAAATTTATTTTATATAAATTTGATATTTTTAATGGTGAAGATATTTTGTTATGGGTATAAAGAATGTCTGTTTTTTTTTTTATAATAATACTGTTCAATATTATAATTCTGATATACATTAATATGGACAGCGGATTTGTTCTCAATTATTTAGCCTTACGAAATATTGGTTACTTTTTAGATTGACGAGAAAGTATACCAGAAATTCCAATGCATGGTATTAAAAAAAATCAATAATCCAAATACTTAATATTTAAAAAACATAGTAGATAATAATTAGGAAGCGTATAGGCATATAATTAAGGTAAATGTATGAAATAAATTATTTTTAAAAATAGTTATAAATTGGACAGTGAATAAATTAGATATATGAATTGTTTTTTTTAGTAATGTTTAAAATAGTTTTCATTGCACAAAAAAAAAATATTACATCAATTTGCAGGAAGTATTCTAGTTTATAGGTTTGCTATGCAAATTACTTAAATTCAGTTTTTATGGAATGGTTTAAATATAATAATGCAGATTTTTGTATGATAAAATAGTCTTTTGAAGTTTTTAGGAAAGTAACAAGTGGAATATTATTTCAAACTAACCAACTTACAAACAAATTAAGTAAAATTTTAAATCAAAGAATGTTCTAATTACTTAAAAATGAAATACAGATTCAAGTCATTCTTCTTTAAACCTGAAATCTAATGATAATTTGTGATATAAATACACAAATTATGTAAATATTTTATTATGATTAGTATTCTTCTTTTTATAAATCTAAGATAATATCAAAGTGAAGTCTGAAATGAATTTGAGGAAAACTGTCCATAAGAAGGTTCCATAATTTTTAATATCATGGCAACATACAACGTAGAAGATAGAACTACATAATTTACAATTTACAGTCAGATTTTCCACATATTCCTATAATACGTAATGTAATTAATATGTTAATAATTCAAAATAGCATAACAACTAATTGGACATTGTCCTCGTATCAATCTAAAACTATTTTGAATTTTCACGGAAGAAAAGAAATATACATGAAATAAATTTTCATTAAGAAATTGGTGTTAATTCAATTAATATACTTCATAACGTATTTTAATAATATTTGTAAATTAATGTGGTAGCATTGAATATATTCCGTTTTTAGATTCTTTTCATTAGGTTTATAGGTAATTATAACTAATTATAGGTAATTATAATTATTTTATAGGTAATTATAATTATTTCAATGAAAGTTAAAATTTTCATACTAGTATAATGGAACGAAGTTTTAAAATTTATTTATAATAAAAAGATAGAATATCTGTAGAAATACGCTATTGGCAATCAAATTTTGTAGAAAAGGATTAATAAACTTAATAAAACATAAAATCAAATATTATTATCAACAATCTTCTTTATTTAACAAAAAAATCTTTTATTTAAAATTACAATAAATATTAAATAAACTTAAAAAATAATTAAATTTATTTTACAATTACATTTTAATTACTTTTAAAATACAACTAAATAAATTGTGCTTGACTCGGGTTTGGTATTTGCAGTTTTTATTTAATTTTTCTTGTAAAAAATTGTTTTATTTTTATTGTTTTGGTGCTTGTGCACTGTATGCAACATCATGAGCATCATCAATACTTCTAGCATATGGATATGCTGCTGATCCACCTGATGACCATCCACCAGCACCACCTGTACCATATCCATTATTCCATCCACCAGCATTATAACCACCAAGACCACCACCACCACCACCACCACCTAATTTCCCTAAAACCGAACCACCAGCACCAAATAATTTTGAAGCACCTAATGCCAATGCAATTACAAATGCAATTTTAGCAACAGCAATTGCTTTAAAGGCTAATAAAGCTAAACCGCCTAAGAAAATTGGTATTAAAGCAATAAGTTTAGCACCAACTGCCATCATTAATGGTCCCATAAATTTTTTCATTTTACCACGTCCTTTATGCAAAAAAAAATAAATAAAGGATATAATTTATTTTAAAAATAATTTTAAATTATTAATATTTTATGTTACCTTCATCAATGGCACGAGCAATTTCTTGTGTTGTTTCTTTTGGTACTTTAACTTCTAATTTATGTGTACTAATAAAATCAGCAGTTGATTTCATTGCCATATCTAAAAGTCGTCCATATTTTTCATCTGATTTTTCTGGTAATGATGTAAGAATTTCATTTTCTGAAATAGCTCTACTATCTCGAGCCGGTACACTTTCATCTCTATATATAGAAAAAAATAAATAATAATAATATAAATGATATCTCTTCTATAAAATCAATCACTAAAAATTTATAAAACTCGTTTATCTCAATAAATTGAAATTCATTTTTTACTATAAAAGATTTCATTCATAAAAAATAATTTACTATTTTTAAAACCGAGAAATCTTTTTTTTTTATAATTTTCTTTTTTTTTATTAATATTTATTTTTTATATTAAGTGGATATTTTCTGACGCAATATTTTTACAACCGTCAATAAGCAAACAAAAAAAAAAATAAATATGCTTGTATCTTAAACCAGACAGTTTTCATGTTCAAAGTTAATAGCATCAAAGTCTGTACCAGATTTTAATTTTATAATTTTTTTAATCATAAAAAAAACAAACTGGTTTATTAATAATAAAAAAATAAACTTTCATTGATCTTGAATTAAAAAATTGAATAAAGATTGATTTATGATTATTATTATTAAATATTAATTTAAACAAATTTGATAACCTCATAATTTTTTTAAATTTAATTTATAAATTTTCTGTTTAACCATTTAATTAATTTTTATTATATTTTTGAAATTAATTTACATCATTATTTAATAATGATTTATAAATCATATTAAATTTATTAGTTTTATACCTTGTAAAGGTAATACCAGGAATAATTTCAATATTATTTGTACGTGCTGCACGATTTATTGCTGTAATTGTTTTAATAGCTAAACAATTTGTTAAATCAGGACTATCAGCACAATATCCAATCATTTTAGCAAAACGTGAATATCCATCATTATCATCACTTTCAATTTTATTATTATTATTATTATTAATATTATTATGGCCAGGAGGTGAAGCTAATACAACACCGGCAAATAAAACAATTGTTATAATAAACACTTTCATTTTTGTAACAATAAAATCCAATTATTTTAAAGGATAATTTAATTATTTATTTATTTTTAAAAAAATTTTTATTTTTTTTTTAATTTTTTAATACTAGAAAAAATTCTTCACGACAAGTATACACTTTTTTTTTTTTAGTTCGTTACACTTAAAATGATGAAAACAGTTTGATGCAATTGCCCAGACACTATCACCCTTTTATACTTAATAAACGCTATATATTTTTTTTCGGCTTAATCTGACTAAAACTTATCATCCCAGTCATAGATGAATAAATTATTATTAGCTATACGGGCTGATACTATATAATGAGCATCAATAGCTGCGGTGGCGTTTATATGCTTAAAAAATAAATATAAATAAATAAAAAATTGAAAACAATATTAAATATTATTTAAGTAAAGTTAAGAAAATAAAAAACAACAACTAAATTTAGTTAGTTTGCGTACTTTGGTGTAACTTTATGACAACAAAAGAGCAGATAAAAGATTCGTTAGGTTTATGTTGTGAGCAAATCAATATACCACAGAAGAAGGGAGGTAAAAAGTATTTTAAAAAAAAAAAAACATTATCTTAGCAATACATATGCGTATTTCAATTTGGAATTTTTTTTTCTATAAAAATGGATAAATATAAGAGTATGACTTTTTTTTTTTTTAAATAATATGAATGAGGGTATTTAGCACAGAAAAAAAAAAGACCATTAAAATAATGACGCACACAGGTGAGGTCTGTGATGAATTGTGGTGACAAGGCGGAGCTGTAAATTTTCGAGTTTACATTTTTTCAATGTTAAGGCAATTTTCATTGCACATAAGTATATTTTTTCGGTATGTGAACTGAAAATTTTTTTTTGAAAATACATTGTTCTGTTTTTTTTTTTTTTTTTTGGTTGTTTGTTTGTTTGCCAAACTTGTCTATTTGCAAGATTTTTTAAAGGTGTTCCCTCTTGGGCCCATATAAATCAGGTATGGCTATCACGAACTTATGATAACCATTAAAAAAAAAATTATTTTATATATATTTTTTTTTATGTCTATTTCTTTTTTCATTAACATTACTATAAGACTATAAATAAACAATGCAGAAATACATTGTGTCACACCTGTATCTATTTTTATTTTGTTTGGAATTTCTCGTTTAATGTTTACTATAACAATAATGTATTCTGTTTGGTATTTTTTTTTTTCCGGAATTAACTGAAGCTTAGAGTGGTGTGAATATAAATTAATAGGAAGTGTTTTACTTTCTTATAATTATATTCAAATTCCAGGATAACATTAGGGATTGACATTCAGTTCAGTTTATCGTGGTTAACATTATCATCAATATCGAGGAAAATAATTATTGATCGGAGAAAATTACGATCAGCCAGCACAAGATCACCGCATTGACAGTCAACAGAGGAAAAATATTTTTAATTAATATAAATATTCAATATGGAATAACGATTAAAATTTACTGATTTACTGAAAACTTACTGAATTACAGATCGGATCATAGATTGACTCGTCACAGAGGTAAAAATTGTTAAAAAAAGAATCATTTGATCTCAATTTAAAATCAAATATTGTATTATGCAATTTATTTTCTGAGCATATTTCAAAAGTTTAATTCTAAATCAAACAATTACATTAATTGGTGAATTTACAACATTTTAATTTCAATTTTATTGAAATAATAAAAACATTTACAAGTATCTACTCAATTTCAAGAAAAATGTCAAAACAAAATAGAATTGATACCTTTACCAATTGTGCGTATAGCAACACGCATTTATCTGATCGGTAAATAATTTCACTTTACATAAAAAATAATTGTTTTCTTATTTTTATTATCGCATTTTCACTTATTTTGATTGTCTTGTAGGTCGCACCTTGCACAAATAAAACTAAAAATGAAATTATAATTTACGGGTCTGAATTATACCATAGTAAGATATTTAAAATGCAGATTTATTATTTCAAATCTAGTATAGATTTAAACACTATAATAATTATTTTTTAAACTTTGAATTTTTAATTAAAAATTCAAAGTTTAAAAATTAATTATTATATTTAAATGTATAGTGTTAAGTTACGCATTGTTAATAATGTCAGTAAACATTACAATATTAAGAGCATAATATTTGCTAAAAAAACAAACATATTCCACCAAAATTTAATAACCTTTGAGAAAGTTAAGCTTAATCAAGTTTTACGAGTTCTAAAATTTAACTGAATTAGATTCGTAATAATAATAAAAATTAAAAAACATTTATTAGCCAATAAAATAACAAAATATTTTTATTCTAAATTTTTCCATTTTAATATTTTTTCACTTTTCATAAAAATAGAAATTTTGTGTTTGTCTGGTTTTTTTTGAAATTTTTTTTTTTTTTGGATATTTTACAATTATGGAAAATCAACAAACCCATTTGTAAATTAATAAATATTTAACAAAAAAATGTTAGCCTATATTAAATAAAAAGCAGATAAAAAGACAACAAATTTAACAAAAATGTCATGAGATTTTTTTATGAATGAAAGATACTTTCACGATGTATCAATATTAGTTTTTTTTTTTTATAGTTATTTTTCAATTTTCGTATGTTTACCTAATGAAAAGAAAAGCACTTATCGTATACTTGGAATTTCTCACTTGTGGTTTTGGATATTTTTAATATGTGAAAAATTTTATTTGTTTATGTTCATAAGTTGATAATTTTTATGTAAAACATTTTTATTAGTCGCTTATAATATTAGACAGTTGAGAATTTCAGAATTAGTAAATTTTAATTTTGAATGAAATCAGTATTCAGTTAATTGTCTGACTATATACTTCAAAAAATTGTTATCGTTTCAAAAGAAAATCTGATGTGGACATTACAAAATTGCACATTAGCACAAAATATTACCGCATTTAGAAATTATTATGTAAATATATTATTTAAATAATTATAATTAAAATAAAATGGACAAGTAGTTTTTTTAAACTTATATATTTTTAATTAATTTTCATAACAAAGTTTAAAAATTTAGAAATGTAAGAATTTTTTTTAAAAATTATAGAAACGAAGTTGTATGAAAAAGTATCTTAAATAAAATTTGTTAGTTGTAACGTGTATACGAATTAAAATAATTTCTCGAAATATTTGTCGGTTTTGAAATATTTTTCAAGTAGTTGAAAAGGATATGAGTAAACTAGACAGTACTAAAAGCTTATCAAATTAAGATATTCATGGTAACAACTGCTTATTTGTATTTCCAAAAGAACCTAATTATTAGTTTTCTGTAAAGAATTCGAAGAGTTAATTTTGAGATGAGAACAATATCTATTTTACTATATGTAACCGTCAGTAATTAATATAAAAAAAATCTTATAAATTTCAAATGTTGTTTTAAAAAAATTTAAGATCTAAAAATGTTATTATTATAAAAAATTTATTTCAAAATACATACGTAAATTTTTTTATTAATCGACGTAAAATATCATTAAAAATTATAAACAATTATTGGAAAATATTTAATTTAATTTCCGTCATGTTTTCCTAGAAATTTAACAATATCTAATAAAATTTAATTTTATGTTAAACATTTGGAAGATAAAATTTCAATCTTAATTAAATAAAACTGTTAAATGAAATAGAATTTACTTTAATATCATTAAAATTGTAATAAAATAATTAAATTCACAAGCTTTCTTTACTATATCATTTTTGGAACAAGTAAACTGACATAATTTAAAAAAAAAACTAAATGACTATCTTTATTCCTGACCACTTTTATAAATTAATTTTATAATTAGATAAATAATTAAATAAATAAATAACTTAATTTATAAATAAATATAATAATTAATGTATCCTTTTTAATGTTAATTTATCTGATTTCATACTCATTACAGCAGCAAATAATGCAAAGAAAAATCCTGCCAATCCTGTTGTTCCAACAAGGAGCACCAAACCACCAATAAAAACCGGAACAAGTGTAAAAAATTTTAATTTATATGCCAATAATAATGGTAACATAAGTTTTTGTAATTTTTTTTTTACTTTTTTTAATTTACGACCTTCTACGGAATTGTCATCATCCGAAATTGTAGAATCTGTAATAAAAATTTTAATTACAATCATTTACAAAGTTGTATTTACGATTTAAGATACTACTTACTCTCAGACGAATTATTCCCATAAGGTTGAACATTTTGTTGAAACAATTTGTATTCTGATTTTTGGAAATCATCACTGTAATTAATATGAAATTTTGAAGTTTTTTCACTTTGTATAAATGGTTTTTTTATTGGAATGATATTTGGTCGAATTGTTGTATTAGAATAATTTCCAATTAATGATATACCATAATAATCATTTCTTAAATTCAATTCATTTTTAATAATTTTATTGTTAATATCTGATGATTTTATTGGCACTAATTTATTCCAATCTTTAACACTATTTTGATTTTGGTATAATTCTTTATTATTATTATTAAATATGGCAAATATAATATGAAATCTAAATAGAATTAAAATCACCAAAAGAATACTTTTTATAATACTTGTACAAATAATCATTTTTCTATAAATTTAGATGGTCAATTATTTTATTTTATTTTATTTATAGCATACTAAAAAAAATTGTATATTATTAGTCCTTTTTCAAAAAAAGTATAATAAAAAAAAAAAAATTAAATCACTTCACGTTATTCTGTCAGCCATCAAAGATCAACTGTTTTTGCTATATTTCAGTATGCTAGCTTTATAAGATTTTCTTATTAAATATAATTTTAAATATTCAATTCAACAATATATTATTTTATATTTAAATATGATGTTATTAAAATTTTAAAATATATCTTTAAAATAATTCAACTGTTACACTTTTTAAAAGAATATTTCGTTCATTGCTTTTATTCGCTTTGATGATATCTTATTATTTCACCCATAAAACTTTTCCTTAATAATAATAGCTTATTATTATTAAGTTATGTATGGTAAATAAAATAATATATTTAAATATATAAAAATTGTTTTAAATGGTTGTTAGTTTATTGAAATAAAACAATTTAATCTAAATATTCAAGTTCACTGTCTGATAAATACAAAAAAATACACAATTTTCACCAGAAAATTCAAATTATAGATAAAAAGTGTGAAGAATATAATTTTAGATATTAATATGTAATTAAAATGAATGTTAAAGAAATTCTTTTTGAATATTTTAAATAGAAATTCTCAACTAAACTCAAGTGTATCTTATTTCTGACTAAAATATGCAATCTTCTTTAACATTTAAGTTTGGAATTTTATTTGTTTTAAGAAGATTTGACTTTAACTAAATTGTATACATTAAATTCTGTAATAAAATTTATGATACAAGCTTCATTATATATTTGTAAAAGATTGACATTAAAATGTTGAATAAAAATGCTTTTTAAATTCAAATTGTCAAGACAATTATACTGAATAAAATTGACTTGAAAAAATGCGATACTTTAAGTTGTTAAATATAAATAATTAAAAATAAATGATTTTTTAAATAAGTAGTAGTTAATTTTAATATGTACCATAATTTTTTTAATAGGTAAAAATCATAATTAATAAAATTAAAATATTGATCCAATTTTTTAACCTTCATTACTAACGTATTAAACTGATATAAAGATTATATTTATTTAATTTTTGTTTAAATTTTCTTATAAACTAATATATCACTGAATGATATAATATAGCACGCTACAAAATTTATAATTTGAAATAAATGGTCCTATAATAAACATAAAAATCAACCTTTTTTTACAGAATGAACAAATTAAACGAGATCGTAGTTTCGATTACTTATAAATGGACAAAAACTTTGTCAGTAATGTATGGCAATAAAACTAACATTTCTTGTAGTTTAATTCTAACACAATCCTAATTTTCTATACAAATTTACTACTTTTATAAATATAATGATGACCACAAAAATTTCATTTCAATTCTTATATGTCAGTCATTTCTTATATGTCAGTAAAAAAAAATAAAAAAAATATAAATTCTTTTTATAATAAATAATTTTAATAGACATATAATTAGGGTTCAGAATCCCTATAATTTTCCGCAAAATTAAGAATATTATGCTCTATTAATCATCATGTATCATAAATACGCAATGACCAATCCCTTCTATATTTATAATAAAGTCAAATCGAAAATATGAATAATAACAGAAAATGTTTTAAGATCCTTCAATTCTGTGTGAAACTCATTGGAAGAACAATTTCGAAACTTAAAAGTTATTAAATAATTGAACATACTATTACATTAAATTTAAAATAAAATAACTATACTTAATTTCAGTTGATAATATTTAAAATAAAGTATTAACAAAATTAATTGTTTATTTATTTTGAATTTTATACTAATTACAAAAAAAAAACCTAATTGACTGGAAAAATACATTCTATAAGTTTTTCTGCATATAATGTTTTCTAATATTTGTGAAATATTATAGTGTAATTTATAAAAATGTTATTTTCTTACAAATAATTGTTGAACTTAATAGATCTTTGATGTGAAAATTATTGAACAACAGATTTTCTTCTCAAAAGAAAATCTAAGAAAACATATTAAAGAATTTACTAGTTTAAATAACAAAAGTTCCAAGTAATACTTTTCTTCAAAAAATAGGTTGAGTTCATTATTAGAAATTACAAAAGGTAACTTTTCCAAAGACGATTTAACGTAATCATTACTATTAACTAAAAGAGTTTTAATTAATACTTTTCAAAAACAAGATTAAACTTCTTTTCAGTTCGAAGCATTAGTTTAGTTGATCAATTTCTCATTTTTCGAGATGATTTTTTTTTGGTTTAATAGTAATTCCTTAACTATTGTTCATAAAATTTTTAAAATTAGATGCACTCGAATGTATTAAAAAATACAACTAAGAACCAAAGATATAATAACACCCGATTAATAAGTCAAAATTAATTATAAGTTGTTAGTTAAAAAGCTGGTAAAATTGCAAAAATATTAAATAATATTTTTGTTGGTAGCATAAATTTAGGCGTTCAGAAAATTATATTGATTATTCATTATTATAAATATAACTTATCTTATAGTCTAGAAATAATTCTTTTAATAATGAAAATTAAAATTAAAGAATATATTTTTTTTAAAAATTTTAATATAATTTAATTTTGAAATATTTGATTTAAAAAATTGATACATTTTAAAAATAGATACATAAAATAAATTGTAAAATAGTAACAGAACAGAAAATATTTCAACATTAATAAATGTAATAATAATATTTAAAACTTTATATAATTTCTTTTAGAAAAAAGAAATACAAAACTCCACTAATCATAAAACAAACTAATAATCTTTAAAATTCTTTCTTCTTTTATTATTTTTTTTTTTTAATTAACATTATTGCTCTTTTTTTTATATCTAAATATCTTAACCTTTTTGTTTTTATATAAAATTTAAATTAGTATTTTCTTTTTAGTTTATGGCGAAATGTAATTATATTTTTATATGATTTACTGTTTATTTTTAAAACAATTTACGATTAAGAACATAAATTTAATTCAAATTGTTACATTTATATAATATTTTTGATTGGTTGTATTTTTCCAGGTAGTAAATGTTATAACAATATTCAATATTATAATAATGTACAGCTAAAGATTACAAAAAAATTTAGTTATTAAATGATTAACAGGAAAAAGAATAAACATAAAGTAAAATTATATTAACAACAAAATCGAATTTTTAGTATATTAGTATCTAAGCATAAAAAAAATTTAAATTATGAAGCAACAAGGAAGAAAACATGATACAGGAAATTATATAAAAGAATATATAATAAGTTAAATATCAAAATACAGTTTCTAAAGTTCATTTGTAAGTTCAGCACATAAAGCATATAAAGCACATAATCTGAATATGATCATTTTGTAATTTTTATGAAAATTTTTATATATTATATATAAATAAATAAAACATAAAATAAATTAAAATAAATAATAAATACTTAATAAATTAATTAATTTTAGTAGAGAAAAGATATTTTTTTTGTTGTCAAAAATCCATTTCTTTTTTTTATTTTGGCTGATTTTCATTTTCTGGCTTTTGTTGTTGTTGTATTTGTTGATATTGATTATAACCACGATAAGCTAAATTATCACCATCATTAATAGATCTTTTATCCCATCCACCACTACCACCTCCACCTGATGACCATCCATTACTACTACTAATACCGCCACCACCTTTACCTGACACCAATTTCTTTAATGCCATTATACCAGCCAATAATAATGCTATTTTTGATACCATTAATGCTTTACCAGCCATCATATATAAACCAGCCATTGCAACTGGTACCATACCCATCATTTTCATTACCATACCCATCATCATCATACCCATCATTTTTTTCATTTTTCCACGACCTTCAAAAAGAAAACAAAGATTAAAATTATAATTAAAAATATTAATTACGAAATATTAAATTTATGTAAATAAAGATAAGTAAAATAATTCCAAAATAAAAAAAACAATTAGTTTAGTTTTTTTTAATGTACACACCTTCTTCTAAACTTTTACCAAATTCATCAGCTGAAACTTTTGGAAAATTCACTTTTAATGTATGATCATTAAAAAATTTCGTAACCCTTTCAATTAACATTATTGATAATTGGGTATTTTGTTCATCAATACCACGGGGTAATTGTGAATTTAATTCATTTTCAGTCATACGTCGTGTTGGTGGTGATGCATTTGGTAAACGTATTAAATTAATATCATCACTTATATTAATAGTATCAATTTGTTCAATACGATCAATAAATGTAATTGCTTTTTTTTTTAAACATGATATAAAACCACCATCAATTTTTGAACACTCATCATATATTCTAATTACTGTTCTTAGTCCACTATTTTGATATTGTTGATAATCATCGATATTAGCATAAACATAATTCACTGATATTAAATATCCTATAAATACACTTAATAATTTGTACATTTTTTTTTTTAAATTGCTTTTTGCAAATTTTTATCAACTCGTGTTTTTTTTTTAAAGGATTTAACTAAAACTACAAAAAAAAAACAATGTTTAATGATCACGAAAATGAAATTTTTTCGCGAATAGATAGTTTTTTTTTTTATTTATTTAATGATAATCACTATTATTATTAATTTTTTTTCTTCTATAATTTAAATTATTATCCCTTATGCGCTGATCTTTACAACTGCTACGAAATAACTGAAGCTGAATGCTATCAAAAGTTTTTCTTTTATAGAGTCACGGGAATTCAATCATGCAACTTAAGAGACTATTCAAGCTTATGCCCATAAACCTCCATCAGCTTTTGTTTTTTTTTTTAAATTTTTTTTTATTTGTGGTCTTTACTATTTTGTGTATAATTTTATTAGCGTTGTTGTTGTTACAATAAAACATCAACATAGAAAATAAATATTCGAATAGAACGGATAAAGAAAAATTATATAAATTTTTCTATGCTTTTTTTTGTGGAAAAGACGAGTTCCAAACATTAATATAATGTAATGATGTTGATGTTGATGTTGATGTTGATGTATATATAGTAAAAATAGTAGCTATCTAAAAGATACAATGGGAAAGTAAAGAGGATAAAATGAAGGGCAGAATTACAAGCTCAATAGAAGTTTTTTTTTTTGGTTTTGGGAAATTGCGTCAAGCATTAGTCTGAGAAATATAACAAAAAAAAAAGATAGTAGTTATTTGAAAAGCTTATACTAATACAAGTGGAATTTTATAGCATAATTTAATGTTTTTTATTTTCTAGAAATGTTGTTCTTATTTAAAAAATGAGAGAAAATTTTTTTGTATACTAGATATTTTTTTTTTTTGCAGGTGACAATCATTATTAAATCTAATTATAATCACAGGAAAATATTGAAAAAGAAATAGAAATTAATGTGAAAAATATTAATAAGCGTAGTTGAATATTTTTCATTTGTAGTGGAGGTACCATTTTTTCTGTATAATAAAGTGCAGATAAAAGAGCACATTTTCGATTTCATTAATCAAAAACCAAATATTTTAGTACTTAAAATTATACCAAAATTTTCGCACGATTTCATCTGATATTTGGTAATGATTTAAATAAAATCAAAATTTCTCTTAAAAAATTTGTTGGGATACCCGCAAAAGCCTGTGTTAAAAAAATCCATCCGCCTCTAACTTGTGTTTATAGGGTTGCAAAATTGAAATATGCATTAATAGTTCTTTTTTGTACAAAAGTCCACAAAGACATGATACTATAGTATTTTGCAATTCAGGTTTTTGTGAAACAGATTTTATGACACAGGCTTTTGTGATACAGACATATAAGTCCAACCCAAAAATTTTAATTTTTTACAAAATATCAGAAAAATCTAATAACAGTTTTCTTATCTTACAAATTTTCCGCATAAATTCATTGAAACATAATTTTCTTTTAATGTCCTAATCAATATACACAATTAAATAAATATGAAAGTACCAATAAAATAAAATTATGAATAATCTGTATGCAGAATTTTTTTTTTTTTTTTTGGAATGTACAGAAACAATGAATGATATTTTCTACTAAAATTTTCTTCATAAACCACTACTAGGTCGTATAATTCTGAAGAATGCATCATCATGTTTTTCAAATATCATTATGAATGACGTGCGGCATATAATTTTTCTGCTTGTTTTTCATTTGAAGTCAGTTTTGTCGCGTATTTTATGACCTTTATTTTTTTTTTTTTTTGTAGTCACAGGAAAATTTGCAGAAAATGAAAAGAAAAAAACAAAATAATTGAAATTTATATAAAAAAAAAAAATTAAACCATGGAAATTTTCCTTATAGTCAAATGGTATATTAAATATAACCACAAACTTCCACATAATTGTATGACACCAAAATATAATCATCATCTCCGAACATTTTTTATTCAAGTACAACAATTTTTAATTTTTGAAGCAAAGTGCAATTTTGTGGTAAAAATAATAATAAAATAATGTTTTATTTAAAATGATATTAAAGAAGAATCATAAAATAAATTGAAGAAATTTATATTAGTAATTAATTTTTCTTATGATTTATGTTGGAAAATTAATGACAGATACTGATGAAAAATTTTTTTTTTTTTTGTTTATTCGAAAATGATTTTTTCCGTCATACATCATTTGAATGATAAAAATCACCACAAAAAAATGAATGTAAAATGAAAAGAATTAAATATCTTTATCTTCAATTTATGTTTAATTCATTTTTTATTACTATAAAGATAATATTTTATTATTAATTATGTAAAGTACTAATCAATATGCTTGACTTAATATTGAGGATAATCTTCAGTATATAAATTAATGACAGAAACTGTGAAAATGTTAAATTTTAGTAAATGAAAAGAAATCAACAATTAATTTAAACAATTATAATTTAATTTCTGCAAAATAAAAAATGGAAATTCATACTACAAGATATAAAATTTTAAATTGGAATAAAATAGTATATATATTTTTTTTATAAATTATGATTCGATAAATTTTTATAAATAATATTAAAATTGAAATGAATAAAAAAGTGAATTGAATAGAACCAGTAATTATATAGTATGTGCTTTAAGTTTATTAAGAATTTCTACTATGCCAACATAATTAACAAGTACTTAATATTAATTTCAAATAATTGCCGTGCTATTGACCTAACGAACCGTTGTTGTCTGTCACCTAAGCATGGTATATGCTAAAAAAAAAAAAGAAAAAGAAATTAAAATTTTTTTTTAATATACTCATCTTTTAAATTAGAGGGAAATTTGTAATTTAAAAATTTTTTTTAAATTTTATTGACGGCCTTACTTGAAAAATTCGCGCTTCAACTTAGTAGAAAATTTTTCATTGCGTTTTGAAACAAAACAGAGAAATATAGAAAAAAAATTTCACTTGAAAAAAAAAATTAATTGCAACAGTAATCAAGTAGATTGATGTATAATTTTTGGTTAAATATGGTCGAAAGTTAATTTTTTAATCAAATTGTTTTTTTTTTTGTAGGCCAGATTTCAACTATAATTCTATTTGCAATTTTATCTTGAAATTTATTATTACTAGTTTTGTTTTTCATTTTTTTTTTATGATTATTAACATAAAGTTGACTTGTGAAAAATGTATAAGCAAATAATAATAATTTATTTATGCTTTGATAAAATATTAGATTGACATGACAATGTTAACTTATATTTTTCAGAAGAGTTTGACTTTTATTGTTAGAATTTGTTTAAATAAATAAAGAAATTGTGTTTTTTTTGCAATGTGGGAAGAAATTCATTTTTTTTTTGTAGACAAAGATTAAACATTAATCAAAAAAGTTGTTTCATTATGAAATTATGATTTTAAGAAATTCTGAACTAGAAAAATCAAGGAAATTAATGCGAAATAAAAATGTCATAAAATTCATCATTTTAATAATTAAGAAAAAAAAAATTAATGTAATTTTGTTGGTATTCAAAATATAGAATTTATGTATTTAAGAATAATTCCAATTGACTTTTGTCTTTTTCTAAATAATATTTCAACTTGCAGAAAATTTGTAATGTACTAAATTACTTAGGAAATTTTGAGCTTTCAGTTAAACAGTAAACTTTCTTATTAATTCTGCGAAAATTATCAAAAAAATTGATAATTAATATTTGTTACATTTAGATAAGATTTCGATTGTCATTTTAAAAAACACATTTTTTTGCTTTATAAAGCAAATTCAACTTTTCCATGTTTTGGGAAAAATCAAAATAGAAAGTTTAATAATCAAAATTAGGAGTTATCTAAAAAGTATAAAAAAGTAATTACATATCATATTTTTTGAAAATTTCCATAGAATTTATTCTTAATTTATAAAAATAAAACTCTAATTATCATCTCATTTTCAAATCAAATAATTTTGCATAAACATAAATTTTTTTCCATCTGAATTTCATCATTTTGCCAATTAAAAATATATCAATTTGTTACAGCAGTAAAAATATCATAAAAGTATGACAACAATTTCAAAAATATTCATTTATCCTTTATTTCCCCAAATGAAATTAATTATTTCTGTCTCAGTGACTTAGAAAATAAATAACTTTAATAAAAAATTGTTATTCAACTCTAATGAATTTATCAAGTTTGGTATAAAATGAAGATGCAGCTATTTTTATTTTTTTATTTTCAGAAAAATTTCTAATTTTCTTTACTTTCACCACAATTTTCCTTAAAGGTGAAGATTTTGTTGTTGTTTATATTTTTTTTATATATTTAAGTTCTCCAAAAAAAGAAAATAGAAATTTAAGTTCAAAATTCATTTACTATTAAAATATATATATAATATACGATCTTAATAGAAAGTAAAAATTCACTTTGAAGTTCAAGCGCACGTAACATTTTGTGGGAAATTATTATAATGTTTAACTTGAAAAAAAAATAAAATAAAAAAGAATTTAGGGTGTCGTGACATAGCACAGGAAGTTTTTATGACACTTGTATATATATTTATAAATATTTGTAAAACTTTATTATTTTAATTAAACTATATTTGAAATAAAAATGAAAATTATAATTAAACAATTTTTATTAATTGAAATTGAAAATATTTATATTATAGTTAAATGATTCTGTAATAAAAATTATTATTTAGCGTATCAATATTTTTTTTTAGTAATTATTAGTTAGTTGTTATCGTACTTCCGATAGAATAGAAATTTTTATCAAATCACGATATATTTGTTTTGTTTTTAAATAAATATTAAATTTAATGCACTAAAAGTTCATTAATATGCAATAGAAACGTTTTTTTTTTAATAATTCATTAAATGTAATTGAAGAGAATTTAATTAAAAATAAAATACTAAAAATAAAAAATAAATCTTAAATATTTGAAATTAAATATTTTAAAATAATTATAGTTTAAATCTACTAATCTAATGAAATTGTTTAGATCTAATAATTTAATATGCTATGAGTACAGTATGTTAATAAGAATATTCCATGTTTAATTATACTAAATGTTATAAATTTTAAATGCATTTTAAAATTTAATATATCATATAACACGCTCTAAAAGATACAAATAAATCAAACACGAAATAAATTTAATAATCTGGTAATTATTTTGTTTTTTTTTATACACTAATAGAATAAATTTAATTTGTTGCACTATGGTATAAAACTGTTTCACATTAAGAAATTAAATTCAGATTAAACAAAAATCTTTACAAGTTTGCATCTTTAAATATAATATTTATTTAATTTATTTTAAAACAATCCTAAGGATGTTTTTAACAACAATTTATTTAATATTAACAATTTTTAGTATTTCATATGCTAAAGATTTACCAAATACTTTAACAGATAATGGTATTGGTAAAGTTGCATTACATGTATACGAACAATGTGATAATAGTGATGATATAGTTAAGTGTTTTAAAATCCAAATATCAAAATTACTTGGTCGAGCACTTAAAGTACAAAATATTAAATTATTAGATGGTATATTAATAACAAAAAAAAATGATAATAATAATAATAATAATAATAATAATTCGAGAGCTAGTAATAGTGATATACAAATAAATAATAATGATTTGGATAAATTATCAACAAAAAGTTTAGATGAAATTTTTTATAATCGTATTTCGAAAATATTACAAACACATCAAATTCAAGTGAATATACCAAAATTATTAAAATTTGGTCAACAAAATTCTGATATATTGATAAATGAAAGTCGTAAAAAGAAAGATAAAAAAAATTTCTTAGGACCATTTATTGCTGCTGTATTATTAAAAACTGGTATATTAAAAATTGCATATCATTCAATTGCAATTGTTGCTGGTAAAGCATTAATTGTTGGTAAAATTGCATTAATTATCAGTGCAATAATTGGTTTAAAAAAATTAGTATCAAATGAAGGACATGAAAAAACAACATATGAAATTGTTAAACATCCACATGTACAACAAAGTCATACATATTCATCAAGTCATGCTAACGAATATGAAGGTCATGAAGGTGGTGGATCTTATCGTCGCCGTAGTCTTTTAGAAGGTAATGAAAATATGATGCAAGATATGGCATACAGAGCACATCATCCGAAAATATAAATAAAGAAAAAAAAAATAATTAAAATCTGTATTTTTAATGTGAAATTTAATTAATGTTGTTGTTTTTTTTTTTTGGTGCTGTACTAAAGAGAATAAAGGAAATTGTATGTTTAACATCTAAATTAATTAAAAATGAAATTATTCAGTTTAGTAATTAATATTTAATATATAAAAATTGTATTTTATTAAATTTTCTTTTGCATTTTTTGTTTAAAAATAAATTAAACTAATTTCAATTTACAATTTATTAATTTTTTATTACATACTTATTATATTTTAAATTTAGAAAAATATTTTCCGTGTTTGATGTTGTCCATTGTCACTTTCACCAGCATTTGCATATTGTCGATGCCAACTATCATAATGTCCGCCATGACCTCCTCCACCACCACCACCACCACCGCCATCCGTATAAATAACATGATCACTGTGACCATTTAATTTCTTTAAACTTGTCTGAAAATTATTTTTTAGAAATTAATTTTTACATAATATTTATTCAGTCCAAAAAAACTGCTTCTGTAGAATTTTTTTTTGTGCGTTTTAAATATTATATTTAAAAGAGGAAAAAAATATGAAAATTGTTAGTTAGTTACAAATCACGATTACTTATTTTTTAAATTACAAAATAACACTTACCAAAACCGAGAAAAACAGTGCAATTTTTGCCATTATAAAAGCAGCACCAGCTAATAATAAAATTTTTCCCATAAACATTTGTGCCATCATTGCCATCATAGCTACACCACCAATCATTGCAATACCACCTTTATCTTTATCTTTTTTCTTTCGACCTTTTTTTGTTGAGATTAAATATTTAAAAAAAATTAGATTGTTTTTGAAATTATCAAATTTTTTTTTTACCTTCATTAAAATTATTATCTGTTGGTGATGGATTAAATGTTATTGATCTAGATTCAACTAATTCTTTCATTTTATCTAAAATTTTTCCATTTAAATTGTCCGATTTTTTTGATAAAACTTTTTTTTTCAATTCATAATTTTTTTTCCACTGTTTATTAATATTTATATAATCATTAAATTGCCATGTACTATTATCCTTATTAATAATTTCAAGTAAATCAATTAAACGTTTTTGAAAACATATTGTAACATTCGAATTTCCAAGACATTTTCCAATTATTTTACCAATATTTTCGACAGATAAATTTGTCTGATTTGTTGAACTAAATGAAATAGTTGGTAATCCATAAACAGCAAATTTTATTAAATAAATATACACAATAATTAAAATATATTTCATAGTATTATTATTATTATTACTATTATTATTTTTTATTAAAGTGGACAAGTTCTCGGCACAAAATCTTTTCAAACTAACCGAATTTTTATAAAAATTCTTTATTTTATACCTTAAATGATATTTTAATTTAATGTATAATTAAATATTTAATATTTTAGTACAATTATTGTGATTGGTAACCGAAAAAAAGTTTATTACTTTTTCCAAAATATTATTTTATTATTTTTTAAACACTTTTTCTCCAAAAAAGATAATTTTACTAGACCTTGAAATTATTTTTTAGTAAATTTAAATGATGTCTCCTAAGATTAATATACAAACAAAATGTTATACTAATTATTTTATATTTGAAATTGAGAACAATTTTCTTTTCGATACATCACGTGTAACATAAAGTGGTTTTTATTTCGTATAATTACTGATATAATAATGTCATCTTATATTTATACCAAAAAAATAAAACTTAAATATTTATGTTAAAACAATTAAAACAAAAAAAAAGTATATTTTAAACTCAATCAGATTATGAGAACCAACGGATTAAGAAGATTTTTTCAGTGTGATATAATTTTGCATGAAAAACATAATATCTAATTTATTGTAATATACATATATATTTTTAAAACAAAATACAAAATTTCTTAACATTTATAAATTTTGAAAATCTTAAATAAACGTGATACGTGATTGTTGACCACTAGCTGGTGTCATCGGATATTTTTTACTATCATCTTTTTTCTGATATATTTGAAAATTCTTATCTTGCATTAAAATATTCTTTTCGTAATCATAAAATTTATCTGGTGAAACTGGTTCTGCATCAGTAAAATATTCTCTAGGTCTTTCGAATTGAACTTTTTGATCATCTCTTGAATAACCATCATAATCATGTGGTTCAGCATATCCTCCTAAACCTAATCCATGCCCGAAATGACCACCATGATGACCAGGTCCTAAACCACCAAATCCACCATGTCCACCTAATCCACCCAAACCACCCAAGCCACCCAAACCACCCAAACTGCTCAAACCGCCTAAACCTCCACTAACTAAATGACCAGCCCCACCAATACCTAATGTACCTAAAGCCCCACTAAAACCTAATATACTACTTATAAATAAACCAATTTTAGCTAAAAATGCTGCTTTTTTGCAAATAAACACAATTATTGCAAATACAATTGGTACAAGGGTAACTAAATGAAATTTTAATCCTAACAAAACCGGAAGCAAAAATCTTTTTGTTAGTATTCGAGCTGGAAAAGAGAAAGAAGTTAAAGAAAATCTTAGTTTAAAGAAAAGTAAACAAAATAAAAAATATATAAGTGCTTTTTTAAAAATATTCTTGCTATTTACCAGTTGATGGCTCTTCATGCAAAAAATTTCTTTCATCCACATTGTGGTCTGGATCTAAAACAAATTCTAATACACTTGTTGTATCTGCAGATGGGCCTATTCTTAGCTCTAACCCTGGATATATGCTTGAAAGCTTCCATTCTAAGCTTCGTTGACTTAATACTATACCAGCATTTTCTAAAATACCTCTAAAAATAGAAACATTGCATAATTTTAGGTGATGAATTAATAGAAAAGATTAAAATTGTTTCATTAAGTTATTGATTTCTATGATTTTCTAAATTCATTCATAATTTTAATTTTTTTTAATGTATTTTTAAGTGCTTCACATAACCTTTTATTAAAGTCGAGTTATAAACAATAAAAATTAATTGTATTTTGTAAATTAAAATTAAATTGACTTCATAATGTCAAAGGATATATTAATCCTTTTAGTTATCAACATTTTTTAAAAATCATGAATTTAAATAAATTTTCACTAATTATCCATTTCTAATTATTATAAAACAAACAACAACTTTTAATTTCACATAATTTTACACAAGAAACTTCAAATTTCCAATACCTAAAATCAAGAGGATCTTGATCTAAAAAATTGATAGATCTTGATGCCATATTTTCCTCCTGTGCTATTACTAATCCAGAAATTAATGTAAAATTTCTTGAATCTACAACATTTTGTAAATAATTTATTGCTTGTCGTCCTACACATTCAGGTATGCTAGGTTGTGAAGTATCACGTAGACAATATCCCATTTCACTTGATTCACATCCTATTATCACAATTATAATTATTATTCCTACAATCCTTAATAACATAATTTCTAGGATATTTTTTTCACTTTTAACTTTTTTATAAATGTTTTTTTTTCCTTCCAAAATTAACTGACAATTGAAAACACTTTGTTGGACTGAATCAAATCATAGGTCATCCACAATATTATATATTCTTTTTTTGGCCAACAAAATAACTCGTAACAATGAAAACCGATTCAGTTCAGTAAATCTCATAATAAATATCTTCTGTCTTCAAATAAAAGTGAATCTTTTTTTAGAAGTAAAAAAAAAATTCGCAAGTTTTTTTTTTTCAGTGAAAGTGAAAAATTTGTTTACTTTTTTCCTAAAGTCCGAAACAAAGGCTAGAGAGAAATTATATAGCAAAGGTAGAAGAAAAACCTTTGAATTCATATCAGAAAAATTTTTTAAAAAAACACAATAATTAAATAATCTCATATGTCTGACTTAAAGACCATAAAATTTGGTTATATATTCATTCATCCGAACTAAGCACAAAACAGGAAACTTCAAGAAATAAAAGACAAAAGAAAAATAATTACCCAAATTTTATGTTATGGGTGCGAATAAGTTTGCAAAAATTTAAATATAAAGAAAATAGTATAAGTTTATTTCATTTTCGTAGAAAATATATTAATTAAGATAATAAATCATAAAATATGATAATTATTTTTACGAAAATTTGAAAAATATTATAGTAGTAATTATTCAATAGGTACCAAAGAAATAATTTCTCACAGCCGGTCGAGAGGGATTCAAGTTTCAATTTACTATTTTTTTATAAAAAAAAACTTTAAAAAAGAAGTGAAAATTTCAATTAAATTATCTCCTCCTACCAATTGCACTTAATTTTATTTTATCCTATTATTAAGTTTTACAAATTCCAATTATTTTTTACCTGGTCTTATTTTGATTATTTTTTACTTGCTCTGATTTTTGAAATGGAATTGCTTTAAAAATATCTACATAGTACGGTTTACGGTATCTTTAATATAAAACGTTTGCCGGTCTTTGAAAAATGTAGTGTTAAATATTCCATACTCGAAGGTTTTAAAAATTTCGCTATATCGCTTCTTATACTTTTTATGTTTCCTAGATCCTGTTACTCCCTGTGGAGAATAGAGCAGTGGTAATTTCCACCTTGTTTTTTTTTCTTTTTACCAGCTGTTTTTTATACTTCGCTTCTGTTTTCCTGTAGTTTACATCCTAAAACTTGCATACATGCTCTGATTTCGGTGGTAATATATTTGTTGTCATCTCACGACATTCCAGATATTTGGAAATCATGTCACATTCCGTTGACGAAAGCTGTGAATCTTGCTGATTAATGATTCGGTGTTTAACCAAGACTTATCGCTTTTGTCGTTGATTATATTCTTACTCTCATACAGAATCAGTTTATTCCACATCGACTACTCAAAATTATGATCTACTCAAAACGCGTTTGACTCCATTAATTTAATAAAGGATATTACTCAAAACGCGTTTGACTCCATTAATTTAATAAAGGACTCTATGTGATTATATTAGAAATTACTTTTCAAATTGAATTTCTTTATTTTAAGATTACAATTATTTTAATATTTTTTTAAAATTTATTATAAAAACAAAATTAGAAAATTAATTAAAAATTTCACATTAGAAGACCAGTTATAGATTGACAGTAATAATGATAAGTTACTGTTTACTGAAAACAATTTTACTTCAATTTCATTTTTTTAAGTGAAAGTTTGCGTTAATTTTGTTGCGATATATTTAAAAATTTATATTTTTAGCGAATAAATTAAATTGATTAATAATTCCTGTTAATATTTTAAACAACAAATTTATAACTAAGTTTAGTGACTTATAAATTAATAAAAATCATAAATTGAAGAAAATTTAAATGAAATGTTATAATATTAATTAAAATCAGTTAATTGTTATTATAAGTATGTTTTGTTTTTGTTAAAAATTAATTAATTTTGTAATTTAATTTATTCATAAAATATTTTTAATAATATTTCTTAAGTGTGATACTTTTTTGACATGAACAATTTTTTTTTGTGTATATTTACATTCAATTCAAGTTCACCAATCTGTAACTCTGTTTGCGTTTTGTAGTCCACATCGTATGTTGGTCATATTTTTTTGCACAAAAAAGAAAAAAAACAGCATTATTTTTGTTTATATATATATTATTGCACTGGGGAGGAAATGTATGTTGTGACCCACAATTTTTGTATAAAACGAGTTGCAAGTTCCGTTACATTATAAATGCAACAGCCATATTTACAATCTAAAGATATTTTCTTTATATAAATATATGTAAAGATATAAATATGCTGTAGATATTTATATGAACGGATATATAATATTTTCCTTTTGATTCGTCCACATTTAATCTGACTATTTAATAAATAAAAAACCACTTCCAGTGAAGCATATTTATTGACCTAGCAGCTCTATTTGGTAAATTCAAGTCTACAAACAGATTATAAACTGAATAATTGCTATTTTACTCTCTGTCTCCAAAAACAACTGAAAAAAAAAAATTTAATATTTTATAGTGAAATTTTCCAACATTAAAACTAATTTTTTATTCCCATGAGATGAATTTTTCATGTTTTCATGTACGCATTTCTTTTTGAGCAAGAAAAAAAAAAAGATAAAATTGATTCTACTTTATTATCTGTAAATTTCTTTTACATTAGAGGGAAATTACGGTGTGCAAAACAGGTACATACAGCTTTGATTAGTAAATATAGTTTACAATCATTTATTCAGCTAAATAAAATAAATATCTCTATTGACTGGTTTTTCCTGGAGTTCTTAGAAAATTGAAAAAATTTAATTTTTCTTACTATATATTATTGGTTAGAAAATTCATATTCAAGATAATCAAAACGAGTTAATCGATTAATTTCGGTATTTTTTTTTAAATAAAAAAAAACAATTTTTTTATTTGTTAAATAAAATTATTTATTAATTAATGTTTTCTTAAAATTATAAAATCAATATATTTTTTTTTAAACAAAAAAAAAGCAGATATAGATATATGTATTAAACGAACACAATTTTAAGGAATCAAACCAGCTTGGTTTTTTTACTGTTTGACTAATATTTTTCTAACTTAATAAAAATTAATTAATTAAAAAAAATTATGAAATTTTTTATTAGTATACAAATTTTATAGTAAATTGAAAATTTATTTAGGCAATGTTTTTTATTTTTTTTTGGTAATAGCAATAATTATAGTTACATCAAAAATTACATAGAAGAACGGTGAGAATTCAGATAATAATTAATTAAAAACAGAATACAAAATAAAATTATTAATTAAAATTATATATGACAAATAATTAATGGCTTTAACAATTTTTTTTTTTATTCTTATTATTTCTATGTCTTGTCAAAATTACAAATTTACGTAATTAAAATTTACGATTTTTACTGTCGTTTGCATAAAAGTATCTGTATTAAAAAAAAACATATAAATTACATTATATAATAGTATCTTATAAAATAAAATTTAATTTTCTTTAATATTTTTTAAGGACAAATAATAAATAAATAAATAAATATTAATAATTTAATATTTTAAAAGATTTGTTTTTTTTTTAAATTTTGTTAATTTTATTTGGTATGTGCTGAATATGCTAAATTTTGTGCATCATCAATAGATCTACCATAATGACCATGTTCATCATATGTTGATTGATGTGAATAATGTGGATGAGATACAACTTCATAACTTTGATTTGATTGTTTTGAATCAAGTAATTTTTTTAAACCAATAATACCAGATAATAATAATGCAATTTTACCAATAACTAATGCTTTAAATGCAATTAATGCAAGAAAACCAATTGCTAATGGTAATAATGCTGCTGCTTTTAATTTAAATAATAATAAAAGTGGTAATAAATATTTTTTGCCTTTTTGTTTTTTGCCACGAGCTGTGAACAAAAAAAAAAAATTATTTTTTAAAAAAAATGTATATTAAATTTTAATAAATAAATTTTATATTTAAAGAGAAAATACATAAATTGAGAAATAAGATCTGTTTACAAATTATTTGCACGTTTTTTATTTACTTTCTAAGGTTTTTATATTATTTTTCTGTATTTTTAGATTTAACCTTAAAAAAAAAACAATATCAACAATTAAGTGTTACAAATATGCGTGTTTTGAAAATTAATTTTACTATAATATTTACGATGAAAATTAATTTTACTATAATATTTACTATAAAATATGCAAATATACAATTTTGTATACGGAAAAACGTACAGAAACAATTACGTTTTGGATTACAATAAAGAATAATAAGTAAAATTTAAAATTTCAATTTTTTAACAACTTAATTAAAAAATTATTTCTAATGAAATTGAAAATTTAAATATCTACAAGTTTTTTCTATTCCAGTTATACATAATCCTCCATAGATACAAAACATAATTTTGTGGTTTTTTTTTTTCATTAGAAAGTTTTAATTTTTATTCTACATTTCTTTCGTTTAATAAACCAAAATAAAAAACGTTTTAAAATTTAAATACTTGGAAAAAAAGGTAAATACAATTTTTTTTCCCAGTCGTTGTGAATCAGACAAAGTTTTTTGTAGCAAATAAATAAATAAAAAAAAACCCTAGACAGATTCCAATGAGGTAACATATTATTATCAAAGAATTATTTCTTAAATATTTATCTTTTTTTTCTCTGATGTTATTTTACACAAAAAAAAAAATGATTTAATATCCATTAATAATCATAAATATCAATAAACAGACAACAACAGAAAAATAACATCAATAGTGTAAAAAAAAAAAGAAATTAACGTGTAGTTTTTGAGATGATCCAAAACGAAAGGGAAATTACTACTTTTTTTTGTGTAACTTATATATGACCCTATTATCGTAATCAAGTAAAACATTTTTAGCACTTGATTTTTATGCATTTTAAAAAGTGTTTCGAATTTGTTTTATAGCTTGTAAAATATTTGACAAATATTGATTCATCAATTATATATGACATTAATATTTAACAAAATATAGTTTACCTTCTTCTAATGATTTTTGCATATCTTGAATTGATTCTTTTGGTACTTTAAATTGTAATGTATGTGTACCAAAAAATCGTGCAATACGTTCAACTAATAAGGAATCAACTTCCGATTCACGGGCTTCCGGTTCATTTGGTAAAACAATATCATTTAAATTTCTACCAACTGGTATATCATCTGTTTTAATTAATTGTATACCGTCAGTTAATTGAATGTCACCATTTTCACCATCAAAATATTGTAATGCTCTTTCCTTTATATTATTAAATGAAATAAAATTTATTAATTAATATTTAATTTTTATCTATAATTTAAATAATTTCATTTTGATTAATTCAATAAAAATAAAAATAAAAACAATTATTTACCTTTAAACATAATACTAATGGTTTTTTTGCACAACTTCCAATTAAATTAAATGCATTATTTAATAAATTATCAGCTTCTTGATCTTCTTCAGTTGTTCCTGATACTAAACCGACAATAGCCACAAAATACACTAAAATATTTTTCATAATTTCCAATAATTTGTTATTTGTTTTCAATCACAAATATTTAATTAATCCTTTTTTTTTTTAATTTTCTATTTTTTTTTGTTTGTTTTCACAGAATTAAACCAAAAAATAACAACAATAATTTTAACTGCAAAATTATTTTAAAAAAATAAAATCCGTATGCGTTACTTGTTAGAGTTGTTAATGCAGACTCCTTTTAGTCTGTTCAATACTTACGGTTTTTATATTGGAAAAAAAAATAAACTAACTCAACTATGATATTAATTGAAATAACAAGAAAACACTGTACTCTATGTGACACACTGTGACTCTGTTAATGGTCAGAAAGCAACCGGTGTACTGTGACTAGAAGATACTCAACAATCGCATTTTATTCGCTCTTCCCAAGTTTGGTAATTCGTATTTCTTTTTTTTTTTTTTTGAAATATATTTTCTTACCAACTTGAAGATGTATCTATCACGTACAAAAATTAAAAGCCTGCGGGGTCATCATAGCGCTTTTGATCATATACATAACATTTATATACGTAAATTGTGCAAAAAGAACCAGTAATATAGTTTTTTTTTTTTAATACAATTTAAATTTTAAAATAATATTCGATTTATCAGCAGCATAAAAGTTATACTAACTTTTTTTTTTAAGATAATATGAATAATTTTAAAAGCGGAATAGTTTAAATATTGAATAGTTTCAATAGAAGATGTTCCATCAAAGTATTACAGTAATATTAGATAGTATTTGTTGAGCTTATTTTTGCAAACAGGTAATATATAGTTGTTAAAGTATTTGTTAAGAAACTTTTTACCTTATAAATAATTTATGTATAAATAACAAGTGTCAGAAAGATTATTTACATTTTCATATCTGTTAGATCCTTTTTGAATAAATTTTTTTTTTACTTTTTTGCTTTTGAAAATGTGAAATTCAATATTGAAATGAAAATTTAATTAATTTATTAATAATTGTTGAAATATTAACTTAAAATAAAATAAATATTGTATTTCATTAAAATATTAATAATATTATAAAACTAGTACAACAATTTCTATAAACTTTTCTGTTGAGCAACCCTGAATTTTAGTGTTATATTAATATTTATAGAAATTGTAAATTTTTTTACAGATTTATACATTATTTTACTATAATATTATTTCTATTATTATTTTCTATTTAATTAACATTTCCAGATTAAATTAGAATTGTTTATGTTAAAAAATATCTAACTTAATTAATGTTTAAATAATTTTAGATTTGTAAAGTGTTTTAAAATAGTTATTCTGAATGATAACTGAATAGACATTTTAAGTCATAATCTTGATATTAGTGTCTTAGAATTCATAAATCGAACTAAGCTGTGAAATTGTCTTAAGTCTTGCATTTGACTTCATATAAATAATTTGAGTATAGATTAATTTATTTTTTAAAAAGATTAATGTGTGATTTGTTTATGACTGTCAAAATAAAAACCCTTTTCATTTTAGTCTACGATTAAACTAAAGTTAAGTGTGAAGCATATGAATCTAATTATGGATCAAATTTTGAATCAATCTTGGGTATTTTTCTAAAGAAAACCTCTTGGTCTGAATTAAATCCGTTAAAGTGACCTTTATTACGAATTGAAATAAACAAATAAAAGTAAGAGTATTTTTTGCAATCTAAATCCAATTTTTTTTATCCAAATTATTTATAGATTTGATAGTAATTAAGCTTAGCTTCAAATTCAGTTTTCTCGGAGAATTTAAAAGTCTACTATTAAACTAAAATTAAGCTTTTTGGTTATGGAAGGTAATATTCTAATATTTTTATATAGTTTGTAAATTTTTAGTGTTAATTCTGAAAATGAACTAATTTATTGTGGAAATGTTATTATGCACATACTTTTTATTTGCTTAATTATTTTTAATAGACTGTAATTAAAGAAAGGTAAAAAAAAGCTGCTGTCAAACAGTAAACGCATAAGTTTATTAGAGAATTTAATTATGTGTTATCCATAAAATATTATTTAACATTGTGACGATTTGTTCCTAACTAAAAATAATTTTTTATGTCTGTATCTTTTCTACTCAATTTAAATTTATAATTATACATATATAATTTAATTTTGCCAGGCATCAAGAAGTAAATAAATTTTAATCAAATCGACATCTTTACCACAATAATATTTAATATAACATTGTTTTGGTATATGCTTCCGTTTATAGACATTGTTTAGCTTATAATGCGTTTCCGTATTTATAATTTTTAGGTCAAATAATTCGAATGAATAAATTTTAGTTTATTTTTTATTTTTAACATTTTCTTATTATCGTTAAAAATATTAAATTGTAATGAGTATTTCTTTTTACTATTTTGTTTCATTTAACTCTTAATTTTTATTTGCATAAATTTTATATATATGTTGTTACAATTGGAAATATTTGTTATCAAATAAACTGAAATTAGAATTATATTTAGTCTTAAAATTAAATATGCTAAACACAAAATTAAAGATAAATAAACATTTGGTTTTTAGCAATTTTAGAAAAAAAAAATATATACTGTAATAATAATAAAAACTTAGAGGAAAGAAATTAAGCGACAAAGAAATTTTTTTAATTTTTTTTTTGTGATAAATTGATGAAAAATTATAAATTTTACTCAGTTATCCGTTTTCTATAAAATAAAATAGCGTGGACAGAATTTTTTATTTCAAGAAAGTTTTTATCCAATATGTGCATAAACCTGAATAACTTGAATTGCACACCTATTCGAAGTATAACTAGGTTAATAGAGGAATTCCAATTTCTTAAACTACTTTAGTATAACAATAAAAGAAATTCGCAATTATCTGTAATTCTTACAATGACTTTCAAAATATGTAATATTATTTAATTTATTTTTAAATATATTATATTAGATTTAGTTTTATTTTTATTTTTTATTTTAATGTTAAAAAATAAATAACAGAAAAATTATTCATTCTCTCGTTTTTTTTTCTAAATAAATAAATAAAATTAATTTAAATTTTCTTTTTCTTTTTTGTGTTTTTATAATAAATTAAATAATGTTAATTTTTAGCTGTAACATTATCGGGATTATACGCACTATAAGTTAAATCAAAATCTCTACCCCATCCTGATCCACTATGACCACCAGATGATACAACAACTTCATGTTGTGATTCTTTATGTCCACCACCACTTAAAAGCTTTTTAATACCAATTATTGATGCTAGTACTAATGCTAATTTTGATACAATTAATGCTTTACCAGCTAATAGTGCTAATGCACCATACGCAATTGGTATAAATGTACCGCCAAGTAATAATGGTATCATAATAAATGCCCCTTGACTTTTTTTATCTTTTTTTTTACGTCCTTCCGAGATAGATCTAATAATATCTTGTGTTTCTGGAAAATTTACCTAAATAATATAAATAAATATTAAATTATAAATAGTATTGAAAATATTGAAGAGTTCACCTGAAGTGTATGACTTCGAATAAATGATAAAACTTTATCAAATAGCATAAAATTTAATGTATCTTCCTTATCAGTTAATGTTCTTGGTAATGATTTTTCAATATCATTTTCTGACATTTCGGTGTGTTTTTCATCTTGAACTGGTTCACTTCTTATAAATTTTATACCATCAATAAAACTTAAATCTTTTGTTTGACGTGAAACTTTTTCTAAACCAGCTAATAATTTGATTTTTAAACAAACTGATAAATTATCTTTGTTACATTGTTGATATATTTTGTATAAAAGTGAAAATTCATTCCAAAAACTATTTTCCAATGAATTATCCGATTTATTATATTGTTCCTTTGATGATTTTGTATCACTAATTATACTTTGAAATTGTTGACTACCCGCACTACGTGCTAAAACGCTGGTGCTAGTGCACACCAAAAGGATAATTGATAAACACTTAAGCATATTTTTAATATTTATATATTATATTTAATTTAATTAATTAATTTATTTTATTTATTTATTTTTTGAAATTTTATAATAAAAGAAAAAAAAACTTATTGAAGCTGCATCAACAGCTCAAATTCAACTGCAATTTTTAATTGTACTGGTTATTAATTTATATAGAAAATTGATGTATCAATGGATAAATGCTATAAAATCTGTACCATTAAAATTGCCTGGAAAATCATCACTTTTCCTATAAAATCAAAACATCAGAAGTTTAAATTCAGCTCAATTTTTTTCTTTATTTAACAATAATATGAAAATAATGAAATGAATTCATTGATGCGATAATCACGCATTGGAAAAATGAAAATGTACTAAAGTATGAAATCAAGTTCTTATGGGTGTAGAAAATTGTCTATATCAGAGCATACTGAATGAATTGTATATTTAAAAGAATATGCGTGTTAAGCGATTTTACTCAAATATGATAATCTAAATACACAATTCGTAATTGGACCGAAGAAATTTTGATAAATAAAATAGGCGCGACTACTTTAAAGTTGTACATGCTTTAATAGAGTTAAATTTATAATTTGATGAAAATGTATATAATAATTTTTGAAATAAAAGCCAATAAATATCTAATAAATTTAATTTGGATATTAGATTTTGTATGTTGAAAAGAAATTGAAAAATCAAATGTTCTAAATTTAAAATAAAAATTTGCAAATTGGAAAGAAGAAACTTTTGAAAGTATATACGTATTTAAAAAAAAAAAATTTCACTTTAGTGCAAACTCTTTATAAATGGAATGAAAAAGAAAATTTTCTTCACACTTAATTTTGGATTTTGAAAACATTATCTACAATAACTTATTTTATATTATAATTAAAAATTTAATTGTTGTTTATTTAAAGTAATTTAAACGATAATATTAATAATTTTAAATAATAAAATATGTTTTCCACTTATTTCAGTAATTTAATTTTGCTCAGTTTCAATTAAATGTCACGAAACTCTTGTTTAGAACATGTACGTTAAATCTGTTTATATAGGAAAGGAAAACGTAACGATTGTTGAACTTTTTATCGAAAAAAAAACATGATTAAGATAGCAACGGATTAATGTAGATATAAAATTAGCTACAAATATAATTTAGAGGTCGATATTCATTAGGTTGAAATATTGAATTTTTACTTAATTAATTTTACTAATATTAAATTTTTACTTAAATAATTTTTCTAATAATTTTACTTAAATAATTTTACTAATTGTCTACCGGATTTTGAATAACGCTTTTGTTTCTAAACAAGCTAATAAATCTTAAACACTGCGGAGGTACAATGACTTCCATATGACGATAGACACAATATATGAACTATATATATATTATAAAAATTCGTGTACTTTCAATTGAAGTCATTTGCATTCACTTTCGCTTCGTTTCATATACGTATATATATTTTTAGTTAGTGATATCAGGTAAATGAACGTAAACTAAACTTATAAAAGAAATTTTTTATTTTATTTCTTGTTTCAGTTTTCCCAGTCCTCTATATAAAATATTTTTTTTCTCAACAATTTGTAAACGGATCTTGAGTACATTAAAATAATTATTTTACAATATTTTATTACATAGTTCCGTAAACTTTGATATCTTTTTTTCTTATATTTCATATTTAAATTTATATCTACTCTCACTTCAATGAATCAGAAAAATTAATTTATATATCTTCATATATAATAATTTATTTATTTACAATTTGAGTCTTATTTATGCATAAAATCAAGATCATGAAATAAATTGTTAAATTATATGTATTTCAAGTTCATGTTCAAATTTATTGAAAGCACTATTAATTAAATATCTATTGTTACACTATAAAATTTTTCCCATAGCATATATTTCGGTGCACATAATTTCTGTTTATGGAATTCGGTATTTACCCTAATATTAATTATTTTCTGATTAAACGAACTTCAAAGTTATATTTAACTATATACGTTTTTTAAATTTTATAAAAATATACGTTTTTTAAATTTACTTCTGTCCAAATAAGCACAGAAAAGAAGAAAACTTTTTTTGAAAAAGGAAAAAAAACAAAAGTGTTAAGCGACGAACTTGAAAATAGTCATAGCCAATTACATTTTGTAGATATAAATTATTTGTTGTTCGTTTATTACTAATAACTGTAAACATCATACATATTGAAATACTGTTAGTTAGTAATTATTTTCACACTAGCAAGTAAGCGCTACGGCAACTAAACACTACTTTGTGCTAAAAAAGGCATGCAAAAAAAAAAAAAATGTTAAAATTTTATTAAGAAATTTTTCATTGCATACATTCAGGTGTTTATTTTTTTTTTATTTTAATTACATATTATATTATTTTGGAATATTATTATTTTAATTTATAAATATTTAGTTTGTTAAGTTTTTATTGTTAAAGTTTTATTGCTAAATTTAGTCTTTAGTCGTTATAAAATAGTTTTATTATTTAAATGTTAATTATGTATTTATAAAAAGATCATAAAATCTAAAAAAATAAAATCTAAAAAAATAACTTTAAAGTATTTAGCACGATATTTTTTAAAAGTAGGTAAATTATTGAATTTCTTCCTTTGACCTTTTGTAATTTAATATTTTATTTCAAATCCGAATGCATCTTTTTTTCGGTACATGACCAATATATTATAATAACAAGTTTTATATATGGAACATCACAACGTCCAGATATGACAAATGTTTCTGAACTTGTTTCTTCAAGATTTTAACTGGTTTATCATTATAATTTCATTTTTTTTTTTTTTGTATTTTGGTTTTTATATTTGCCTACCTACTTTAACAAAAAAAAAGAAATAATAAAATTAAATAAATATAATATTTCCATTACATTACTGTCACAAGCAATAAATTTACGGAATCCAACAATTTAAAATATGTATATATATATATATATATATATAAAAGGCGCTTGTTAGATTTTGACAACATATTTTTCTAGTTAACAAATTATTAAAATATTATATAGCACATCACTTTATTATCTACATATTAAAATGTATTGAAGTTAAATTTAGAGTATATATATACATATATGTATATATATATCTAAATTAAATTTTTATTACAGCTTATGTTGTTTTGTTGTTTTTAAATATAAGTATGTGGATTTTTTTGCATTTACCTCTTTTGATTTAACACAGTTTTTTTTTTATTTTGTACATAAATGAATTACTATATTTTTTTTTTCTTTAATAGTTATATGGAAATGAGAAAATATGATCAAATAACAGTTAATAACATAATTCTATTAAAAAAAAAAACTTTTACAAGTTTATAACCAGATTTTGACTTACTTACACTATTTATTTCATATATTATGTTAGTTAAAAAATAGTGAAAAAATAACAATTTAAGTTATTAGTTTAGTTTACTAACAAAAAAAAAACTAATATAAATCAAAGTATTTTGTAGGTCAAAATGAAGATTTTTTTTTAATTGCAATTAAAAATTTGATCTTGTTATTTCATAAAATATACCATTTTCGGTTACTTATTTATCTTATAATTTTCATTTATATATAAATGTTTTAGTACAAAAAAAATATATGAAATAAACTCAATTTTAGACAAATTTATCATAAATTTGATATAAAAAATTTATGGAAAAAGTTGTTTTCAAACCACAAAAGAAATTTTTCTAATTTTTTATCAAATACATATTAATTTAATTGAATAAATGGAAAGAAAAGATTATCTTAATTTATCGATTACACTACTGACCCATAGTTTATATTTATCAGCTATATTGAATCTTTGGTATGCATTAAATTTTAATATATTTGTAATAACAAATCTAAGTAACAAAATATAATATTTGCCCTTCATTACCTTCTTCATATATGAAATCTTAAACCCAAACGAATTTACCAATAAAGTAAAATAACAAAACAAAATAACAAAAATATGTCTATTCATATATTATTATTAGATTTTAAATTGAACTCTACACGCACCAAAACCTCTAGCTTCCAACTTAATTAAATTTCTTTAATGCAATATATATTTCCTTGTTATTTTCATTTTTTTTTTTTAAGTTTTTCTTTTGTTGTTGTTCAACATTTCTATTCACCAGAAACACACAAATACCAAAAAAAACATATTATATTTTTATGTGAATGCAATAAGAAAGTTCGTTAACACTCTCCCAAAAAGAAGACCACATAAACGTCATTATAAATGATCAGATTTGTTCTCATGACATACTTTACGTTAAACCATTTTACCCAACGCCACCTAATATAATGCGCCCAATGACAGTGAAATTTCTTTTATTATGTTGTTTTTACACATTTTTTTTTTATTATTATTAGTATTTCTTTCTATTTTTCCACTTATCTTTTCAGGAGCATATTTGTTTATTTGCTGACAGGTAAAAAAAAAAAATTAATTTAATTTTTTATTATGCTATATAAGTAAATAATGTAAAGTGTACGATGTAAAAACAAAAATCCAAAAGAAAAAAATGTACACTTACTTAGCCTTAATAGATGGTCATTACTTTTGCTGTGGATAAAAGTTTTCATAAAAAGATAAAAGTATGTCCCTTTCCCAAAACACAAAAATAAGAAAAGAGAGAAAGATTTTTTTTTTTTTTGAAAAAGAATAATTAAAATTTTTTATCTTGTAAATAAAAAGTAAAAACATTAATTCTTTTTTTTTTTGTTTAATTTATCAGTTTTTTTTATTAAAATTTTTAAAATGCTTTCTTTTAATTATATTTTTATACATTCAATCATACAAAATTAATTATTTTTTGTTGTAAATATATATAAATCAGTAATTAATATTATAATAAATATATTAAAAAAAAAATTATATAAATTAAAGATATTTCAGTTGAAAATTAAAGGAAATTTTTAGATTAAGATTGAAAAACTAGTGATTTTTTTTTTAAAAATAAAATACAGAAATTTCAATTAAAATACAATATTTAGTATGATATTTTAGTAAGAAAATTAACATTATTATTTTTTTTGTAGAGTGTAGAAATTTAATTTGTAATTTTTTTTTTTTAGAGTGTAAGGAAATGAAAGAGAACAGAAAATATAAATTATTTTAAATTATAAGGATAATTCTTAAAATGGCAAGTTTAGGCCGAAAATAAAATAAAAATAATTGAAAATTAAAGAATTTTAGTGAAAAAATATATGTGAAAAATATAAAGCTAAGAGATCATTATAATATTGAGAAGAAATTTAAGTGTAGAAAGTTGGTAGTTTAGAATTTAAGATATTAAGAAGTAATTAAACTGAAAATAGATATTATAAAAAAGAAAATCTGATTAATAAGTAAAAGTATTTTAAATTAAAAGTAATTTTTAGTATTAAAGATATTTTGAACATAGTTACAGTAATTTTTGTTTTTTTCTTGTTTAAATATAATTGAGACTAGAATTAGAAATAGAATAATACGTTAATACGAAGACTGCTTAGAATTAGAATTTGTGTAATAATTTTTCTTTTTTTTTTTAATACTATATTATAAATTTTTTTTTAGTCTTAAGTAAGAAATAATAAAAATTACTGAATTTTTTATGTAAATTAATATAAATATCTAATAATTTGAAAGTATGATGAATATGTTTTTTTTATATAAAAAATTTGCTTTGCAAATACATAATTTTTTTTAGAAATAATTTCAATATTAAGAGAGTATTTGTTTAGGTACTGTTAAAAAAATTTTTATGTTTTTTTCCAGTATTTTTTATCATTTTTAATTATGCAATTTTTAATAAATATTTTGTTGTTTTTTTTGTTTTATGTTTCATAAATAATAAATAATTAAATAATATTATATTTCAAAATAATTAATGGTTTTTCTCTAAATAACAAAAAAAAAAAAAAAATTATAAAAAAAACAATTTATATAAATCCTTATTCAAAAAGAATTCAAAACTAGTCTTAAAATATGCTGTTGTTTATGTTCTGTGTTATTCTATAAACACAGAAGAGGTACACATCATACACATACAGTAAAAAAAAAATCATAATTATATAAATATAAAATAAATAATTATTATTATTTTTTTTTTTTTTTGTTAAATTTATTGTGGTTTTTGTGCTTGATATGCTAAATCTTGTGCATCCAATGATCGTCCCCATCCACCATGTCCACTGCTACCATAACTAGCACTTGCATCACCACCAGCACTATAACCACCACCAGCACCATATGAATCATGGCTAGCTGAATGGCTAGATGAATGATGTGGATGTGCTACTACTTCATATGTAACATGTTTCTCTTGACTTAATAATTTCTTTAGTCCAATAACAGCAGATAAAACTAAAGCAATTTTACCAATTAATAATGCCTTACCAGCAATTAATGCAATTGCTCCTAATAATAATGGTAATAATGCAGCTGCTTTAAGTGCAACTAATGCTAAAATTGGTCCTAAAATTTTAGCAGCTTTCTTCTTTTTACCACGTGATTCTTCTGGTGTTGTTGATGATGATGATGATGATGATGATGATGATGTTGAATCATCAGCAAATAAACTATCTGATACATCTTCTAATGCACGTCCAGTTGATGATACAGCATTAACAATATCAGCTCCATTTAATTCAACTTTAATTGTATGTGATTGCATAAAATTTGATATACGATTTAACATAAGTGATTCAATTGATTCATCACCAGAAATTGCACGTGGTGCACCACCACCATTTGTATCAGCACCAGGTGTTTTAACAACAGTAACACCTTCAGTTAATGCAAATTGATCACGGGCACCTAATACTTTATCAACAAAATTGAATAGCTTGTATTTAACACATGACACTGAATCTTTTCGTAGACAATCATTATAGATACTATCCATAATATCGGTTTCAGTACCAATAGCATTACGTGCATGTCCACGCGATTCCTCAGCTGGTAAAGCTGCTACAGCTACGATTACAACACATAAAACACCAAAAACTTTTTTTAAAGACATTTTATTTTTTTTAAATTTTAAAATTTTTTTTTTTTTAAATTTAATTAATATTTTTTTTTATGTTTTTTATTTTTTTTTAAACAAAATTTTCACTAATTTTAAATTAAAAAAAAAAATAATGTTTTTTTTTTTATGTTAAATGAAAAAAACTATGAAAAAACAATTTTTTAAAAATTAATTTTTTTTTTTTTTTTTAACAAAATACAGAAAAAAAATGTTTTTTTTAATTTTTTTTTTTGTTATGTCTCTTAATGAACGTGCAAGGATGATATGATACTGTTTCCCGAAAGTTCAGTCAATTTATATAGGGTACTTGTTTAGTCCAAAAACCCCTCCATATGATATATTTTTTTTTTTCTTCTTATAATTCTGTTTATACATATATTTTATGTTCTTCTTCGTTTTAATGCTCGAAGAGCATTTTTTTTTTACCACTTTTAGATATATAAAAATTTATATTAGCATTATTATATTATTGAGCATTAATTTCCGCTTTTATCTTCTTTTACTTCTTTATCCAAAAACTAAATTCTGCAAATCTCTTCACTACACTATAAAAAGTTAACGAAAGTTTTTTTTTTTTTTTTTATAATGTTTTAGAGAGGAAGAAGACAAATCAAAAAATTGTTATTTTTTTATAAAAAAAAAAAAAAATTCTGTTTTAAAAATTCTGTTTATGTATTGGGGGGAAAATATAAAAAATAAAAAAAATGTTTAATAATAAAACCAGGTGGAATTTCATATTTTTATATGTATAGTATAAATATTTTATATGTAGAAAGAAAAGCATGTGGAATGCTTACTTATATATATATCTATCTGTATCTAAAGAGTCAAGTTCATGGTAAGCAAGCAACCTTACTTTCAGTCATATAGTATAATATTTTTTTTTAGAGAGCAGATAAATTTATAAAAAGCAAATTGTAATTAAAATGAAAAAGATATGTATGTATATGTATATAATAAAAAAAAAATATTAAAATAAAAATAATACTGAATTTTATTTGAAGAGTTAAGGGCGGCCTTATTCACATGATCATAAATTAACCTGTCACTTGAAAATATTTAATATAACGTTGCCCCTTCTCGTCTATCCCTTTCAATGTCATTTTTCTCTATTTTAATGAATAAAAAATAAAAAATACAATAATTTTCTTTTGAAATTTTTTTTTTTTTTTTAGTAAAATTGGAAAATTTTTTAACATAAAAAAAAAACAATAAAATTATGAATTGCTTAATAGAAAAAGATTTTCTTTTAAAAAAAAATAAATAGAATTTTTTAACATTTTTGTTGTAGTTGCAATAAAAAATATTTTAGTTTGCATATTTTAATGTATACAAGTTAAGATATAATTTATTATATTAGTTTCATTGAAAAAAAATGTTAAATTAAGGTGTGTTACTATTAAGGATTATTTGAATTAATAATAAATTTCAAGGTATGTAAATATTTAATAAATCTAGTTTAATGTAATTTTAAAAATTTTAAATTTTAAAAATTTTGTGCCTATTTTTTTTTTTTTATATTAATTAATAAATTTTATTACATAAGTGATTAAAAACTATAAAATATTTGAATGAAAATTTAATTTCATTGATAAATAACATAAAAAAAAAAAAAACAAATATAAAATTGTAATAAATTGTACATCATTTTATCAAATTGATTTACTATACTATTTTATTTATATAAGTTATTTTTTTATTATTATTATTATTTCGGTGTTTTTGTCACGAGAAAATATTGTGATAGTATTGTTCGTGACACATTGACCCTATCGTAATTTGTATTTAATGAATAAAAAACGTATGTAATATTGCAGAAAATTATTTACTATGTCACACTAATTTGTAGTACGTAAAATATGTTAATATACTTAAAAAATAACCAATTAATATTTAAATTATTACAAGCTAAACGTTATTTTTTTGCAGACATAAACTAATATTGTATAATACTCATAAATAACTTATATTTCATAAAGATATTAAGACCTTCATCAAAAAAATAATATGGATATATAATTAATTACTATCATTTTAGAATTACATGACTATTTAATACTATATTTAGATATTTCATTCATAAAAATATTATTTTATTAATAATACCAATTCTCAAAATTATGTGATATTTATAATATAATTAATGCCCACATAAAAATCTTATTTTATGTAATATTTTCTTATTATATATTTACTTTTTTTTTTTTCCTTAATTTTAGAGTCTGTGAGATATTTTTTTTTGAAATATTCAAATTGTAAACTGACCTATCAGACAAAAATGGCTAAACATTTTTATTTTTTTGATTCTTTCATTTTGGTGTTTTTTTTTTTTTTTGGGAAAGTAATAAATGTGAATTTTTATGAATAATTTAGTTGAAATGTCTACTAATTTAAAAAAAAAAAAAATTTCACATAATTTGTCGAATCATTTCTGTTCATAATTTGTCAAATCATTTATTTATGTTTATTTGTTTTGTGGTTTTTTTTTTTTTGGGGTGATAGTAAAAAATTTGTAAAATTGTCATAAAAAAAGAAGCTATTTTATTTTTTATTATACTATTTTTAAAGTTTTTTTTGAAAATTTCTAGAATTCAGATAAGATATCTATATGAAATAAAATTATGTTTGAAAATAATTTGATGTAGAAATGATTCAAAGTTTGTTTTTGCTATTAAACCCAAAAAAAATATTTTAAAAAATTCGCTATATTCGCGTATATATGTGAAAATATCAACATATATATATAAATGTATATAAAAAAAAAATATCACTTTCCCAAAGCTGGTGTTCTCATTTTGAATGTACAAAAAAGGAAAAATATGCTTTCAGATATTATAAAGAAAAACCTGTTATACAAAAGAAAAGAAAATTGTTTTCGAATTATTTTTTTTTTTTTAGTAGTTTTTTTTTTTTAATCGATCTTTTCATACACCAAGCAGCACTTGATTTTTTTTTTTTTTTATGTTTACGTACCTATATCATAAAATGACCAAAGAAGGATTTTTCTCATTATATTTTCATTCATGAAAATGTTTTTTTTTTTTTGTAACTTATTTACTTGTCAATAATATTTATAAATTTTACTTGTTTATATTGGAAAGTAAAAAGTTATTTGTTTTAAAAAAAAAAATACCAATTTAATAATGAAATTTATAGTAAATAATTTATATTTATTTCAGTAGAATATTTTACTATAATTAAAATTTAATGTACTACAAAATTTTTTTTCATATTATACTACATTTGAAATATAAGTAGATATGCAATTGAATTGAATTATTTTAAAAATCTTTATTTTAGTATTTTTATAATTTAATTCTAATTTTCTACAAATAAAAATTAAACTAACATTTTACTATTAAATATTATTTTATGATAGTAGTACAATTTTAATGTTTTTTTTTTTTTTCTTAAACATTTTTTATTTTATATTTTTTTTTTTGTTGCTAAATTGTTATATCGAACAAACAGCATTTTCTTGTTGTTATATCTATATGCAATTTATAAAAGCGACACATTTGGTCAGAGAAAGCGTCTTCATGAAAATGTTGTATTTTTTTTTTTTTTTTGTATTTTTATAACAACTTTGATAATTCAAAAAAAAATAAAAAATATAATTTGAAATATGCACATAAAACATAAAAAAAAAAATTGACTATATATCTAGAATGAAGTAGTAGATTAAACTATTAATATAAATATTTTCTTGCTCTTATTGGTAGTTTATATGCTCTTCACGCTACAAGAAAACAATTGAATTATATACAACTAAGCAATATTTATAAGATCCTACATAATAGAGCAATAACATTTTCATAAAAAAAAAAAATCTAACAAAAAAAGAAAAACTGTGTACATAAAATTATTTATGAATATATCTATTTTTTTTTGTAACTTAATATTAAAACATTGTAAGATAGTTTAAAATAAAACGTTACAAAATTTTTATGTTTGTAATTTTTCAACATTGAATTTTAATAAGATTTGATTGAAAATTTTTTTTTATATTGGAAATTTTTTTTTATATTATCGAAAAGATATACAAATACATATTTATATTTTGAAAATTATTTTGTATTTGAAATTAAATTTAGTATCGAATAAATGGAACAACAAATATGTTGGTTTATTTAAAATCTAATTTTAGGTATCCTTAAAATATTTTTTGTATTATTCTTTAAAAAAACATTATATAAATAATTATATTTCAAATTTATTTAATTAAATATTTACACACATTTTTTAAATGTATTTAAATGTAGAAGAATTAATCTAAAAGTCTGTATTGTACTTAGAAATAAATTTTTCACACTTAAATCCTTCTTAGATCAGCTGGCGTACGAAGCTGGGGTGTGGTGGGTACTGGATTTGACTGTCGTCCGAGACATCAATGTTGGTCTAAGTTTTTTCAACGTTAAATTAGTACCAGTAATAAAATTGCAATAAAATATAATTTAAGACTGTGATAAATGTTAACAGTAGAGGCAATTTGCTAACAAAACATATGTCTCACTAATAAACTAATTAGTCTGCTGAATCCATATAAAATAAGTTTTGGATAAGTAGGTCGATCCAATTTGCCATAAAATGTTTTAGAAACTTTTAGTTGGGGACCTAGGCCTGTTGAGCCATTGAAGATACAGTGTTTACCGCTAAATTTTTGCATCCATTGAAATTTTCTGAATTTTTGCTAATAAAAAAGTTAGTTTAACGAAAATTATGTATTGGAATTCGTAATAAACTATGTTTTTAAATATAGAAACAATGTAGAGCTTCTTAAAATGAATTTCTTGTAATGTTAAACATAAACATAAATACATTACACCGAGAAATTCATGTATTGCATGAAATTACACTTTGCATGTACACAATCAGTCAATATTATTTTGCTGACAAGATTATGTTATTGTACCAGTATCTACAAGGCGTTAAGAAAGGCTAATATTTTCTAATTGAGAATTGTGTGTTTGTTTAAGATAAAAAAACACAAACATTTTAAAATTAATTAATAAAACGCGTGCAATGGTAATTAAATAATTTAAAATATTTCTTATTCTTATAATAAATTATAAAATTTTTAACCATTACATTTTTATATTATCTTATTTTTTTTTTCACTTTTACATTCAATTTATTTTGAAATTATAGAAAATATTCCATAGTAACTGTTCCATAGTAAATTAAAAGAGCTTTATAACATTTAATTTCCAAAAAAGAATTAGATCTTTAAAAAAAAAATTTAATTGAAGATTAAAAGGTTTTTATGACGAGACATAATTTTTTTTTTTTATGAAAAGAAAAAAAACCATTAAATTATTTTTTTTTTAATTCGAAAAAATTTTTGTATTAGAATCTATAATATTTTCCACTTTCACAGATTCAATTTGACCGCAAAATAATAATAAAAATATGTATTTAAGATTTTCGAATAAGTATATATAAAAAAATTTTCAATTAACAAATAATAACTTAAATTTATCTATAAGGAACCAAAAATAAAAATTAAATTTACTGAAAAATCATTTTAAAATTTCACATTTTCTGTTAATTTTTATGTAAAAAATTGCATATATATATAATTTCATGATTCACACTGAAAAATATGATTTAAAAAACTGTACATGCTGAGGAATTTTTTTTATTTTTTTTTTTTTGCATACATGGCCCACATTTCGTTTAAAAACAATGTAGATTAATTTACTAGATATGAAAATTATGTTCTCACATAAAAAAAATATATATCTTCTTTTTGTTTTTTATTTTTAGTTGACTTTTCACGTACTAGAATAGTAAAGCATTTTTTTTTGTATTAGTTGCATCATCATAAAACCTACAAGATCAAGGCCATTGTACTTTAACGTGACATATAGTAACACTTTTATCATCATCATCATCATCATCACGGTTTTTTTTTTTTTTTTGGATTACAATAGTATACACATAAATATGGAAAAAATGTGAATTTTGTAAATTTTCATTTTTTCGTTATTGTGAAAATTTGTCAATTTTTTTTTTCTATGAAAATGTTGGGAAAATTTAATTATTTTTTAATTAAAAATTTATATTAGAAATTTTTTTTATTTAATGAAAATTTATAATTTTTATTTGTTATTTTCATAAAGAAAAAAATTTTTGTCTTTCATGCAAAATAAAATATGAAACAAAACAAAAAAAAAATGATTAATTAATAAGGCGTGCATCTTTTAGGTTAAAAGTGATTTAATTGAAAAGAAGAGAAATTCATTTGAAAGCTGATTTGAAAATGTGTGCAAAATTAAAATAATTAAATAATTTTAATATTTTTTTTTTTTTCAAAAAATAATTTAAATAAATAACGAATAAAATTTAATAAGCAATGTTGGTGTAGTGGTTAGTGTGCCAAGCTGTTATGAAGATCAAAGATGAAAATCAACGAATCGAACGATCTAAGTATGTTTAAAGTAACTTAGCTTAGATTAAAAAAACAAAGTTAAGGAAAACTGTTGTCCAAGACACCTAATTATCCTATTATAGTTCCCCTAATTAATGAAAGCTCATCAAGGAAGTTTAATTTTTAATAAAATCTAAAGAAATGTGTAATATTCTTGAGTTCTTAAAAGATTTGACGAAACCGTCGTAATACGTTTTGAGCTAATCGTCCAACTCAACATAAAATATGCCAGACTGATTCGTTATCTGCACCGCATATTCTGTAGTTGTTGTACTTGTTGTTGTGTCAAATGAGGAAATCGGTTAAAAGCCGTACTTCATTTTTCTTAAAGTTTAAAAATTTAAGGGTGGATTTCTTACATACGAAAAGAATAAACTTTTTGGTATGTCTACTCTTTTTGTTAGCAATTTGATTATCGCTCAGTGTTGGTGGGTGAAAGTTTTTTCCAAACTTTGTCTAGCAAGGGCATCAGCATTTTCATAAAAATATGATATGTATTTATGGTTACTAAAAGAAAATCTATACCAATGTATCGACAATATCTATACTAAAAACTATATTGTTGCCTTTCCAATAAATTTCATGGTTTAATTTCTATATAAAAATTAGTAGACTAAATTACAATAAAATATCAGTCTATTTTATCCAAAATAAAAATCAATGAATTACAATTTTATTTATCACCAGATAAAATTCTAATAAAATTTATAGACTTTATTATCTCACAGACCATCTTCTACTCTTCCATTTACTATGAAAATTCCCACAAAATTACTTTATATTACTTTTTACTAAAAAAAAAAAATTGTTGACTGCTGACTATTATACACAAAGTTATCAATAAAACTTTCAATTTTCTATCTTTATACGTCGATCAACAAAATAATAATAACCATAAAAATACAAAATAAAAAGTAAAAACCAATAAGTTTACTTTTATAATAACAAATGACGGGTACCTAAATTAATTTCAAATCAAATCAAATACAAACAAAAAAAAAAGACTCAACATCGTGGTTACATCAAACTCTTTTTTACCGCTTTTTAAAATACTAGAAAATAAGATAAAAAAAATTAAATAAATAAAAAAACATAAAACTTTAGGCGTTAAAAATTAGACAATCACGATTTTAATTTTAGGAGATTTTTTTTTGAAAATTCTGTAATAAAAATTTTTTTTGTAAATAAAAAGTAAAATTTTTGAAAATTTTTAAAGAAAAATTCCGAATTTAATATTTAGAAGAAAAATTTGAAAATTTTCTCTAATAAAACGGATGTCTCCTAATATGATTTCAATTTCAAAAATTAAATAACCAAAAAAGTTAAGTAAGGTTTAAATGCCGGCAGCCGCTATTAGTCAAACTAAATCGAATACCAAAAATGTTAAAGAAAAAGTTGTTAACTATAAATAAAATAAAAATAAAAGATCACATAAAATATTTTTCGTGTGATTGTGAATGAACGAATAATTTCACTCTTTATGACGATTATATTTATTTTCTTCAATCAAAAGATTAAAACAGAAAAAAAAGATAGATGGTTAAAAGAAGATTTTTTTTTTGTTACTACTAATATTATTTTTTTGTTGACCTCTAATATGATGGGGACATTAGATGGACTTGAAAAATAAATAGAGAGAAATTTTCTTATGAGCTTTTATTGTTTTGATCTTAATTATTATAACGTGTCTAAAATAAAAATAGTGTTTTTTTTTTTGTTTGTTTGAAGAAAAAGTACATGGAAAATTTTCGAAAACATAATTTATTTTCATAGATTATTTTTAATTATTTCCCAGTGAATAAATTTGGAAAATTTCATTTTTATTTCAAAATAAAAAATTAAGTATTTTTTTTTTTTTAATTTCTTTTTTAAATATTTTATTTTTTTTTTTGTTTTTGAAAAACTATAAAATATGCTACAGAAATTCAACATTTAAATTTAATTTTTTTTAGTGATGATGATTATTATGATTATAAGTAATATTTTTAGTTCCGCTATATTTGAATGGAGGAACTATAAAATTTGAATTTTTTTTTTGTAACCAATATTCGATGTACAGAAGCTTTCAATTTTTTTTAAAAATTTTTTTTTTTTGCATAAATTTAAATTAATTTTTCACTTCTTTAATATTTGATGCATATTATACATAAAATATCTGGCAAATATTTAATTTTTTGAACGAATCTTGGTATATTTTGGAAAATGATTCTGTTGGTTTTTTTTTTTGTATTATTATTTTTCGCTTCATGAAATTTTAAGTGGAAAGGTATAAAGGCATGCTGAGTATTAACCGAAAAAAAAAAAAAAATGAAAACTCATTAAAGAACGAGCAACAGTCATTAAGTTAAAAATTAACTGTGAAAATTTATTCAATATTGTGGACTTAAGTTTAACTTTCATGTTGTACTTTCCTTAATTTCATGTACTGCAACAACAACTACAAAAAAAAAACTTTCTTATAATATCAAAATAGTTTCTTCAACAAATCAACTAAACAACAAAAAAAAATTTTTTTAAAAAAATAAAGGTCGGTAATTGGTATATAATGTAATATAACATAATTGAAAATATTTAACTCGGATGCATGCAAAACATAAAATATCTTTAATGTATTTACAATCGTTAAATTTTTTTTCAATGTTTTACTTAACTGAATTTATAATATTTTTTTTTCATTTAGCGCATAAAAAAATCCGTAATATAATTTGTGGTTTAGTTAATTTTTTTTTCTAGAAATTTGTAAAATTTTTGGTTTTGAAACAAAATTTAATTTATGAAAATTGATTTCTTATTTAAAGTTAACAATTTTTAAAGTTTTTATTAATTTTTTTTTTGCTGTATTTTGATAATATTTATCCTGGATGAATTATGTTTAAAACACGATAAAATAAATGTCAAACATTACTTGCATGTTTCTAAACTAATTTTTGGAGGATGAAACTTAGGTCAAATGAAAGCGACTAACTATAATTTAAAACATAAAATTAAGGTATTTTTCAATTGTATATTACAACTAACACTGTAATATTGTCCTTAATATAATTTGTATTAATCCTTTTATATCCATCACATCTGCATTCCTTTTTTCCCTGTGCTGTTTCCAAAACTTTACGTTGATTAATTAATTTAAAGTAGTCTTCTCTCTTAACTTTGAATCTTAAACGCTACGTAATTCCGTGCTTAAAAAACATAATTAAATAATATGTAATTAATTATAAAAAATATTTGTAGTCTTTTTTATTATGACAAATTTGTACAAAAAATATTTGATTACAAATAAAGATTATCAATCATGACATATTAATACATAATTTAATCTGATCTTTTCGATTTAGAAAAAAAAAATTATATAATAAAATCATTTTGTTTCTTTTTTTTTCTATTTGTTTTATAAAAACACAAAAATATGAATATTTATTTATTTATCTTATAGATTCAAAAAAAAAAAACATACATTTTCGATAGTCATAATAATATTTTTATCTCAATTCAAAAAATCTTTTCATCTGTGTTATAAAAATTTCTAATTTAAAATTTAAAATTCATATAAAAAATTTTCTCTTTTTTATATTCTATAATCGATGATTTTTTAAAAAAAATATTATCTTTCTTAATATTTACACAAATTAAATTAACTTTTATTTTAATTTTGTTGTTGTTTCGAAAATTAAATTGGAAGCTCAAATATTTTATTTAATAATTTTACTTCCGGTCAAATGAAAGCAAACTATATATAAAATTTTATTTTTAAACACAAGACGAACATGTATTCACGTCAATATAATGTCTTAGTTTTCACTTTAATTAGTGATGAACTCTGCAGCATCTAAAAAATTATTATTTTTTTTTTTTTCGTTGTTTAAATTATTAAGAAAAAACCGAAAGTTCATTTTGATGAGATTGCGATGATTTTTTTAATTTACCAGCAACACCAAAAAAAAAAAATCATAACAAAATTACAATGAATAAATATAGATAAATGTTTTTTAGTGATTCATTACAATTGTTTTCTTTTTTCGTATAATAACCAGCCAACAACGTTTCGTTTTTAGATATTTTTAGTAAATAAATATTTTGGTGTTCTTAAATGTGTCACATTGAAGAGAAATTTTCATAAACAATTAGCCTAACTTCCTTTTTTAAATTATTTTGTTAATTCTTTTATTAATATATAATAAAAGGGAAAATAAAATATACATATTTAAAGTTAGAGCTAGAAAAATTGTTTAGAAAATTACTTTTGATTCTTAAGTTTTTGTTTGGTATATGAATGTATTTCGAAACAATATACATTGGACCTCAAAAATTATTATTTTGATGAACGTGTTCGAATTATGGTATTGTTAATAAGAAAAAAATTATGTTTTATATATTAGTACTAAGGAAATTAGAATAAGAGATTCAATATTTATTATAATAGTAATTTGAGGTTGGCGTATCACAACTCAAGATAACCTAAAAAGAAATATAATGAATCATTAAAAACATCACATCCTTTAAATTATTAATATTTTTGTGTTTGACGTAAAAAATAACATAATTATTATATTAATTTTAAGGCTTACACTTATATTTAGAAAATTTCCTCAGTTCGAAACTCGTATTTTATCTGCAAAAAAACTGAAATCACAAATAACTATTCTATTATTTTTAAACTATATTTCATAAATTTTCGAAAATCAATTTGTAACAGAATTTTGAAATTTTTAAAGGTTTCGCACTCTACAATTAATATGATAATATATTTTGTGCAGTACAAAACTTTTTTTTCTTAAAGGATAAATTACTTATTAAAAGGCTAGTAATATTATTTGAATAATTTCATAAAGTCTGGCTTTAGTTCATTGACTTTAATAAAAGTTCAATGTTTTATGACGCTGCATTCAAAAAGTTCGAACAAAACCATAAAAAAAAATTATTTACCAAATACATGGTAAATGTGAATAATAACAAAACGCTAAGTTACCATCTACTTCCGTAATGCCAATTTGTCTGGTATTTTAGATTTCAATTTCCGTTTTATCATTTTAAGCTTTTACAATATCGTTTTAATTTTGGGCTTTTCAGACAAAATTAATATAACTAGTTTTATAGTTGAGCAACATTTAAAAATATTTAAACATAATTCTTTTTCTTTTTTTTTTTGAAAACATAAAGTTTATTAATGTAAAAAGCTTTTTATAGAATTGTAAAATATATATTTAACGCCTGTGGGTATGTAATTAAGAAATACATAATTAAAGTTTATTGTTAAAGTTTAAAATTTCAACCGATTTAAACCGGTTTAAACAAAAACTTTTAACTATTATAATTTTTTTTAAATTTATTGTGTTAAGTTTAATTTAAATGATTTTTTTATGAAAATAATTAAATTTGTGATTTTCGTAATAAGTGTATCCTTAAAAACATATATTAAATTTTGATCACTAATTATGATTATTAATGTTTGTAATACCAAATGTAATTGATTTACATTTGACATAATTCAATATATTTTTTGTAGAAAAAATATTTTATATTTAAGGAGCTTAGTCGATAAATGAAGTTAATGGAGATTTTTATTTCGAGTAAATCAAGAATAAAGTTCTGAGTTTGCTATACCAAATATTTGGGATAAATTCTGAATACCTTAAATATTTTAGTGAGTATTTAAAACTTGCATGTTTGAACAAAGTCAATTAGATTGTTTATAATATTTTGAAGTTGGTATGAAATGTGATTATCACATATGTCTCATATGCTATTTAGAATTTTCTCAGCCAATATGGCGACGTCTATTTTACTTTTTATATTCAGAGATTCAAGCAATACATATTTCCAATTTTTCTGTTAAATACTTCTAAAAATATATTGCTTGTTCACATTTAATATCATAAAATTTTTTTAATACCATTACATAATTAAAATATTTTTATGGTTCGCTTAACTTCCATGAAAATCATGAACTTGAGTTTAAAATTTAATAGTTTACATCTTTTTTTTATCCGAATATATACTTACAATTATTAAAATACAAATACTGTGGTATAAACAAATGTGTTAATATAACGTATTTGCCAGCATAATACATCAATACTAATATCAATTTATTGGCATCAATATTTCACCTCTTATGCAGGTGTCAATTGCAAAAAAAAAAAAAACCAATTATGATCTATCACCGTGCTCGGTTATTGTTGTTAATCATAATAACTTTCGTGCTTATGAATATATATTTTAGAGAAATTTCTTTTAAACAATAATATATTTTTATTTTTCTGGTTGGTTTTAAGTTTTCAGAAAAGATTTGTTAGTAATTATGTTTTTTTTATCTTTATGAACAATTATGAATTCAGAAATTTATAGCTTATAGAAATTCGTTTGTTTTTTTTTTGTGTGTAAACGTTTTTTATTTAATTTGGGTCAACAACAAACTAAGAAAGTGAATAAAATTTTCATTTTTTATGATACATTTTTTTTTTGTTGGCTTTAAAAAAAGATTAAATATGGAAAAATGATGCTACAAGAGAAAAACAATAGTTCATTAAAATAAATCTTGTTTTTTTTAAAAAAAAAATATTTAAATATTGTAATTTTTTTTTTTTTTTTGAAAAGTTATAAATAAATATGTAATTAGAAATTTTGCAATTATAATTATTAGTAAAGTTTTGTTTTGGTACTTAAAAATATGAAAATTAAAAACATAATTTTTTTGGTTTTTTATAGATTCTTGTTTTATTTTCGGAATTTTGTATAAATAATTATTTTTATGTAATTATAGTTTTGGCATCTTTTTTATTTTTTTTTTGTTCTTGTTTTAATGTGAATTTTCTATTTCAATTATTAAATGTACAATTATTTTATGTTTAATAGAAATAAATATAGTATAAAAGATTTTATGTTTAATAGATTTACAGGAAAATAACAATGATTAAGAAAATTTAAAGAAAATATGGAAATATTATACAAATAATCTTAAGAAATAGAAATAATGAAAGAAAATGATACAAAAAGATTTTTAAAAAAATTAAAGATTGAAGTTCTTTTTATAAAGTTATTAAAAATAAAATAAATTGTAAAATATTTTGCGACTAGTGAAAAAAAATATGAATTATTACAGAGTTTTTTTTTTTTAGCTTGAAATTCTTTTCATATAAGTAAAATTGTACAATACTCTCACTAAATTAATAAATAATAATATAAATAAAATGAAATTTCACAAATAATTTAAATAATTAATAAATATGTTTCGTTTTTTTTTAAAAATAATTAAATTATTTTTTTAACTAAAAATCTTGTTATTCTAATAATGTTTTTTTGTCCTTTAAAAAAACCATTATTTTATCGTCTTGAAGCTTGTTTATAACCAGAATAAGCAAGTGATTGTGCTACTGGTGAACTATAAGCACCATGTTGATCCCATCCACTATCACTTGGTCCACCACTTGACCATCCACCACCACCACTTGACCAACCATTACCACCAGATATTACTCCAACACCACTTGAACCACTTTTAGCTCCTCCACCTAATAGACCAGATAATCCTGAGAATAATCCACCTCCACCACCACCGCCGCCCAATGAACCAGCAGCACCAGCTAATGTACCAGCTTTCGATGCAATACCAGCAAATACAGCCATTGCTAATGCAAAGATTGATATAACTAAAGCTTTCTTAGCAATAAATAATATAAAGAATAATTTTCCGACTAATAAAAGTGCTGCTTTAGCTCCAAATGCCATAAATAATGGCATTAATTTTTTCATAATTTTACGTTTAATTAATTTACCACGTCCTTCCGCTACCAATTCTTTAATATCAGATTTAACTTCATCGGGTATAGCATTTGCAATACTACGTGCTGCATTAGCAAAATTAAAATTTAAAGAACGTTCTTGGAAGAAATTTTTAACACTATTCCATAAATATGTTTCCATTTCACTATTACGTGCTTCAACACTACGTGCCGATTCAATAGCAATTGTATTATCATCAATTGATTTAGCTTGTCGGCTATTTTCTGTTTCTTCTGGTTTAATTAAGGATAATCCACCAAATAATTCAATTTTTTGTGTATCAAAAAATGATTTCGCTTGACGGAAAACCTAAAAGAAAAAAAATGTAATAAATAAATTGTATTAATAAAAAAGAAATGATTGCAGCGCTAATAAATTTATATTAAATAATTTTCTTTGCAATTAATTATATGGAAATTTATTGAAGAATTAATGTAAATCCAAATTTTGTATTTTTAAAATTTTAATGAAAATATCACTCATTTTACAAAAATTTACTATTATTTTTTATATAGTAACATGAATAAACAATTTTTTCCACTAAATATTTAAAAACAATTTTTTTAGTAAATTCATATTCATTTTACTATATAAACAATAATTAATTCAACTCAATTCCGATTCAGTCGATTAAATATCCTTTTTTCATATGAAATTAAAATTATTTTATGTAAGATTATCCTTTTTGGTATTAACTTTTATTTTGAACTTTTAATTTAAATCACACATCTTATCAACATTAATCATAAATTTTTCCAAAAACAAAAAAATATCCTTTTTGGTAAAAGTTTTTTATTTAATTTTAATGTTTTTTTTTTTGTTTCACATTAATTTTAACACATTTTCACTTAATTTCATTGAATATTTCCTTTTTTTTTATTTATATATAATTAAACCGTACCGTTAATTGTACACATGATATAGAATCTTTTTCTAAACATGTTTGAAATGTATCCTGAGTATATACAGCACTGCTCAACAGCAAAACACAAGTTGATATAAAAATATGATTCATTTTATTTTTGTAAGTTTAACGACAAAATATACTTTATGAAAGAATTTCAAATTTTTTTTTTTTTTATGAAAAAAAAGCTAAAGGATATCGCTTTAATAATTAATTTAGAACCGAAAATAATTAAAAAAAATTAATTATATTTTTTTCTTATTTAGTAATTTTCTATAATGTTTATTCGAATGGAACAAACCACGATTTGACAAATTTTCATAATAATCACTGAGTTTTTATAAAAATCTGAAAAACTATCAGTTCCAAACAAATTAAATATAAAAAAAAAAAGATCTATAAACAAAAAAACCACATCCCAATATTTTAAAAGAATATTAAAGCTCCCACCACTACGACCTCAAAAATAAAACCAAAAACCAAAAAAATAAATAAACCAAAAAACATTAACTATGCAAAGTTATGATTAATATTCTTTTTAAAAGATCATCTCATCTTTTTTTTTTTTTCGCTTCCTACTCAACTACCATCAAATATGTTATTATACATTAGGTACCATTGTATAATAAAAGAGAATAAAGCACAAGATAACGACGAAAAAAAAAAAAATATGAGAAATTAATATTACGCAGATGAACCAAACACGCTCTGAAATCTGATTATATCAATTCTTAATCAACAACAACAACAAATACACAATCTTCTATTAATATTTGTGAGTAGAATTTAGCGGTGGCGGTAATATGGTCAAGTTAGTATTGGCGGTATGGCTATGACATGGGACAAGTAAATGATGCCTATTTGTTTACCTTCCTGGTCCAAACCATAACGAAATTACTAATATCTATATAAAAGAAAAATTTTTACAGATACTAATATATATGTAGAAGAAAAAAAAAGTGCAGGAGGAAATATAAAGTGTTGAAAAAAGCTTAAAATGGAAAAAGTTATCAAAATTTAATGAATTTATGAAAGAAAGTATAATTTCTTTTTTTTTCTTAAAATTACCTATACAATAAAATATACAAAATTTTAAGTTGAATACTACACGCCTAGATGTATCTTATTATTAAAAATATATAAATAAATATAGATATACTTTTTTTTAGTATCCGATGCTCAGCCCTTTTTTTTTTAAACATTATATTACCTAATAAAATTTTAGTCTATAATAAAATAATTTTTCTATAATCAAATTAATTCCGATAGTAACCATTAAATTTCAGATTATTTTGAATAATACTGAAATATCCGGGTTTTACACACTGTCTTAAATGGTACAACTGACTCAATGACAAGAAAGAACTTAGCCAATTAATGTCAGGTCAATTAAAATTCCCATAGCCAGTTACCTAACGCTTACATTGGATCTTCATAATAACTAATCAAAAATTATGCATAACAAGATTGTACGTCGGGTATTCATAAAATTCTTAAAATTAAATTTCCAAAAAAAAACAGGTACCACCCTTTACTCCTAAGCTCCGATATATCATAAATCGACAAATAGCTTACTTTATAATCTATAGTAGTGCTACCATCTAATTTTTTTTAAAAGGAAATTTTTTTCCAAAACTATCTAATATTCTATAAATCAGGTAACTGGTCATGGGAGGAAACTATCGGACAATTAAATCTTAATAACCATGACAAATTTTTCTATATATTTATAAAATGAAAGTAAGAAAAATGTTCATAAATCACGTATAGAAAAAATAATGAAGATAGAAAAAAAAAACGAAAAACTATCAAATTTTTTGACATGAAAACAAATTTTTTTCTAAAAAAAATTTGTAGTTCGCCTTAAAGGCAACTTTCAATTTCGTTGGATTCAATTAAGGTTAATTCATCACAGCACATCACAAAAAAAAACTACTACAAATTATATTGTAGAATAAATAATTCTATATCTTGGAGATGTTAAGTACAAAAGAAATTTTAAAATAGACCCCCTGGAATTCTTTCTACATATAAATATGTTTGAAGGAGAATAAAATTTCTATTTCTGCTTTTTTTTTATTATTATTATTTTCTTAAATGGTTATTTTTATTTTCATATCAAAATCATATCTTTACACACCCGAACAAATAACTAAAAGATTTTTTTTATCAATTTCTTTTATTTTGATTTCCAATATCTCTAAAATAACTAAAATATGTAAAGAAATTTTTTTTTGTGTGTTTATTCTTTATCACCCAAAAGCACAAAACTTATAAGGTGAGGTTTGACACAAAAAAAAAAAAAAAAAAAAGATTTAAAAAAACAATATTTATGTTGCAAAAAACATTTATATAGGTATAGTATTAATTTTTATATTGCATTTAAAATATATATTGTATGTTGTATATATACATTATTTGCTTATGCTGAAACTAATTTACAACAAATATTTAATTTTAATAGTTAATGGGTAGTAAGCAATATTATTACTGTGCACGAATTTATATGGAACAGCAATAATATTTGATTTACTTTTGCAAAAACATAAAATATCACTGAAAATATTTTCATAATTTTTAATACAAATTCTTTGAAAATATTTCAATCAAGGAATTAAATCTGTTAAATACTTTTTTAAATAAAGTTTTTTTTGTTTTAGTTTATTAAACAATCAGGAAGTGCTTTAATATGGAAAAATTGTGCATATTATTTGAAACTATGGTGAATGAGAGAAATTTTTCATAGTAATTAATGGCTTTAGAATTTCAGTCAGTGGGGATATTGATTGTAAAAAAAAAATGTTTTCGGAAAATTAAGTATAGTAAAACATAAAATGAATTAAAATCTTTAAAACTCCGAAATTAAAATTACATCCAAAAGCTGGAAACATGCTAATTTATTGCTCGGATTTCGAAAGTAAATGAACTCAGAAGCAAATCTTAATAGAGCATTCTGTCTTTAAATAATAGATAAACATATTTGGACTATACAAATGCTGCTTCAGATCACCTATCAAATATTTGAAATAATGGTAGAAAATTATTTCCTGTTTCTTGTAGAAAAATCTAAGATATTTTAAGAAATTTTAATCATCAACTACAGATAATGAGTACATGAGTAATTGATGGAGTGGTTTATAGCCCTTGATTATATTCAATCATTAATTAAACCAATCTAAATAATATTTATTTAAATATATTCCTTAAAAATAATAATTAAAAAATAAATTTTACAGATAATTGTAATTGCAGTTAATTGTAATTGAAGGAGACTAATGACACTAGACAGCTATTTCTTTAATAATTTGAACAAGCAAGATTAGTTAAAGGACGGTCAAATTGCTATGATTCATTAAAAGAATGGCATCAGTTGAAGCGATATAAATGACGCACCTAGTAAGAAGGTTTCTCCCTCCGAATTTCACACTCCCCTCCAACCAAGGAAGCAACTAAATGTAGTTTATATTTTTTTTTTATTAAAATAGATTATATTTCTTTTATGTTTGTAATTATTTTAAATTGAATTATTTTAAATCATATTGAATGCCTCGTTATGAAAATTTTCTTAAATATTCTCTTATCTAAAATTGGAAATCTTCGAAATGAAAAGTTATTATAGAAAATTAATTTTTACTAATTTTATCACATTTAAGATTATAGTATGATACCATATACCAATTTTTGTATATTTTTTCCTAATTTATTATAATCTAAATTTTATTTTCTTTAAAAATTTCCTTTTAAGAAATTATTACTTAAAAAAAAAACTATAATTTTTATAAAAAGAAAAATTAGTGAAAAATTTAGAAATTTTTATTGTCTGAAAAAAAAAAATTAAATATTTTTAAAGACGGAACCACGCAAGAAGAAACGCATTTTATTAATGAATATGTATTATTAAAAAAAAAACAAATCTAATTAAAAAATTGAATATTTTGTTGAATAGAAATATCCTAATTAAAAAATCTTAATAAATGTTATTTATTATTTAAGAAAATAAAAAAATAAATAAATAAAATAATAATGAATACTTGTATGATGAGAAAAAGTAGTTCCACTGAATTTGTTTTTTTTATTTTATTTGATTTTATTTTATTGGTGAAAATATGATTTTATAAATTTTATAAATTCGAAAATAATTTACATTAATTTGATGGCCCATACAATTTCATATATGAGCATAAAAGAAAAAGTTTTTTTTTTTACAGATTTGATTAAATATTTTTGTTCATATTTGGTTTTTTTGCTTTAATGTAGTCACTTCCCTAAATATTTATTTTCAATATATTCGGCATTTTTTTTTTTTGTTATTCTATGTTTTTGGGACATCAGGTGTGGAGATAAAAGATGAGCAGTTTTAAGTTTTTTTTTCCGTGATTTTCTATTTTTTTGTTTTTTGGTTAATTTAGATGAATTTCACTATCATTAGCATAATAATAAAATATTTATATAATTTCTTTTCTTTTAAAAATAACTACAATCTGAAAATAGATACAAAATTTTTATGTAGCATTTTGTGCGTACTAATAAAATAATGTTTAGTTTTTATTTTTTTATTTTTTGGAGAAAATTATATTAACAAAAAGGCTTTACAGCTTATAACATCAATATTAATTCAATTAAATATGACTGTGCAATAGTTTTCAGTATAATCGTTTTTAATGTAATAGTTTTCAGTTTGTAGTCCAATAGCAAGCAAACTATTCGTACTTTGCACTGCAATAGTTTACAAAAAAGAGGGTAAAGGACAAATATTTATCAGTTGAACGTGAAGAACTCTAAGAGGAGAATATCAATTTTAATGAAAACCAGCTGCACAAGTTATACTCCAAAATTATAACCTATATTCTTATTCACCAGCAAACAAACTGTGGTATATTAATTGCATAAATTAATTTTCATAAATTAAAATATAAGATATCCTGCTTAAAAATTTGATTAGTAATCAGTTATATATTCTCGTAGAAAAATTATCTAAAACCTAATTTTAAATATTGAATTATATCAAAACAAATTTAAAATAAAATATATCGAAGAAAAATTCAATTCAATTTACTAAATTACTGCGGAATCCAAAAATTTATATTCTACAATACATAAATAATTACATAAACTCTCATTTTTTTTTTATTATCCGGCGCATTAAAAAGTTTTAGTTGTGATATTAATCTACAACATAGTTTTTATATGTGTTATATAAATTTATGAAATAGCTAAATCAAATTTAACTACCAGAGAATTTGTGTCAATTTATTAATACCGTAGTTTTTATTTATAGCATATAAAAAAATAAGCAATTTTCATTTAAATCAAAATCTTTAGAAGTTTTACTTGCTTCTTTTAGTTTTGTATAAATACAGGTGAAAATTATATATTTATACTTGCATATTATTTAACCGGTTTATATCTGTTTTTTTTTAAATTCCGGTTATCTGTACATAAAATTGTACAATCATTAAATTATCACTATTTTTTTATTTTTTTTTGGTTTTTCTGTAGCATTTCTTTACAGAAAAAAAAAATATAAGAATTTCTTTAAAACGGAATGAGCACATTAAAAATAGCATTTGTTACTTCTTCTGTGGGTCACGTGTCATTGCATAATAAAGAAATAAAAAAAACATATAATAATTACTGCTGTGTTAGTCAATAAAATTGAAGTAATAAAAGAAAAATGTTTTCATAAATAAAATTCGTAAATAAGGATATAAGCAATTTTATTAAAGATGATATCATATTTTAAGTATTTGAAGAATTTTAACATTTTATTAAATTATTATTATTTCATATTTTATTTAAAATTGGAAATATGTTAAATTTCATATTTTTAAATTTTAGAATCAAAAAACCATTACAATATAAAAAAGGATTAATTCAAATATTAAAAATATAAATAAATTTGCCAGCTAACATTTCGAAAATTAATGCCACATAAAATGTAATAATATAATTTTTGAAATTTTTTTTTATTTTATTTTTTTCTGAAATTATTTATACTAAAATTATCAGTAAAATATGAAATATACTTAACAACAAATATCTTAGCATTGATTTAGATCTGTTATCGTAATATCGTAAATAACAAATTTAAAATAAATTGGTATTTTTTCGCATTTTGGTATAAAATTTTATATAGATTAGTTACTTTTACAATTTCTATGAATATTTCAGTTATTTTGTAAATTTTTTTAAAGCATAATTTAATAATGTTAAGTCTACTTTTAAGATAATTATTTATGGGAAATTAAAATACTTATTTATTTAAATAAAATAAGCAATTTTAGAATAAAAAAAATTATCTTAAATTTATTTTGTTGAAAAATAAAACTAACACATATATATTATTGAAATGTTATCACGAAATTATTAATATTAATTTTTATTTTTAAAAGAAAGTGAAAAATTCCAAAAAAACAACTCATCATAATATATTTTGTAAATGGAATTTTTATTATTATAGATTTTACCTGAAAATTATCACATTTGCATAAAAAATTTTTTAAAAGAAAAGAAATAATAATCAGTGAGAATAGTATTCAGGTCATCACCAAAAAAAAAATAAAATACTAAAAAGTATTGATCACAATAATTTGTTTTTATGAAAGATAAATTTAAAAAATATCTATTGAATATTTTTTTAAAGAAAAGGATTTAAATTCCAAAAAAAAACAAAAACAAATTGGCGACAATTACAATTATTGTACGAATATGTGGTATGTATCTATAAGATAACTTTAAATCTTTTAGTATCTTTAATATTGTAAATAGCATAAAATGTAATTATAATTTGAAATATTTTCAATATAAGGAAATTACTTTTAAAAAAAAAATAAAAGAATTATATACATTTTTTTTTTCTATTAAATATAATTAATATTTTTGAATTATTTTAAATTTTAATATTTTAAAAGCCATTTAACTCTTTTTGTATAATAAAGTTACCCTACCACATTTTTTTGTAAAAGCGGTGTAAATTTTTATGAAAAACTTTCTCCATCTTCTCTTTTTTTTATTTAGTTTTGGATTTTGTTTTTTTTTTTTTTTGCTGGCTAAATCATTTAATATTTTGTATAAAAACATTATAAATTTGTCTGGTGTTCCTATGGCGGCTATGAACTTCTTCCTTCTTGTGAATAAAGCAAAAAAAAAAAAAAACACAGAAAACACTTTACACAAGTTCAATGATGAAGGAGAAAGCGATGTATATTTTTTCTCAAGGTTGAAGAAGATGAAGTTAAATATTTGCAAACTTTTTTATTTATTTATTATTAGCATTGACTTTGATATTTGACTCATGATGATAAATTTTTTGTTATGTTTTTGTTAGGGGTTAATATTTATGATGGATTTATGTTTTTGGTATATGTTTGCTTGTAAATATTAGTTTCCATATTTATTATTCTTTACTAATCAATTATATCACACTTTCAAATATTAATTTGCTGATATTTTTTATAAATTTGTATATATTTTTGTATTATTATTATTATTAATTTTTTATGATTATGTTGGTACAATAAGATGAAAGTTTTTCTTAAGATTGGCAAAAAAAAAAAATCAATTGTTCAACCAAAAATATTAGCGTTTATATATCTAGTTGTTTTTTTTACGGTAAAAATATGATTTAAATTATGATTATTGGACTTTTTCTCTTATTGATAAATATATTAGATTATTTGTAGAAAATTTAATAGATTTTTTTTTTTTGGAGAAAAAGTTTTATGATATAAAAAATCAATTTTACCAAAATATACGTAAAAAAAAAATTTCTTTTATAACATAGAATTGTCGGAATGTTTATTGTATCATAATATGTTAAAAATTTCACTATAGTGTAGTTAAAAATTACACATATAAAAATTTACAAAACTACTATAGTCTATTTATAGAGTAATTGTAACTATAACTGAATTCCCTTTTTTTGTTATGGCAATATTTTAACTTTTTTAGTTGTGAAAAAGGTAAAGTTACAGTCAAATATTAAAGTAAAAAAAAAATTGTACGAAAACAATTGAAGAAGATCTGTTTATTTGGAATTATGTTTTTTTTTTTTTCAAAATCAAGGCCATGCCAACACTATTTATTCTTTACATAAAAGTTATTATGTAAAAAAATTTTTTATTTATTCTAATGTCAAGGCAAAGATTTACTTAAAGATAAAAATGTAATGTAATGCGTGAAAGTGTTATAGTAATAAGTAATATTGTATAAGATTAGGTTTTTTTGATTACATATTATTTAAATTGATTGTCATTTTATATTTATTTAATAGACTTTCTGTCGCCAATTAAATATTTCTATTTTTTTGTTGAAATAGTTTAATATTTTTTCAATCAGTAAGTAGACTAGTTCAGTTTTATACTACCCTTTATTAATAATCTTGATTTCATGTTTTAGTTTTTTCTCGTTTTTATACTTGTTGTATAAGACGTCTACAACTTTATTAATCACTCTAATAATATATAGTCTACAAATAACATATAGTCTACATAAATTTAATAAATTCAATATGCCTACAAAAAAATTAATTCTTTTCGATACAAAATATAAAATTGACCAAAACAAGTTATTTATTTATTAGATCATTACATTTAGTAAAACTTTCACCATATATAAATCGAAATGATCTTTAAATTTAAAAAAAATGCACTCCAATTGCAGAATTTTATTTTCCACCGAAATATAAAATTAAATATTTAATTAATTTTTATCAATTTAAATTTAAATCAATAAAAATACTAATTAAATATGCTAAAATAAATGCAATTAAAAAAAAAAATCAAATTAATGTTTTATTAAAAAATAATCGATTTTTATTTATATTTTCAAAGTTTAATATATTTTTCTTAATTTTGTTATTTTTTTTATAAAGATAGTGTATATCAACTTTCATTTTTAAAAGATTAAAAGATTTTTTTTTTCTTACTTTTTTTTTCATAAATATCCATACATGAAGGTTCATTCATGCCCACTTGAATATATCTGAAGAAAAAAAAAAAAAAAACAATTTCTCTTTTGACCCAATTTATTTGGATGGAAACATAGAAATTTTTCATCAGAGTATAAGAAAAAAAAAACCAATTTTTTATTTTTCAATAAATAAATTTAAATCATTTTTGACGTATTTTTTAATAAGAAATTTCTTAAAAATAAAAAACTATTTTCTTATTTATATATATTTTTTTTTTAAAATAAAATATAATTTTAATTTTAATATTTAATTAACTTATTTTAATAATTATAAATCAAAAAGATAATATAATTAATAAATTATAATAAATAATAGATAATCTAAAATTAATTATATATTTTTAAATTTAAATTTATTGTAAATTTTGATAATTCCAACCACGATATGGCAAAGGATGTTCAGAATTATTTAATGAACGTCGTTTTCTATGATGACCATGATCTGCTGTTATATATTGTACATGATGTCCACCATCATCATGTCCTGAATGTGCTAAACTTTTTAAACCAACAATACCAGCTAATAATAATGCCATCATTGATACTCCAAGTGCTTTCATTGCTAATGCACCAATACCTCCCATACCTAATGCTGCCATCATTTTTGCCATCATTAAACCCATTATCATAACAGCACCCATTCCTTTATCCTTTTTACGTCCTTCTATTAAATTTTTTTAAAAAAAAACCATTTTATAAAAATATGTATTTCAAAATTTTTTAATTGGGAAAATTTGTAAAATTTCTAACACAAACCTTGTACACCTTTTTCTTCATCAAAACTTGTTAAAGTTTTCATTAAAGTTTCTTTAAAATCATTTTTATCCAATAATTCAGAAAATTTAATTTTAATTTCATGATTTCGTAAATAATTACTGATACGATTATAAAATGTCGATGGCGATGATGATGATGACGATGTATGATCATTAATCATATTTGATCGACCATTAAAGATATTATTTTCTTTTAATTCATTAGTTTTTTCAAGTGGTACAATTTCAAGTCCTGGTACAATTATTAATCGTGATTTATTATCCTTTAAAGATTTCACAATATTATTGAGCACACGTGTACTACCACATAATAAACTATTTTCTTCCTTGCATTCTTCTAAATTATTATCAGAACCGGCACTACTATTAATACTACTATATGCACTAGCAACGTATAATACCATAAAAATATTGAAAATTTTCAAAAAATTTGTCATTTTATTTTTTGGTAATTTAAAGGTTTTTTTTTTTTTTTAAAGGATATTTTATGAATTATATTATTATAATTTTTTAAATTTTAATATCGATCTTATTGATCTAGTTTTAATGTAATACACAAAGTTTAAGTACAAACTGATAACTATTAAATGTAATGCCACAGAATTTATACTTATAAATTTATATAACATTTTAGAAAGAAAGGAAAAAAAAAATATACCTATTAACTTAAAAAATTAGACCGTATAGTAAAGAATTAAAATTTCTAAATATTAGTTTAGTTTACCAGACAAAATCTGTAACCTTTTAAGTGAAAACTTCTACTAGTACATAACAAATATATAAATAATAATAAAAAGTACGTATAAGTTTAAAGCGAAACAAATCATTACAAAAATTTAAATGTAGTATTTTTTTGATCTAAATATTGTTTCCAATTAAAAGTTCTTTCTTAAAAATTGTTTTTATTTTTTATGTACTTATGTATTTTTCCGGCTGACAAATAATATGCCCTTTCTCCAATTTAATATAAAAACAATTCCGGTGGTTTATTTATTCCATGTTTCATTTGATTTGTTGATTTTTTTATACTTAAAAATATTTTATAATAATACTATAATCTTACAAACTAGTAAGTATGCTAAAAGTACTAAAACGTAAAGGACGAAATTAAAATTAAAATTTTGTTATTTGTCCCATATTGCTTTTAGTTGTGCATATTGTGCCATATTAATAGTTGTACAATTTACCTATTAACTTAAAAAAACAATTAAGTATTCTAAATTTTAGTTTAAGTTGCCAGACAAAATCTATAACCTTCTCTATCATCTCTAACATTCTTACGAAATTATTAGTCGGTTAGTATTTAACAAATTATTTTCTTGTCAACTAGTCTTATTTGTCAACTAAAGTATTAATCTTTCTGGAGGACAGGATTTTAAATTACAATTTTGATTAAGCATTATTATACAAACTATCTGTCAATTACATAATTAATCTATATTTCATATATATATACTATCATAATAATACCTAAAACTTACTATAATTATTAACTCTAAAATATTTGTAACAAAACAAACTTAAAAATATTGTGCACATTTTTCATAAATTATCTATAAAAAAAAATATGCTAAATACCATAGAGCAAAAATTAAATATAATCTATACGGTTGATGTAACATGTAGGAAAACTGAAAATCAAAGTACATAAAAATAAACAAAGAAAATGAAAAGAAAATTCTTATCTTAAGTAGACTATACTTTCAAGAAAAAGTAAAAAAAGTAAATATAAAGTAATTGTTCACTTTAATTACCGGTGCCAACTTTTACAACTTTACATTTATTTATTTTTTTACCAGCATTTTTTTTTTTTTTTGTTAAATTTTTATAATTTATAGCATAGCTACTGTATAAATATTTATGTTAAAGTAAAATTCTATGAATAAGCATTCAGGTAAATCCGATTAAATAAAATAATTGACATACAGCTAGTCATGAATTTAATTATTATAGAATTTTTGTGATAAATATAAATTATTCCACACCAATAAAATTGACTATAAATTATAAAATTATGCCCCAAATAATTCAAAATAATGAAATTTATTAATTGACTAATAATTAATTTAATCATACAATTTTTTAGTTTTTAATTAAATATAGAAAGTATTATTAAAATGTTTTATGATTTATTATTGAAAATATACAGTTTTCTCTTTAATTAATAATAATTATTGAAACATAAATATATTTACTAAATTATAAATAAATTTCATTTAATTTAATTTACAGATAAAACAAAAAAAAACGAGTTTATTTTACTAAATTTATATAAAAGAACAAATTTTTAAAATTATTTATTTCTCAAAATTTATTTTATATTTTCTTGTAAAATTTTCAGATTTAACAAATATTTATTATAATTTTTATAAAAACATCATAATTTTTATTTTTCAGTTTTTATGAATCATGTTTTATATTTAGACACGTCCATCAAAATAAATATTATAATTATGTTATATTTTTTCTTGTAATATTAATAAATAGCCTATAACCACAACATTCAATTAGTAATAAAAGATGGGCAGAAAAGTCGATGCCATCAGACAGAAAAGATGCTTTCATTATAACAAAAAAAAAAAAAAAAATTTCATCATCATGGAAAAATCTTTTGATGAGAGTGAAAGTTATCGTGTTTTTTTTTTATTATTTTTTATTCTACTGCTTCTTCTTCCTAATCTAAACACGGATTTAATATTTTGATAATTAAATAAAGTAAATTTTTATTATTTTTATCTGTTTTTGGAATATCATAAAAATTTCACTAAAAAAAATTAATACAATTTTAAGTTTATTTATTTTGTTGTTAAAAGTTTTGTTTTTTTTTTTATTATTATATTAACTTTAATATATTTTCTAAATTTTAAATTTTATGAGAAATTATAGAATTTATGCAAAAATTTCTAATTCCAAATTAAAATACAGTATATATAAATTTTTTTTTATTTCAAATGATCACTAATCTTATAATGTTTATTTTAATTATTTAATTGTTGAGATTCTGGATCTAAAATATTTTGCAATTTGTTTGTTAAATTGTCCAATTTTAAAAACAATGCCATTTTTTATGTTAAATTTCTCTTAAACAAATCAAAATAATTTATGTACACGAATACAACTTATAATTATTATTATTTTTTTTTTAAAAAAAAGAAAAGAAATTCATGTTTACCTGTATCTCTTCCGGACCTGGATAATTTCTTTATTTTAAAAAAATTTAAATTACACAAATTTTATGTTTTGTTATAATATCTTACTTATCTTAATATTTTAATCATCTGCTATAATAATAATATTGAAATATTTTGCAATACAACTATCTTATATATATTTAATTCAAGATTAAGGTATCAATGTTGGTTAATTACTACTCAAATTTGAATAATTTATAGAAAAAATTTGCACGATAATTAACAAAAATTTTTTATTTAACAAAACTCATTAATTTTTGGTTCAGATTCAAAATCGGTTTACGATTACAGTAGTTATGGTTTGAAGTTTAAAATAAAATTAGAATAACAGAAAAAAAATATAATTAGGAAGATGAGGTCAGTTTCATATCCTGAAAAATAACACAAATCAAGTTTTGATTAAAAATAAAGTTAACTTTAAAATATATTAGTTTTTTTTTGTAAAGAATTGAAATTGGGATCATTTAAATTAAATATTTCCATTTAGGACGACAGTTTCCAAATTGTAATAAGATGATAAACCTAAGATCACAAATAATAATATATTCAACATAAATACTCTCATAAATTCATTAAATTAATACATATATGTAATCTAATAAATTCAATACTTTCACTTTTATAATGTTTTTGTAACGCCTAAATATATGCAAGAGACATGGAGAATATTCTTTTTTTAACAAACATCGATCAAATTAGGAAAAACAAATAAAAGAAATTTAATAATTTACAGCTTTTTTGCATGCATTTAATTAAAAATTCTTTACTCGACACTTAAAAACAACATCACATAAAATTAATGGACTGTGGCATTCGTTTTAAATGAAATTTTCATTAATTAAAACTTACACAAGAAGTTAATAGTTCAATTAATGCTGATGGTATGATGAAAGTATATTTAAAAAAAAAAATTTATTACTTTAAAAATATTTTTTTCATACTAATTGATATCAATAAAAAATAACTAAACCTATAAATACTTCATTGAATTAAAAGTAAAATTTAATAATTAATATTATAATAATTTTATTTTAATTGATAAAACACCTAGAAGGTGGCAACATATTTTTTATAATATCATATTATCAATCTAAAAATTGTATTTAAATTCTCCGAAATAAAATATAAATTTCATGTCGTTTTGAAATATCTGTAATTATTATTTCCTATAATTATTTCATTATTAAATGGAAATATCAAACTTTACAACCAAATAAAATAAACTTAAATTATTTGGCTGGAAAGGATAATATTTTAATATATATTTCTAAGAAACTTTAAATTTTATTTATAGATAAATTAAAACAACAACTTGTGAAATAGTAAAATTGTTTAAAAAATAAATTAGAAAATAAATAAAATATTAAAATAATTATCTATACTTGTTTTAGTATTAATTATGTCAGAGAAAATAAAAATAATTTCACACGTATTTAGTTTTCGCTCTAATTAAAAAAAATCATTTACAAAAGCATATCAATTTTTATTAAATTATGCAAAATATGAAAGTAATTTATTTTGTAACGAAATTAAAATAAATCTATATTATAAATTTTTCGTTAACAATAATATATGTAATTAAATGATTTAAATATTTTGCATATTATTATAAATAAATGTTGAAACAATTTAATATGTCCAAATACTTCTGAAGTATTCTATAAATTCAAATTAAATTCATTATAACTTTTACAAAATTTTTTATCATAACCCATCCTTTAAAATTAATTTTGGAAGGTTATAGACTATATAGACATTTGATCAAGTTAATGAAAATTATATATCCATTCACACGTTTGAAAAATTAAGATGCGTAACGAATTTATGAGGCCGATAGAAACAAATAAAAAAAAATATGATAGAGTATGTGAATAACTATTAGAGCCAAGATCTAATTACATTCATTGACCATAATTTTGAATAAGAGAATTGAGAAGAAGATTTGCTTTCATGACTTCTAAAGTGAATTTTCACTAAGCAGATCAGATTGCATTTTGTGTATTTTTCTTCTTTGAATTTTTGCGTGCATTTTGTAATAAATTTTTTTTTTCTTTTCGAAAAAAAAGAAGATTTTCTTTTAATTTTCACGAAATCGCCAATTATTATGTTAGAAGTGGGAGTGATAAACAAATATTTGCAAAATCTTTCAATCTTAAACAATAAAACCAGACGTTTATGATGCCTTTTAATTAGTTGTAATTCATTTTTAGATCTAAAATCATAATTTAATAATAAATAATATATTCTATAAATTTTTAATTTAAAAAAAATATATCTTAAAAATGTGCTCGATTAAGAGAAGTCATAGTTTTAATATCAATATTCTAATATGCCTTATTCTATTTGTAATAATGCCTAAGTTAATATCATGTACTAGTAGTGTTAGTGAAAAATCAATCATAGATCAAATGTCATGGGATTGTGCTAATAATGCAAGTTGTATTAATTTGATGTCAAAAAATCTTATGAATACATATAAAAATGGTGAACCATTAAATTTTGGATTATTTAGTTTGGAAAAATTAGAACAATCAAATCCTTCAAAATACAAAATTAATGGACGTGCCAGTTCAAGTATTACGGATTTTTTACAAGGAAATATTATTAAATTTCCAATTGGTCCAATGGTATTTAGTATAAGTCGGGCTGAAGATGATGATGATTATATTGAATTGGCACTGTTGAAAAAAAGTCCAGCTCTACAAGGTTTGGTTACCATAATAACTTATTTCTTGTGATGTAACAAAAAAAAATCTAATTTATTAATTTATCAAATTAAGGAAGACGACATCGTGACAAAAATAACAATCGTAAGGATAAAAAACAAATGCAAATGTTTATTCCAATGTATTTAGCAGCAACAACATTTGGTTGGACATTATTTGCTGTTAAAGCTGTTGCTATATTAACTATAAAAGCTTTACTTGTTTCGAAATTGGCATTTTTAGTAGCTGTTGGTGTTATTATCAAAAAAGTTATGGACTCGGCATCAGAAAAGTAAATAATTTATATTATTTTGTTACATACATATTATAGTTAATTCTTATTTTTTTTTTCTCCAGAATGCTAATGCCACACCATCAACCATATATGATGCCATATCATATGGATTATGGTATGCATGGTCATGCTATGGCTGGTTCTGAAATTAGTACAAATGATTTTTATAATTTACATGTACCAAATCATCATCAATCTCATGGTATGGAAAGTATGGGTGCCGAAAGTAATTTAGCACATGCTATTGAAATCCAAGCAAATGCAACTCAACCACAAATTTTAGCTGCTATAGCAGCAGCTAATGCTGCTGCTGGTGGATCACAAAAAATTAAACGAAATGATAGTCAGTGGACTGGTAAGTAACAATTTTGTCATTATTTATTTGAAAAAAAAAAGAAATAAAAATTAATGTTAAATTATTTTTAAAAAATTATTCAAATTTAATCATTAAATTAATAAAAGAAATAGTTTAAAATTATTATTTCAAATATTTACTATGATTATTGATGGAATAATATTAAGTAGATTTCAATTTATAGGAGTGAAATCAACAAATCCAATGGTCTATAGTTATCTACCTACCCAGCAACAAGTTTATGTGTATCGGAAATAAAAATTTTAAGATATATTTGTATAAAAAAAATAGAATTGTTTGTTAATGAGAATTATTTATTTAATTACATAATTATTTATTAATATTTCTTAATTTATTAAATAAATACGATATTTATTATTTCTATTAAGACAAGATTAAAATATTTAAAACAATTTAAAATATATTAAATAATCAATATTACAAAAAATATACTAATAATAATAATAATAATAATAATATATATTTAAAATATAATTTAAAACAATATTAACAATTAACATTTAACAACAGAAGTAATATATAGAAATTTATCACAGATTTAAGAAACAAATAAACAAAATAGATTTTCGCAGTAAAAGTTTAAACATAAATAAAACATAATTCATAAATAATTTATTAAAATGAAAAAAAAACAAACAAATTGATTAGTAAGAAATTAAAAAAATTAAATTAATTAACAAAATTAATGAAACAGTTTTCGGAAAATGAAAAACAAAGTTTTAAATTATATAACAATTTTAAGAAGAAGAAAAGAAAAACATAAAATTGTTTAAACTTTTTTCATTTTTTATATACACTTTTGTTTTTCTTTTTATAATTTTATTGGTTTTTGTCCAGCAAAAGCTAAATCTTGACCATTTAAAACTTTACTAGGTACATTTTCAATAATACCATCCAAAAAACCTTCTAAAGCTCTACCCCAACCAGAACTATAACTATCATGAGTATGTGGTGTTTCATGATGATGTGGATGTGAAACAACTTCATATGTTACATGTTTTTTAGTTAATAATTTTTTAAGTGCAATTATTACAGTCAATAATAATGCAATTTTTGATACAATTAATGCTTTACCGGTTAATAAAATTAAAGCTTTTATAAATAATGCACCAATAACACCTAATTTTGTTGCTAACATTGCAATTAATGGTCCTAAATGTTTCATTTTACCACGACCTTCTGTAATTGCCTCAATTGGACTTATTGATAAACCTAAATTTAAATTACCCTTTGGACCAGTATTAACAATAAAATCAGCATTATCAATTATATGATAACGTAACTGTCGACTACGTATAAATTTCCAAATTTTTTCAGCTATAATTACACCAATTGCATCATCTGATTTTATTGATCTAGCTAATATGGCATCATCTTCAGGATCATTTTCTAATAAATATGGTTCTCTATATTAAAATTAAATTTGATTAAATATTAAATAATTTTATAATATTTTTTATTTTTTTTTTTTTGGTTTTTACTTTGTTTGGGTAACTTTAATATTTTCAGTAACATCAATTGATGATTTTTTAAAAATTCGATTCATATATATAATTAATTTTAACATAATACATGAATGATTATCACGTTGACTACATTTTGTATTTAATTTACGTAAAAATCCTTCTTCCAATTGATTACGATTAATTGTATGTACCTGGCAAAGAAAAATATCATAAAATTATTAATGAGTTTAAATAAAAATTAAGTTTTTTTTTGTAATGGAAAACAAAAATAAGGAAAATAGTTTTCTAAAAAAGCATATAATCTAAAAAAGTATCGTTAATGTTTAAAAAAAAATAAATAATTAAAAGTATTAAACCAGAACTATAAGTTGAAACTCTATTATTATTTGAAAATCATAGACTTTAAATAATCATAATATCAGTAAAGTTGAAGGTGTATGGAATTTACTTTAGTATGTTGGATTAATTGTTAACTAATAAAAAAAAAAAACGATTTAAAAAATTACGCTAAAATTAATGGTGTAGAACTAAAGCTGCGTTTAAAGGTTTTGGAAAATTTATATCAATTTCTTTTTTATTTATTATATTATTAAATAGGTCAATAGAAATTATAAAAATAAAGTAACCTGATTTTCTTTTCAATAGTAAAAATATAGATTCTTCTTATGGTTGAATAATATTACGCATATTTGTTTTTAGTCACGGAAATTTTCAGAGTATATACATACATTTTTTTATAAACGTTTATAAATTATAAATAAATAAACCAAATAACAATAAATATATAAATTAACAAGTATTTCAATTAAAGTACTTATTTTATGTGCCAATGTTATAGGAAATACTAAAAATTAACTTATGCAATTAAAAATTATTGAAATGCACCTATAATATTATACGTAATTTAATTTATGATATTCTACATTCGTTAAAACGTATTAAGTACTATTTAATATACATTATAATAATGGGTCAATTTACCCCAATCATTAATCATATCAAAGTTAGACCAAACTTATACGAATATTTAAATATGTATTCTGGTCCTAGAAATTCTATTTTTGAAACGATTAAATTAATTTTAAAAGCTATTTACCAAAAACAAACATAATATTTTAATTAGGGCAAATGGTAACACAGTGTCCTCTACAATTTTTAAACAAAATTTATAATCTCTACAATATATTTTTACTACACTATAGTTTTTGCACTATTTTACTTCGTTATTTTAGTAATCCATTATAAAAATTTTACGATATTTTTATGATAACAAAAATTTATATTAAACATATCTAAACATAATATCATTAATTTTACCGTGTTATCATTAGAATTGATAGCAGGATTTGCACTAGCAGCTACAAGTGTCACAATAAAAATTAAAAATATAATTAACGGTCTCATGGTTATTTTCAACATTTTAAATTATATTTATTTAATTTTAAATTATTAATTTATTTATTTTTTTTATAAAATATAAAACACTTATTTTTTTTTTTAATATAAAATATTTTTAAAAAAATTTACACTTAAAGCAATAATATATATTTTTTTTTTGGTTCTTATGTTATGTTAAACGATATTTAAAAATTATTAAAAATGATGATGACATGATGATATTAGAAAACTTAATGAAACGTTCAATTCTTTGATGATCGTTTATATGGATTTTTTCCAGCATTAACCATAAGCTTGTATATATATAGAAAAAAAAAAGAAAAAATTAATCCTATATTTGTTTAGAATACAATTTTCCAATTCAAACTTTCTTATTATTGTTCAAAAAAAAAAAAAAAAAATTGATATCACACAGCCTTAAGTAGCCTAGTTGAAATCAAGTTATCTGTATAAATACATACTTGTAAAATTTTACCTACATTTTTTAACTATATATATCTATTAAAATATATGTAATTGGAAAATGTAGGTAAAAGTAAATGCGCATATTTTTATAAAAAAAAAAATAACACGATTTCTGGAATAAATATTATTATTTTTTTTTTCATTGAGACATCTAGATTTTATGTGTGTAAAGATTCTTTTCGCTTCCAACCTTATTTGCATCGTCTTCTTTATAGTAATGTGAAATCGTATAAGCTTATTTATGTCTACTGACTTGTTCAATGTTTATTATTTTATTTATAGAGACATATGAAAATTTTTAGTACAGTAGAAATATCCCATAATACCAATTATAACATAAACAAATTGAATTTTATTTGTTACTTAGTAATATTTCAAAAATTATTTTTGAATTATATATTCTTTATTTATCATGCAATCGTATTTCTGATGCTAATTAAATAAGGGAATTTTCTAAATTTCCATTTTTTTTCTTCATATTTAAAAAAATTTATTTTTATTTTGTAATTAACTTAGTTTACTTTATTTCTATTTAGCATATTTTATGATTTTAAATTAATCAGTTTATGGGAAATCGTTTTTGTTAATGCATATGAATACAATTTTGGATATCTAGATGAAATACCTTAGCAACAACCGGAAATTTAATATCCATCGATCTGAATGTATATAGCTCAACAAAAATGTAATTTAATTTTGGGATAATAACAAATGCATGCGAGCAGTATAGCTGCTATTTTAATCAAACTTAACATAATCTTATAGGGAAATATACAGTTGTACTAAAATAATAGATGAGTCCATGATATATTATATTTTTATTTAATATATTATATATGCTATCAAAGTGGATCAACCATTATACCAAAAATATCTTAAAATTAGTTTATTTATTTCAAATTTTGTTTACAACAATTATACGTATGTACATGTGTTTTCTTCAAGTATAATCTATTTTGCTAATAACATTGACTTTGGAATTTTATAACCGGTCCAATAAAATGGAAAATATGAAAACAAGAGAGATGCAAGAAAGAAAAATATAATTTATAAAAATGTGAAACCTACAGCTTAAGGAATTTTCATATCTATTTATGGAGGAGAGATGAATTTTCTTCAAACAGGAATTCATACTATATATTTTAACTTTTTTTTTAATTTTAATTTTATGGTAGAAAATTATTAACATTATATGCGTGGTGTGCTAAGCATAATCTGTTTCCTATATTTATTTAGGTTAAAACAAAAACAATTCCGTTTAAACTACTAGCACAATAGTGGAAATTTATTTTTATATAACATAAATTATTAAAAAAAATAATTTCAATAACAAACTTAAATTCTAAGTTTTTTATTTTTATTTATTTTTAATCGATCGTTGATTATAAAAATATATTCAATTAAGTTGATAAGTTTTAAATTATTAATAATGCTGAAAGATAAATTTTCTTTTGAATGGTTGGTATATGGAAAAACTTGAATAAAAATCAATTAAATTTCCTCTTACTTTTACATAAATCTAATTAAATGATTTAAAAAGGTTTTGAAACCAAATTAAAATTTTTAAAAGTTTTTCAAAACCTAATAAAACATTTCAAGTTAAATTTAACGTTTTTCAAACCAATTTAAACGTTTTCAAGACAAACCAAAATACTTGGTTTCAAGCTAAAACTTTAAATTGAATTTATTCAATGCTTTTAAAAGCAAATTAAACTGTTAATAAAATGAAATGTTATTGAAACCGAATTATACGTTTGTACGTTAAATACAACTTGGGTTGTTAAGCATTTTATTACTCTTAAGGTATTTAAAAAAAATATTTTTGTTGTCAGTTATTTTTATGGCAAATAAGGGGTTTATAAAATAAATATTATTTTTGCATAACTTCAGGTGGAATTAAATTTTTTAAATAAATTAATATTTGTTTTATTTATCGATTTTATATGTATAATGTAACACAACCCTTATTTTTTTGACATTTATCAAATTTTATTTGTTATATTTACTTTTTCTGACAATAATTTTATGTGAAATTTGTATTGAACGTTTAATGTATAAGTTTTGACGTGCTTATAATTTTTATTAAAATCTATATTAAATTTAAATGGATATTTTCACAGTATCACCTGGATTTTGTCCTGAATGTGGTTCAATATTTCCACATTTAAAAAATATAGGAAATGTAACTTGTTACAATTGTCGGAAAGAATTTTCACCGAGTGGTAAATAAATTATAACCTCAATTAAATAAATTATATTAAAATAATTGGCTTTTTAGTATTTGGTGATATGAAAGTTGAATATACAATTCACTTTAACTCATATAATGAGGATAAAATAAAAAATAAAATTAAAACAGATGACACAGAACCAGATGGACCTATAGTTGAACGAAAATGTATTAAATGTGGTCATGATAAAATGTCTTATGCTACCGTGCAACTACGATCAGTTGATGAAGGCCAAACTGTATTTTTTACATGTCTCAAGTGCAAGTAAGATTTTTATATATAATTCAACAAAATCATTTTAAACATTGTTATCTTTCTTCCAGGCACAAAGAATCGGAAAACTCCTAGTATATTTAGATACTTTTGTTTTAGACAAAATCTATTTATAATTACATTTTATTTTTAACTACATTAATAATTACGAAGAAATAATGCAGTTTTCTATACTAATTTTATTTCGTGGGGTAAAATTATTTTGAATTTATGAGTAGTAATAAATATGAAACAATTTGTAATAAATCAAAAAATGTATGAATATTTTCAATAATTTAAAATTGCACGTTACAAAATCGATCAAACTTTTAACTATGATGCTACTGATCCCATACGAAAATGTACAAAACAATAGTAACCCAAGGATTGATTCTCTTTTGTACATAACTCTGTCGTAGTTATCGATTATATAATTATTAATCCATACCAAAGGATTTGAAAACCGTTACTGGAAAGTTATTCAATTTCTTGTATTCATAGGGCTTTTGCAGTAAATCACCTCCCCCCTCCAATAATGACAATAAACATTCACTCACAAGCTATTATAAAAAGAATGGATCTAATAAATGACAACACAGTTAAGAGTAGTACAAGTTCAAATTTAATTGACCCACAAAAAATATTTGTAATTGATATTGCTTGTCCATAAAAAATTATATCCATTTTTAATAAATTTTTTGAACTCGGAACATTTGTAATTATTACAAAACAAAATTAATAATGTAATTTCTTCATAATCGAAAACCAAACAATGTTGTAGCATTAGCCACCTCATTAATATAAACATTATATCTGTAAGTTTAGTACCATTTTTTGTAGCAAAATAAAACTCGAATATAAATTTTGATTGTATTTATTATTTAAAATATTTGTTGTGGATTATTAAAAATTAAATTAAAACTAAAAATATATTTATTCAATTTCGACGCAAACATCCTGTAGTTGAGTAATAAAATTCCCCAAGATGATTCTAAAATAAACATCAGTAGTTTCCACTCAACATTATCGAAAAACAAAGGCTGAACCATTTTCTTTATTTGGTGCCTCGCACAATTTTTAAAGCCTGAAATATTAATTATTATGAACTTACCTAAATCATTTTGGAAAGACTTTTTTTTTTAGACTCCAAGCAAAACTGCCCTTTTATCGTCAATCCATTTTAATATTTTTTTAAAAGAATGAACCACTTCTCTCATTTTGAAGTTTCTCCATTCTCAGTTTGTTGGTAGTCTCACACAAACATTAATCTTTATGCAAGAAAAAATATTTACAAAAAAAAAAAAAATTAAAAAAATTTGTTTATAAATAAAATGAAAAAAATTCTTTGAAGTTGGTTTTTTTTTTTCAAACAAAACACAAATATAATATATGTCATATTAAATATATAGAGGAGGTCCCTTTTTTTAAAGATATCTCTATTTTAATCTGTTTCTATTTTGTCTGATGGTAGTAGGTGTTCAATTTGGCTCCACTAACCCTCTCTTTCATTATTTTGATTTCACTATATATTTAAATTTAGCTTCCTCACATATATAAATTCTTTCAATTGGTATTTTTATCTAAAGACAATTTATAATGTAAGACAGAAAATAACTTCTTTTATTTTAAATATAAATGAATAGTTTTTTTTTAACCAACTACTATAAAAAAAAAAATATAAATAAAAACTGAAACACTCTCAAATACTTTTTTCTTTTACTTTGAACTTACTAGACATAAATTGTGTGGGCCTGCCTGCCTGCCTAAAAAAGCCATTTGTGATTCAACTTTTATACTTTTTTTTTTCTTGTTTGTTTAACACAAACAAAAAGAAAATCCAATTTAAAAGAAATTTAAAATTGGGGGACCCGACTTTTGGTTGTTGAATATTTTTGTTTATTATTATACCTTCTTTTCCTAGAGTTTGAAAGGTCAAACACTATTTTAAATTATTTAATTTAAAATTACCTAAAATAAAATCTATTGTAATAATAAGAAAAATTTTTTTTATTGGTTTCTTTTTTTGTTTTTAAAAATACACTAAAACTCAATTTATTGTTTTATATTTTTGTTCCAATATACATATATGTGTATATATATATGATAATTCTTTTTTTCAATTAATGTGGACGATTTATTAACTCTAACACATAAATTATTAATATATATATTTTTTAAAAAAAAAAGAAAAAATCTGTCGATATTATTTTTTATCATATTTTTTTTCTTTTTTTTTTTTTTGGATTATCTTACACTAACTTAAAAATAGTTTTTGTTTTTCATTAATATATTTATAATAATAATATGTATTATTTTCTGCAATGTCAATAATTACTTAAAAAAAATGTAATATTTTTTATAAACTTGCTTTTTTTCATAGGAAAAAAAATAATAAAAAATGATACATATATAATTTTAAATTAAAAACTAGCTTATAGTCAGAAAAAGTAATAATATGCAATGTTATAAAGACGTTTTTTTTTGTTATTATATAATAATATTTTAAAAAAATACTAAAAATTATTTTTAATTTCTTAAATAATTTTTTTTTTAAAGATAAATGTTTTTTTTTGTTTTATATCCTGCTTACGGTTGATTTTATTCTGCCTTTTCAAATATATTTTTTTTATAAATCCTGTTTTTATTTATTTTTATTTTCTGTTAAGGAGAATTTTTTCTAAATATTATTTATAAAGAAGTTTTCTGCTCTATTTATATAATTTTATTTTTTTTTAAAAATAACTTTCTTTCACTCGACAGACTATCCTCTCTCTCTTTCTCTCTTATGTATTAGATTTTTGCTCATTACCTATATTTGTTTGAAAAAAAAGTAAAGTAAAAAATATTTAATTAGATTAAGTGATAAACTGAAGAAACGACTTTTTTTTTTTAACAAAAAAGTGTTTTTTTTTCAGAACTTTTATCAGATATATATAACTAGCATTTATTATTCAAACTAGGTGGGGTGTAGGTGGTGTAGCAGTAAATTTTAGAAGTTTTATAAGTAATATATATAAAAATATTTTTAAAGTAGAAAATATATCAATGATATGATATTGCTATGGTGGTTTACGGTTTTTTTTTTAACAGAAACCTAGTTTTAACTGAAAAAGCCTATGAAATACACACACATTTCTTAAAAACAATAATTATGGAGAATACAAAGGTGCAACCTATCCACTCACCACACAGAGTTTGAATAAATTTCCTAATTCCATTTCTTAAAAATATAATAATGATATTCAGAAAATGAAGTCGGTTAATTTATAATTAGTCTAAAATTTAATATGTTAACTTAATTATATAAATAGGTTAAATCTATTACTAAACATTTTTTTTAATAAAAAAAAGTGTTATATAAAACACATTAATAATATATTAGATATTTTCAAACATTTAGTTTACTTAATTTAAAAAATATTAAGTGTGTGTACAAAAATAATTCTAATTTTTATTGGTTACCAGTATATTTACATACCGTATTTTTCTTTTTTAATATCTCCTATTGCCACCACCGCCACCCATATTTCCAGGACCACTACTGTAACCTTGGTTACCGCCGCCGTATCCACCGCCTTGGCCCATATTACCTGGAAACGAATAACAAAGAACATTTGCTCAGACCGAATTCTATACATTGAGATTTTACTTTATAAGTTTTTAAAATTATATCAAAATTTTTCCTATTTCCTGTTACTAACATAAAATTAATATTTATAGAGAGAACTAGCTAATCAATAGAATAATACTATAAATTATACGAAATAAATTGACACCTCGAATGCCACTTCCGCAACCCATTAATAATGCGGGAAAATTATTGTAATCTCTGTTACTGCCGCCATATCCAAATAATTGGCCCATTTTACCTGCAAACGAATAACAAGAACATTTGTTCAGGCCCAGTTCTATACAAATTAATTTACTTTATAATTTCTTAAAAATTATATTAAAATTTTTGCATGTTACCTGATATTAAGATAAAGTAGATATACCTAATATATCTACTATAAAGATATAAATAAATTAGCACATAATTTGTTATGCTAGACTAAATATACAATTTTTATACGATACTTAAGAAATATCAATTATTATTGAAATACTAATGATATTTGTGTTATTCATATAATATATTGTAACACCACAATTTGAAGTAAAATGCTATCTTTCAAAGTATTTTGAGACGATTTTCTTGTTTAAGTGATAACAAAAATATATAAAAAATAAAATAAAATATTTCTTACCGTTCTGAACCTTACCGTAATTGCCACCACCCATATTACCGCCACTGTTATATGGGGCAGCACGGTTTGCGCCAAAATTATTACTTCTCTGTGGACCACCTCCATATCCCTGTTGGTAACCGCCACCAAAGTTATCATTGTTGGCACCCCAATTGCCACCACCACCCCCACTTCCTCCTTGGTTTCCACCAACTGGTGCACTTTGTCCACCAAAACCGCCTACTCCACCACCACCACCGCCAGAATTTGCATTCCAACCACCGCCGCCACCACCACCACCTCCTTGCATAGGAGTATTACTGTCCCAAGGATTCATTTGATTATTCCAGTTACCACCTCCACCACCACCACCACCACCACTCCCTCCTTGATTATAACCACCACCTCCACCAAAACTATTATTTCCTCCCCAATTATCACTTTGTTGTCCCCCACGATTATTATTCCATCCTCCGCCACCACCTTGGTTTCCACGACCCCCGCCGCCCCGGCCGCCTCCACCACCTCCTCCCATTGGACCACGACTACCACCTCCCATTCCACCTCCACCACCGCCGCCACCCCCACCTCCTCCACCACCACCACCACTACGATCGATTTCTTGTTTCGAAAGCGCTTTTTTCACATCAAGTAGTTTGCCTTTGATCGTGTGGGTTTTTTGTACTGAAAAATAAAGATAACCTTTATTAGCTCAATCTTATAAAATAATATCGTCAATTTCAATTTTTTGAAAGAAATACATATTCAAAATTTGTAGCAACGCTGCGTGTTACAACAAATAAAAGTTTAATTCGCATAACATAGCTAAGCGAAGCTCAGTTTGTTATCACAACATTATTAAATAAATCCTAATCAAGATGATTCTTCAATTAGGAAGTGTTACGAGTTGTGGATGAGATTATTTCTACATAAATTTCATAATTTAATTAAATTAAGAAACAAAAAAAGTTTTATAGAATTTCTTTTGAAATTATCAAAAAAAATACAAGTGGAAATTATCACATTTTCTTCCAATAATTATAAATGTTTAAATTTATCACAAAATTATGATTATAGTTTTTAGGTGCAAAAATAATATTTCTAGAAACAACCTTTTTTCATATCAAACGTGTTTACATACACGGATATCCGTAATCACTGGTATTCGACTTGCCAACGTGGCTGGCATTGAATAACAGTTGAGGCAATCCGAATGGAGTGTTTTCAAAAGTCTAGTACTTCATGTTATTTATTTTTATTTCACTATTAACACTTAGGAAACCACGTGCACGTGCACGCGCTTTGGGTGGAAAACTGAATATATTTTTATTATGTACTAATTGTTTAGTAATGCGAATGATGAACTGCATAATTCATGCTTTATTTTCTAGTATTAAGGTATTTCTTGTGTAATTCATTAAACATATATTTTAATTATAAAAAATATTTTTAGATTAATGTAGCAAATACTTTTGCATCGCTTTGCCATATGGCAAAACGACAAAATAATAATAAATGCAAGAGTTACTCTTACAGCCAAAAAACGCCGTACTATTTATTAAGAAAAGTGCACGGAGCTGGGACTGTGTACAAATGAAATGTTTATCAAAATATAACACGTGCTTATATTCAAAAATAATTAATACTTACATGCTACTTTATCGACGGGGTCATAATCATCAAATTCAACAAATCCAAAACCACGTTTTTTGCCAGTTTCTTTATCTGTGACAACAGTTACTGATACTAAATTACCAAATTTCTTAAAATAGTCTTTTAAGCATTCATCATCATGTTCATCTTTCAATCCACCGATAAATAATTTTTTTACTGTTGCTCCAGCATCTGGTCTACTAATATCTTGACGTGGAACAGCGCGTTTCGGTTCAACAACTCTACAAATTAAAATCATAAAAATTAGTAAATATATTTTTCAAATGACATTACAAATTAAAAGAATGTATATGTATAAATCTATCAAATAGAACATTTTACTAACAAATTTTTTGTAAATCATATTGAAATATATAAAAATAGAAAAATTGTCTATCCTTGTCTGTCTCATGTATTATTAATTTATTACTCACCGGCCATCAACTTTATGCGGGCGTGCCTTTTGAGCATCATCTACCATATAAGCTCTTGAATATGTGATGAAACCAAAACCCCTAGATCTTTTTGTTTTTGGATCTTTCATAACAACAACGTCGACTATTTTACCCCATTTTTCAAAATGGGATTTTAATGAATCATCAGTAGTGCGATAGTCCAAACCGCCAATAAATAATTTACGTAAATGTTCCAACTCACGAATTTCCTAATAAAAAAAAAAATAAAAAAAATTAAACCTCAAAATAAATATTTAGGCGTATTATCGATTAGCTTGGAATTATTTTTAGGTCATCAAAATGGCCGCTTAGCAGGTAATATATTTCGTCGCACATTTAAAATTGTAAAACGGAAACCCAAGCCAAAGCTACGACGCCATATTGAAAAATGAATAGATATACTTTTTCGCGAAAAAGTTAATAATTTAATTTTCTTCCATAATAATTACATCATTAAAAGCACAATTAACTACCAAGCAATAATTAGATTATTTAATTAAACAAATAATGAAATACTTACTTCATCATCATCGTGGTAATTTCCATTTCCATTGTTCATATCATTTGCCATTTTAATTTTTGTTTAGGTATTTTACAAGTAATAAAACAGAATTCAATTTTATTTTTTATCTACTTCTTTTCCTTTTCCTTTTTTGTTAATTAAACTTTAATATCACTTATTTAAAAAAACACGTCTACACTCAATGAAAATCCGGTACAGAATAAAATAGAAGCCGTCGAGAAGGAAAAGGAAATTGAAAGTATTTTCTAAAAGCTAACGGCTTAATTACTGTAGCCTCGCCGCCCTTTTGGTAAAATAATAATTGTGAATCCGTTGGAGACGTACGCGGCGGTGACGTTGCAGGTTTGGAATATCAAAAAAAATCCCAATTATGTTGCCAGTATGTATATGAAAATAGATTGCCAGCGTCATTCCGTCCGCGACGTCCGAGACGAAGGAAGTTTGGTTTGCTTCAACTTTTTATGCCATTGCCGCTTGTAAATGCCAAATTGACAAACATATAGTGGAGCTATTGTTTGTATATAAATTTGCAAACGTTTTTAAATTCTTGCACAAATGAAATTCTTGGTTATATAAAAATCGGGGTTAAACAAATCACATTCGAAACTAATCAAGTGAAATGTCTGGCGCTAAACAAGTTCAGTGAAACAAATTTAGAAGAAATTTAATTTTGCTCATTTTTGGTGATTAAGAATTTTACAATTTTCATTTCTTGTTTCAAATAAGTATGCTTCCAAAAAATCACAAATCAATGAATTTTTCATCAAACTAAACAAATCTTTCCAAAATGAACAAATACAAGATTTTAAAATATTTTCGTTTTTTTTGGGTCTCTGTAGTATTTTGGTCGATACTTTTAAATTTCCGTTAATCTCGGTTAATCGAGGTGGTTTCCCTTGCAATAGAAATTTATTTTATAATTTATAAACAACGTTATGCTGAATCCAATATTTCTCGATTCAGTTACATAAACATACAATTTTCCAAAGGCTTAATATGGTAAAAATTGGCGTTATATCACCACAATCAATGGATAATTACACCCATTGCTCTTTTATAGAATTTTAAGGACATTTTTTCATACTTTTTATAAACAAAGACTTTCTTTTTCTGACGTACTGATCCAAAATTTAAAAAAAGTTCAGATTTGTAATAGCAACAAAAATGAATAATTATAGATAATTTCGTATAAATTTGATCTACCTTCCCTTTATAATTTTTTATTCACTTTTAGTAATTACAGGACCGTTCGTCTAGTTTCAGAACAGATTTCACTATAAATTAATTATTTACCCCTATAAACAAAATATTCCGATTCTGTTTTTGCCTTAAATGACAGAATCGGATAATATATCCGATTCTGTCATTTAAGGCAATAATCTAGTAAGCAGCTGATTTAAACACAGCTGATAATTTGACAATTTTTTCATTTTCTGACCGAATTTTGGATATTTTTTACTTATTTGGCTATTTTATAAAATTTTAAATTTTTTTTTTTATTTTTCAAGAAATTTTCAAGTAAGTTAAATTATTAATTATGTGTTATTTATTATAAATAAACGATGTACAATTCTTTTAAGGCTCAGGGAAACAAAAACGCAGCCTTATGTAAAATCTTCATTCTCTTTATTTACATGTTATAATTTTATTGTTTTCCACACATTTTAAATTTGTTTTGCCTTTTGCTTAACATATAATTAATTAATAACAAAAAAACTGTTTGTTGGGTTCTAAAGGAATTAATAACAACTATAAAAATACTAAATAACAAAAATGTCAAGGAATAAAATCAACTATAAACTCGACAGCGAAATGATTGAAATTAAATCTAAATTTGATGCCGAATTTCGTCGTTGGGGATTCAATCGGCAGCGTACTAGCTTTGAGTTTTTCTCATCATTAATTGAACAATTACATAAATTAACTAAAATTGAATTTGATATATTATATGTAGATCCAAGTGATAATGATTTATTACCTATTAATAATGATGATAATTTTGGTCGTGCCTTAAAAACTGCAAGACCACTTTTACGAATAATAATCCAACGTAAAGGTGATTGTATACAAGATTTTACTGGTTATGGTACATTGAAACCAAGAAATTTAATTAGTAGTATACTCGGCCAAACTACTGTTAAACCAAAAGGCCCTACCATATCTAATCCACATGATTTTCGTCAAGTTTCAGCAATAATAGATGTTGATATTGTACCAGAAACTTGTCGTAGAGTTCGACTTTTAAAACATGGCAGTGATAAGCCATTAGGATTTTATATTAGAGATGGTACATCAGTACGTGTAACATCAACTGGTTTGGAAAAACAACCAGGTATATTTATATCACGTCTTGTTCCCGGTGGTTTAGCAGAAAGTACAGGTTTATTAGCTGTAAACGATGAAGTACTTGAAGTAAATGGTATTGAAGTTGCTGGAAAAAGTCTAGATCAAGTAACTGATATGATGGTGGCAAATAGTTCTAATTTGATTATAACTGTAAAACCAGCGAATCAAAGATCATTGGGTTCACGTGGATCATTCTCACGTACTAGTCGTGGATCGCAACATTCTCATCATACCAATACTTCAGAGGAAGCTGAACAAGAAGAGCAAGATGAAATAGTTGACTTAGTTACATCATCATCTAACAATAATATTTTACATTTATAAATTGATTATTAACATAAAAAAAATTTAAAAGTGCACTTAAATATTTATAGATAAATGCATTGAAATCGGACACGAAATGTTTCCGTCACATAAATTATATCATTGTTTAAAAAATACATAAATAAATCGAAAAAAAAACAATTATATTAATGAAACATGTATACACATATATAAACATATTATTTTTTTAAAGTATTTAATGTAATTTATAATAAGACTTTTAAAAATTTATTTAATACAAGCTAATAAAGCTTATAAATTAATAACAACAACAAGAAAATCTGAACTTAATTATTTAATAATGCGGCTGGTTATATGCGATAATTTTCCTGAGCCTTAATGTTTTATTTTAATCATTAACAAAAACATTTTAAAATATATACTTGTTTTCTTATACATTCTAAAATATACTTGTTTTCTTGTCATATAGGATGTACAATATTTTATTAGAAAAAGGATAATATTCTATTTTCTTAAATAGTAATCTGAAAATTTGTACTATTTTTTAATGTTAAACAATTTATTTTTTAACTTGATTTTTATTTCTACCTTTAAATAAAATCGCAAGTTTTGGTTAGAGTTTATCTGAATTAAAAAATTTTATTTGAAATTTATATTTTTCGTGTTGATTTTAGTTGACGACATTTCAGGTAAAATCAACACGAAATTTTCTCATTTGAAAATATTTTAATAACCCTTTTCTGATTTTTTATTTCATGAAATGTTAATTAGTATTTTTATTTAACTCGCGCCACAGAAAGTTTATATAAAATCTATATAGATATTATATTCGTTATTTGCTTCAGTTATTTTAATCGTAAAATAATATTTCCCATAAAATTTCTATACAAAAATATTGTTTTTGTTATATTATTTAAGAAAATAATTTTCTCAACGCGAATTACTCATTCATTTCCATTCAAGCAAAAAGTAATACAAAATCTTAATCTTTATTTTTCTTTTAAAGCTTTCTAGTAAAATAAAAGATGTTTTTTTTTCTTGTTATAAATTAAGAACTTCTTCTGTAGTATCTATTCACGGAAAAGCATTGTTCACCCATAGTACATTTTACTAATAATAAAAAAATTTTATATATAAATTGCAGTTTTTGATTGCGTGATTTAACAAACAATGAAATATGATCTATTTTTTTTTAACAAAATAAACATAAAGAAGAAAAAAGCAAATATGTTAAAGAATTTTCTTTTTATTAAAGGCAAATTAGTTTTCAATAATAAACAATGATTTTTCTTACTATTAATTTAATGTTAAATCATTTTTGAAAAATATATATACAAATTATTTATTTTAAAAAAAGAATCTTAATTATAATAAGATATTTAAAGTTAATAAGAATTAATTTGACTGGTTCTTTTATAAAAATTATTAATATCATTAAAATTTAATTCATTTCTTGTTATTGATGGTACTAAATCTAAAATATTATTACTTCCTCCAATTCTTCCCTCAATACTATTTTCTGGTCGTTCTATTCGTGCTGATATCGATGATGATATTCCATTATTGTTATTATTATTATTGTTATTATTTTGTACATGGAAATGTTGCTGAAGATTTGTTATAATTGGTGGGTAACTAGTCATAAAACCATTGGCCACAACAAAATTCCTTTATAAAAAAATATTTGTAAATATATACAAATAATTACCATGATTAAAATGATAAAATATTGTTTGTGATATTAAAAAATATTTAATTTCAATAAATTTTATGAAACTTGTATTGGAAAATTGAGAATTTTTTTAAAAAAATTTTGTTATTTAAGGTAAATAAAATAAATAAATTTTTATTATTTTCGGAAACTTAGAAACATTAAATAGATATTAATAAAACATAGTCTAATGAATTTTTATTATTTGTAATAAATTTAACACTTGTTAATAATAATAATTCTAATAATTCACCTGTACTGTTGATCAATATGTGCTTTTTCAATACGTTTATCTTTAGCTCGTCGATTTTGAAACCAAATTTTTATTTGTGTTTCTGATAAACGTAATGATTCTGCTAATTCATATCGTCGACTACGTGATATATATTCGTTACGATGAAATTCAATTTCTAAGCGTAATGTCTGTTCACTACTAAATGTTGTTCTTTGTCTTCTTGGCCGAGATTCCTTTCGACGTCTTCTGGCTACTAAAAAATAATATAAAAATTTTGTAAGTAATATATTTAATTTTAAATTACACCACTTTCCAAACTGAACTAGGAATATTGTAATCAAGTAATAGAATAATATATTTTACCCCTTAATATTAAGTTTAATAAACCACGAAAATATTGCTTTTCTAAGCCTTTGCGTGTTTTTTTTCCTAAAAAAGTGCCTGATTTTTATATGATGTAAAAAATGGGTTTATATCTAAAATAATCTTCTTATTATTATATGAAAACACCATGTGTTTATACATTTTATACACAGCAAAATTATTAATATGATATTTATATAATCTAATTTTTTTTTACTTTTTAAACGTAGAATAATAAATTTTCATAATTTTTTACAGTGTAAAAATCAGTTGAATTATTTGAAAAGAAGGTCTTACCACACAATTTATAAATATACTTATTTACACCCCTAATAATGAAATTATTAATTGTTGTTTTGATAAAAAAAAAAGTTATAAGTAGGATGTGATATATCAATTAAATGGGTGTAAATTTAACAATGAAATCATTTAGCATTTATGATATACATACTATATCTATGATAATAATCATTATATTTCAATTTCAATATTATTAGAGGGTGATTTAAATTTTGGAATTCAATTTTTTATTTTATTATTCTTTTAGGTTTTTTTTTTTTTAAATTAAAAAAATAAAAGTTTGATACTATTATTTAGTATAAAACGCACTTTAATAATTATCATTTATCATTCAATAATTTTATTTACAAATTTAATTACATATAATATTTGTTCTGTAATAAATTATTTGATGATAGAGATAATTAATTAATTCGTTTAATTTAAATAATATATTTTAAGAGGGCGACTCTAATTAAGTGAATATTAGATCAAAAAATTGTAGGTTGAAATGTATACATAAAGATATTTAATTTAATAATTTTATTTTAGAAGAAGATTATATGCAAATAAAAGTATTTCGGTAATAAGAAAATATAAATAATACAGCTTGTTGTAACAATACTTTACTAATAAAACTTAATCTAAAATTTAGTAATTCACATTAGTAAGTTCATGATTTTACTGCCGGATTGAAAATTTTCAATATTTAATTTAAAAGTTTTGTATCATATTATTATTATAAATTTAAATAATTCTGGTTTTATTAATAATGTTTTATCTATAATTATCTTCAGTAGAACTTTAATTTTATTCAAAACTTTCATTTTAATATCTACTTAATTGTATCTGCAAAACTAAATATGTATTGTTATTGCATTATACAAATTTCATACTACTCATTATTTCATATGTTAATGTATAATAGAACTTTACCAAAAATTTTGATGATAAGTATTAATTGAAATTAATTTTTATGTAACAACAAACAAAAAACTTCATTCTCAGTTTGTACTTAATTTTTATTTTTTATTTCTTGTGGTTAATCCTTTTAAGTTTTAATTTGCATATTTATGTTATCCAATCCTCATAAAAAAATCATAATTTTTACCTAAATGGGGCTTCCTATTTATATCAATTTCACGTTTTTTTTTACAAATGCATTTTTTAACTAATATCCTTTTAAAAGCTATTGTTTTTGTTATGATTTTTAACCATGCGTGAATACAAGGAGTATATAAATAAATATTTTTTGTTAACAGGTTAAAATATTCATTAAAATTTCCATTTAAATTTTAAATATTTTCACCACATGCTTTCTTTAATTTTTGAAACCAGCACTTTTTGATGAATTTTTTTTTAGGTTTTCGAATTCGTTCAATTTTTTTTTGTATACGTATGATATAAGTATGCTAAAAAAACTCTTTATGTTCGAATAACAAACCCTGAACATTTGTTTATTGCAAAAAAAAAAATCGAAATCACAAATATTATCGGATTTTGAAATATGATCCCAAACCGAAAACACTGACTATATAAATCATTTTTATGATAAAAATTATCATAAAAAAGTACTGAACTAAGTTATTTTACAATCTTTAAATTAATTATTTTTTTCTTGATTTAAAAATATTTTTTTGTTACCAAAAAAAACCTCCCTAAATGACCTATTAAAGAAATTTAATCAACTTTAATTAATCATTTACAATTTTTTTTAATTGAACAAAAAAAATATCAGAGGATATCCTTTGATACATATTTTTTTTGTTTCCTTGATTTATATATAAAAAAAAATTTTTTTAATTTTTTCCAGAAAAACATAAATGTATCTTTTTGGTAGAAGAATAAATTTCAGAATATTGTTTAGAGAAATTTTACAAATTAACGGAGTCAGAAATTTTGCAAGTAAAAAAACAGATTTGAATGGAAAAATTGTCAAGGTATTAATTTTTTTATATTTCAAATTTAAATTATTTTAGTTTTCTAATTTAGCAGAGAAAAGCTATAAAATATTTTCTTTTAAATAAAAATTTATAGCTGCCACCTGAACCAACTAATTGTTGTATGTCTGGATGTGCAAAATGTGTTTGGGTAGAATATGCTCAAGAATTAACCCAACTTTTTCATAATCAAAATGAAAAAATTCAGAAAATAATATTAGATAAAATATCTGATCCAAATATGAAAGCATTTTTAGAAATGGAGTTAAGAGCTATGCAAAAAATGAAAGATGATAAGAAAAAATGACATTCAACAATGAAAACAAAATTTTATCTAATATTTTTATTAATATATTTTTTTAGATATTTTATATTATAGAAAAATAGGAAGAAAACTGAAATATTAATAATAAAAATTGATCTAGTTAATAATAATTGTAAATATGTTATACTTTCTTCATATTTACAAGGATTTAGGTAGAATATTTATTATAACTAAAATAATATTTAAACAAATTTTATAGTCAACAAATTTAATCAAATTTTGAAGTAAAAAAATTCTAGTCTTTAGTGAAAGGACATTTTCTTAAAAATATTGATAACTAATCTAGAGTTTTTGAATTAAAGATTACTATTGTTTACTCTAATTCTCAAATAATAATATTTTTATAAGAAATTTATATAAAGGTTTAAATTGTGATAGTCTTTAAATCAAAAATAAAAACTAAAATTAGTAATTTATTAATCATTTTTGGTGGAAAATTTATAAAATTCAGATTATGGAAAATTTAACTAAATTTAATTTTCTAATTATGATCCGGCGGAATAACGAAAATATTTTGGAATATTAATTGGAATATATATATTGCAGTAAATTATAACAAATAGCAACATTAATACAAACTATTTTTTTTCATTATTTTATAAATAAATATATAAAAAGATAAACCTATTTTTTTTTTACTTACAAAATGCTGATAATCCTGTTGGAAAATGTGAATCATTTGGAAATCCAAAAGATGGTTTAATATTATCTGGAAAATATGATATATGTGATCCTGATTGTGATGTACCAAAATGTATTCCATTACAATTTGGATTTGGTAAATTTTGTAAAGGACTTGAATCACAATGTCTTAACAAAAAATTTATAAATTACATTAAATTAGAATTAAAATTATATTTTTTTATTAATAAAAACCTTTCATTAATTTGGACTGGTGGAATGCTTATATCACTTTGTATTGATGAATTATCATTAAAATCTACATTTTGTACATCAATAATATTATCAATTTTTTCTTCCACATTTTCGGTATGTGAATTCTCTAAATGACCATAAAGTTTTTCAAAAAATTGTCGTGGTGATTGCGGACGATTAACACTTATACTTTTCATTTTAATATATATTTTATAACAGTTAATTAATTTTTGAATTAATATTTAATTAATGATCTTTAATAAGATTTTATATAATTTTTTGTTAACAAATAAAGAGAGCAACAATATAATATTTGATCAGCTATCGATTTAAAACTGACCATCCGATAAAATTTGTATCCTTTTTGATATACTGTTTGATTAGTAATGACTAAATACCATATAATGTTCATCCATAAATAAAGAATTGATATATACTGGAAATTGGTATCTGACAGGAAACTTTTTTTCTTAAATTTTAACAAAACAAAAATTATGTCCTCAAACTCTTAACTTCCACTATAAGTCATTAACCATATTTTTTTTTCTTTAAATTTTGTATTAAATTACCACATGATATACAAAAAAAAATCAGGTGCAATATACTACTCACACCTGGTTAGAAGAAGATGAATGTTTATTATGTAAAGTTTACTAAATGATTTGCTTATGATTTTACAGTATTTTTTTATGTTTAACTTGTAATATTTCTATCTTAAGTGATTTTTTCTTTTTTTGGTAGATTGAAATTAATGTAGTTAATTTTAATGGTTTCGTATTCATTTTCGGATTGGCTAAAATATTTATTGTAATTATCCTTATCCTTTTTTTCCCTAAAAAATGGGGTATATATTTAATTGAATAATTGTATGGTATATTACGTTCATTTTAGCTCCGCCTTTCTGCGCAAGGATATTACATACATCTATCTACGTATATATATATATTATCTGGAAAATATACGTATATATATATATATATTTATATAAACATTTAGCAAGTTCATTCATAATTTTTTTTATTGAAAAATAAAAGGATTCAAATTGATTGAACTATTGATGCATAATAGTATTATATATGTACATGACTTATTTAATGTATCATTTGCAGTTAAATCGAAAATTTTACGTAGTTAGTTAATTAATTCAAAATTGTACTTTATAACATAATAATGTTATATACAATCAACATTGGTGGTGTGGTAAATTTATGTTTTCAAACTCTAAACTTCTAGTTCCACATCAGAAGTGGTGTGGCAAATTTGGTTAATATTCCCTTTTTTTTTGCAAAATAATATACATAAATGGATTTTTTTTAAAATATAAGTTCCGCTTCCTTTTGTAGCAGAACCTAGATGACAGGATATGTAAAACAGATTCGCATGTGAAGCAGATTCGCTGAAAAAAATGGTGAATATAATCCTTCTCAAAAAACCGGAATCATAAATAACTAATCTCATTTCACTGTCGTTTTGAACTTTATATTCATTAAGAAATACCGACAGTAATTTAGCGACAGTTTACATTAATAGTAAATAGTCAAAGGTTAAAATTATCACCAAGTTAAATTTTCCCTCATTAAACTCTTACTACGTTAAAATGTAACACGTTAACTTCTCCCAAATTAGAATGTATTATTCGCATTCAAAAATTAAATTTACAGATATAATTAGACTTACCTCCAAAATTTGAAAAAAAGGTGGTAAAATCTAATTAAGTAATAATAATATTTCAACTACTTATTAAAGATAATATTATTTTCTTATTTAATTTAATTTTATCTAATAAATAGGAAACTTTCATATTTTTAATCAGTATCAAAATTTCCTTTTCCAATATTTAATACCGAATTTATTCCCTTCAATATTTAATTTTTCAATCTGGCAATAATTGGTATGTCAATTCCCAATTTGTCATATTAACTGTCATTTTAACCGATTTAAAAACACCTGATTAGTGATTTACTCAGTACTTATTATAAAAATTTTTTCGTTCGACTGGATGGAAAGTGTTAAAAAAAATATCAGAAAAGTAAATAATCACAATAATTTAAAATAAATATAAATTAGTTAAAATGGCCGAAGAATGTGGAAAAAAAAATGTTAGCAAAATAAAAAACAAATCTTGCGACGATAACCCAAGGTAAGAACTTTCATTTTCTCATGCCTATTTATGTGCTTAATGCTTTTTTACGCTGTTAATTTCAGTATTGTTTAAATATATTTTCTAGTTTTAATAACTACATTTTTGGTATCCGGTTTAAAATAATTAACTAAAATAAACGCTAATGTTAATATGATAAATTGGAAATATTAGACTTATCATTAAATTAATATAAAATTTGTAAAATATTCAAATTCCATTAAAAATTGATTACGTTACTAATTTTTCTAATTGTAAGCAAAAACAATTTACAAAAATGAAAACAACATTTGTTTATTCTCCTACTAAATAATGAAAAATGTTATTTTTGAATGCTCTATCAGCTCATATGTCATTGCTTGCTAAAGTCTAATATTGTACAAATTTATTTTTAAGGTATTTCAGTTTCATGTTAAATTTTACTATAAAATAGGCTCGTTACAAAAACAATAATTACAATATTTCGATTTTGTCAAAAAAAGCATGTATTTTGGAACATGTAAAATTAATTTAAGTAAGTACTTAATTTAATTATTTCTTGTATAGGTAAATCTATTTATAAAATTATCTAATATTTAATTTCCAGATAACAAAAAAAAATTGCTAAAAAGATAAAGATTATTATAATTTACACTGTTATCTGTTATCTACGAAATGATAATTTTTTAGAATAGGAAAGATTTATTGAACAACAATTGTATCCATATTTAGTGTGCATCATATTTTTATAAAATATTATTTAATTTTCTTGTATAAATTTTAAAAGGGTAATTAAATAAGAAAGTTTTCCAAAATATATAAATGTATTATTACTAGTTTACAAATTGCAAACTAACTTAAAAGTTGTAAAAACTGTAATAATATTTTCGATATTTTACTTACCTAAATTAATTAAAAATATTAATTTGTATAACTTAACATTTTCTAATCAAATTTATGCTTAAATTTAATAAAATTTATTTTGATATTATCTATTTTATCGTAATTCGATACGCATTTTATTTGTTCTAACTATTTATATAGAACAAACTAACATACTATATTTAAGAAACATGAAAATAACTTTGACTCAGTCTTGCTATTTGTCGATAGAAAATTGTTTATCTACAACATTTAATTTAAACAAAATTTAGAGTTACATGTGAAATCATTAGTTAATTAAAATATTATTGGATAGAACTAAACCAAATATATATTAACTTTTAGATATAATTTATCTATAAATTATTAACTCATTGATTTGTGGAAATTATTCTTTTGAATTATCATGATATTATTATATACTATAAATTTATGTACAATTAGTTTAGATATATTCGTCAATAATATAACATTCAATTATATTTTCATATTGTATTTCAGTGAAATTTAAATAGATATAATGAAAAAACGGTAAAAATTTAATATTCTTTTACTTTACTATACAAACTTTGTAACTTTCAGAAAAATAATAACTTGACATTTTCGATAATTTTAAGTTTAGTTTTAATTACACAAATTTCTAAATTCTTTATTTCAGAGTTGATAGCATTCTTAAATCTTCGCCATCAAAGTCGATTATTTGTTTAGATCATAATCATAATTCTAGTGGAATTGAAGATGATGAAATTGATGAATTGGTTGAAAAATTTGGAGAATATGGAAATACACCACCAAGGACTAGGATGAAAATAAAAAATCGTGACTGGGATCGTAAACAAAGATTGTAAAAATAATTAACAATGTCATAACATATTTTAAAATATTAATGTGTTTTGCACAATTATTTTTATTAGTTGGTTTTGATACCATGAACAAAAATTAATTACAATTTTTATAGTTTCGGTTTCTATAATTCTTTTCATATTTCAATCAATATTACTCATTCTTTTAATTAACAATTAATTAGGCTTTGTAAACTATAAGTTAAAATGATTTCCGCGGCAATTGGAATATATTAAATTACCTTCACTTTTTAGAACTTTTAATACAATAATAATTCAAGTTTTAAACAACATTTGTATATTTAAGTATTTTTGTGCTGTGGGTTTTTGTGTTGGTTTTTTTTTTTTTTTAGAAAATTATTGCAGAAACAAAACTTTCTTTATTTTTCGTATATTATTCTTTAGGCTTTAAAAATCGGCACTATAGTTGAATATACTAGTAGTAGAAAAAAATGTTTATTAGTAATTATTTTATTTAATGTGACTAAATGCCAATATTATTTTATTTTAGTGAAACATGCATCAACAATGTAAAAAAAATTGGTGGATGTATTGGTGGCGGCGACTCTACAGTTGTAAAGCGTGGATTAAGCCGTTTATGTAGATCACGAGTTCAACGTAGAAATACAATGGATTGTGCAATTCTTAATGAAATTTTCATTGAAGAGGAAAATAAAAGAACAGATAAACGAGCACAAGCTTTACTTCGTGAATCAGAACGAGATATGAAACATCAATCAGCAATAATTGCTACGACTTCAACAAATTTAAATAATAACCGGGTGAACAGCTTTCATGAAGCGCAAATATTTAGAAATAATAGCAATAATATTAATAATAATAATAACATCAATAATACAATGCAATCTGCTAAAACACCTAACAATTATTCGATACTTCGTAATCGAAATAGTGGAGTACCCACTTTAATTGAGTCCTGCAATCGATATATGAGTGTGACGTCACGGCCAATTGGCTGTCGTGTTTCAGCACCACCGGCATCATTCATATTACACAGCACTATTAAAATAGATAATATTGATGCAACAAAACTACAATCCCGAAAAGAATTTCATGAAACTTTTGCAAATTTGATAAAATTGGGTAGCATTGATAGACAAGAAAAAGTAATTTGTGAATTTTTTTAAATATAATTTCCAAAATATTCTATATTTTTTAAGCTTTCTAATGAAGACCACAATTGGCAAACAGAATTAAAAGACTTAATTTGGTTAGAATTACAAGCATGGCAAGCCGATCGTACATTAGAACAACAAGATAAATATTTATTTTCCGCGCGTCAGGGAGTACCTGAGTTATTAAATCAAATACTTAACTACAAGTATATTACCTTCATTAGAAAAAATTGCGAGCAATATAATATTTTTTTTTTTAGATTTCGGCCAAAATACATATCCGAAACCAGCATTATAAGCACCGATAGTGGGATAGGAAGTGAATCATTATGTAATTTTAATATTCATTCTATATATTAATTCAAATTAATGAATCTTAAATATTTAGCTAATCATTGCTCGAGTTGTTTCTCATTGTATTGTAAGGACTGCAGTACTCAACAATCTCGAGCACTTAAAGAAATTGAAGAATTATTAACTCGATTAGAAGCTGCAGAAGCTTTATATCCTTCTTCCCAGCAAATGGCTGTATTTCATCCAATATATAAATCAGAATCATTTGTTGGTAGAGTTAAGGCAATGTGTTTGTGGTATAATATAACAAGACATCATCGTCTGAAACTCATAATTTTGGGTAAATTATTAGCAAGGTTAAACACAAATCCAAAATAACAAACTCATCAAAAAGATAATAAAATTATTTATTGTTTTTAGGTTACAAGGCGAAAAATTTAATTGGCCAGTTCAGACATCGGTAACTGAGAGTTCATCATCATCTGGTCATGGTTCGTCGAAAAATTCTGTTGAACCACAAATATCCGCATCAAAAAAGAGTACACCTAAAGTACAATTCGATATTGACGAAATTCCACAAGATAGTCCCAGCGAAAGTTTAAGCAGTGAAGAGTACGTATGATTATTTTTACAAACAAAATTATAATTATTGTAAATATTTCAATTTAGTTCCGTAGCTACTCATGAATCTTCCGATACTCAATCAGATGGCCCAGTAATTGGTGAATACACAAAATGTGTTAATGATATTAATATTTTTAATGTTGAACCACTTGTACATATTACCTATGATAATGTAGAACATTCAACAAAACTTTATAGGTAAATAATTTATTAAATTATTGATTTTTTATAATATATTTGAAAATTTTCGTTTTGTTTTTAGAAAATATATTGAAAATGTTTTAAAATCCCGCGGTTTAGCTAAATCTTTAGCATTTCTACATCAATTACATAATATTGTTTTGTATAAAGCTAAAATTTCATTAGAAAAACCGGGAACAGAAGACATCGAATCGGAAAATGATATATTCGATGAAGAAGAAATTGATGATAATTGTCCACAATTTGAACCATATATTAATCAAGAACAAATTGATGAATTACGTCGATATGGGCATTGGAGTCCAGAAGCTATATCAATTGGTCTACCATCATATATTCCAACATTTATATTTTTATCAGTTGTACCATTAGAAGTTATTCATGAATTTTTACGTATGCGTATGGAAACAAGACCAGTTAAACCAAATCCTTTAAGCTTGGAGCAATTAATGAAAGAATTAAAAGAAGGTTTGATATTGGCTCTAACACATCGCGAAAGATTTTATCGACATATTGCAACAGCTTTGACTGATAATGAAAAAGAACTAGATAAATATTCTGAAGTATTAGATCAATTTGATTCGACAGTTAAAAAAGTATTTGAGGTTAGCAATATACATGTTTAATTTCAATTGAAATTTGAAAGAAAATTTATTTTTTTCAGCTTTATTTAGACTACATTGATCAGTGGGTTTTAGTGGCAGCTCCAGAAACTCATCAAAAATCAGCATTGGATAAAGAATGGGTTTTCATCAAATTAATTAGTCCAATGATACCCGGAATGCATACTTTAGCAGCTACAAAATTTTGGTAATCTGTTTTTGTTTTTGTATTCTTATACAAATAATTTAAAATATTTGAATTTAGTTTAATAATTAGAAAATTATTGCGGAATACAAGTGATCGTTTAATCAATAAATCACTAGAATTAGATGGTAAAATTGAAGAGCCAATAGTTTATGATGATGCTAAAAAATGGCAACTTTTGACAATTTGTCGCGAAACTCAAACACTATTTACGGTTGAACGTGAATGTTCCGTAAAATTATTATTTTTCGCCAGATCTTTTTGTCGTGATGTCGAAAATCCGACATTTCATCGCGAACATGAAGAAGAATATTTAAGTAAGAGTGTAGAAAATGATTTTGTTTGTCCAGCAATTAAAGAATCATTTAAATTACTTAGTAACGATGTTCTAGATGTACGTAATAAACTTATTAAGATAATTGAACGTGTCCAAGAAAGATGTAATATAAAAAATATGCTTGAACTTGATGAACAAGACAAAATAGCAATTTTATCAAGATCACGTGAAATTTTACATCAAGGCTATAAATTTGGTTTTGAATATAACAAAGACGTAATTCGATTATTTGAACAGAAAATAATGTGCGGCAAAGATTTGCAGTGTGATTTAGAGTTATCGTTAGGTATTATAACTTTTGCAAAAATGTGGATTCAATTTGTCGGTGAACGTTGTGAGCGCGGTCGGGGTGTTCGTCCACGATGGGCAACGCAAGGATTAGAATTTCTTATATTAGCCTGTGATCCACAAATTAGTCGTCATTTAGATGAAATTCAATTTGAAGATTTAAAAAAGAAAATGGATTTATGTATATCACATGTAATTGGAGTTGTTTCGGAACCAGAAAAGACAAAAAAGAAAGCTTCACCTCGTACACGTAAGACTTCATCACCAGCAGTAAGTCGATCAAGAACACCAACTAGATCCCCAATGTCAGCTGGTGTTATAATAAATGCGAATCAAAAATTCCTGCATCCACAATTTAGTTTAAAAGAAGACAATACACATGGATTGGAGGATACAAATAGTTCAGTCGATTCAACAGACTTTTCAACAAATGATTTTAGTCCAATATCATTAGTTGTACCAAAGATTAAATCAATGTTTGAGACTCCAGCATTGCATCAAATTCGTGTACGAGATGCAGTCAATAGTTTAGATTTGGAAATAGAAAATAAATTACGTGAAAAAAATTTAATTGGACAAGTAAAAACAAATTCTAGTGATAAAATTCATATTCGTGCGAGAAGCGTTAATTTTAGATGGCATAGAGGAATTAAGGTAATTTATTTCATAAAAAAAAACCTTCTAATTTGTACTATATTTTATAGATAGGACAAGGTCGATTCGGAAAAGTTTACACAGCAGTTAATCATTCCACCGGTGAACTAATGGCAATGAAAGAAATTGCAATCCAACCAGGCGAAACACGATCTATTAAAAATGTTGCAGAAGAATTAAAAATACTAGAAGGAATAAATCATAGAAATCTTGTTAAATATTATGGAATTGAAATTCATCGAGAAGAATTGTTAATTTTTATGGAATTATGTTCAGAGGGTACATTAGAGTCATTAGTGGAACTCTCAGACGGATTGCATGAAGGGTTAACTAGACGATTTACTGCACAATTACTTTCTGGTGTATCTGAATTACATAAACATGGAATTGTACATCGTGATATTAAAACAGCAAATATATTTTTATTTGATGGTGGTAATAGTTTAAAATTGGGTGATTTTGGATCTGCTGTTAAAATTCAGGCACATACAACAGTTCCTGGAGAATTACAAGGATACGTTGGAACACAAGGTAATTATGTTAGAAATAAAAATTTTATTTTAATATAATTTTTTGTTCAAAAAATAAAAATAAAATTTTATTATCATTTTTCGTTGGGCCATTTTTGTTTTTTTTATCACAGTATTAATAAATAATAATGGAGCCTTTACAAAAAAAAAAGTAAAAAACAAATAAATGATATTCGCAATATTTTTTAGGAAATAATATTAATTTTAATGATAAAAATATATTTATGTTATAATATTAATATTAATCACCTAAATATTTCATTCTTTTTGTGAACTTTTTTAGAACTATCAACGTTCTGCTTTTTTATAATTTTTTTGTACAAATTAAATTAGTAAAATCTACAATTATATTTTTATATTAATTCTTTAGATTCATCAAATTTTTGTAAATTCTGTTCGCTTTTTATGGTGGATTACTTTTAGTTTCAATGAACTCTGTTAAATATAAAACATCTTCGAAACAATTTTGCTTGATTCTGATATAATTTGTAGATTTAGAAATAATTTGATCTTTTCAATTATAAATTACCTTTTGTAATCCTTTCGGAGAATTATAAATATTCAAGATTTTAAGTAATTTTCAAAAAATTAAACAAATTATGTATTCTATTTACTGCTAATATTTGTATATTTTTTCTTATGGCGAATCTGGTGCTTTCCACCCTTAGCAAAAATAATATTTATTTAAATTTTTTAATTATAATAATTAATATTTAACTGTGCTATAATAAAATTAAAATAGCATATATGGCTCCGGAAATTTTTACAAAAACTAATTCTGATGGTCATGGAAGAGCTGCAGATATTTGGTCTGTAGGATGTGTTGTTAATGAAATGGTTTCAGGAAAGGTATTATAACTAAATTATTTTTTTTAAATAAAAATATAGTAATTAATAATGTTATATTGTGTTAAAAAAAATAGCGTCCGTGGTCTCAATTTGATTCCAATTTTCAAATAATGTTTAAAGTTGGAATGGGAGAAAAACCTGAAATACCTAAAAGTCTCTCACAAGAAGGTACAGAATTTGTTGAAGTATGTTTACAGCATGATCCAAAATTACGTTTACCCGCGGTGGATCTTTTACAGCATAATTTTTGCAAAGTAAATATTATTAAAACAGTAGTTTATCTTTCATTATTCTAACATATTATTTTTTAAAACCAATTTTAGGTAGAAGTAGATGAAGTTTCAAACAAAGATTTTATTCGTGTCAAAACTGAAAGTCAGGGAAGAAGATCTTTGCGAAGAACGAAACGATAGATATTTTATTAAAAATTGTACTATCTTATGCATTTGTAGGATTTTAGACAGACCACACTTATTTTGTCAATGTTTTCTTAATTTGTTAATATTTAGTTAAAAATTGTAATCATCTATGCATTTCTATGGTTTTATACAGATGAAAAATATTTGTTTATATTTTATCAATTTGTTAAGATTTAAATTTTTAAAATTATATCACTATCAGTTTTAAAATGATAGACATTCAATTTATTGACGACTTAAAACAATATTAGTATAATAATTATACTTTGGAATTTTAGTTTATTAAGACTACTTAAAATTATATTTTAAGTAATATTGTGTGATTTTGTTTTCAAAAATAAATACATGTACTGTATATGTAATAATAACCAAATGTTTTTTATTTGAAATAAAAATGATTTAAGTATTAAAAAATTAAAAATATGATTTATGAAAATATAAAATATTGATTTAAGTTTCCAAAAAGATACACAGAAGCTATGATTTTTAACACTTATATAAAAAATCAAGTATAAAAACAAAAGTAATTAATTTTATTTAAACTTTTTATAAGTAAGTTTACTATATAAATTTAGACCTGGTTCTCACTTACAATTAGTAGTGTCACTAGATAAGAGTTTAATTTGTTCCAACTCCTAATAAACGTCTTTCTCTCTGAAATATTGTGAATTTTTTTTATTTTTTTTTAAGAAGTTGAAAAAAAGAAAGTATCTTTTTCAATTAAAAATTAAATGAGTAATTATACAAAAAAACATCTATGAGAAAACCCCCACAAAATTTTAAAGGTAATGAGAAAAAATTATGATCAATATAAATATTAAACCGATTAAAAAAATTGATAAAGTTTGATATGTAATATACAATAATTTTATTATGGTTATTAACATAAATTTAAATGGTTATTATATTAAAAGAATATAATAATTTAGTTGCTACCATGACAATTTATGTGCAGATAAGAATTGAAAAATATAATAATATCTTATGATTTGGTTTAGCTATTAAATTAGAAAACTCAAATGAATTTGATTTTTTTAAAAATTTCCTAATACCGTATTTGTAATCTAATCTGTATTTACAGCAATTTCAAATTATTAAATTTATATTGTTTTGTATGATATTCGCAAAAATATTTTTGTTAAAAAATATTATAGCAATCATTAATGGTTTTTTTTCTTTAATAATAATTAATTTTTATTTCTTTCTTAGCAAGTCAAAACGTAAATTAAGTATTTTTTTTATAAATGCGAAGTATAATTAAGAGATTAGATTAAATATGATGATTTCTATAATTAAAATAATCTATGGAACAACACATTTCATGATAAATTTTGTGTAAAGAACATAATTTATTTAAATACATATAATAATTATTATAGTAACAAAGATTGAACCATTGCAAAAATGATGAATTCATCTCATCATTTTAGAATTTTTCGAAATTATATAAAGTTTTAGAATATTTAGATATTATAGACAATTTTAAAATAAAATTGTAAATTAATATTTAAATTGTAAGGTATTTATAGTGTACCATGTAGGTTGATAAGTAATGACCAAATAATTTCAATTGATTATTTATTAATTCGTCATACATTTAAATAATATTTGTACAAAATTTAATCTTTAGGGATGAATTAAAAAATTATTTATTGGGTAATTAAACTAACACCGGCTGCCTAGATATGTCGAAAATTCAATTTATAGATTTATTTGGAAAACTAAAATTGATTTACAATGTTTAGAAAGATTAATTTAAAATATTTGACTTAAATAGCTATAAAAGATTTCATTTTGTAAAATTATTTCATTAAAAAATTTAAGTTTATGGTGGAAAGATGATATTAAAAGGTATATAAAGAAAATTTCCAAATACCGGAATAGTAATTTTTAATAATTTAATAATTTTATAAAAAATTGGTGAAATGAAATAATAATTACCTTGGGTATTTTCTTTTTAAAAAGTTTAAAAATTTGTTATAGTAAAAAAATCATAAATGTTTTGAATATTTATGTGAAAGTTAACAATAATATATCTTTTTTTTTTAAATATGTGATGAATAATAATTTATAAATATATTTTTTAATAGTTATTGCGGTAATTTTACCGCTTTTAGCACTAGCAAGTACTGAACCAATTTGCGAACCCGGAGATTCAACAACATTATTTCCTGATTATGATAACAAAGAACAATTTTATCAGTGCGTTAAGGGAAGACCGTATTTATTGAAATGTGGATCAGGAACATGGTTCAGCTATGAGGATAAGAAATGTGTTGATCCTAATGATTGGAAACCACCACCATCACCACTTCCAATACCATCAACTACACCAACACCAACAGAACCTCAAGATAGCACTACGGAATCAAATGTAGAAACAACTACCGGATATTCATCAACATCAAATGATGTAACAACATCAGTGGTAACAACTACCGGATATTCATCAACATCAAATGATGTAACAACATCAGTAGTAACAACTACTGAATATTCCTCAACATCAAATGATGTAACAACTTCGGAAGCAACTACTACTGAGTCAGCTAGTACAACAACTCCTAAATATGATGGCCCACCTACTCCTAAGCCAACTAACCGCCCTAGACCACCTACCCCGCCTCCAACAGCTCCCACACTACCAACAACACCTGATCCAAACCCACAACCAACAAAACCACCAGTACCACCTACTGCAAAGCCAACATTTAAACCAACAACTCCACCAGTGGTAACTGGATCGCCAATAACTCATGAGCGTACAGTTGACCCACCAACTCCTACAGTTGACCCACCAACTCCTACAGTTGACCCACCAACTCCTACAGTTGACCCACCAACTCCTACAGTTGACCCACCAACTCCTACAGTTGACCCACCAACTCCTACAGTTGACCCACCAACTCCTACAGTTGAACCACCAACTCCTACAGTTGACCCACCAACTCCTACAGTTGACCCACCAACTCCTACAGTTGAACCTCCAACTCCTACAGTTGACCCACCAACACCTACAGTTGACCCACCAACTCCTACTATAGTCGACGCATAACCCACAAAAACAGTAGAGCCGTTATCTACAACTACAGTCGAGCCAACAACAGTCGAGATCGAGGCATAATCCACAACAAACTAAGCTCAAGAAAACTATTTCACCAACTAAAGTAAACTTCCGAGAAAATACAAGCGTTATTAAATTGAAGGCATCATTTATTCAATAAATTAAATAAGTACAAATTTATGATTTTATGCAGTATAATATTAAATAAATTAATAAAAAAAATTAGTAAAATTTAAATTAATTTATATTTTTAATTTTTTATTAGATATATTTTTTTACCTTGACCTTTACTAAAAAAATATCTAATTTTTTGTTTTCCAAACATTGATAATATTTGAAGAAATTTCTTTATAAAAAAAGTATTTTCAAAATGTAGGCAGGAAGTATCTTTCCTTTTTTTTTTGTAATTTTGATATCAAATTTAATTATTTTAACTAAATTCGTATAATTAAATTGTTTACTATGAAAATAGTTGCAAAAAAAAAATTATTATCAAAATTATTAAAAACATACCGACAAGTACTGATTTTTTTTTTTATCTATTAAAACATTAATTAACAAGATAGAATTGTTTTCCAATGAAAATAAAATATTTCCCAGATAAAAATTTCATATAAAATGATTATTTGAATGAACTGTTCGTAATACGAATTTTAAAATCGAACAGTTAACAATATGAAAGGTAAGTTAGAAGAAAATGATACAAGTTAAATAAAAAGGAATACTGTGATAATTTTTTTTTTTGTGAAAATAAGAAAAAATGAACTGGATTCGGTAAAATTGAACAATTGTGAAATGAAAAATTATATAATAAATTAAAAGTGAATTTCATAAAATTATAAGAAAAAAAAATTAATCAATTAACAAATTATATGGGAACACTTGTGAACATTTTTATCCTTTTTTAAGGTTAAGGACATAATATAAAAAAAATTGGTTGATTATTTATTATTATACGGTATTATGAAATAAAATATTAAATAATATGAAGCATATATTGGAAATAATTAGCTTCTTAAAAAAAATATTTATAAGTGATAAAAATATTTTATTAATATTGATATTTTTAATGTTTTTATAGTTATTATTGGATTGCTCGCTATATTAACATTTGTAACAGCGAAACCAGAATGTAAAAAAGACCAGTTAAAAACGTTATGGCCTGATTACGATAACAAATCATACTTTTACCAATGTATTAGTATTGGCAGACCATATAGACTGCCGTGCTCAAAGAATACATGGTTTTCATTTGATGATCAAGCATGTGTCGAACAGGATGATTGGAAAGAACCACCAAATCCACCAACAAAACCAACAATAAAACCACCAACAAAAGTACCAACAGAACTACCAACAGAACCATCAACAGAAGCATCAACAAAACCATCAACAAAACCAACAACAAAACCACCAACAAAACCAACAACAAAACCACCAACAGAACTACCAACAGAAGCATCAACAATACCATCAACAAAACCAACAACCAAACCACCAACAGTCAAACCACCAACAACGAAATATGATGGTCCACCTACTCCGAAGCCCACTAAACATCCCCTACCACCAACACCTCGTCCAACAGCACCAACAGTTCCCCCAACACCAAACCCGGACCCAAATCCAAAACCGACAGTACCATCACCAGCAGAACCAACACTTAAACCAGATGGGACAAAAAAAGATGATCCAAAAAAGGATGATCCAAAGAAAGATGATCCGAAAAAAGATGATCCGAAAAAGGATGATCCAAAAAAAGATGATCCAAAAAAAGATGATCCAAAGAAAGACGATCCAAAAAAAGATGATCCGAAAAAAGATGATCCAAAGAAAGACGATCCAAAAAAAGATGATCCGAAAAAAGATGATCCAAAAAAAGACGATCCAAAGAAAGACGATTCAAAAATAGATGACGCAAAAAAAGACGATCCGAAAAAAGATGATCCAAAAAAGGATGATCCAAAGAAAGATGATCCGAAAAAGGATGATCCGAAAAAGGATGATCCAAAAAAAGATGATACAAAGAAAGACGATCCAAAAAAAGATGATCCTAAAAAAGATGATACAAAAAAAGACGATCCAAAGAAAGACGATTCAAAAATAGATGACGCAAAAAAAGACGATCCGAAAAAAGAAGATCCTAAAAAAGAAGACCCCAAAAAAGAAGATCCTAAAAAAGAAGATCCTAAAAAAGAAGATCCGAAAAAAGAAGATCCGAAAAAAGAAGATCCAAAAAAAGAAGATCCGAAAAAAGAAGATCCTAAAAAAGAAGATCCTAAAAAAGAAGATCCGAAAAAAGAAGATACTAAAAAAGAAGATCCAAAAAAAGAAGATACAAAAAAAGAGGATCCAAAAAAAGAAGATAGCAAAAAAGAAGATACAATAAAAGAAGATACTAAAAAAGAAGATCCAAAAAAAGAAGATACAAAAAACGAAGATGAAAAGGCAACTGGAAAGAAAGCACTGCTTACCGCCCCGGCATCACCCCAGCCAAATACCCCGAAAGTACCAAAACGTAGAAAATTAAAAATTAAGAATATACCAACAAGAAGCAATATTTAACTGCTCAATTAAATCCAATTTTATATCCTGTTTATGTTGCTACAAAAAAATATATAGGTAGATATAAATGAATGTAGATAATTGCAATTGCAAACTATAAGTTTGCAAAATTTTTATTATTATAAATTTATAGAAAAAAAAAACATAAACTAATAAAATCGAAATAGTATTTTCCTTAAATTATAAATTGTTTTTTTTTTCTGAAAAATTTAATTAATATTTAATTAAATAATGAAAAATTTATATATGTAAATGTATACCTAAAAAATTAATTATTTTATAGAAAATTTATATAATTCGAAAAAATAAAAAATGATTTGAAAAAAAAAATAATATTTAACAGTCCAGATCCTGCCCTCAACTTTACTGAAGTTTGGTTTAAAATAGTGATAATTAAATAAATCATATTTATGCTTACTATTATTCGTAAATAGTATTATCCAAAATTTTGCTACTTGTACTAATTAGGAATTAACGGAAAGGAACATTTTACTACTTATTATAGTTATTAGTCATTACCATAAAAGAAGATGATAAACTATCTCTAAAGATTTATTTATATTTATTTACATATTTCAGTAATTTAGTACATATTTTGATAAAGAGATTTCAGTTTTTAAATAAATAGAAGATTGTTAATTTCATTTAAATAAATTAAATTAACAATCATATTCCAATTCTTGTAACTGTTGAATTATACTACTATGACCGTGAATATACTACCAACAAGTTAAAACTACTACGCCCGTGAATATACTACCAACAAGTTAAAACTACTACGACCGTGAATATACTACCAATATAAATAATGTTTTTAACATTAGGATTGCAATATTTTGTAGGTGAAATACTTCTCCAAAGGACCATTATCTTCTGTTCGTGAGTCATTTTGTTAGCAGATGGTTTCCATTACAATTTTTTCCCTACCTTTAAATTTAACTTACACCAACATCGATGCCTCTTACAGAAGTTTAACTTATTACCTGCTTCACCATAACTTAGTACACTACCACTAAACTGCAGCCGACGTTTGGGTCAAATAATTAGAATTTAATATAAAAAATATTCACTTTTTTTGGTGGTAATTTCTTATAATTGTATATTTCAAATTATTTATAATTTGCTTTTTTTACTAGGTACACTTTTATAAATTTAATTTTTTTTTAAATATATATACATATATGTATATATTTTTACAAACAACAATTTTTCTAATATGATTTTCTCATTTCTAATAATAGTGATAATTGTCGACATTTCTGAAAAAAGACCAAATTTTATTTAATATTTTATGTTTACATTTCTAAATTTTTGCGAATAACATAAATTTTCTCAGGTATAATTTTTTCATTTTCTAGTCTTAAGTTTTGATTATTTTTTGGTTATAATGAAAATAAAGCATTTTTTGAACACAGATTTTAATACTTTAATAGCTTTTAAGGAAATTCATCCATATTAAATAAAATCATAAAATGGAACTTGGTCTTTATTTTTATAACATAGTATAATTAAAATTCATAAGTTAACTTGCAGTTAATCAATAAAAGCATAACTAAAGTAATATTTCCTACGGTCTTTTTTCAATTTTTTTTAAAATATATATACGTAATATATTTATGAATAGTATACAATTTTCTACACAAAAATTAATGTAATACATATAATATGTATGTATAGATATGTTTTTGAACTTTTATATGATATGCATTCGATTTTTTCAGTGTACTTTTTTTTTTTTTAGTTTTGATTTTTCTAAATAAATATTTTATATAATTTTTTTTTACAACTATCACAGTAATATAGATATGTACTACGAACACAAACATTTAACAATAGTTTTTTTTTTAAATTTTTTATGTTTTTTTGTTTAAATAGAATTTAGATATTTAATATTTAACATAAATAACTATATTTATATAATTATTAATAGTGTGTCTGTGTTTTTTTTTTAGATAAATCGAAATCACAAAAAAAGACATAATTAAATCAACAAATAATTTTATTTTTAAAGTGCAATAATATATAATATTTTTTCTAAACATTTTAAATTTTCTATGAATCTTTTAATTATATTTTGGTTGGTAAGACTAAGATCAGTTAGATCTAGATTATAAACTAATATATAAATGAATTAATCTAGATTAAGAGAATTTTACTGATCTTTAAACCTTGTATAAGTTACAATTGATTTTATTAGTTTTTTTTTTTTTAAGTTTTAAATAATTGTTAATATTAAATTATATATCTAAATAATCTCTAAATAATTGTCGATAGTATGGTTTAAACATTTAAATAATTATTTAACTAATTAAATTAATAATTATTTAAGTTAATTAATTAAAATTATTATACATATATTTTTTTATTACAAAACATAACTATATTTATGATTAATAGAAATTAAATTGAAATAGATAACATGCCATTTAAATATATAATCAACTATTTATAGAATTTTTTTACCAACAAATTTATATATATATTTTTTTTTTTTACAATAAAACATATTTTTCATTTTAATAATTATTTTTATAAACATTTAATTACAATCTAATGGACAAGAAATACTGTGCGGGCTTTATAAAATAAAATATTTATATTTTAAATAATTTTTCGAATTCAATAAAAGCTAAAAATGTCCATTTGTTTTAATTAAATAATTTAATAATTTAAGTGAATATTTGAAAATTTAGTAAATATAATAAGACGTAACTTAAAAAAAAAAAATTTTTTAATTAAAGATTCGATTAGTTTCTTGGCAAGGATAGTGTTTGTAAATTTAATTATAAATTATAGTCGGCTGAGTTCTTAAATAATTATTAAGTTCGAAATTATTAAGTCAAGAAATGCGTAAACTTTAAATTAAAATTGTGAAATTCTTAAAAGTTTCAAAAATTGAAAGATAAAACCATTTAAGTAGGTACTTGAAAATATTGTAAATATCAGAGGTAAATTGTTTTTCCAAAAAAAAAAAAAGTTTAATTAAAGAATTGATTAATTTCCAGGTAAGATAAAGTATTAAAAATAATTATAAATTCTAGTCCGACTGAATTCTTAAATAACTATAACCAAAAATTGATTAAAATAACTAGTATCTATAAATTTTTAAAAATTTCTGTTTTAAAAATTTAAAGATACTAATTTAATTAAAAATAGCAAATTAAAATTTAATGATAAAGTTAATTAAATAAATCAATAACAGAGAAAAATGTTTTATTAAAAATAATAAATAAATTCACTAGCAAGACTTGTTTGTTTGTTTTTTTTTGGTTATAATTAATTACTTTATAATTTTTCTTTTTTAAATATTGATTTTTGTCACAACATTAATTATTAATTTTCTATTTAATGATGATATAACATGTTTTAAAATACATTCATTTTAACAAAAATTTATTTGAAAATTAACATTTCTAAAATATATCTGTTTAAAATTAAGTTCACTAAAATTTATATATTTATATTTAAAAAGCATTTATATATATATATATATTATTGCTAGTACACGCTTTTAATATATGTTTAATTTTAATATATTTTCCACCAAAACAATTTCTAATAACATTTAACAATTATTTTCTTTTAAATATATATGTAGTTTTAAAATTTAAATAGATTTCATAGTTGAATAATTTTATAATGATATTTTAATTTTGTAAAATACTGTGCTATTTAATGAAACAAGTCTTTTTGTATAATAATTGGCTATAATTGTATGTATATAAATTTTTATTGAATTTATATCTTATACTTTGCATAAATATATATATATATAATATATGTATAAATAAAGAAATAATAATATTATTGTTTTTCAAAATTTGCTTATTAAATAATTTTACATTTACATATAGGTATACAACTAATTTTTTACTGTATATTATAATGATATGTTTTTTTTTCAGATTTTCATTAAAATTTATGTATATTGTTGTAATTATTTTTTTTTTCAAGGCATTGTGTATAATAGTGTGCTTTGGCTTTATAATTATCTAATCCTAATGATATGTTTGCATTGTCATTAAAACAAAAACCAACAAAAAAACAATAATTAATTTTCCAATAAATCTTTCATAATATCTAATGAATCTTGTAAAGATTTTGCATATCTTGATGCACTAGTATCTTCGCATGAATAAAATGCTGAAACACAAAAAACAATTTCATTTGGATGTGGATTATATGAGCAACCATATCCTTTTGGTGTAACTGGTCCATAGCCCATAAAACTGTCTGTACTGCATGCAACCTGTATACATATTTTATTCATTAAAGATAAATTTTTTAAAAAAAAGTTATAATTTTTAATCATTAAAAGTTAATAAAAAATTATTATATATATCCATATTAATCATGCAAATAAATTTATTATGAAAAAATATAAACATAAAAAACATTATAAAATTTTTATTCAGGCAAAATTGAACTTACTTTATCGTTATTATTTTTTTTTTTGTTCAATAATTTTCCAATTATATTGAAGTGCATATCAAAAAAATTTGCTTTTTGTGCATATATTGCTGTTTAATAAATTGCAACTATATTACAAAAAAAATATTTGTGCAAGTGCATTTGTGTATGATTTTTTTTTTGTTTGCTGGGTTTTTGGATAAAATTCTTAAAATACAACAAAATATACCTGACTTGTTGATAATAAAAAACAATTTGCAATACTGTAAGTTTCATCATTAAATAAGTCATGAACAGCACCAGTTTGTTCACGACTAGCTTCACGTAAACCCAATAATGGTATATCAATTCCATTACCTAAAATATTTTGTACCATTACTTCAGTTTGACGAGCAACAGCACAACGGAACAATTCACGTAAATGATCTCTCTGTTGAAAAATTACAATGAATTAACAAAAAATCTTCAAATTATTATGTTTATTATAATTTTTTAATAAATTTACACTGTAAATGCTGAATTTAACTTTTTTCGAATCATCATGTTTTTCATTTTCTTCTTCACGATCACTTTCAAGCGGAACATTAGCTCCTTCACCTTGGCACATTGCTTTTGCCCATTCAAGTGCTTCAGTGCTTGCTGATCGTATACAATCAACACGACCCTAAATATAAAAATATATATATAATGAAAGCAAAGTATTAGAACACATGTAATTATTTTACCAAAAGAAATCTACGAGTTGATGCACTTTCATATGTAGTCACAAGGAAACCATAAAGTCTGTAAAGCATTTAAAATTTTGATTGAAAATCATTAACTATTGAATTAAATATATTTTTTCTTACTTAAAATATGCTAATTGCAATGATAATTGAATATAAACATCTGGACTGCATTGACAAGATTTTATAAAAGATTTTCCATATCCTTTGTAACGATATACATAAAAATCTAAATCATCAATTCGCCTAAAATATTAAATATAACTAAACAAAAGACCCTAACAGAAAAAAAACAAAATATTACTTATCAACAGTTTTACGTGCCTCAACAAATCTTTTCCTTATTTCCGGTGCTATTACCCATTCTAAACGTTCTGGTGGTGGTAAGTGATGTTGTGGTACACCCTCATCATCATTATTCATAGTTAAAATTTTACCATAAATTTTCTCTAATAATTGTACAACGGCAATTCCTTCAGATGGTGAATGTTCATAGCATAAACCCCAAGTACCATCATTACAAATAATTATTTGCATTGTTTTATCAAACCAACGATTTCCGGTATTATATTCAGTACCTCCACCATGTACCATTTCATGAGCCATATTTGATTCGTCACGGTTACCAACTTTATGTACAGGTGGTGTAGCACCACTAAAACCTCTAGCATTAAATGTAGCTGGTATTGGTTCATCCATACACATAACAATTAATGCCTGTTCAATTAATTCAATATTTCTTTGGTTTGAATCTTCTAATAAAAGTAATTCACGATCACGTGCCCATAAGCTACGTGGTTCTGCTGTTAAATAACCAACAGGTGGTGGTTTTACTGGTACACATGGTGCATCACTTAATACAAATAAAATTTGTGATGCTATTTCATCTTCAGTTAATTTACCACGATCACTTGCTTTTAATGGAACACAATACATTTGATTACGGCAAATCACAATAATATGTTGATCTTCTTGAACTTTTGGTGGTAAAAATTGCGAGTCTCGTTCAATACCAGGACGTCGACATGAACCTAAAAGACGATAATATTGAGCCATACAGAGTGGTTGATTTTTGTCACGAGAAGCTGCACGTTCTTGAGGAAGATTATTACTTGAAGAAAAAAAATAGACACAAATTATTGAGAATCAAATTGTAATCATTCACATTTTTATAGTATACCTTTCAAGCATTTCTTTGTGCAACATAATACCGTCAATAATACGTGCTGCAAATCGTGCCACGTCATGAACTGTAGTGAATTTTCTTGGTGGAAAAACCATACCAGGATTTGAGTTAATAGGTAAAGCTAAACGAACATCCATGTACATGTCATTCAACCAGTAATGGTATGCCTTTAAATAGAATTTTTGTTTTCAGTTAAAAATAAATTATGGTGTTAGATAAGGTTAATATTAATATAAAATATAAATACAGTTTGAATCAATATTTTTTACCCAATTATCCTCAGTTTCACGTTTATCGATAAGATATTGCTGCAGTCTAGGTCCTAAGCCATTTGGAGCTGTAAATTGTTTGATAATATTCTTAGTACGTTCAAGTTGTTGGGAGGTTACAATTGGTTCTAAAACTCTAACATATTCAGCCATAGTTTGTTCTAATGGTGGTACTGGTACCTTCGGTAATGACTGAAATAATAATTATTTATTTAAAATTATATATTTAATCTAAATTATTAAAAGATCTTTTTGTTAGTATATGTATTTCTATTAAAACAAAATTATTTTCTTAAAACTATAAAACTAATTTTATCAAATAGCAAAATACCATTTTTAATAAGAATTGAAAAATAAAATAGCCTTATAATATTCAGAAAATTGTGTAATAACATAAATTTAATAATTGTAATAAAAAAGTTCTATATTCGAAGAAAGTGTGGCGTTTCGAAAAAGAATATACGTTCGGAATATACGGAGTAAATACAAGAACAAGGAAGATAAGGAATAAAATAGATGGAATAAACTGAAGTCGAGGTTTATTGCCATTATTCTTATTGCAGTTGCTACTCTGTTCGAAGCATCAATAAATTCTCTTTGGAGGCATTAGATGTTGATATAACCAGCGTATAGAGGACCACCAGCGTATAGAGATACAGATTAATAAGAAGATCTTAATTCTATAAATATGATCCTAAGATACACTTTTTATAATATTCACAATGCATCAGAGAAAACACCTGTGTTGATTGAAACTATATTGAGGTTTTATATAACCTTATTTATTTATTTATATTAGACTTGTTGTTTAGTTTATGATTGTAATTTTAATCTAATTATAAATAAGCTAATTATAAATTGTGAATTTTTATTTAAATTTGTATAATTGTAATTACTTTGAACTTGTGTATTGTTTCATTACAAATTCCTAAGGAAATGAAAAATAATTTGAAAAGAAAACAATAATACTTTTGTGATATTATTAAGGGGTTGGCACAATACGAAAAACAAATGTTCATATTATAGAACAAGGTGAGCAATTCTATTTTTATTGCTACTGTAAGGAAAATTTTTAATTTCATTCCCCCAATTTCTGTTTCAAAAATTCTGAACCAAATAAAATAAGTCGTAAGCATCTATTTTTTTCTTGTGTTTGATGAAAGGACATGGAAAGGAGTGTCACAAAACTCAAGTTCTTTTCATTTCGGTTTTTCCCTTGGTATTTTAGCACAATGGTATTTTCATGTTAAAAAATATTATTGTTATGTAGATTTGCTTTTTTTATTGTTATGATAAATTTCGGATGTCCTCAATGTCAAGTTTTTTTTTATCAAAAAAACTTAAATTTTCTGTTCTCTTGGGGTTTACACACAACTGATAAAAAAAAAATAGTAAATTAAAGCAATATGAATAAGATTGAAAAACAACTAAATTATTTTTCATAAAAGTTTTGACAATATAACTGAACGATATTTTTTCAAAGATCATTTTTGTTATCTTTATATATTTTGCTATTTGTATAATATAGGAAGTAAGAAATATTTACAAAAGTAAGTAAAATTGTGTAGTCATAGAGATTAAATTCACAATTATAACAGAACACCTTTAAATTCTCATAATATTTAGATATTAAAGTGAATTTTCGTATATGAAGAAAGATATTTATAAATTTTAAAACTTAATTTAATTTATTTAAATAGAATTTGTGGAAACTTAAAAAAAAATTTAATATAAAGACAAAATATAGTGTAAATTTAATTAAAACTCTTTTACTAATTGAATATATTTCATATTTTGTCATATCATTCAAAATAATAATATAATTGTCAATTTTGCAATAATATTAATTACCAACAAATTAAATTGAAAAGAAAAATGATTACATTAAATTATCATAGTTCCATATACAACATACATACGTAATATTTTTAATTATGATAATTTTTGAAGTTCTGTTCAATTTCAATATTCTATTATAATTAAATAGGATTTCTGTCAAAACAAAACTGTTGTAATTATTCTAATTCTATTGCAATTGAAATATTTAAATATAATTATAATTTTTATTAATTACATTAATTACTAAATTTGTTGTCTGTTTGAATGAAAAAGGATTAATTACAAATATTTATGAAATTTTTGTAATGAAATTAGATATTAAATTTCATTTTTTTTTTAAAATTAAATTTCATAATTTATATAGTATTTCCCTGTAAATATATACCCTAAAATTTACTTTTTCTTTTAATATAAATATATTTAAATGAGGTAAATTTTCCCAAAATAATATATTAATTTATTTGCAATAATTAGAAATATAAATAAAAAATTCCGTCGTAATGATTTAAAATCAAGGATCAAGAAATTTGAAATAATAAAATAAAGCATCAGATCTTGACATCAACTTCTAAACATATTTATTTACCAAAAGATATTCTAAAGTAGATACTATAAAAATAGGATTTAGATGAAAATTGTATTTAATAAGAATCAAAATTTAAAGATACATAAAATAGTTAAAATACATTGAAGAAGACATTTATCAATAAGAAATGTTTTATTTATTTATGCTTCCCTTTTTTACACAGAGAAAAAAAAATGGAACTTTCTATTATTTGAAATAAAAATTATCCCATCAATGTAACCCCATGTTTTCATATATATATATTTTTTTTATCCATATAAGAATACCACACCAGGCACAAATGAAAATAGAAATTACCTTTTTTTTTCTTTATATTTACCCTATTTTTCTTTATTCTTGGAGGGGGTAGGGGTAATTTTTTTCTAGTTCATTTTTCTATTATATATTACAACTCTACAAACAAATGTTTTATTTATTTATTTTTTTTTGTTGTATCTCATACAGTCGTATATGTATTGAATTTTTGTTGTGTTTTTTTCGTCCTTTGGGATTTGATAGAATTGTCTCGACAACCCCCAAAAATTTACAATGTTATATACATATTTTTTATAACTATATGTTTGATCATTACATATATATATATATATATCTTATTTGTTTTTGAACAGGAGATAGAAAAACTTAACAGGGATAAGTTTACCTTTTTGTTGAAGCTTTTCGTTATTGTATTAGTGTTAAACATTTACGTTGTTTTTTTTTTCCTTTAAATAGGCGAAAACATTTTCAATTTCCCAAGAGAATCAGATATACAAAAGAAGTAAAAGAAACACATTTTGAATGAAAATATACAAAAAAAAAAAAAGAAATAAATAAATAAAAAAGGCAAAGCATATAACAAGTTTTTATATCCTGAATAAAACCTTGAGAAGTGATAATGTTATGTAGAATAACTTGGGGTTAAATTTTTTTTAGAAGTTATGCTATTTTGTAAGAATTCTAAAAAATAGATAGAATATAAAGCTGATCTTAAAAAGAAATTGAATCATTAAACATTTTCACTTATATAAAAGAAATCCATTTTTACCTTAAAAATAACCATAATTTTACCGCCAAACCCTTTTATTTATATTTTATGGAATAATTCTTAAAGTTAAAATATTTTTTATTTTCTCAACAAATAAATGTAATTTTTAAAATGTATATAATTTTTTATCAAAAAAAATATATTAAATATATTTATTTCTTATCAGTTAATTTAACAAATAAATGATGTCAATTTATTGCTAGCAAAACAACAAGAGAAAAAATTTATTAAATCATTTTTTATTTTTATACTTACAGTAGGAAATCCAAATTCGTCTGTATCTTGTGATCCACTTGTAGAAAGCCATTTCTTTTGTAATGAAATTATTGAATCCTTCCATCCTAGAAGAAACAAAATAAAATATAATATATTTTTTTTATTTACGATAACAAAAAAAAACGGAAGAAAATTATATTAATTTTGTGGTCTACTAATATATTGTTCATTTAGGGTTTTTCTTTGGATTGGACAGACATGTAGTTCCGTTTTGTATACAAAAAAAAATGATAGAAATAAATTTTGCAATAGTGAATCAATTTGGTGTTATTTTAGATTCTAATATGTATTTGATGTAACCGTTATTATATATGCACACAAATCATGGATTTAGTTGCGGACAATTTAAGATACTTTATAATAGAAATAAATTCATGACTTCAATTTTCTTTCTTAATATAATCAAAATCATTATTTCTATTTTGAATTAGCATATGTGATGATATTTAGTATTTAAACCAATTTCGTATTTGAATGAATCTCATTATTATTGAGGTTAACGTATCGGCCAGGGATATTTTATGTGAATGTAAAGGTATAGTTTAAAACACAATTCGATCAAATCTTCTGAAAACGTAAGGATATCGTTATAATTTCCTACTCACTTAAGAACAACTAATATTTTATTAAAAATCTATAGGTTCGCTGATGACCAATTATGGCCACAATGGTTTATGGGATTATAATCAATATAATACGAAAACGTGAAGTGGCAAAATTATATTTTTACGTGAGTTTTTTTTACACCAAAAAATTATTTTAATATCTTTAAAAAACTTTTATAAAAAATAATATTAATCATAAAATCAAAAATATTTATGTTAAAGTTGTAATTATTAATATTTCGATGAATTTTCTTATTCACAATAAAATATCTTTTTTTTAATGAGACCATATGTTTTAAGCATATGGATAAAAAAATAATTACACATAGTCTAGTTAAAGCGTTTGAAATCACGTCAAAAACATAAAAAGGCCCACCTGCAGGGGTAAAAAAAAACTTTCCTTTTTTATTTATTTTTTTCTTGGTTAGAATTAAATATCAACCGAATAAGACCAGCAGTAAAGATTAATACACCCACAAAGATTTCACAGTTTCACTGTTTTGGAATATAATTCAACCCTTGAAATATGTTTTTAGTAAATCGTTCTGGTTTAATATAGAAACCCCGTAGGGACTTAGATATTTAGATTTTTATTTTTGTAAAAGAAGAAGAGTGAGGTGTGTTTTTTTTTGTTATAGCGTTTGTTTACTTAAATAATTTTGGATAAAAATAAAATTATAAAAGTTTAATGAAGATAAAAATTTAGTAATTTTCATAAAATTAGGGAGTTTGAGAATATTTTCTAAGTTTTTATAAGAAGAATATGAAAATAATAATTTTCATTTTTTTATTGGTATAAACATTTTTTTTTTTTAATTAAATATTATTTATTTTAACTTTTTTGTTAAAAAAGTTAGTCTTTTACGAAATAATTATTCGTTTTGTTTTGAGCATACCAAGCAATTTCTTATTATTTCAAAAATAATTAATTAAACAAAATTAGCTAAAATCTAGAGAATTTATTTTTGTTGTTTAAAAGACATTGACATAATGAATAAAAAAACATCTACTAATATTGTCTTAAAAATAAATTTCATATTTTTAGTTAGAAAATTTTCGAAATACTCATTAAAAACTTTTCCCATAAAACTTTTGGAAATTTTTACAAAACTATGATTATGTACTATATGCTAAAATGAGCATATAATCTATAAATGTAACTTTAATAAAAATATTTTTTAATGTGCCAATATTTGTTGCACTCACCTCAATATTTTAATTTTTATAAATATATATTTTCCTCATAGTATTTGTTAAATATTAAAAATTGGGGATTCTACTAAGGTAAAAGAGTGCCAACTATTTAACAAGGGTGATGTATGGTAAACTTTTATAATAAAAGGGATTGGTACTCTTAGTAGTCTAGAATTTATATTAAAAAAATAAATGTATGGGGTAGTGAATACAAATAATAAAATTAACAAAGTGTTGTAAGCCTAGGCTTAGAGTTTTCGTTCAGGTCAATATTAGCTTTGTTATAACAAGTAGCAGAAGCTTGTAACTAAGGGGGTAAAAATAATGTATAAAACCACATTATTTTACCCTCAAATAGACAACCAATATAAATTTCATTATCAACTTTTTACTCAGTTGAGTATAGTGTCACGTGCAATATTCTTGTTTGGATAAAAAAAAAACAAGCTTCTTAAATATTTTTTTATTTATAATTTAAATTTATGTGTATTTTTGTGAATATTTAATAATATAATTTTGAGACTGGCATATTTTGTAAGTTTTCGAGAAAAAATAATTGGTACAACACAAGTAATTTTGTGTCAATTTCCCACTAAATACTTTCTGGAAAAGACTTTCTGGATTCATTACATTTTTTAGGAAAAGGAAATTGTATATAGACCAACAAAAATGTTTTTTTGGTATTTTTTTTTTAAATAACAGAAATACGAAGATTTATAAATAAAAAAAGGCAACCTTAAACCAAAAATAAAACCAAATGGTTTTATTTTTATTTTCTACAATTGTTTTCCCTTTTTATAAAGATAATATTTACCATTGTATTTCTTAATTTTCCTTTTCCTTTTCGATTTTTCTTTAACATTTTCTAGAAAAATAAATAAATTGTACACAATTTTGAAGCATATTCATCTAGTAAAGACAAGCTTTGTTAGTAGGATTATCGAAATGTTTTATGCTATTGTAAAATTTTTGTTAGATATTTCTCTATTTAAACCTCAATTGATTAAATTTTTTCCGAAAAAAATTATTCTGACCGATAGAATGATTTGATGGCATTTTGCTGTATTCACTATTTCAGAAAAAAAAAAAATATTTTAAATGAATATTAGGTTTTATGATGAGTGTGCTTGTACAAAGAACAATGACATGACTTTATGTAATCGAAATGTAAAAAAATAAAATATTACAGAATATATTTTATTTTTTTTTACATTTAAAGTTTTGTAAAAACTTATGCTATTTTTTAGATTAAGGAACAGAGAAAAAAAACGGAAATATTTTTGTTACTATATTTCTTATCTATATTAATGTTAATTCATTTTTTATGTGTTTCGATAAGAAATTCTTTTTTTTATTTTGTTATAAGTACTTCGATAAAATTCTTTTACAAATTTGCACATTAAAAATGAAAATTATATTGTAATAAATAAATATATTAGTAAGACATATAAAGTCTATTATAGTATTTTCCTGTTCGAGACCAGTATCAGACACCAAAAACAAAATATTGTTGTACAGGTATAAAAGTCGTTTTTGATCAAAATCTTATCTTTTTTGTATGAACTTGTATCATGTATATTTTTTAAGATTATTTTGAAGGAAAGATATCTAACCATATTAGTAACAACAGTGCTGTAGTCGTAAACTTTTTATTTATGCTGGTCACTTTTTAATTAGAACTAAAAAAGTGTAGAATTATATTGCAAATTATAAGGCACATAAAATGGTATTTTAGAATTAAAAAATTGTCGGCATATTTGGCTCTGTGGTGCATCAACCAATACTTTACATATTCGTCAGACCTCCAGATACTCAAGAACATAAAATATTTTACATGATTGTTAAATGAATATTTGTTAATTACAGTTCATTTCATTTCATTTATATCCCGTTTCATATACCTGTCAAAATATAATAATTGACTTACGCACAAAGTACAACGAACTTAACCATTTCGATAACGATTGCAATATTTTGTACAAATACTATTCTTATTATTAAAAGAAAGATTTATTTTTTAATAAATTTATCCGGCTGCCGGTTCAAAACACTGGTTTAAAAGTTCCAGTCGGAAGGAAGCAGCCATACCAATGAGTAATAAGATTGTAGTATAAATATAACATTGAAAAGAAAAAATAATTGAAACACAATTAGACAAACTAATGTTGTATATAAATGTGCGAAATTTTGATAAGGACTAGTGAGCAAAAAATAATTGAACTTATGCGATTTCCGTTTGTATAGGAATTGCTTAATTTTTTTTAATATATTGTGATTAAAATTGCTATATCTTTGTGCGTCATAGAAAGGATTATAGATATGGTATTATTTTGAAAATATGATAATAATTGTCAATTCAACTTATATTTATTGTAAAAAAGATATGTTATCAATGTCATATTTGTTGCGTATGTTATTTTATTTTGTAATTTTAATTAAATTTGGCTAATCACTTGAGATTTTATTTTATATTTTTAAAAAATTTATTAATATTATCTTCTATAGATCCTAAAAAAAGTTATTACATCAACGATTTTCGAAAGCAATCAGTCGTAATTAATCAGGTATTTTTTACCAATAAATATTTTTCATTTAAAAGATTAATGATTCACTAATAAATTTTGTACAAACTTTTATTAATCATAAATATTAACCAATATTTATACACAAACTTATTTTTAAAATTTAGTTCTTGAGATTGATTTACAGTGAAGCAATTGCAAATAAAATTGCTTTTTAATTTTGGGTTTTTAACACAGTGACAAATCTCAAAATTCTTTTGTTAACGTTATGGTACCAGTAATAAAAATATAGAATTACTAGTTCTAGACTAACCGTCCTAGTATGGGTTACTGAAGAACCAACTGAATGTTGATTTTAAAGTTCTTGCCAAATAAATTTTTAAGTTCTTCTAATTATTTTATTTATTAAAACAAAATATTTCGACAATTTATTTCCACCGAGTATAAAATATGCCTGGGATTATATTATAAAGCAGTTATTTTAGTATGCTTGTGCTCTCATGTTTGAAATAACTGAATAAATTTATTTTACTTTAAAAAAATTATTTTACTTTTAAATAAAATATTCAAAATAAAAATCAATCCCAAATCTCTTAGGAATTTTCAATGAGGATTCATAAAAGTGCCTGATAACAAAACCCGGGGAAATTTTTTTTTGTTTTTTTCCATATTTAAAACAAATATTTAAATTAATTTTGCAATTTCTTGAATCTGTATTGGTATATAAAAACAGTCAAAAAGTTATCATTTTTTATATTTATAACTTTTAATTGAATTTTTTATGTAATTATAATGCAATCAAATTTTTTTTCCCCAAAATAAAAAAAAAGTGCTTAATTTGGTATAATTATTTCAAAATATTTGTTCATTTCGTTAATAAAAAATAAATATACAAATTTTTGTGTTGTTGTTCGAAAAACCAAATAAATAATCAAAGGAAATTATTTTGAGGGTTGTATAAATTGTTAAATATTATGTACCTGTAACCTCAATTCACCTAAATTTCTTAGAATACATTTCATTTTGAGTTTCTATTAAATTTTTTGCAAAATGTTTTAATCATATTTCGTAAATAATAAACAAGATGTCGGGAAGAAGAGTCAAAATTAGATAATAAAAACTCCCCTAAATACAAAGATGAAAGTATTTTCAGGAATCAAATGAAATTTTTGAATATATATTTTTAGTAATGTGCATAAGTAATCAGTTTCATCATTATTATGATGTTTGTTTAAAGAGTGCGAATTTTTCAATAATTTTCTATGCCATAGTATACCAGAAATAAAACTGATACATTGGAAACTAATTCATTTTAGTATGCATATATACTGTGTATCTTGTCTTTAAATATTAAATAAGCTTACAACACCAATAACATTATTTATGTTTGTTTGGTTGTTTATTTTGGGGTTATACATTTTCTTTTAGAATCCTTATTTTCAAAGGATTTTAGCGGATACGACACATTTTATCTTAATAAATAATTCCTGATGTTTTTACGGAAAATCTTCCATTTAAAATATTTTTTTTTGTTAAGTTTTTCTTTAATGGAAAAAATTTCCATTATAAAAACTATAAAGATAGATTATAAAAGATAGTATGAGATATGCCGTGTATAAATGGACGTCTGGCAGGACAATTAAGATTAAAAATAAAACGGAATTTCTTAATTACTTAATTTGACTATCCTTATTCATTGTAATTGTCGGTTCTCTTATTAGACTATTGTTATATACTTTAATACGACATTATATTTTAATATTTTTTTTGTTGCGTATAGATGGTGATAATGATAAGGCAGTGTATGAAGGGTTTCACCAAAAAATTACAGACACGTGACTTTATTGTTAAATTGCCCTCATCATTTTGGTAACATAAAAAAAAATAAGAAAAATTATGAAATATGTTTATTATGTCTAATAAATTTTATTGGATTTTTTGTTTTGTTATAATATTGTTTAAATTACTTTATTACCCTTAATGTGCCCCCAATAATATCAATCATTCTTTTCTCATTTACTTGAAATTACCACAAAAAGAATACTTTTCGAATAAAACTATTTATTCAAAAGAAAAGAAAATCAGTTTATTATGGTAAATTGTTAAATTAAGGGTAAATATTTTGGTGTAAGGGTATATTTTGGGAAATAATATCATTTTAATTAATTAAAAAATAACCAAAAATATTTTATTAATACTAGTTAAAAAAAAATTTATAATTGCCTAAATATATGCAATGAAATTAAATATGGAATTTTTTGAATAATAATTTTTCGAATTTTTTTCGAAAATAGTAAAACTTTTAGCAAAAAAAAAAATTAAAATTGCCTAAATATATGCAATGAAATTAAAAATGGAATTTTTTGAATAATAATTTTTCGAATTTTTTTTCCATTTATTAGAAGAAATTGTTTGATTTATAATTTTTTCTTTTAAATCAACGCATTAATTATTTTAATTTAGATATTAATTTATTTGTATCTTTCTCACAATTCTCCCCAATTTGTTGTGTGATAAAAATTTGTCCATCCGAAGAGGATTAGCTAATGAGATCATGTTTATTTTCAATGATATATATATAAAAGATATAACATTTACAATGAATTCTATCTCCTAAACATTATCAGACATGCGTCCATTATTATTATCATCCCCCTTTTTGGAAATTTAAGAATAAACAAGAAAAATAAAACCTTTTTACCTTGTGTAGACTTTGAATTTAATTCAACTTTTGTTGTTGTTATATAAAAGACCGGACGTGATGCTATTGCAGATTATATCCGTTTTATCTCTCCCTTGATTACATATCACACATGTATATATATATATTCACATATTATTTGTAGAAATGTTAGTGAATTCTTTAAAATTATTTATTACCCAAGGGAAAAATTACAATTAGATTTTATTTCTGGGTAGAATATATAAAATCATATATGGAAAAGATTGTAATTGACATCAGTGTAAAGGAAATTGTTGGTTCAATAAAATAATTTTTAAAATAAAATTTTTCATACTCACAATTTATTTATACAGTTACTCAAAACTTTGTGCTAATATAAAATTTTAAACCACTGCAAAATTTTCTAGAGAATACTAAAAAAAAAACTTTATAAACTTTTTAAACTTTATTATGATATCTTGTTAACAAATTACGAAATTTTCCATTCCATGAAATAACTTTATTCTACGTATTAAATAAAATATAATAAGGATATAAATAAAATAGTAGACTTTTTCGTATATATGTACTTTATTCTAACATATTTAATCTGAAATCCCAAGAGATGACCTTTATTTTAAAAGTTTTTAACAACTTTAAAGAAATTTAATGTGCGGACTTTAAAATAGTTTTTATGTATAAACTTTTTATTGATAAAAAAAATATTCAGATAGTGTTGTTAATATATTTGTGGATATTTAAAAATAATTTTATAAATTCAGTCAGATATAAATTCATTCGATTTTAATATATAATTGGGTTAAACTTTTGGTTTTTTTTTTTATATATATTTTTACCATTTATCTTGTAATATTAAGTAAATCACGAAATTGTGAACACATTTAAAATCTGAAAAATTCCTTTCTTAATTCTAACAACGAAAAACTCTTAAGAATTTCAACTGACTTAATTTATTTTCAAAATTTTCATCACCCTCTGTAGAATTCAGTTTGTTATTTAACATTGTTAAATGAAAAATGTTTTTGGTTTTCGATTTAGTTAATACCAGTAAAATGTTTTATCTTTATTTTGGTTGTTGTCTTCTACTTTTTTTTTTGGTATTTTTAAGGGATTTGTTTTTCTTTTTACAAGTCTATTAGTATTTAATATGCGTTTTTACTACAATTTCTTTCATATAAAAAAAAGTTTAAGGGGTTGGTTGGTATTTCAAAGAACGACCCTTAAAAATATTTCTGTTGTCATTAAAAGTAAAATTTATACAATTTTAAATTTAGTGATTGACTATTAAATGACTTGGATTTATTGGTATTTAAATTAGATTTGTATACATTTCACTATGGGGATTTATTCTCATCTTTGAATCGTTCCTGGAGAATTCTAAAATATTTATAGAAACGATATTATGATTTATTATTTTTTCATTTCATAAATTTTAATTGTTATTCTTAGAAGGTTAACGTTACTAAGGACATTTCATTTATACTTTTGCCGCAACAAAGTAACTGGCAGAAAAGTATTCAAGTACAAATTTTTAAATGATTTTTTTCGGAAATATTATTGAATTACTCAACATGGATGAAATAAGCATTGATGAAATAAATTTTAAGTTTACTGAATTATGGTTTATTCATTACGTGCCAGATATATAATTATAAGAACTATTGGAATAAGCATGATTAACTAAAATTATTTCAATTACTATGATTATTCATTATCACCTAAATATATGCAATAAATTTTCTAACTAAATAAATCACCTTTCTTTTTTTATTCAAAAAAAAATCCTGTTTCATTTGTATTTAAAACTCGTGCGCATACATAATAAAAAATTTATAAGAAATTAAAGTTCATACATAAAAATCCTACATTAAAATACGAAATTCACCCTCGTAAATATTTTCTTAAAATAATTTCCTTAATAAAAAAAAAATGAAATAAATAAAATGTTTACCAACTGCTGTTTCGTTTTTTGGTAGTAAATATTTATTATTATATAACATAGTAAGCACAGGTCCTTTAATATCCTTGTTATAATATTTTCTGGTACTACAAAGTACTAATCTGAAATCATACAAACACAATAACCGAAACGAATGGATTAGTGGAACGAGTCTGTGCCACCCTAACAAAATAATAACAACAGAAAAAAACTAAATAATAATGACGACAACAATAGGGTTGGGGGCAGGCCAGGACATCATTTTAACAATTTATTTAACAGTGCGAAGGATATTCGCGTGCAGAATTTAAGTAAATATTATCCGTTTTATATTTTGAAAAAAAAAAAAAAATGATTATTATTAACACATTTTATTTTCGGGGAAAAGATTAGGAAATTTTCTGTACAATAAAAATAAAATATATTTTGTAATAAAAATATTTTTTGGGGATTACAATATTAAGTTTATATTTGGAAAAGTGTAGTGTAAATAAATGATAATAAATGTGCTAAAAGAAATCTTCAATCACCTTCAATTTTTTAAAAGAATAAAGTTTAGGAAATGTTCCAAAAATATTTGATTTAAATTATTTCATAAAACTTGTTAAAATTTCAGATTAAATTGGTTTTTTAATTCTATTTAATTTATAGGGAAATTTAGGATTCGTTTTATTAGACAACATAGACAACTTGCCAATATATATTGGCTATTGCCAATGTATTTGTCGCAAAAGATCTTCTTTTACTTTAAAAAATGCGGAAACTGCTGTTACTGCTAATAAATTTCTTTTGGTGCAAATTAATTGCGATTATGATTATTTTGCTTTCAAATTGCCTCAACCGTATTATTATTAAAAGTAATAGTAACCGTATTACTTTTACAGACAATTTTATTATTGATACTTTATATTTAAAACTGAAATCAACGTGGCTCAGTTGTACTGAGCCCAGTATCTACTATACATAGAACACACTACCCCGAAGTCATCATCAGTCATTAAAAGAAAGGCTATGTATATTATTTTGTTAATTTCCCTTAAACGAATATCCAATCAGGACAAATGGAATTTTCATTTATTGCAAACTAACTCTTTACTACATTTACTACAAATGTTTGAAAAGATTACGTGAAATAAATTTAATAAAAGATTCTTTTGAAAAGTTCTTTTAAATTACGTTGCTTGAAAATAGGGTGCGCTTACTGCTAATAAATCTCCGTTTCGTATTTTTAGATATTTTTTAACAGTGTGCTCTGGTGTGAAAAATTTTGTATAAAAATAGAACACTTTTAAAACCTAAATAATTTAAATTTATAGCGAACTAATTGACCCTTTCTTGTACTTAAAATATCTTAATGAAATATCAGATTTCTCAAAATTTATTCAGTTAAATTATACTGATTTCATTAAAATTTTCTTAAAAATTCAGTAAATTAAAGAAAATTTCAAATTGGTTAACAATTATAGTTTAATAGTTTATATAGCATCATACATTTTGGTTTAATATAACATCAGGTTTCATTCTTTCATAATATAATTAGATTAATTTTCTTAGGTAATTTTTTTTTTTAAATTAATTTTATTTTACCGATGGTTTGACGTTATTTCAGCTTTTTAAGTTTTTTTTTTTAATACATAATTTTTTACTTTTACATAATTTTTACATAATTTTTTTATCATTCATTTTTAAACACAGAAACTTATTTTAGCTTGTTTAAAATATTAAACTTTTTTCTTCAGAACAATTTTAATATGTTTTTTTTTTGTTGCTTTAATTTCATATGGTTTTTAATTTTTTTGGTTATTAATTCAAAAAGGTAACATTTAATTAATAATATTTTTGTTTATAATTTTTAATTTATATATAGAACTTTTGTTTAAATAACTTTTATCTTAATTTATAATTCAAAACCTGGGGATTATAAATAAAACAAAAAAAAAAAAAAAAATATGTTTAAGTATTTATATAACCTGCAATTATATAACATTCAAAAAGTCTACATTATTTATGTTCACATTAAAAGTTTATCTTTTTTAATTATTATTTTAATTTATTTATATAATTGGTCTGTATTTTTAATTTTTTGGAACGTGAAACACAAATGTAATATTTTTTTTTTGATTAAATTTAATTAACCGAGAAATTAAATTTGTTTTTGAAAATTTTTTTTTTGGGGAAATATTTATAGTTTTGTTAAATTATATATTTTTTTTTTGGGGGGGGTAATTTTTTTTTGAGTATTTTGGATAGATTTTGAATATTTTGGATAGTTGCATTTATGTTTTAAAACAATGAACAGTTGATAGGCATTTAAGAACATGTATAATAAAAATTTTAAATTTAAGTTATGTATTTATTTAATTTTTTTTTTAAATTATATTTTATAATATTTTCTACTTTTTATATTTATTTAATTAATATATTATGTATTACTTTCTATATTTATGATGTCAGTGACATTTTACATTTTTAATGATAATATTTTTATGATTAAATTTTAAGTTTTAAAGGAAAATTAATAACCGAAAAAGTAAAATTTATTAAATTATATATAATTATATCCACATAAATAATGTGAAATTTTAATGCAATTTTTTTAAAGAATATTTATTAATTATTATAATTCAGATAATATATAAAAATAAATTTAATATTACATAATAATTATTTAAATTAACAATAAAATAAATAAATAATTGATATCAACAAATTAAATATTTAAAAATTAAAATTTATATAAAATATATATTTAAACTATTATTTCAATTATAAAATGACAAATTAATTATAATTTTTTATTATAAAGTAATTTATGAATATATTAATTTTAATTAATAAAATAATTTACTGATAAAATTTATAACATTTTTTAATATTAATTTACAATCCGTTTTTATGTTTCAGTATTTTTATTACCTATATATATGATATTTAAATATTATGCTAAGTTCCACACGTTTATAAAATGTATCTTTACATTTTCTGAAGCATTTTTTTTTTTAAATTTATTTACCATTTTCAATAATTATACAATTAAATATATTTCGTTAGTTTTTACTATTTATTTATATATTTTTTTTTGATTAAATTATATTTTAATTTTTTACTATTACACATCGCCGGCACTGGGTTTTGTTTTTGTCTTTTGAAATATTATTTTAATCTAATTTTTTCCTAATATTTATATTATATTTAATATTTATATCTAAATAATATGATTTTTATGTAAACATAATTTTACAGAAGGTGGTTCAAAATTAATACATATTTTTTGTTGTGTATAAGTATATAATATATTTTCATATATAATTTAACTATTTTTGGCCTAAAATTATTGAATGTATCTTTATTTTGTTAATAAATATTTGGTTTTATGTTTTTGAAATGAAATTTTTGTGGTTCCTGTAATATAATATTTTTTTGTTAGTTTTATGTTTATTAAAAAAAAAGATTTAATGATAAAATTGTTTTTAACAATTTTATGAAAATTTAGGAATATATTTTCTTTCAACTTAATTGATAAATAAATGAATTATTTTTATACAAAAGTAAAGTTAATAATGTCCAGAAGTTATTGAAAATGAAAATTAACTGAAGAGAAATTGAAATTAAAATAAATATATTAGTAGTTAATGAAACAAATTGATTTCAGTGATTAAATTATTAATTTAGATTGATTATTTTATTTATATTTCATTTTTTTTTAGTAGTTTCTTATAAATATTTTACATAAAAATTAAATTTATATTCATATATGAATATGTCGTACAACATAAAAATTTTAATATCGTTCCTTAAAAATTATATATTTTTATTTATATAGTTTTCATGAAAGCTGATTTATAATTTGATTATTTACATTTTTTTATGATCAATATTATCATAATTATTTAAATTATTTTTATGTTTTAATATTATATATTTAAGTTTAATTAATTTTTAATCCTATCTATGTGAAATTTTTTTTATTAAAATATTATATTTAAAAAAAATTAATTGAAAAAATTATATAATAAAAATTAAAAGTCGAAAAAATAAATAAAATATAAATTAGAATTTGAAATAAATTTAAGGATAGGTTTATTAAAAATAAAGGATTATATTTCGAATTAACATGTAGTTTATCACAGACATAAAATTTTAAATACAAAAAATTTTTTTTTCAAATAATATAAAAATTAATGAAAAATTATATATTTTTTTATTATGGAAATTTTCATTAAAAATTTATAATTTCAATAAAATGAAAATTAATAATTTAAAATGGTAATTAAAATATGTAATATTGAAACCACTAACATTAATAAAAAATATAATATTTTATGAGTATATAATTGGTATTTGAAATTATAATATTTTATTGTTAAAAATGGTAAATTACGCGATAATTATAATTTGACATTTTAACATTTGACTTAAAAAAAAAAAACTTTTACTTGCCTTGCATTTAATTAATTTTTAATTATTGCTTCTAAAATTTATTATTTTTTTAAAATAATTTTTTTTAACTGTGATTACATTTAATACATAATTTAATTAATTTTAAAATCTTAGATATAATATCCCAATTAGTTTACCATTTTTTTTGTTTATAAACATTTTGCGTTTTTTTTTTTACAATTTAATTTTTATAATTTTGTGTTAATGGGTAAACTAAAATTGGTTTAAAATTATATTTTTAATTATAATATATTTATTTATTTTAAATATCTTATAAAATATTTTCATTTATATATATTTGCTTTTATTTTCATTTAATTGATACGTTTTGATGGGAGATTTTTTCATGAGATTTTCGTTTTTTTTTTAAATATGATTTAATTGAATTACATGTAATTTTCAGTGAATGTTTTGTTTTTTTTTAATATATTTATAACTATATATAAATATTATGTATGTAATGATAATTAACTTTGAAATACCTATTTTATATATACACTAAATTTTGAAAAGGTATTTTTGATATGCATTAAGTTAATTGTCAGCTTAAATTTTTAATAAAAAAAATAATATTTATTGGACAGAAGAATTCTGAATATGGCATAGACTCTAAAGCTACAAAGATTTATGATGAACATTATTTATTTTTTTTAATTAAGTTCTATTCAAGTATTTTTAAATTTCAATTATTTTTTGGTGTATTTTTAACTATTTTCTTTTCTTTTTTTAGTGGATTTTTTCTTGAAATCAGAATAATAATAATTATGATGAAAATTTATGATAAATTTAATAGAGAATACTTACGAAAATTTATTATAAATAAATAAATAAAATTATTAAAAAGTACATATTTCAATATATGTAATATTCAATTATGTCTTGTTTCAAAAATTCTGTTAAACTAAAATTATGCTAATGTCCTAAAGAATATTAAATTTTTTTTTTTTCATTATTTCTGATAATTGCTTTAAAAATTGACATTTTATTTCTAGCTCATACATATAAATATAATTCTTAGTAAATCGAAATTGAAATTAGAAATTCGATAGAATTATTAATTAAAAAAAATTTTATCAGCTTTGGTTAAATTACAATTAATAGTAATCTAAATTAAACAAAGCATAGTATTTAAATATATTTATGTAATAGCAATATAAATTATGTTTATTATATTAGAGAATAAAATTGACTGATTACAACAAAATCAGGTATCTAAATTTAAATTTATAATTGATTTTATAAGGGGTGCTTATATATTATACAATTTAGCATAATATCTAAATTTTCTTCTTCTTTTTTTTTTGTATGTATATAATAATTTAAATATTTTTATGCTTAAAATTTATTTAGTGTAAGTTTCACAATAATATTCTAAAATAATGATTATAATTTTATATATATATATACATTAATATTGATGTATATATATTTATTTTTATTTATATATTAATAATTAATTAATTTGTAAATATTTATACATAAAATTTATTCATATATATATATTATATAAGTAAAATTTTCATTACAATTAATATATAGTAATATAATATGAATAAATATATAATATCACTTTGGTAATTTTAACAGGCGAATCATTTTAGACTCTTGATATGTATCGTTACCTTGGTTGTGTCTTATGTTAGTTTTTTAAAAAAAATAATTATTTTATTTTCAAATCTAAATAAATAATTATATAACAATTTTATTTAAAATAATTTAATTATTTTAAAAGAAAATTGTAATTATATTAAATAGATTTTTGAATAAAATAATTATAAAATTATAAATTTTAATCAAAATTATAAATTCGATTTTGATTTAAACCAAATATTCCATTAATTATACCCGAAATATTTATGTGGGTGCAAACTTCTTTTGATATGTATGCGATATTGATATAATTTCTGGAATAATGTTTTCTTTTAAAATCAAAATCACTAATCTAATATTTAAATATATATATTTTTTTTTTTGTATATGTACACATTTTTTAATTTTTTTTATGTTTTATTTAAATGCTAAAAATTAATAATAATTTTATATAAATTTTTCTGGTTTTCTTCTCATGGTTTATGAGTAGAAATATATGTATTTATATGTAGTGCGTTTTTATATATAATTAAAAATTAATGATTTATTTAAATCCTAATTGTAAATAATTAAATTTAAAAATAAAAAAAAAATACTATAATTATTTAAAAAATTTACTACGAAATTATAATTTTTATGATGAATTTTCAATTTTTTTTTGTTCTATAAATTTGATCGAAAAATTAACATAAAACGTTCTATAAAATAAAAATATAAATAAATTAGAATTAATTTAAATGATGATATTTTAAAATCCACTTCTGAATGGATTTGATACTTTCCCACCACCACTAGTATCTTGTTGTTGTTGTTGTTGTTGTTGTTGATATTGTTGTTGTTGATATGATGGATCACCATGACGGAATGGATTTGCCTGCGGTTGTGATGGAAGATGACGTTGACTTACAGAACCTGATTGATTATATTGTTGTTGATGTTGTTGTTGATATACACCACCTTGCTCCTGATAACCAGGTTGATATTGCTGGGGTTGTTGCTGTTGTTGTTGTTGTTGTTGCTGTTGTTGATAATTATAATTATAACCATTTTGTTCTTGATCAATATTTGTTTCTTGTACACCATCATCTTGTTGTTGCTGTTTACCATATTCTAAATGATTTTTTAATTCACCTTCAATTGGCTGTTGATCATGCATTGTATAAGTTTGATATTCTTTATTTGGTGGATCAGCCATTAATATATTTGCTTCATTTTCAAATGGTTTAAAATCATAAATATTTCGTAATTTTGCTAAAACTGGTACATATAATAAATTTGAAAACGCAATTAAAAAATTTAATGCTGTAAAACCAATTGCTTCAACAACACCACCAGCTATAATTGGACCAACAGCATATGCAATTGAATATGATATATCTGCTATAGCATATATACTACCATAAACTGAAACATATCTAACATCAACTAAATAACCTAATGTTGGTAATAATGCTGTATCAATTAATGCAATACCAAAACAAATACCACAAATTGGTATCATTAATACTTTATATGAACTTGAAAATGGTATTATAAAACAACATAAACCTTCTAAGGCTAAACCACCAGCTGCTAATAACCATTGATGTTGTGGATATTGTTTAGCTAATTTAACTGTTATTATAACACCAAATACATGTGGAAAAAATGCTGGTAACCATATCATTCCCATTTTCCAATTATCTGTAGTCATTGTATCTTCCATCCATAATGATATTGTTGGTTCAATAAATGCTAATGCAACATTTGACATTGTTAATGCACCAGCGCATACAGCTATATATGGATCCATTAACAGGCGCCAAATTGGTATTGTTTCTTGTTGTACTTCACGACTCATACTTAATTGTTCTTTAATTGGTTTCATTACTAATAATAACATTAAACCATCTAATAAACATACAAATGCTAATATTAGAAATGGTACTTCTTTACCACAGAATTGATATAATGCACCACCAAATGGTGGTGCTACTAAACAACCAAAACTTATAAATGCTAATGCAATACCTAATGCTTTTGAACGTTCATTTTCTTCAGTGAAACGATCTGCAATCATGGCTAATCCGGATGTATCAGCAAATGCTGAGCCAGCACCTTGTAAAGATCTAGCAAAAAATAAGACGCTATAACTGCGTCCACAAGCAAATACAGCCGTTGAAAAGAACATAATAGTCAGACCGATCATCATTGGTAAATCATAACCAATACGATCTATTAAGGCGCCTGAAAATGGATTTACCATTAATTGGACAATTGCTTTAGATGCAAATAATATACCAGTTGCTGAATCTTGACCATGATGATTATGTATATTACTTGGTGGTATTATTGTACCATTTGGATATTTAGGTGGTGGTGGTGTTGGTAATGGTTCACCATCATCATCTAATGATGCAACATAGCGCAAATAATCTGGTATTATAGGCACTATAACCATATATAACATATTATCTAATAATAAAGCAATTGATACTATTACCAATATCAACTTTCGTTGATTCTGTGGTTCTTGAATTTTTTCCCATAGTATTGCTTTAACTTCGTTGAATTCGAGATTAATTAATGGAATTTTGAATGACATTTTTAATGATTTTAATTTTTGACTCCTTTAAACGAATTTTTTATGGGATTTTTTTTTTTGATTGAATGATTTAAAAATATATCTAAAGTTCATGCACTAAGAGTATCTTTTTTTTTGATTTTTTTAGTATTTTTTCTTTCTTTTTTTTTTTTGAATAAATACAAATAAATTTTTGTATAATCTCTTAATTTTATCTAAACTAAAAATAATTTTCAATAAATTTTATAATGTTTATTTTCTCATTATTATAAGGAATTGTTGCTGTTGCTGGTGTTACAGTTGTTTCACTTTTCATGTTACTGGTCACACCTCGATCAAAAATTCTTATCAGTTGATTTTGAATTCTACTCATTTGGTAAATTTTTTTTCGAATTTGTTTTTTTGGTTTTAATTTTTTGGTTCGTTATATGAAAAATAGATAGTTAGTTGCACAAAAATTTTGATTTAATTCGTTGGGATGATATGTCCTGTAGAATTGTCGTTTATCCAGCAGAAGATATCAAAAGACTGGCCGTGTAGACAACCTTTAACAACACAGAAACAATATTTCGTTAGTATTTTGATGTTTATTAATTAATTTTTTTTTGTGTAAATTTTAATAAAATAAATTTTTATTTAATTAATGTTGTTTTTTTTTTTTTTTTGTTAAATAAACTTTTTATTTTGCTTTAATGTTTTGAACAAAAATATTTAGAAGAAAGTCAAAAATGTTTATGATTGAAATGTTGTTTCTGTGATGGAAAAGGATGTCTTTTGTACGAAGTAAAAAAACAAGAAATATTTTTTTTTATATAACACATATTTTTTTTTTTTTTGATAAAATGGAAAAAAATTAAAATTACGAAAATTATAAGAATTATTTAAATAATTGTTTGTTTTTTTTTTATTATTATTAAATACTTATTAAAACTTTAAATTATTTAACATTTATGTATTAATTTTAATTATTAAATTTTTTTAATTCTATATTTTCATTTATATACATTTCAATCATAACTTTGAACTTACTTCAAAATATTTTTATGTTAAGGTTTCTGTCAGATTATTTACAATTTATATAAAATTTATTTGTTTTTTTTTTTAAATACAGAATAAACTGGGTTATATATAGTAAATATATATATTTTTCCTATTAATTAAGTAAATAATTAGAATTTTCTTTCGGTTATATAACAAAATTTTTGCTAGCTAATTTTTTGTAATTAGAATTTTCTTAAAACCAAATATATATAGGAAACTGACATTTATGTTAAAATGTCCTGGTTTATATGAGGTAATAATGGACATAATTATTGTGGAGTTTTTATGTTAAAAAGGAATGCTAAAAAAAAAAATTTTGTATAATATTTTATATATAATTAAAATAACACTCAGCGAATTAACAGAAAAAAAAAACAATTGGAAAATCAATAAAGCATAGGAAAATACATATTTGAATTTCTTATCCTTGCGTGACTTAATTATATATACATATATATAAAAAAAAAAGAAATAAAATATGGTAAAGAAAAGTTTTCTATTTTAATTTCCCTTTACCAGTTTTCAATTCACAAAATTATATAGTAAATTTTTTTGGGATTTTTATGTGAATCGATCATACAGTGAATTTTCTTTTCTTTTTATTTCTGGTTTTTTTTTTTTGAAAAATAATTTTGTCCTCTTTTCGTGCACACTTTTCAACTTGAATTAACACAAAAAATAATTATTTTATACATATAAATACATATGAAAAATATATATATATATGTATAAACAGGACATAAACAATTTCTACCTAACAAAAAAAAAAAAAATTTTAAAGGGGTCTTTGGAAAATATATTTTTATAAGTGAATTGCATAGGCCAAGTAGTACTTCAACTCAACCCTCTTTTTCCATGGCCATAAGTATCTCATCGTATATGAATGTTAAAAAAAAAAATAGAAGAAAATTTTGAAAAATAAAAATAAAAAACAAGTTGACGTAGATATGTGTGTGCTACATGAAAAGAAAATATACTTGCAACATTATAAGGACATATTTTAATATTATACATAGTAAGTTCAGCAGGTATAATATAAGGGTAGCTCCAATTATCGACTACACACTTTTATGTATATATTTATTTACGTATATATATATAGGAATAGTAATATTGGGGAGTTTCGAAGGACAAAAAAAAATATATAGAACATTTTTTTAAGGGTAAATTTTATAGAATGAAAAAATGTACAAAAATATAATTTTTTTTTGAATATAATTTTATTTACGTAATAAGAAAAATTTTAGTATTTTTAAGCTGAAATCAATTAACATAATAATAAATAATAGGAGTAATAAATTAAATTGAATATCATTGTCACTTTAAATGATTTGCTTAAATTTAAATTTATGTAATTTATCCACAAAAGTAGTTGTGATGTCATTTAGTTGCGATGTCATTTAATGATAATAATTATTTTTAAGGCAAGTAAATTTAGATATAAAATAATAAATAAATAAAGAGTCCTTACTTAACTGCAACCAAACCCAACTACAACCAATACCAATAATGATTAAATATAAAATAATTGTATACTACAAAAAGCAGTAACAATAGAAATAGTTATACAAGGACATCATATACATTTAACGACCTTTCTTATTAACCCATTTATCGAGATATTATCCGAAATCTACATTATAGATATAAATGTATTACATATTATACTTTATACTTGAATAAACGAAACAAAAAATAGTAAATGGATCAGCAAATTGCTTCCAACTCATTAAGCACCCTTTATCTACCCTTAAATATATAAAATACAATTTTCTTTAATATCTATTCTTTTCTTCTTCTTTTTTTATTCTCTGCATTTTCGAAGAAATTACACAACCCTTAAAAAAAGGCGGCAAACATATAAGAAGATTTATTTCTGACGTGTTATATTTGCGGTTTTATCGTAAGTATATTTATTATTATGATAGGCAATTTTAAATCTAAAACGATATCTTATTCCGTATATAGAATTTTTTTTTTATATATAAATGGTAATTTATTTAAAGCGGATATACGTCATCAGAAATGTTATAATAATCTCCACTTGTTTTGGACTTTAGATGATGAAGCCATAAACGATTATAGCGTCTTTAACTTAATGTTATTAGAAAATTAAAATTGGGTTTTCTTTTATTCACCTTAATCTTTATCATTTTTATAAATTGCGAAAAAAAATGCTATAAATAAATAAAAAAATGCTATAAATGAAATAACATTGAAGTCATACTTGTCGTTGATTATTAGTTTCTTTTTTTAGAACAGAAAATGCTAATATTAGAAAGAAACAATTTGTTAAAATAGCAAAAAAGCCAAAACTGTTGGTTTAGAAATTCACGAAAAGAAAACGAAGATCATGTTCGCCGATAGAGCGAAAGCCTCCAGGAAAAACTAACAACTATAACACTTGACAACTACAATTTTAAGAATGTATCATCGTTTAAGTACCTAGGATCAGTTGTAATCCAGGATACCAACTGTAGTACTGAAATATCTGAAAGAATATAAGCTGGGAACAAATCCAACTTTGCAATAAACAAAATATTTTGCTCTAATTTAATTACGCGAATACCGGAAGCAATGATATATAAAAATAAAACAATCATCAGGTCTGTGATCACGTAAGATCCATAAAAAGGATTTATGAAAATAAGGTAGATATGTATGAACGCAAAATACTAAGCAGAATATATGGTCCAATCAAAAATAATGATTGTTTCCAGATTGCAGTGAGATTAAATTTGTTAGAATACAGCGTTTAGGCCTGTATTTTAAGTCAGAGCCGATCTGTATGAGATAATTAATCGACTGGTCAGTGGTAAGATATTGGACTGAAAAATATAACAAAACTAAATCTCTCAAACTGGAGGGAAACAGCAAAAGCTACTGTAGCGCCATGTGTGTAAGTAAGGAAATGAAAGCAAAATAATTGAAATATTATTAAATTTTTCTTTAGCTCTAAACTTTTTAACATATTTTGAAAATTAAACATAAAAGTAATAAGTTTTAAAAGGACATTTTACAAACCTCATGTTTATTTCCAAGGTAACTCATATAAAAAAAGCCTCTTCTATGCATTATTTTTTTCATTTTTAATATACAACTTTAGTGGAAAATATATACTAAAAAAAAATCATATATTCAGGAAAATTTTGTATTTGAAGATTTTATGTTCATCATGTTTTTTTTGTCTAAAACTTAATGTTTATGTTAAAAATTAGTTTCAACATAAAATAATATAAAATTACACCAGGGGAAAAATAGATTTATAACAACGAAAGTAATATGAGACCGTAAATAAATGAAATTATGGAATATGTACATATTTGTCGTATTATATGTATATACCAAAAAAAATAAAAAAAGATTGTTAATTTTCCATCTGGTATATTTATAAAATATTCACATGAAATTCACATCAATATTTCATTTCTTTCTGAATAAAAAATTAAAGGGAACAATACGTATATACACATTGCGTATACGTTATTTATAATAGTATATGTTAAATAAATAATTCATTTATTTTGTTAGCATTAATGGTTTTTTTTTATATTGTCTTAATGTATTAGTAATCAAATATTATATTGGAAAATCATTAAAGAAAATTTAATTGGAAATGATACGTGAAAATCTCAAATTTATTTTTCAAATTATTATGTGTAAATCAATATTTTCAATATAAAATTTAAGTGGTACATTTTTTATTATAAATAGCAAATTCACAAATAAAATAAAAATATTAAATCTTTATATTAACATGAATTTAGTATAAAACTCAATTAAATTTTGTCCTCATTTCAGAAAATAAATTCATGTTTGTCTTATTAAAAACGAAAAAAGGGAATGGAAAAAAAATGTAATTTATTATTTAGGTATAAGGGTTTATTAGTATTTCAGGTACAGGTCATGACCTCAATAATTCACATATTCATTTAAATTGCATATAAGAAACTTTTACTGTCCTCTAAAAAATAAATCCATAAAATTTTATGAACAAAATATCACGCACTTCCACCTGAAACGTAACTTTTACTTATTGAATAAAATAATATTATATTATGAGGTAGTAAATTTGAAAATAAAAATATATTTTATTATATAATACTATTTTAGTTTTTCAATTGCCCAAAAGCTATTTTATAAGAAAAAACTAGAAAATATGAAGGTTTGAATGTTTCATATTACCATTAAAAAATTATTTTTTTGAAGGCGTATAAATAATCAAAATTACCTTAAGGATATAATAAATTCAATTACAACAGCTTTATCGATTCTTAAGCCTACACAAACTCTATATATTTATTTGAGTTTCTAACATTATTTCCGAAATGCTCTTAAAAAACATTACAAATATTATGTTTCATGACTGTATCAAAATCTTTTTCAATTTTTTTTTTTTGTCTGATGAAGGTGGAAATGACAGGGTCGAAAAATTTTATCGTTTTCATTATAAAAGGATAAAAATTGTATATATATATATATACGATTTTTTTTATTTTATGTACCGAAAGATGACAGAAATGTGTTTTTTTTTATCCATTTTAATAGGGAAAGAAAACAAAGGTAAATTATAATGGATTTTCAATTAGATAAAATCTTTTCAAATCCAGAAAGATATAATACATATAAAAAATATTCTACCTTCTGGCAATTTTCAAAGTTTTACAAACAATGGTTATTTTTCGGAAAATTGATTTGTCACCAGTCTTTTTTCCATTTTACTGCATAATAACAACATAAATTTATGATAAAAGTGGAAACAAATTTATATTTTTTATAGTATTTTTTTTTTATAGATTTATTTAAAACAATGTCATTTTTATTGAAGTTGGTTTATAGGTTACACAAGAAAATTAGAGAAAAATTAATCTTAAGTTTTCTGTGCTGTTACAATTATGCTGGGCATATAAGCAATGATGTTTATTTGTACATTAAATCGATAATCAATTAAGTTGAATAATGAATTTATATATTTTTTTTTTAGAAGGATAATAATAATTTTTTAATAATAATTTTATATAAAATTATTTTTAACAATTTAGCAATATGTGTCAAGCTGCATAATTGAATTTTGTATTTTTAAGAAATTGAATTGCAGTATAATTTTTATTTCGAATCGAATTCATAACAAAATTTTTTTTCAATTTAAAATAAATGTGAGTTGTTTCAATTGTTCAACTGTGCTTTTAAATGGGTTAATATAAAAATGGACTATCTAATATAAAAAATAACATTTAACTATATATATATATATATATATATATATGTATATATAGAAAATGGACTATGTAAAAGTTTCATACAGAGACAGACTATATTTTACAAATATTTCTTTTATTTAAGATCTATTGTTGCTATAAATAGTTTTAGTCCTTTTTGTTTCTTATTTTATTGCACATGTTCAAATTGGATTTTCAGAAACGATACACCAGGGATTTATTTATTCTTTAAAAACTAAAGGACTAGAATATATATATAGATAATTTTTTATAATATCTTCACATATGATGATCCTTTATATTATAACTTACAAAAATATATAAAATAAAAAAGGAAATTTATGACTTTATCATTTTGCTTTTATCATAAAAATAGAATATTAAAATTTTCTTCTCTAGAGTCTATATTAATTTGAATTTTCATTAATTTATCAAAAATCTTTTTTTAAAAATATATAATTTTTTTTTCAATTTCTGTCTTATTTTTAAAGAAAACATCACGTTTTTTGCTGGTATTAAAGAAAATTCAAAGAATATTTAATAAAATAAAATAAATTTTGTTTTTAAGATAAAGTTTATAGAATATAAAAAAAAGTTTAAATTTTCTTTAAAAAAAAAAGTATGTACTTAACCCATCATATCAAATTACACAACATTTTTCACGTTTTACTACTCATTCCGCTATAAAAAAAAAACAAAAATAAGAAGTATGAGAATAATTTAATGTTCGTTGATATGATATTCATCAGCTGGTATCCAAGTGACAAGGATATTTTATATATACGTTTAGAGCTGTTTTGAATACTTAAACATAATGTATTTATGTGTTTTTAAAATTGTTATTTTATGTTTATTTCTTCTTTTTTTTGTTATTGTTTGATAAAGAAGCCACTTAAAACAATGTCAATCTTAATCCGGAACAGTAATTGCTTTTATATTTTCCCTTTAAATATTTTTCCATAAAAAGTTTCAATGACATAAAATCAATTATTAATTCTAAACGGAGTTGGTTATATTTGTGAAAATAATACATGTGTATAGTAAGAATCAAAACCTGATCATTTCCAATTTTTTTATCATAAATTAACCTAAAAGATATTTATGATATTAAATTATTTTAGTAATTCTTTAATAAATAAAGTACATATTACAAATACCAACATTTTGCTTAGAAAAAGACATCAAATCAAAGCATTTCCAAATTAGTTGCTTGCAGCAAAATCGAATTTACTCAAAATAATGAAAAGTGGAAATGATCGGGTTTTGATTCTACTGTACAAGTGTACACTTAATACAGGAAGTGCAAAGCTAGTTTAAATAATATGAAATTTTTTATTACTAATTCTATATTTAATTTACCAACAGAATCAGATTTACGATTTCGGGAAATTGATACTCAAGATGGACACTGATAATTAGTTTAGAACACAAGTTTACCGACAGATATTATTCATATTTGTCAATAAATCTACAAGATTTTTATGAAAATTAGGAAGCAACATACAACAATTATCAAAAAAATGGTTACATAATCTTAGATTGAACAATAAATTAACAAGATAAGCAAAAACATAAAATTATCTTAACTTTAAATTGAATGGAAAATAAATATCATCCTGTTTTTTGTTTCTTCCAAATTAATTTTTCTACCTCAAAATTTTTCTTTTCCCAATTTTTTTTTTTTGGTTATTATAACCCAACTCCTTTTTTTGTTTTGACGTTGAACCACATAATATTTTGGTTGGGGGGTTTTTTTTTTAATTTTTCATTTTATGAATACAAATGACAAGGGGTTGTTTTACATGGCCACATTGCTTTATCAAAAGATCCTTCCTTAATGGTATTAAGGCAATGGCAAAAAAAAAAAATTGGTAAGGATAACGATGTATATATATATACAGGGAATAAATATATAAGTAAATTTAAATTTTAACAAGGGTAAAAAAACATATATATTTATAAGAATAGAATAATAAAAGTGGGGGTGAATATAATGTTGATGGAAAACACGAAATTATTAACGCACCCAAAATAATATTTATGTATTGTATATATTATATTTTCAACATAGCTTTAATTTGAATTCGAACAGATAGGAAAAAAAAACAACAAAAATAAGGATTTATTATGATGGGAAATAGAAAAGTTTTACTCATATATTGATGCACATTGCTACAAGATAGCCAATTGTATTACAAAAATTAATAATAAATATTTATGACAGGATTAAAAAGGACTTTTTGCTTGAATAGATTTTATTTTATATTTTTTTTTCTTTTGTGATTAGAATAAATGTTTAAATTTAAATTCAAAATATAAATAATATAATTCATAGAAAATACATATAAACATTCACCTGATAAAATACCAATATTTTCTATGTAAATGTTCATCAATTTTATAAAATTTTACCGGTAAATATGAATATTCAATTTACCGGGAGTGTTTTACTAAAAGGAATTGGAATTTTTCTTTCATAAATTTTATATTTTTGGCTTCAGTAATTTATGAAATATTAATTTTTGAGGATTTACTGAATTTATAATTTTTTATAAAAAGTATCAGGGTTATTCAAAATATTAATTATTAAAAATTTTATAGAAAATCTATTTCAGTAAAAAAAAAAATTATTTTAATCAAGTTTTGAAGGTTAGACTGTTATTTGCCGATAGCTGCAAAAATTAATAAACCGTATTATTTTTGCCGGTAGCTGTTAAAATTGATTGATTTTGCACAAGATAATCATCACAGCAAAAAATATTAAAATTACAATTTTAATTATCTTCTTTACTTTTCCATTTAACAACACAATTTTATCTATCGATATGGCTACCAATTTTAATAGCAAACTTTATTGTAATAACAAAAAAAAAACGCTAATTAAAATAAATACAAACAAAGAATTTATGCTCTGCTGAACAACAATCATAAGATATTTTTAATTATTGAAAACCGTGATGAGTAGTGTTTGCAAAGTCCAGCATTTTCGATTGGAAATTGCAAAAAAAAAACTTTAAAAAAAGTTACTGAATATGAGAAAAAATATTTCATATATTTATAGCTTAAAATAATGATTTTTTACATAATTGATTATGTCGGTTAATAGCGAATTCATTGGTTAATAAATAAACTTTATTATCTAATTTTTTTAAAAGCACTAAAAGTAATCGTATGATCAAATGATCAAATAATTTTATTTAAATTCAAAATCATTTTTCCACAATCCAATTAATTACATATTAAGTTTTTATCAAGTAACAAAAAAATAAATTCATTTAGCTTAAAGCAATTTTAAATTAAACTCGACATATTAAAAGCAGATTCACTTACAAATCGGTCAAGTATTTTTTGCTGTTGTCATTAATGTTATGTACTTGATAATGTTTAGTAATAAACTGTTCATAAAATTATTAGTAATTATAAAAGTATTCAACAAAAAAGAAATATAGTGTTCTCTAAGGACAGGCATTAAATAAATAAATTAAAAATTGAAATTATTATTAATATTGAAATGAAACTGTGTAATGTCAAGTTTACTCTAATTTTTATATAATCTCTCAATGTCAATTTTCAACTATTAATTTTAATAGATTTAAGAAAAATGTCTTTATTAAGCGTAATTATAATAATTAAAGATTTAACTGGTTAAAATATTATTAAGGGATAATAATGACACACGACGGTTTTCTCTATATAATCTAATAAAATAAATTGAAATTATCTAATTACAAAGTCTGGTGAATGTTAGATAATTAATTGAATAAAAATAATTTAAGGGGTTCGATTGAAAATTTTCTGTACAAAATAATATGATCTAAAATTATAGCTTAAATTAAATTATACAGATATTAATTAGATTTTTCTTTAGAGATTTTCTAGGTCGGCTGATTTATATTTAATTGTAGGTCGTTTCAAATTAAAAAACATAAATTAAAGGTCAAAAGTAGAATTTTAATATAGATTTTTTTTAATAGTATATAAAAAAACAGAGAATACAATTTATTTTAATTTTTGATTATTTAATAAAATATGAATTTTAAGAATCAACTAATTAAATTATATAGTACGACTAAAATCAACTTTTAACATAAATTTCTCAATATTTAATAAAAATTTTTGACAAGGTTTAAAAAAATATTCTGCCCTATTCTAGTTTTCGAGAGGAATTTTTTCAAATGAAATTTTATGTTAATAATTATCATCATTAAAATTTTTGAAATTAAATTTTTATATGAAATATATTTCAAAATCAGCTGTATACTTCAAATATTTCTACTATACAATCACAAATTTTTTGAAAATGTAACATAAATTTCTATTTGTTTCAAACAATTTTCCATTTTCGTAAAATATTTCTATTCCCTCGAAAACTGGAATAGCAAAAAATTGCCGTGTCGAAAAATTTCCGTATATTTTCTGTACAATCGAAATCTAGAATAGAGCAGAATATAAGAATAATTTAATAAATTTTGCTAAGTTTAAATGAGATCTTACCACAACTCTTCAATTGAAATTTAAATAATTGCTAAAAACTATTTTGAAAAATTTAACTTACCTGTATCAGGTATTGAAACACTTCCAATACGATTTGATAAGAATCCACGGATATTTGAAACCACACGTTGTGGTGAATTTGGTCCCGAAAAAAGGGATCCACTTAATTTTGAGAACAGGGCGGATTCGGCACCTGTACCTCCACCACTACTTGTACCCTCTGAAGACGCCACTGTCTTCTTATGTTAAAACAATTTTTCTTTTTATATAATTTATTTTATTTAATCACTTTTCTCTTTTTCCTTTTTTTTACTTTTTTTTTCTTCCTTTTTATTCTGGTATATTTCAATTAATATTAAAATAAAAGTCTACAAAAAGATTTTCACTTTTTTTTTTGTGTATGGAACACAATTTTTTATTTAAGAAAATTTTCTTTTTATATAATTTTTCCGATTTGATTTGTTATTTGTGCAATAAAAAAAAAACAATTTTTGAGTACACACTTTAAATTTTCACGTCTGGTTTCAAATATTTCAGAATTTTATCAATTTTTCATCGATTCATATTCAAATTTTTTTTAATTTAGCCAAAAAATAATTTTACTTCCATTTTTCTTTTTTTTTGGTTAAGTTAAAAAATAATTTCTACAAAAAAGGATTTTCTTATTATCCTTTTTAGTTGTATATTTATAAAATATTAAATTAATTATGTAATTTAATATATATAAGATATTATAATATGTATAATTTTTTTTAGTTTTTTTTTTTTTTGTTAAATTTCAATTATTCCTGCATAGCGGATGACGACCGCTACGACCAGGCCGCAGCAAAAGGTAAATTCTATCTGGGTTCCTTGATATTTTATTTTAACTCCAAATCCAACCCCCCAAAATTCTTATAATAGCAATTTAAATTTTAATACATATTCACTATCCGTTACACAAATACATATAAAAATTTATATTTTTTTTTTGTAATTTTGAAATAATATATTTAGGACGACGCACAATTATTTATAAATATTTTTGGTGTAGTTTTTAGGAAAATTATTTTCAAAACCCCCTTTTTCTGTATAACAAAATATTTCATATAATATATTTAAATGTATTTGTAAACCAAATATAAAATAAAAAATGTATTTAAATTTTATGTAAGTATAATAATTTGCGCATGTTTCTTTTATGTGTATGTATACTATAGAAATTTTCAATTGGATAGGAAAATTCCTTTAGTTACGTCATTATATCATAAATAATATTGAATTTTCATCCTTTTCAATTTAAATAGTATAAGTAAATTCACACATTTAAACGAAAAAAAAAATAAATATAAAGTTTTCTCAAACAATTATAAATTAATTGATCTACATATATCTATAATATGATATATATAGATATATACTTTACTATAAATCTAAACCATTCTTAAAAAATTTAGGATATCGTTAGACAGGTACAAAAAGTTCGTATTAATTAAATATTTTATTTATATTAGACATAAAACATAATTGTATTCTTTCTTTTTTTTTAACATTGTTTGGATATTTCTTATTTACGAATAAAATTAAAATCATATTCACATAGTTCAGATTTAATTTCTTAATTAGACATTATGTCTCTAGAGATGATTTTTGTAATAATCTTTGGGAATATTTATACAAAAAAAAATTTATATAGTTTACAAAAAAAATCTATTTAGTTGAGAAAATTGATGGAAAACTTTCGAAAAAAAAAATTCAATGTTAATTAAGTTTGAAAGTCAAAATGTAATAATTATTATGTAGATTTTTAATAAAATTATTTCCTTCTTGAATAAATTACAAATCATATTTCTAGAATTATGTTTTATTAAAATCAAAAGAAAATATAATATAAATTTTCTATTTTTCCTTTTTTTTTTGTGTTGCTATAAAACAATTTACACGCTTAAAATACTCTTAATTCATGACAGGAAAAATGATCGATTTTCTTTTTTGTATTTATTTATATAAAAATGTGAATATTTTAAAAAGATTTTGTGGCTAAAGAAGTTTTCCTTAAATAATTCAAATCCTAATGCTAACGCTATCATCTACATTTATTCATTTACTTGTTTCATTGGTATTCACTATTCAGTCATTCTGTTAGCATAAATCTTATGAATTTTTTATAAAGTTGTCTGTAGAATGCCTGAAGATATCTAATCTCTTTTTTCAGGATTATTTTGTTTTATAAAATATTTACTTATATTCTAAAAAAAAAAATTATGTTTGGTTATTTTTGTCTTCTGAATTGGAAATATTAAATTAAAAATGCATAGAAAAATATGAAAATTAAAATGAATACAGTATTACAGAAAATTAAAGTTTTCCTTATTAATTAAAAAAAAAAAATTTAAAATGAACTTAAGATTAACTATAGTTTATGATCGGAAATTGTAAAAATGATATTTTATTTTTTAGCAAACCCATAGTTTTGTTTCTTTTATAATCAAAGCTAAATATATTTTCCGTATCTCACTCATTTCTCAATCATAAATTTGATTTTAATAAATATTTTACAGATATGTAAAATAAAATATAAAATTGATTTTAAATATGTAATATGTACAAATAATATTTCAAATTTTATTTAACTAAAATTTTATTTTCCATGTTATTTAAAATCCTTAAAAATTCTACAAATAATTAAATATTTATTACAGAATATTTATTTTTAAATACATATTTCAGATTATATAATTTAGTAAGTTCAAGATTATTATGTTTTTTATTATTCTATCCTTGAAATATTATTTATTTAATATAAGATACAATTATTACTTTGAAATTTTTTAGATAGATTTTCGTAATAATGTCTAGTTTTGTTACTTCAATATTTAATATAAATGAAATAAGCTATTTAATTAAAATTAGTAATGGTTTATGACATTAATGAAATATATTTCAAAATTTATATTCCATTGAAATCATTTTGTGGAAACTTAAATATTTTTCATGCTATTGGAAATAGTACTTAATAATTTCTTGATATCTGTGAACTATTTATAAAAATTACAGCACAATTCCTACTCAAGTTTACAAAAAAAAATTTAAGATATAAGAAATTTAATTATTATTACATAAATCACACATTTTACATTTTAAACAAAAAAAATTTATTGATAAGATTACCAATAATCTTAACCAAAAAAAAGAGCCATAAATTATAATTTTTTTTTTATAGTTTCCTATAAAACGCCATATCTCTACTTAGTTTCAATATTTCTTTTTATAGTGAAACTTATATTAAATTTAAAAACTTTTGATTTAATTATTAAATACTTAAATAAATTAACTAATCATTTTTCAGATGATAACTTTTTCAACAAATTTAACTGTTTTTTTTTCATAAATTAAATTATATATAATAAATTGAGTTAAACTATAATCAAAGTTAATAAAAAAAAAATGTATTTCAAAGACAATAAATTGACATAAAAACATTAAGATATAAACCAAAAAAAAAAATCTTTTCGAAAATATTATAAGGACATTAATATTTTTATATTTATACTACATATATATATTTGTTAAATTAAAAACTTCAACGATGACAAATTACATTAATTTAAAAAATTTTTTAGTCATTTTTATTATTACAACGTTTATCAAATTTATTATGTAATTTATCAAAAAATAAAAAAATTGTATATTTAAACATTTTATATACGAAAAAATTATGATTTTATAAAATTTATAATAAATTGTTGTTCTGTTCCTAATTTCCGTAATTGATCTTTACGAAAAAAAACAATAATTTTAAATGGAATTAATAAAAAGTTAAAATTCAGATTTTACTAATATAATATTAATATTAATTAGAAAAAGGATTGGCAAATAATGATAAATGATAATTTTTTCTAATTAGTATTTGCCGTGATATTCAAAATTATTTATTGAAAGATAAAAAAAATTTCTGATAACTAATTATGCAGTTAAAAAAAAGTCTATTTTGTAAATTAGATTTTTTGCGGTTACAAATTTACAAAAATACAATTATAACAAACCAAATATAAACACAAAAATAGTACAAATTGTTTTAGTTTATTTTTAACACCGAAAAGGTAAGAAAAATATTGATTTTACTTTATTTTACATATAATTTTTTTTTTTATTACCTGATTCCTTGTTCGTCTGCGTCTGGTAAATATAAATGGTTGAAAATGTGTTTCAATGTGAAAATTTGTTTCAATGTTTCTCGAAAATATTCTAAAAAATAAATAAAATACATTTAAACACTTTTACTAACACAATAATATTATAAAATTTTCGACCAAATAAAAATATGTATCTAAATATCCTTTTTATATTTTATTGTATATATTTTAGAATTTTAAGAAATTTTATATTTTTTATTAAAAAAAAAGGTTTTCTTCTTTTTTTTTCAGAAATTTATTATTTTAAAAGGATTATTTTAATAGGAACATCAATTATCATTAATTTCATCATTAATTATAAATATTTTAAAAATAAATTATTAGTAATGAGATTTGTTGTTTATATTGTTTATAAAATTAAACTTTATTGTACACGTTTTATATGAAATATGAAATATGATTATGAAATATAAACAAAAATTAAAGTTTACATTTGAAATATATAACTTGTTGTTTTAGCATCACCAATAATTATTATAAATATCAGAAAACTTAACTTTTATTAATTTATTTACAACTTTATAATCTATTTATTAGATAATATTTTGTATTGTTCCCGGTAAAGTTTTGCTAGCAATGGAAAATTTTAATTTTGATAAAGGTATTATAATATATATAATATTTTCACATTACAAAAATCTATTTATATTGGTATAATAAAAATATATATAAGATTCTAAAATGTTTTTGATAAAAAAAATGTCTCTCTTAATCAAAAATATACCATTCATCATTCCAAAGAAAAATCCCAAATATAAATTATTTCAAATACAAATGTAAATTATTTCTACAATATTTACGAGTATATTCAAAATATATTTTTATAAAATTGCAAATATTTTAAAATATTGACCAATAACAATCAAAATTAACTAATACTATTTGAAAAATCCGAATGTAAAATATATATAAAAGAAATATATTTAATTTAATAATTTTATTTACGCAATTGCAACAGATTTTTTTTTCTGTGTATCGTCAATTTATGCTATGATTAAACTTAAAACATAAATTATATTTCCAAAAAAAAAAAAAAAAGCAATTTCAGTAAATATAGACAACCTATAGAGTTAATAAAATGTTAAAAAATCGACAATTTTATGAGTAGAATAAATATTAAAACGATATTATATGGAAAAATAATCATAAATTATATTTTTCCTTTCAACATTATTATTATTATACATATAAATATATGAATAAATTCAGATGAAATATCTCAATAAAAAAAATATTTCAGAAAACCATCAATATTTTTCAGAATATCAAAGCAATTATTTTTTACTTAAGACCTTTTCAAAAATAAAAGCACAAAAAAAAAAAAAGGACGAACAAATATTATATACATAGAAGAAATTATTAAATCCTTATGAACTTTTATAGCATATTAATTTATTTTTTCAGATACAAATGTAAATAAAAATATTGATTTTTGTTAAAAAAAAAAAAAAAGAAAATCTAATTTGAAAATTTGAAATTTTTAAAATACGAATTAGTATTTTTTCATTCACTAATTTTTTTTTAGTATTTCTTTAATAAAGTTTTTAAAAGAAAATATGTTATAAGGGTCACCCTATATTTTATTCCTATATTTACTGCTAAAAATATCCTTTACATTCAACGTAGTATTAGTTTTTCATATACAATATAGCAGCAGTAGTAGTAGTAGTAGTAGAATTTTTATAAAAATAAATAATCTGACTGGAAAGAAAATTGTACCTGTCATTTGGATTAATTCTTTTTCTATTTAATTCTAAAAATAGGTTGACATTTTTGAATAATTTATCAGCGGTTTGAAAAATATAAACATTTATTTATTTAAAAATGTAGATATGTATTCTAATTTGCCAAAAATTTTGTGATTGCCTTATGAAAATGACAATTTGTATTTTTTTTTTGATAAAACATTAAAGATATCAATTAACTTTTTTTTTTAAAGTAGCAAATTTCAACAAAATGAATGACATTTTCGTGACCTCCAAAAAAAAAAAAAGGGAAATGTAAAAGAAAAAACTGACGAAAGAAAATATTAAAAAATCTAAAAATATACACAAAAAAAATGAAAAACTATAAAAGTAAAAAAATCATCCATAATTCTGTATATTAGTTTATATCAACATGGCTGCGAAGGAGTGGTTTCGTCCTGAAAAATATAATAATATTAAATAAAAATTTATTGTAATAGAAAGTTTGGGCGGAGTTTTAATAAAAACTAATACATCAAAAAAAAATTATATTTATGAATGCTCCACTTTTGGAGGGATTTTTATACCCCAATTTTTTTTTTTTTTTATGAAAATGTAATATCTTTGTGTTAAGTTTAATCAATAGAATAAATAAAATACAAATGAAATTTTCATGGAGAAATAATGGGAAATTTCTCCTAAAACGAATGACGTTAATGGTGGGGGAAAAGCTTATTTTTCTATAACGTTATATGATTTTAAGTCAAATTGTTTTTTTTTGTTTGTATTTTTAATGTTGTTTCATATTTAAACATTCATAATTTTAATGATAAATAAAATTTAATTAATTTCTATTTTAACTTGAATATTTAAATTTCATGTTTTGTAAAAGCGTTCTTTTGAACTTGAAATTAATTTTTCTACTGTGGTAGTTAATTGAGTTAATTTTATTAAAGTAAATATTGTTGGTTATATAATGTTGAATACTTTTAGATATTCATGAATTATTGCTTCCATTAATTTAGTAATTTTTGACCTAATACATAGTTAAATATTTCGTGTTAAGCAGTTTATATTCTTTACTTAACGTGTATAATTAGCAATAATAATTATTAGCATCATTTAATTTAATTAATATAGTTAAAAAATATTATATTTATTATTTACCACAATTTTTTTTTTACTCACTCCGGCATACTGTGTGATCTGAAGTACAGAATTATCTGAAATTTAATGACATTTTTTATTGGACGCAAATTTTGTTCTCGTGTCAATTTTTTCATAATAATTTCAAATTATTAGCAGATGACTATAACAATTAGAATTTTTCTCAATCTTAATTATATTTTACTCTAATTTTATTATTGATAATTATTTAAAGCTGAGTAAACTTAGATCGATGTTTTGGACTGGAAAGAAACTCAGTACTAAATACACTAAAGTATACAGTGTATAACAACTATTAAGCCACTATTAAGCTTTATATTTTTTTTTATATAATATGTAATTTCAAATTAAAAATTATACTACCAAATTATCATCACCAATAATTATTATAAATATCAGAAAACTTAAAAAACTTTCACAATTTGGTTTTTTTTTTAGAGTATAATTCTGATCACGTAAATATTTACAAATTGATCATCGTTACCTTAACCTAGCTTTTTTGAAGTTAAATAACAAAATAGATAAAAATCCATGAAATATTGCACATTAAAGCATTGCCATCAACTATTATATATATAATAAATAAAAAGCTATCAATTAATATTAAGTATTGAAGTATTTTATATAAAGTTTGAAATTTAATATTATTAAACCGAAAATTATTACATATATCCAGATATATTTTGAGTAAATGTATTTTTTTCACGTACTACTCAAACACTTTATAATTTCGGATATTTATAAAATTTTGGAATTTAACATAGTTTTTTATTTATCTGTCATCTATAGGAAGACTCTTTAGGAAATAATACATAATTTTTACAACAACAAAAAATCACTGTTTTGAAATTGAAATAAATTTCAAAGCTAATCAAAATAAAAAGGATTAATTTAAATAAAACAATTATATATTTGATTTTTGCAATAAGAATTATATTTATTTTCTTGGAAACATTTTAGTTATAGCTGGATATTTAAACCATACTGGGGGGATTAGTTGGTTCCTCCCATTGCCATTGACCCCAATCAACACAGTGTCCTACTGCTGCTAAAAATCCAGTTGCTGGTTCACAATCAGCTGCAGTTGAAGGTTCATTTAATGTTGAGCAAACCCAATAAGTACTAGGATCATTATTGTTTCTCCAATATTTCTGTGTAACTTCTTCTTCAGTTTGGCATGCTGAACGTCCATCATGACCTTCAAGATAGGCAGCATGAATAGCAAGAACAACACTCAAAATGAGTACAACGGAAAGTGCTATTTTTGAATATTATAAGAAATATAAATATTTAATAAATATTCTTTTAAAATTTTGTAGTATGTATATTTAAATTTTAATTTACCAGTTTTCATTTTAATGATTTTTTTTAAATTCAGGACTTTTCTGCTGACTTAGAGAACTTAGTTTGCTAAATTTAAGAAGAATTCTTTGATATTTATACTAAAATTAAATTGATTTTTTATCATAAAACTAATTGTTAATTGATAAAAAATTAACAGTTGTCATTTTACTAGTAATATTTAGTATAGATAACTTTGAGCATAAAGATATTTATCACGAAATCAGTGAATACACATTGCCTAAATGAAAATACATAGTTTTAAAATTATAATTAATTTTCTGAATTTGTATTTTGTAGAATTATAAATTCAATAATTATTAATAGAGATTTTTATTTATTCAAAAGGGTTAATTATATTTTATATGAGACCTACTGCTTGACTGGTTAGGAATAGGATGTTGCACATAGTTATGAGAGTTTTATAATCTTTTATTTATTAATTTAATATTTTTAAATATTTTTTATGGTAACTTAAAAAGTGTATTACATCTTATTCCTATTTATTAATCAAAAAAACTATCGATCTCTTTATTCTATTTTCTAAGTATTTTTTTTATAATTTATGCTATTCTATGCCTCTTCTAATCTAGATTTTTGTCTAGCTGGTATACAGGTCGTTAAATTTATATTTCAAATCATAAATTTATAAAAAATACTTATATATATTTTCATTATCATTAATTTTACTATAGATACACGTAATAGCACTTTTAGATGGAAATATGTTTGTACAACTTAAAATAAAAACTAAAATAAAGTAGTCTTTTTATAAATCAAATTAATCTTTTTGGAAATCAAATTAGTATTTTTAAATTACATATATTAAATGATAAATACTTCAAGTATATAAAAATATATTAGCAAAAAAATAGATAAGATATTTACAAAAAAAAAATTAGATTAATAACGAAAGTATGGATTAAATTTTTATTTTAATGTAAATGCCGCATAATAAATTATTTGATATTCTCTAGTTTTGTAATCACATATTTAAATTTTATAATTGTTGTACTGTATGTGTGCTAATAATAATTCCATACATTTAAAAAGCTTTGAGCATAATTGAAAATTATGTTATTAAAAGTAAATAGTACATTAAAAATATTATTCCAACACAATTAGTTTTCTGTATATAAAAAAATTTAAAATATTCATAAATACATACGTCTTTCAAACTATTTTACATTATTTGTAGTGTAAAATATTTACATTAATATGAAATGAATATTAAATTCATTGAATATAATTTACGTTTGTGTTGTTCAAGATAAAGATTATTATTATCTGAAATTAATAGTACATAATGCTTACAAAAAAAAATGATTCATTACTTAAATTCTTTTCTAATATAAAAACGTAAGTTTTTAGGTAATTAAGAATTACAAATAGAAGGGAATATCTTTGATAAGAAATATCTTGATATGGCCATTTATCAATGAATAATACTGGTATACATTATTCAAAATTTTAATATTACAGAATATGAATAGTGTCATTAATGTTTTATATTTTCATGAACATACATATATTAATACTTTATATTAATAAGTAAATTTAATTGTATTACTAATTGATATATTTGAAAACATGCAATTTTTTAGATAACAACACAGTTCTATAGCAACTATAATTTTAATGCAAACATAATTGTTATGAAATATCAATTATTTGTATCTTGTTAAACATAACAAAAACATTCCTTAATGCATTAGATAAATTTTAACCTTGTATTTTAGCAAAAAAAAAACAAAAAGAACATGTTTCTTTGCTATCAAAATACAATAATTTTAAAGATGTGAGTAGAAATTTTATGTATAAATATGAAAAGTTTTCTTCCAAAAATTATGAAACCAAATTTCTAACTTAAAAAGAAATTATCCTTAAAATCATTCACTATGAGAACTGGTAAAATTAATTTTTTTTGTTTTTTCTAATTTTCGAAAATAAGGACATTTCTAAATTAATAATTTTTCAGTACTTAGTCTTGCCGTTATTTTCGTTGCATTTTTTGCAGTAAATGCCATTTACACTAAAGGTCATGATGGGCGTCCACATTGCAATACACCTGAAGAAATGAACTCAATATTCTGGAGAAATAATAATGATCCCACAACATATTGGGTTTGCGGACAAGAAAATACACCAGCTGCTGCAACTGATTGTGAAGCTGGAACTGGATTTTTAGCATCTGAAAAAAGATGTGTAGATTGGGCTTTCTGGCAATGGGAAGATCCTGTCAATCCTCCAAGTATGTCATACTAAAATCGATATATTTTTAATTGAATATTTTTAAAATGTATCATTCTGTTCATACATATTTCTAAATTAGAAAGAAATAAAGAAATTTGAAACTTTCATTTGAAACAAAAAAAATATTGAGTTTTTAAATTAATTTAGATAAATTTCAGTTTTAATTCCAAAATATTCTTTATTGATCACAAATGAATCTGATTATCAACTATATATTACCACAGATATTCCTTTGAAAATATTTGAAGCGGATTTGTAAAATATAACAATATTAATTTAGTCTTGAAAAATTTCACTTCCTTAAAAGTCTTAATTGTGCTTGGAATACGAAGGCTTTTCCTACAAAAAAATATAATTAAAATATAGAATTAACAAAAGATATTTTCTTAAAAATAATTGAAGTTTATAAACACTATTTATATTCAAAGCAATGTATAAATTGTGTAAATCATTGAATGAATAGATTTAAATGTCAGTAGATTTTACGCTAAATGATTTTTTTATTTAATAAGCTATTTTTAGTTTAAGTCACATATGGCATCTATTCAAATTTAAAATATTAGTTAAAATATTCAGTTTACCAATTGACAATGTTGAAAAAACATCTTTGCAGTATTATTAGGAAGATAATCAAATTAATTTTTAACGTGAATTTGTTAATGTTTTTGATTTTAATATTTTGTAATGAAAACTTGTTACATTCACAAGTCACTATAATATGTAAAAAGGCAAAAACAGATTGAAAAATTAATCCTAAGACAAATAAACAATTTTAGATTTAAATTGAACTAGTTAATATGTCAAATATACTTAACTGAAACGATTACGAAATTTATGAAAATATGTATAGGAAATTGAGTTAAAACAAAATTTACTTAAATAAGAGTTGGAACGGAATAATGGTAAAATTATAATATCTTAAGAAAAACTTCATAAAAATCTTGCTGTAGAAAACAAATTAATAACGTCAGCGATAAATAAGCAAAGTCATGATATTACATACGAGTAAAAAAAAAACCCTTTTTGAAAAAAAAAATATTCCTATAATAATTTCACAAATCATATGTAGCTTTTTTTATTCTGTTCAGCATTATAGCTCATAAAAATTATCTTTAATGCAAAATTTGGAAATGTGCTAAGAATAACTTATGTTTTCTTTCCCCGACTGAAAATTCTGCATACCCTACACTGAATTTAATTGTTGATTATGAAAATAAAATCAACTCTTAAAATGCTGAAAAATACGGTGCAGAAAATTCCACATTTTAAATCGACATTTTTTAGAATAGAATAAACGATTATTTCATGGTCAGATTTTTTTTTTTAAATAAAAATTTAAATTGAAGTGAAAAATCTTTAGTCAACTTTAATTTAATGAAAATCATATTTTCATTTGTTCACAACATATATGCTTAGTCCTTAATGGATAAAAGTGTTAAGTGAAATTTGTAGGTTTCAATTACATATTAAAATATGTACATTTTTAAGAATTTTACAGTGTTACGATGTTTTCTGATTAAGAAAAGCAATATTTTTAAATACAGTTTTGAGACCTTTTCGTATACGTTTAGTACTTGTAGGAAACTGACAACTTTAAGCGTTATTTCCTCAAAATGAAAATGCCAGTTTAGCACCTGTATCCATTAAGCTCATCATATATAAGCAATATTAATTGGTCCAGATACAGAAATATTTCAAATAAAATTTATTTTTGTCAAATTATGTCAAGTAATTTTCAATATTATTTCATATTTTCAAATTACTATAATATATTATATTTTTTAAGAATTTATATTTTATAAGAACAAGACTATCACAACTAAATGTACTGACTGATTGTTGTATTGTAGTTTATAGGGTGGGGTAGTTCATAACAGAATTAAAAAAAAACCCCAGCTATTAGTGCTAATAGAATTATTTATTTATATATTTAAAACAATTAGCGCAAAGATGTAAAACAATTAGTACCACACCCTTAAAGAGAATTATTTTTATCGATTTGTTGTTAAACAGAAATAATTATTAATATTATCATTTGAAACCAACCTAGGACTTATTAAAATAGGAAATATTTTAAACCCAATTTTTCTATAAATATCTTAAATTTGGCAAATAATATTTCATTACGAATTAGTAAACTTTAAAAATAACTACAAGACTATAAGGAAATATAGGAATGAATCTGGGTAAATTTTTAGTCCAAATCATTAAATAAAGTTAAAATAATTAATATTTTTATTCTATATATAGTGTTTATTTTTATTGTGATTACTGTAATGACATCTTTAGCTAGTTGTTATAGCTATAATCATGATCATAATGGCCGCCCAAAATGTGAAACTCAAGTTGAATTAGATCAAGTTAACTGGCGAAATAATTACGATCCAAGTTCATATTGGCGTTGTTCACAACAATCAATTCCAGCCGATGAAATAAAATGTCCAATTAACATGGGATTTGATAGTCGTATTCATGCATGTGTGGAATGGAGAGATTGGCGATGGACTGCTCCAGTAGATCCACCAACTTTGTATTTCGAATGAAACAATTATAAAAAAAAATGATATAATTTCTTTTTATTAAAATAATTTAAAAATAAAAATTATATCATTATTGATTTATATATCATATTAATTCCAAATTCAAGATAATAAAAAATTATTAATAATTATATTATTTATTATTTATTTTACCTTGACAATTTTTGTTCTATAAAGATTATAAATTTCTTCAATTTATCTTCGCAGTTATTTTAGTAGATTAAATAAATCAAAATCATCCAAATAATTAATTTTTTTTTAATAAATTCTATCAAATTAGATTAAGTGTTAATTAAAAAAATATTTAATCTAATTTTATATCATGATAATTAAAGAAATCAAAATTTTATTAAGATTATCTATATTTATCTTCAAATAAGCTTAATTTTGGAGTGTAAAAATATTATCAGCAATAATCAATTTTGTATAAAAGCCAATTGTAAATTCGATAGGTTGTGGACAATATAATCTTCTATTCAACATGAAGTTTGGTAAGAAACTTAACTAATCCAATTTTAATTTTTATTAATAAAATTCTTATTTTTCTTTAAAGCAATTGTATTATTACTCGTCAGTGTCATTGGTGTTTCTTTGGGATGGGACCAAACCCGTAATGGTCGCCCAGGTTGTAAAACTCCAGAAGAAATTACTCAACGTTTCTATAGAAATCATTATGATTCAACAGTATATTTTGAATGTACTACACTAGGTGTAGGTGCAGAATGGAGAAACTGTCCAGGAGAACATATGTATCAGCCTTCAAAATCTACATGTGTACCAAATGACGTTTGGGAATGGGAACCAAATGTAGATCCACCAAGCTTTGCAGATCTTTAAATTGAATAACTTTGTCATTTATTAAATTGTAAAAATAAATTGCATTCAAAATATTTCAATTTTGTTATTTATTTGTTTAATATATTTTTATAATTTCATTTAAATATTTCTGGTTAAAGATGTTAATTTTGAGACTTCAATATGAATTATATTAGTTAGCAAATTAATTTAATAGCTTGAATAATTAGGATTTAATCCAGCACTGCATTTAATTCAGTTTGTTTGCATTATGGATGTGAAAGTTTATATCATGTTATAACAAATTAACTCACAAAAGACGTAAGAATTTGTTCACAATTACGTCACTCGGTGAAGGAATATAATCTTCAATTAGCATTGGTTTCGATATATGTATTAAGAGTGAAATATTATATAAATAAAACTATATTAAAATATTAAATTATATTAGTTTAATTTATTTAATTTATGTCTATTTTTATATAAATTCATACAATAAATTTTATCTTAATAGTTTTATTATTTAAAACAAATTTTATTATCGCCAAAATGTTAAAATATTAAGAATTGTATTAACTTCATTAACTGATAATTAATAATTTTATAACCAGCTTTGTATAATTAATCTTAATTTTGCCTTAAAGATAAAGTTTCAAATTATTATCAGAAACCGCCAATTTTGTATAAAAGTTATTTACAAAATCTATGGATTGTGGACAATAAGTTCTTCTATTCAACACGAAATTTGGTAAGAAGCTTAATTCATCTAATTTATTTATTTTGGTTAATTAATTATATTCTTTTTTTTTTTTTAAATATTAAGCAATTTTGTTACTAATCGTCAGTTTTATTGGTGTTTCATGGGGATGGGACCAAACCCATAATGGTCGCCCATGTTGTTCAAGTAAATTAGAAATGGATAAACGTAACTGGAGAAATCATTATGATTCAACAGTATATCATACGTATGTCATACACTAAATGTCCCAGCTTCTTGGGCTAACTGTCCAGGAGAACATATGTTCCAACCTTCGGAATTGAAATGTGTACCGAATGCAGATTGGTATTGGGAACCAAATGTTGATCCACCATGTAAAGCACCACTTTAAAATTTAATTTTTTTTTCATTTCAATCTGAAATTGTAAATTAAATATGCATAGAAATAAAATTAATATCAAGTTTAAAATTTTTAATTTTTAATTATTGTGTTTGAAGAAGTAATTTATTTTAATAAAAAATTTAATTAAATATTTTTAATTATTGATGGTGGATCTTCTAGCGGAATATGCTTCCAATTTGCTAATGGAACACAAAATCCCTGAACTGGATCAAAAAGATGCTCTAATTTACATTCCATTGAAACAGCTAATTCATTTTTCTTAAAACAAACCCAATATAAAGTTGAATCAAAATTATTTCTCCAAAATTGTTTTTCTAATTCTTCTGTTGTATTACATGCTGGTTGTCCATTATGGCCTTCTGTATAATAACATGTAACACCAATGACACCAATTAAAGTTAAAAATATAACTGAAAAAATAAATTTTTATTTTACATTTTTATGTCAGCGAAATTAATTTGTTATTTTTTTACCAATTTTCATTCTTACTGTAATTTTATTTTCTATCGGTGAAAATTAATCTACTCGAAGTTCTAGCATTTTATGAGAAACTTTGTTATATTCTATGTCTTATAACATGAAAAATATTGCAATTTACAAATATTATTTACAATTGATACATGAAGATAATAATAAAAAACATATGTTTAACAGAATTTATTAATATTTTTTTTTTATGTTTTTATTAATTGAGAAAAAGTTAATGTTATTTAAAATAGTACATAATGACAATTTTTTTCAATTAATATCACATAGCAATACTTTCGATAAAGTTAAAATAATTTCTAATTTTTTTTTTAATATATTAATCTATTTAGAGTTTCGTTATAATTATTTGTCTTATCACTAAATAAAAATAGCTTCTATCACATGACAACGACATATTATAGATTTTCCTATGAGTTTTTTTTTACTTTTATAAAATACTGTAAAGGTTTTCTTTATTTCCCTTTTTTTAACATAATATTTATTGTCTGTAATACGAATTGTTGGCATAGTTTCCACAATTGCATCTTTTACCTTAATTTCTCATTATGTATTTTTTTATTTATAATATATTCTTCAACATTTTTGTTAAACATAACTGATGTAACTAATAAGAAGTTTATAACAAAAATTTACATAAATGCAAAAATAAATAAAAACAAATATCTTTATTATTTAATTTAAAGTATTATTTGATAATCTTCCAGATATTTTTAGAAGAGTATTTTACCATGTCATAGTCATAAACTAAGCTATGGTAAAGTTTACTTGTTAGTTTAAAATAAAAACTAAAAAAAAGGTGTTGAATCTAATTAATTTTTGCTATTTTTATTATCCCATATTGTTTCTTAGTAAATTATGCGAAAAATATTACTGAAAAACAGTATTTATTTTGGAAGCCAGATCTAAGAGTTATATACAGAGACCAAGATATACTTTCAGGAATACCAGATCGAAAAGTATTAGGAAATTGTTCAACAGGGGAGAGAAATCAGTTTATAGAAGAGAAATCAGTTTATTTACTAATCCAGATATCAGTATTTTTTATCAATAATCTGAAACTGTACATGAAGGATACTTAATTATTAGTAAGATTACGAAGAAAAATTATCTAATTATTTTTAAAGTTTTTTTGAGTAAAATTAAAAAATATAACCCATAATTATCAATAATTGACTTGTCATATTTTAATCATTCGCTAAAAAATATTGATAAGATATCTAGATAATTAAATTCACGCCTTGCAAAGCTTCACATTAATATTTCTTTACAAATCAATATGATTGTCTAAAACTAATATATTTACCTTAAGAAGGGTGTGTTATAGCGAGGATTACCACAAAGGATGAAATATATAAATTGAAGTCCCTTTTTACATTTCAGTTGTACTGTTTCGTCATTATATGATTAATGATAAAATAAAATTTTTGTGGAAACATTGGAAAATATTCCAAAACCAAAACTCAAAATAAAAGCTTGAAAAATCATAAAAACTATTATGCTCTTAATGTTTACATATATACTAATTATAATAAAATAATTATAAAATTAATGAACTGACAAAAATTCAAATAAATAATTTAATTGACAAAAATTCAAATAAATAATTTAATTATGACAAAAATTCAAATAAATAATAAAATTAATAAAGCTTTACAAATATTTAAAGTTTTACTTAATAATTCCAAATTTATAAAAGCTTACAATTAATAAAATACAAATGAAAACAAAATAACAAGTATTGTCAAATATAAATAGCATTAGTCGTGTGTCATCCTAAATATTAATGATCATTAATGTCCAAATATCAATAAATGAATAATTATTATCGTAAATAATTATCTTAAGCGAAAACATTTTTTAAAATATACAGATTTCATTATTACGATTAATGGAATTGCGAAAAATAATAGAATATTTTTTTCTTCAAAAAATTGCAATCGCAATCTAAGAAATTTATTTACCCTAGATAAGAACAAAAAACATATATTCATAGATTTAATTATACGTATTTTGATTATTCAGTAATGGACAATTCGGTTATGTTATATCAAAAACTTGACTAAAATTTAAATAATTTGCAATATATTTTATTATAATCTACTTAGTTTTTTGTAATAATTATCTTGTAGCATCACACTTGTCCCATCATAAGATAAATAAAAACATCTTCTATCACACGACATGTTTTTGTATTTTCATTTGAGTTTTTTTTTCCTTTTTGTACATTACACAGTTTTACATTATTTCCCTTTTTTTTAAACATAATATGTATTGTCTATAATACGCATTGTTAGCATAGTTTCCACAATTGCATCTTTTTATTTCATTTCTCATTGTAACTAATAAGAATTTTATTATAAAAAATTTACATAAATGCAAAAATAAATAAAAACAAACATATTTAATTTAAAGTATTTATGATAATATTTCAGATATTTTCCGAAAGTATTTTATAATTCTCACAAACTTTGTCATGATAAGTAAGGTTTATGTGTTTTGGAGATTTACATTGAATGATATAGTTTTAAAAATAATTATCTAATAAATTTTTTACAAATTACGCAGAAAATGCATTTTGTTGTTGTCAAAAAATATTTTTTATAAATATTTTCTCAATAAAATTAAGATTAAATGAATATTATCTGTTACAAAAATTAGTAGTAAACCGAATTTTATTTAAACGTAATAAATTATATCGGGAAGATACAATATCTATTAAATATTAGTTTAAAAGGGTTTGCCGAAACAAAATTAGTCGACGAAATAATCTGTTAATTTCAATTTTTTTAATTATCTTTACTATATCAATGACTGATTAACAATTTTAATTAAATTATTGATTTTAATTGGTTCGTAAAAAAGAAATATTGAATTAAAATTATAAAAATAGATTAAAGCAACACATAATAAAAACGCATTTTTTAATGTAAGAAGATTATATTTATTTAAAAATTGATTTTATGATTCAATATTTAAAAAGAAACATTATGGTTTAGTTGGTGGAGAAATGTGTACCGGCTTTGTTCAGTTTTCCAAAGCCGGTACACATTTGGAAAATTGGAAAAAATTTACTTTTTCACAGATGGCCCAACTACCAGGGACACCTAACCTCTCACATATGAAATAGGTTGTATTATCTATTTTATTTGCTCCATTTCTAAAGGTATTTTACAACCGGGGCAACCAATATAAATTCTTGCAATTATCAATAATTAACTTGTCGTATTTTAAGCTTCTCTAACACTGATAAAATTATAAATAGAAAATTAAGATAATACTTTGCAAAGCTTAGCATTAATAGATCTTCACAAATCACTAGATTTTAAATCTCTTGAAAATTTATTTTATCTAAAAGTTTTTAAAGTGGAGACTAATTTCAACATAAAAACTGAATTTTCTCGGGTACTGCCACAATTAAAAAAAACATTAAACACAATAAATATCTTTTTCTAACTCATCTTCTTTTTCTCATATTTAAAATTGCATAAATTAACAGTTTCTCTTTATTTTTTACAATTTTTGCCCCATCCTTAGCTTTGCTCAATACTTTTGAGAAATCTAAAGCATAAAATATTTCTATTAGTTTCCAAATACACTTTTGAAGTACAAAAAAATTTGTCCGGGGAAATATTATGTTTTTTTACTTTGTTATGTCAAAACTCTTGGATATAAAAGTATGTAATTTTAGAGATGAATTATTCAGTTTATATCCATCTTTTGGATCATTCATATAATTTGGATTAATATTTCGATTTTCGTAAATACAATTAACTGGTTAGTGCAAAACAAATTTATTCATTTTTTTATTTGGGATATCGTTAATTATATTTAGTTTTAAAGTTAAAGTGCTTCACGCAATTTTATACAAATTTATAAAAACTGCAATTTAATTTAAATTTATAAAAAATCTATAAGTGACATTCAAATTTTTACGAAAAATAAATAAAACTACAAAATATAAAAAAATATAATACACAATTGGTGACTTATTAATTGAAAATTGATTATTTTCAAATTAATTAGAAATAAGTTGAATTAATTAAAATCTTAATTAATTGTAGCAATTTTAAAATTAAACTTTATTTATGTTCAAGTACGAAAAATTTAATTTAACAAGTACGAACAATTTAATTTAATGATTCAAAAGTAACGACAATCTAAAACTTTATTAAAGTTAACTTTTGAATGCATTTTGTTCGTTTTTTTTAAAAAAAAATACTTATATGCTTCAAAAATAATACTCTTCACTAAGAAGAATTTGATCCTTCATTGAGGTAAATCAACCAAAACCTATAAATCCTCTTATTTCTTTAGTACATAATTGCTCATTATTTGTACCAGATGTTGATTGGTTTTATTTGTGCACTCATAGTCTGTCAAGGAAAACGTGTAAAAACTAATATATTACTTAGAAATAATTATAATATTTATTACAAAAAAATTATATTAAGCGATAAAAATTTTCAAATCTAACATCTCCAGACCTCAAGTTTTTTTCATAACTTTTAATTCATTAGTTTAACTAATTATGTGATTGTGAAAAATAATAGAATGTTTTTTAGTCGATTATTTCTTAAAACTACGATAAAATTACAATCTAAGAAAGTTATTTTCTTTAGATAAGAACAAAAAAGATATGTTTCATAGTTTGAGTAAATTAATTTTGATTATTTATTAATTGACTAAAAGTTATGAATATGTAAAATAGTACATAATGTAATTTAATATAATTTACTTAGAGTTTTGTAATAATTATCTTGTAGCATCACACTTGTTCCAACATGTTTTTGTATTTACATATGATTTTTTTTTCCTTTTTTTCTATAAAATTGTATATTGCGCAATTTTCCTTTATTTCCCTTTTTAACATACTATCTATAATACGCATTGTTAGCTAAATTCCACAATTACCTTAATTTCTCATTATGTATTTTTTTGGTTACAATATTTTCTTCAACATTTTTGTTAAACATAACTGATGTAATTAACATAACTGATGTAACTAATAAGAAGTTTATAACAAGATTTACATAAATGCAAAAATAAATAACAACAAATATCTTAAAAGTCTTATTTGGTAATCTTTCAGATATTTTTAGAAGAGTATATTTTATAATTGTCACAAAGATTGTCATGGTAAAGTTTGTTTGTTTTGCTCGTTATGTAATTTTGAATAAGAAAAAAAAATGTTTAGACTGTAACTCATTTTTCATTGATGCAATGATAGTTTTAAAAATAATTATCTAATAATATTCTACAAGTTACGCGGGAAATTTTTTATTTATTATAAATATTTTCTTAATAAAAATTATGATTAAAGAAATTCAATTTCAAAATTCAAATTATGATTAAAGAAAAAAAATTAATAGTTAAATTAAAATTTATTTACAATTCCGTGTCGAAAATAGTATCAATTACTAAATGAATTACTTTTCTCAATTAAATTATACATTTTCTAGTTGGTCTTAAAATTAAAATTATATTTTACTAGTTTTAATATTTTAGGAATTTTATTTGGCTTTTATATCAAAATTAACTGAATTCTGATAAAATTTTGAAAATTAAGCTAAAATTAATCTTTATAACAATTATTTATTACGGGAAGTTCTTAATTTAAATATTATATCTTTTATTATCTATTAATGCACATTTCGGAGATAATAAAATTTTCGGTTAATCAGTACATATAACTTAGATAAAATTTATTGTAAGACTTATATAAAAAAGCATTTAAATTAAATTAAGTTTAAACAAAAAAAAAACATAACTCAAATTAAAAATAACATAATTTCAAAATTTGATTGCAATGATACAATTTTTATTTTCAATATATCAAACAACAAAATTAGAAATTTTTTATAAATATGCAATACAGATACTTGAATAATAAATCCTTCAGTTTCTGCAAAATTCTGAACAGTATATTTCTGCCACATCGGGAAATAATAAATTTTGATTCATTTCCTAGATTCATTGAAAAATTCAATCGTCAATAATTTAATTCTGAACTCTTATGCCAATAACATACGAAGGCACTAATTAAAATTGCAATTAGTGCAAACATACTTAATTCAGCGTAAAACATATTCACAATAAATATTTAATAAAAATTATAAAAATATATTAAATAATTAAATTAGAAAACAGAGATATTCTTTACGTAATTTTATTTTATTAACGAACTTATTTTACAATTCAATATTGAAATGAATAAATTATTCAATTTAAAGATCTGCAAAACTTGGTGGATCTACATTTGGTTCCCATTCCCAAACGTCATTTGGTACACATGTAGATTTTGAAGGCTGATACATATGTTCTCCTGGACAGTTTCTCCATTCTGCACCTACACCTAGTGTAGTACATTCAAAATATACTGTTGAATCATAATGATTTCTATAGAAACGTTGAGTAATTTCTTCTGGAGTTTTACAACCTGGGCGACCATTACGGGTTTGGTCCCATCCCAAAGAAACACCAATGACACTGACGAGTAATAACAAAATTGCTTTAAACAAAAATAAGAATTTTATTAATTAAAATTTAAATTTGATTAATTAACTTTCTTACCAAACTTCATATTGAATAGAAGAATTTATTGTACACAATCTATCGAATTTGCAATTGGCTTTTATACAAAATTGGTTATTGCTGATAATATTTTTACACTTCAAAATTAAGCTTATTTGAAGATAAATATAGATAATCTTTATAAAATTTTGGTTTCTTGAATCATCACTTAATTATAATCTAAATTGATATCATATATTAATTTAATCATTTGTAAGATTTAAAAATTTGATTTTTAATATAGATATATAAGTAAACATTTTCTTGGTAGTGTTTGTTAAATTAGAAATATTATTTGACTATTTTTGCATATTTTCGGCTTCGACCTTTAACTAAAATAGTATAATAAATTATCCTGGAATATAAATGCCAGTATAAATAGGTTTGAAGGAAAACAATTAATCGAGCAAATAATCTGTAAACATAACTTATTTTAATTGAATTTTGTTATGACAGACAAATATTTTAATATTAACTGATTCATCAAATTTTAATTACCCCATATAAATGTATTTACTACAAATATATATGTAATAAGTATATACATATATTAAAAGGCCCTAATTATAGTTATTGCTGAAACCATAAATTGTATCAGTTCGTATTTTAAATTAAAAATATCTCGTTTTTTTTCCAAAATGACTTTTCGAACCAATTTGTCTACTAAATTGAAGATTCTATTTTTGGAATTTACTAAAATGTAATAAAAATAGATATTAAAGTTTTATTACATATATATAAGTTCTGGTAATTATCAATAATTTTGTTGTCACATGTTAAGCTTTTCTAACTAAAATTAGTGATAAGATAAATTATAAATAGAAAATTGATACTTTTCAAAGCGTAACATTAATATTTCTTCACAAATCACTAGATTTTAAATCTCTTGAAAATTTATTTTATCTAAAAGTTTTTAAAGTGGAAACTAATTTCAACTAAAAAACTAAATTTTCTCAGGTAATGCCACAACTAAAAAAAAAACATTAAACATAAGAAATATCTTTTTCTAACTCATCTTCTTTTTCTCATATTTAAATTGCATAAATTAACAGTTTCTCTTTATTTTTACAATTTTTGCCCCATTCTTAGTTTTGCTCAATACGTTTGAGAAATCCAAAACATAAAATATTTCAATTAGTTTCCAAATCCACTTTAGAAGTACAAAAAAAATTTGTCCGGGGAAATATTGTTATTTTACTTTGTTATGTCAAAACTCTTGGATATAAAAGTAAGTACTTTTAGAGATCAATTATTCAGTTTATATTCATCTTTTCGATCATTCATATAATTTGGATTAATATTTCGATTTTCGTAAATACAATTAACTGGTTAGTGCAAAAAAGTTTCTTAATCTAATCTAATCTTTAATTTATATTTATTTTTAAAGTGCGGCTTGCAATTTGATTCAAATAATTTATAAGTGATATTAAAATTCTTACGAAAAATAAATAGAAATATAACAGAAAACTTCTGATAATTAACTTTGAATTGATTTTTTTTCAAAATAAGTAGAAATATGTTAAGTTAATTAAAATATTGATTTAAAATTTAAAATTAATTTACGTTTCATGTTAATAATTTTGAAAAGACACCATAAAAGACCTTTAAAATTTTTTAAGGAAATATGAAGTTATTGTCATATTTTTTCTAATAAAAAACTTAGAATGAATAATATAACTAATTTATGTGTTTTCAAATTAACGAGTATTTTCAACAAACATATTTATTTACTAAAAAAAAATATCGCAATAAAAAACATTCTGAATGAAAAATTTAATCAACTGCTCACATAAAATTTTTTCTCCAGATTTATATTTACTATGTAATTTTGAATTCAAATTACCAGTGATATTTTCCATAAGTACAGTGTGATTGCTCTATAACTTTACAATACTAAAAAAATCTTTTTAATTAGGTGATATGTAAAATGTTTAATAAAATTAATTAATAATCAAATTTTTAATAATTCCAGTAATGATAATAGCACAAAAATTAAAAAATTGCTTATAAAATAAAAATAAGTAATTTCAAAGTTTTCGAATTTTCTGTAATTTGATTCGAAATGGTGCTTATAATGAAATTGCAATGAATTTTTCAAACAGATTTCGAAAAATCAAAGTTTTCACATGAACTTGAATATAAATCCTTCAAATAAACTTAAAATTCAATTGACTAACAATCATCCGAAATGTCAATAAAGACTCTCTAAACATTTTTAATTACTAACATCATTTTTGAAATAATAAACCGTGATAATATTCAAAATCAATCCAATTACCATATTTGATATTCAGAATTATAAAAAACTTAGTGTCATGCTTTACATTATCTTAAATAAAGCTGTTAATCATTTTTACCAAAAAAAGAAATACATTATAATAAATTGATTTTAAGTACACTTTAAATAATAAAATATATAAATGTTATCTACCTTGTTTCATAAAATACAATATCTAAACTTAAATAACAAAAAAAAAAGAGTTAAAGTAATCATTTAATGAGGAAGTTGAAAGGAAATTACAACCATAAAAAATAATAATAATAAATTGACAGAAAAATTAAATAACATAATATAATATTTTAAAAATATATTTATTTAAAAAAATACAAAAACCATCAACATAAATTCTTTGTTTTTTAATAATTTAAAAAAAACACTATTGTTAATCGTGAGATAAAAAATTAAAATGAAAAGAAAGCAATTGAATAATCTAAACACCTAAAAACAATAATAACAACACTGCTCATCTCATTTACTAGGAAGCACTAATTCTTTTAGATTTATGTAGTTTACAACATAATTTCATATTTCTATGTTGTTTTTTTTTTGTAAAAAAATAATATAATTTCAGTTTGCATTTAATACATAATTGAATTTCTATGTGTTAAATAGCTTTCGCTTTCAAAATATTTTCATTAATATATTGTGGGGAATGTTGAAATAAATGTGAAATCATTAAATTTAAGTAATTGATCCAATATATGCTTTTGTATTTTGTCAGTGCAAAATTATTTTAAAATTTGTAAATTCCTTGTGAACCATTTAATAATTTAAATTATTTTTATTTTAGGATAGATCAAAATGAAACCGAAATCTAAAATGGTATATATTATAAAGAAAAACTGCTATGTTATTATAATTAATATTTTATGTTTTTTTTTGTACTAGCTACTATGTATAACATTGTGTTGTATAGGGAATACTTTAGCTAGTGGAATTATAAAACGAGAAGGTAATTAAATTATTGGTTATATGAATTAATTGCAATATTTGAGAATACTAAATTTCTATAAATTTCTTTTGATAATAGCACCGCTTCTACCATCATCAAATAGATATTTACCTCCATTACAAAATAGTCCAACAAATTCATATCTTCCACCACCATCAGGACCAAGTAAACCTTTAACACCACCTGCAACAAGTTATGGTGTACCTGCAGGACCAGCCCGAGTACCAACAAAACCATCGTCGAGCTATGGAGCTCCACCATCCAGGCCTTCTTCAAATTATGGAGCTCCTCCTTCTGGACCTCCATCTGCTAACTATGGCCCACCACAATCCAAGAAGCCATCTCAACCATCTTCCAATTACGGACCTCCACCTTCCAGTCCTTCATCAAGTTATGGTGCTCCACCTTCTGGGCCACCACCTTCAAATTATGGCCCACCACCTTCGTCACCTCCATCCTCAAGTTATGGTCCACCACAAACAAAGCGACCATCACAACCATCGTCCAACTATGGTGCTCCACCTTCTCGTCCTTCCTCAAGCTATGGACCTCCTGTTGGACCGCCATCTTCAAATTATGGTGCACCTCCTTTGGGACCTCCTTCTTCAAGCTACGGAGCACCTCCAGCAGGAAGACCATCACCACCGTCATCTAGTTATGGAGCGCCACCGTCTGGCCCTCCCTCTTCTAACTATGGTCCACCCCCACCTTCTAGGCCATCATCATCGTCAAGACCTTCTTCCAGCTATGGAGCACCACCTTCAGGACCACCGCCTTCAAGTTACGGAGCACCTCCGGCTAAAAGACCATCACCACCGTCTTCTGCTTATGGAGCTCCTCCATCAGGCCCACCTTCTACGAGCTATGGAGCACCACCCTCATCGCGACCATCCAGACCTTCTTCCAGCTATGGAACTCCACCCTCCGGACCCCCATCCCCAAGCTACGGTGCGCCTCCAGTTTCAAGACCGTCAAAACCATCTACAAACTACGGAGCTCCACCATCTGGACCTCCATCTTCCAATTATGGGCCACCTTCAGCACCGTCAAGACCACCATCTTCAAGTTACGGTGCTCCTCCTGCACAACCATCTCCTAGTTATGGAGCTCCACCATCACGACCATCAACTCCTGCACGGCCTCCAACTAACTATGGTGCTCCTCCATCTGGTCCGATATCTTTACCTCCATCTTCTAGTTACGGTGCTCCACCATCGAAGCCATCGCCAAACTATGGAGCACCACCATCTGGACCTCCTTCCTCAAATTACGGGGCCCCACCTGCACAACCATCAAGACCATCACCTCCATCTTCCAGTTACGGTGCTCCTCAATCTTCTGGGCCTCCTTCCTCAAATTACGGAGCCCCACCTGCACAACCATCACGACCATCACCGCCATCTTCCAGTTACGGTGCTCCTCAGCCTTCTGGGCCTCCGTCATCAGGTTACGGAGCCCCACCTGCACCACCATCAAAACCATCAACACCGTCTTCTAGCTATGGTACTCCTCAGCCTGGACGACCTTCTTCAAGTTACGGGGCCCCACCATCACCTAGTTATGGTGCCCCACCATCACCACCAACGTCAAATTATGGAGCTCCACCCTCAGGACCACCTTCTATAAGTTACAGTGCACCTTCACAACCTTCAGCACCATCTGGACCATCATTTAGCTATGGAGCACCACCATCAGCCCCACCATCTTCAGGATATGGAGCACCGCCTTCAGCACCATCTTTTGGTTACAGTGCACCATCTGCTCCTTTAGGACCTTCTGGTTATGATTCACCAATTACTTTCGAAGATACATTTATTTCAGCACCATATCCACCAGCAACATTATTTGGATCACCAGGACCATCTGGTCCAACTGGCTTTGATAGTGTTCCCGATACAATACCACAAGGCTATTCAGATGATGGTGGCTATAAATATAAAAAATAATTATTTATTAGATCTCGTAAATGAAATTAAGTGCCTTAAATTATATATTCAAAGAAATTACAGAGGTTTAATACTCATTGTTGGTTCTTACTACCAGACATATACGAAATATACGTGTAAATTTTTTTTAACATAATTATTATTCCATATAAATAATTATTTGTATTTAATTACATAATTTTATATATTTAAATAATTTAGTTTTATGTAAATATTTTGTATATTTATATTTTAGATTTTTATATGTACAAACAATAATACTAAAAAATAATTACTGCCAATAAAATTTAATATTAAAATAATATTATGTAGTTTATTTATTTTTTATTTTATTGATTGAGAAAAATGAAAATTAGTCGAAAATATCTTTTGGTTTTCTGTCAGTCAAAGTTAAAAAAAATAAATTGTTATAACTTGTGAACAATTAATTAACAAATTTTAGCAGAAAGTAATCAAAGTGTCATTACCGCAACAATAGAAAACATTAAAATTATTAATGTTTACATATTTCCGATGTTTGTTATGATAAAAACACGGCTTGTTATTTTCTAAACCACAAAACATAAAATGTATTTTTATTTAATTGTACCGCCAAATTCAATTTCAAACATTTCTATAATTATGACAAAAAAAAATATTATTTATTTCACATTGTAGAAATATAAAAAAATTGTACTTAATAAGGAAAAAGTTATGTATATTTACTATTATACTTAATTTCATAACATTGTACATAAAATTTAACTGCAAAAAGAAAATAAGAAGTAAATTTTTTTTTTTACATAATTCTTTTACACGGAAATAAAACTATTCACTGTTTGGTAATCAAAAATCTTATTTTGTTAATATTTTTGCGTAATTTTTTTTTATTTTTAAATTTATTTCAAAAGACATATTTTTTTAGTTTGTAGGCCAATTGTCATAAAAATTCAGAAATACAGTTGATACATAACGAATATTCATAAATAGATAAATCCAGTGAATTGTTATTAAGGTTTTTAAAACAATACAAGTATATATGATAATTTAAAGAATGCCAAACCTTTAATAAACAAAATCTATAAATTTTAGAACATTGCACATCGATATTTTATGGTAAATTTCATATTCGTTGTCTATTATGTTAAATTTTAGATTAAAAGGTAGGTAGGGCTTTTAAATGATATCCTCTATACTGAAAAATATCAATTTACAAATCTGTACTTACTTATCGTGAAAATATCTGAATTTTTTTTTTTTTTGTTGTAATACAATGAATAATTTATCACATTCATTTGTGATAAATTAGAAAAAAAAACTACAATAATTTATTCTTTAGCTTTAATGGAAAACACAAAAAGAAAATATTGAGTAGTAAAAATATTGTGATTAATCTATCTATACGAAGAACCATATAACAATTAAAAAATTATATCTTCCATGTCAATATGATTGTTTAATGTTAAGGTCGACATTAATTACTTTCTTAGATATAACTATGACATTCAGCCTTGAATTTTAGATATTAATGAATAGAATTTTAACTTCTAAACGAAAGACCATAATATATTAAAAAAAAATTATAATATTCGTTAATTGGAAAATAATTTATGTAATTTTCCAAAAAAAAAAAAAAAAGCAGAAAATAATCTGAATACATCAGCTTTTGTTTCCGATAAAATTATTAAAATTGATTTTTAAAAAAAAAGCCTTCAAATAATTAATAGTTATGAATAAATTATAAAAATTATATTTTATGATTATGAAATTATGCAAGCAAAAAGAAAAATTTGATCTTCCGTTTTATGTTCGCATAAAATTATGCAATTATAATTTTTTTTTAATTCAATTTTTATCACGAAAAATATAGTAATAATAATTTTTTTTAGTTTGACTTTACCATTTTAATCATTTTACTATTGAACTGCTACTACATATTTCATTCTTTAAAAAAAAAAATCATCAACAGGGTGATTTTCTTTTGCAAATCATGTTAATTAAAAATTCAAATATAGTAGATAATTTTTGGAATTTATAAAGTAAATTTCAATTAATTTCATTCACACTGTAAAAATTGAATAAAGATTTACCATATAAATTCATAATAATTATTATTATTATTGTATTTTAATTTTTAAAAATGTTTGTTTAGTAAAAAGAACTATATAAAGAATGTGACTATGATTTAGATCAAGTGCAAAGATATTTACTTTATTATAATTTTCATGAAAATTTAGTAATAATTTAAATCTAGCTTGTAAAATTGTTTTTTTTTTTTTTTTTTGTTTGCTCATTTTTCATTGATAATTGAAAAAAACACTTTCGAAATAAGTTTAAGTTGAAAATAGAAAAATATTGAAATAAATTGCAATCTAGTGATCAATTTAGCAAGGTTGTATGTTGCAAAATTGTATAAACTTTGTCTAAATTTAGATAATAAAATAGTTTAAAAGATGAGTTTTTTTCTTTTAAAACCACAATTTAGTATTTGATTTATATAATATTATATATAGCATCGTATTATCCGACCTAAATAAAACTGCTAAAATTAAATTTGAATTGTAATTTATGGTTTATTTATGATGTGTAATCAAATATATTTTTTAAAATTTTGTTTGTACGACTATTGTACAATAATCTGAAATTGTGAGTAATCGAAGATTATTTAGAGTTTACTGTTTTAAAATATTTATGTATATAGTAATTCATAATATTTGCAATTTTTCATATTTCTGCAATAAGAGATTTGTAGATCCCTTATTTGGTTAACTCAATTCTGACCTTTATGGGAAACTAAACTAAAAAAAACAGAAACAAATTAAATTTTTGTCATAGATAAAATTGGTTGATTAAATAATTGATTGAATCAGAAAAGGCATATAAATAATGTCATAAAATTTACTGCAGTTTTATAGTTTCAAACAAAAAATTTTTCAACATTTCAATATATCAGCATAAAGATAGCTCCAATTAAAGTTTATCTGAAATGTAATAATAATATTGTTAAATCGAATAAATTTGTATTACATAATTTGGTTAATCGTTTGTTTAAAGTTTTGATAGTACTTTTTAATATTTAATTTAACCCAAAAAAAAATCATACTTTTCTCAACAAGGAAACCAATTTCATTAATTTTTATTTTATTTTTTTCTCTGTTACATTTTCAATTATTATTTATTTTTTTTCACATAATTTATTTTTCTGTAACTTGATTTATTAAATAATTTAATTTTTTTTTTATATGTTACTTTTTTTTTTAATAGGTGGCTTTTTTGATTATTGATTGGTAAAATAGTTTTATAGAATTAAATGATTTCATAAAAAATATACATAATTTTGTTATCAACATTTTTTTATTTTTGGGAGTAAAAATATAAAATTATAGGCCAACTATATTTAACAATATTTCTGGTTAAAAATTAATTTTTAATTAGTAAATTCATTTTTTTTTTAAATAAATTAAAAATATTTGATAAAATTAAAAATTATTTATATGTAATTACATATTACATATTTTTTTTTTCATTAAAATTTGGTTTTGTTTTTCTGTTAAGTAACAATTTATAAATACTGCTTTTTTTCATTTAATTAACTTTTTTTTTTTATTTTTGGTTTATAATCATATAATAATAATTTAACATTTAGATTTAAATATAATACATCAAGATTTAATAATTTATGATTCAGTTTATTATTTTTTTCTTTTCATTCTTATTATAGTTTTGTAATTTTTGCAATTTAAATTTATTAGTATTCAGATATTTAACATTTTTCATTTAGAAGTAATTAATATTTTTTTATTAAACATTTCATAAGCGATAAGTGACTTTATTGCAGTTTATTTGAAAACTCAATAATAAAATTTAGTATTCAGATATTTTATTTTTAAAAAAATAATCTAAAATTTATTTTATCTGCAAATAATTGATAATAAGGTAAATATTTGATTACCAATAATCAAATGTTTGATTTTTTCAATATGATTTCGAATCAAAATTAAATTATTGAAAAATTAAATTATATGCATACTCTTTTAATTTGAATAATAAAATTTGTAATATTTTTATTAAAAACAATTAAAATTATTATTTAAATAATTAACTTAATATAAATTAAGGAATGGCACCTTAATGGATGGTTAGAGGATGGGAACTTTTATAAATTATTTTATTCCACCATAGATACTACTTAGATTCCTTATAATTCAAAAAAGGGTTATTCTGCAACCCCTATTTTTTTATTATTATTAATATTTATAGAAAATGATTTCTATATTATTTTTGTGCAATATAAACTTATATTTTGTAAATAATTAAATTTTCATACAAGAACTAATTATGGTTTTCCAAAAATTTTCCAATTTATTTCTAACGACTTTTCCTTAATAATATCAAACAAACAAAAAAAAAATTTCAAAATTTTCAATTACACAATGTTTTTACTATCATTTTTAAAGCACAATTTAATCAGATAAGCTAACAATTTTCAAACTTCTAATCTCATATTTAGATTTTTCTCTGCAATTTTTATTAAATATTTTTTTTTTTGTAAATATATTTTACAGAATAAACAGGGTTTTACTTTTTTTAAATTTATATTTTACATTAATTTAACATTTTCCATTTAAATTCTACATTTTAAAATATATATATAGTATTTAATAATTTTTTAACGTTTAATATAATATTTTAGGTAAATTAATTTTCATTTTGGGGGTACAATATTTAAATATATTACATTTATATATATTTTTTTAAATAACTTTATGATATGTTCGTATTTTTTATGTTTTATAAATGATATGTATTCGTTTCTGGTATATATATGTATAGGTTTTTATTTAATTCATTAATTATATTTATGTAAATATTGTTTACGTATTGTATATATATATATAATATATAGCATTTAAGGTCGTGGAAGGACACAATATTTATTGATATGTATATTTTTTATTAGTTTAATATTCATTAATTTTTTTATATATATATATTTTTTTTTACATTTAATTTAAATAATATTATCAATTATTATCAGTAAAATTAATATTTATTGATAATTTTAAATTAAATAATATTTTTAATTAACATAAAAAAATATTAAAATTATATCCAAAATGAAGTTTATTTAGTATATATTCAGTTCTAGTTTTTTATTTAAGCACAATTATGATTTTTTTTTTATGATTCAAACATAAAATTTTGTAATATAAATATTTTTTATTTTGGATTTGTGTATAAATAAATATAAAATAAACTTAATATTTTTTTTATATAACATTTAAAATATATTTTTTTTTAAAAATTTTATTTCTAAAACTTTAACAATTTGTCATATTTAAAAACTAAGATAATTTTAATTGAGTTTAATTTAAAATAATAATATGTAATATAATTAAATTTATTTGTATAACACTTATAATTAAAATTGTTTTTTTTTTAAATAGTTTAATTAATTGTTTTTATGTATTTATATTTAAAGCATAAAAAAATATCTATCTGAAATTAAATATTGCAATATTACTAATATTAAAAGTATTTTTTTTTAAATAAAATTAATTTTTAGCAAAATATTATAATAAGATATTTGTAAATATAAGTTTTTTTTCCAAATAATTTTTCTAGTTTATTGTAGATTATAAGAAAATGAATAATCTTTAATGTAATAAAATAGTTTTTATCCAAATTCTTATTTTTATGAAAATAAATATATTTTTAGAATAATCTGTTTTTTGTTTTTAGGATACAATTTTCACAACAAATTTTTAAATTAGCTAAAGAACAAAACAGTTTTTATTAAATCTTATATTTCAAAGATTTTCACTTAATTTTTAGTTTTTTTAGAAATATGCCAAGTAAAAATTTATAAGAAAATTATTTGTTTAAAAATCAATTTTACTAAAAAATCATATAATTAACTTAATACTATAAATATTTATACTATAAATTCTTTACTTTATTTTATGATATGTTTCAGTTGCAGTTGGTTTTTTTTTTTACTTAATTTATATTTAGTATCTTAATAAATAGTTTTTTTTGTTATGCCGATAAATATAAATTTAGTATATGGCATTAAATATATTTTTATCTCTACAATGTGTTTCGTTATAATTTCCTATAACAATTTTTACTACAATAAAAATATTTAATTAAAATTAAATTATTAACCACAATTTAAAATATATTCTTATATATCTTTAAAACAAAATGTTGGCCAGAATTAATTTAAATATAGCCTAATGCTCTATATATATTCCTATTCACAGACCAACTATGCATTTTACTGGCTAATAAAAGCCGAATTTAGATATTTTAATCTGATGAGCATAAATAATTTAACTTAGTAATAATAGTGATTATTATAAAAAAAAATATAAATAAAGTTAAAACTTAATTTTCTAATACATTATATTTAATTTTTAAAAATTTCTTTTAAAAATAACCCTCACTTCAGTTGTGTGTTATTTAGAAGGCAGTATTTCCTTGATCTGTACTTGGTACAGCAATACCGGCACCACCACCACCACTGCTTGGAAGATGTTTTTGTTGTTGTTGTTTTGTAGCTTCAACAAATGGTAAATCATCATCTGGTTCTAATGCTGGATTTATTCGACCATTTCTTTCATCTTTACCAACCATTGTAGCTGCACCATATGTTCGTCCAATTGTTCCAGCCATAACTGATAACTGAATATTAAAAATAACAGATTTACATTTGTATTATTTAAATTATCTATAGAAAAAAAATTACTTGTTCTCCAGCTTCAGAAGGTTCACCAACTCTTTGTACATCTTCTGGTATATTTACTACACATCTAAAAATATCATATCTGGGTGCCAATTTGCCAGATTCAAACATCATTCTAAAATAATATAATAATTTAATAAATTAAATTTAATAAAATAATAAAAATTTACTTAGTCCACCAAGATACAAATATTAAAGTTACTAAACTCATAATCATTGCCATTGTTCTGAATGGAAATAATTGTTGTTGATTTTCAGCATCATATCCTGGAAATTCTATAAATGGTGGTAATCCCAACAATGGTTCACCACCAGATAATCTAACAAAAAATGCAACTAAATAAGCTGATAAACTTCCATATGTATTACAGAAGTTTTTGAAATGAACCACCATTAAAAGCTTCAAAATACAAAAAGAAAAAAACTTATAATAATAATTTATATTTTAAATACAATTGTAAAGTTTATACTAACCTGTGGGAAGAGAATTACATAAACTAAATCTGAGCACATTGACCTGCCAAATAGAAGCAATCATTAATAAAGAGAAACGTTTAACAAAAATAATAATGTTTACCACTTACCATAAACCATAAATTGATGGTATTGTTAGTGCCATTACAGTTGCTAGAAAACCAACAACACATATTGCTATTCTCATAACCCAAATAATTTCCATTTCGGATGCATTTTGACGAAATATTAATTTATAAACATTACGTGCAAACATTGATGCTGCTGATAATACAGATGAATCAGCTGATGACATAACAGCTGCAGATACAGCTCCCAAACCAAAGAATGATACAAAATCAGGTGTTAAATATTGTAATACCATTGGTAAAATCATACTAGTTTCATCAACAGTTAATGGATAAGGACCTTTATAATCAGTTTCATTCCAAGCTAAAAAAAAAATATAAATAATTTTTTTATATTGAATTATATTACAATAAAAAATTATTTACGAGTTGCTTTTGCTATAGCTCCTATAAGAACCGGTGGGATAGCCATTAACAGACAACCAAAAGCTGCAACATATGATAAAATCTGTGCTCTACCAGCAGTTTTGCTTGATAATACACGTTGAAAATATACCTTTTTGTATATATTGAGATAAATTAATAATTTTAAAAATATTTAATAAAATTATTATCGAACCTGCCATGGAATGCCACCAAAAACAAGTAACAAACCATAATCTAAATAAAACCAATATTGATCTGGTGCTATTGAACCAATCCAATCAACATCCATTGATGATAAACTTTTAACATGTTCATTTGTCCAGGCAAATGGTATACACATCCATAAACCAATAAATATACAAAATAATTGTATAACATCAGTATATGCAACTGAATATAAACCACCAAAAAGTGTATAAAAAACTGCAATACATGATGAAGCAATTACTGATGTACGATGATCCATGTCTATTATAACTGATAGAGTTGCACCTAAAAATAGATATTCACTTTATTAAAAAATATTATTTTAAAATTTTTTTTTATTTTTAAATTACCTAATGCTGCTAATATTCCAGCTGCCCAAAATACTTCGCCACAAAGTGCTGGTAGGAAAAGTAATCCTCCCATTCGTTCACCAAAAGAATCCTGTAATGGATCTAACATTGTTATATAGCCCTGTTTTCTCATTGGATTTGCAAAGAAAATTCCACCTAAAAAAATTGTAATTTATTTATTAAAATAATTTTATTAATAATTAAAAGAAAAATAATAAACTTACCAAATACTAAACTTAAAGCATAACCAAATGGAGCCTGACACCATACCAAACCAGTTGTATATATTGCTTCAGCTGTACCATTTATATATCCACCACCCACCCATGTTGCTAAAATTAAATATTTTATTTATATAAATAATGTAATGGTTTTAAATGATTTCGAATTTTCAATTTATGTTAACATTAAATCATTTAGTTCAAAGTTAATTACCTGTCATCGTAAATATACCAACAAATAAACCAATCGATCTGCCAGCTAACATTACTTCTTCTTCAGAATCATTTCCACTTTCTTTTTTTCGACCTGCCCAAATTCCAACAGCCAAAATTAATAAATAAAATAATATTATGCTAACAACTCCTGCTATGTTTATCATTTTGATATGTTTTTTTTTTTTATTTTTAAGATACTTTTTGTCTCACTTATGATATCGAAATTTTTCTGAAAATAAAAATTTTTTTTTTTTCATAAACATTATTATTATGTATTATAGAAAGTAAATTTTAACATAATATTGAATATTAGATCTAATTCCCAGATGATTGAATAAGATTTCTTTTATTTTAGTTACTCTTAACCATATAATATTAATGAAAAATATTATCCTTGCTAAGTGAATATCCTTGTAAAAAAAAAAAAAATAGTATAAATGTAAAATGATATTTAAATTTGAATAAATATTCATTAAACAAAAAAAAAATGCTATTTGGTTTCTTAACTTTGTTCGTTCTTATAATTTACCAGAACCTTTAAGACTTTAAATAAATATTTTAAGTAAGTAGGTCGAATTTATTTTTCCTGCCTAAATTAATTTTTAGTGGGTGTTTTTTCAGTAGTTACGTAAGTATATTTATGTTATTATATTGTATGTAGTAAAATAATAAAAATATAAACAATAATGAATTTATAGTATAATTGAATATAATGAATTGAAGTCGTTTTAGTGTAATATTTATATACCTTAAACAAAAATGTTGATTTACTTTTGTAAAATGTTATAAATTACAAATTATTTGTTACAAAAATGTTGAAACGAAGTAATATTTATGGTGGTATGCATGTATTTCATATACTTTAAATTTATTGGAATTTTTATTCACAATTTGACCACAGTGTTGAGTAAATTTGCAAATATATGTATATTTCGATCTAGATTAATTTAAAAAATGCGGTGCGGTATGTCCTAGCAAAAACTTACAATGAATAAAGTAAATATTACAATTTAAATTTATAAACCATTACAATAAAAATAATTTATTTATACAAATTGCAAAAAAACATTAAATTGATATATAATAATAAATTAGATTCTTTTTCGTACTTATACATATTTTATGTTTTGGTTTTTCAATAAAATTTATAAAAATAATTATTCAATATAGAAAAATTATGGTTTAAATTTTAACTAAATAAAGAAATGGTTTTTTTAATTAAAGCAGACAACCAATATAAAAGATTATATAACATAACTAAAGAAAATTGTTATGTATTTGTGTATATTTAAAATTAAATAACTACCTTTAAAAGATTAATATCGGTTCATTAGTCTAATCCTAATGTATATATTGCTTTACGTAGTAACTTATTTACAATATTTTATACTTTTTAGTATTTATGTTAAAGGACATAGAAAGTATTTTTTATGTTATAAAGTGTTTAATTGGTAATATTATTATTTATTTTAATAATTATGAATTAATATAAAATTTATATGTTTAAAAAGTGATAAAAATTCAATTATATTTTAGTAACAAACAAACAATTTTCATTTGATGTAAAGTATTTAGGGCATTGAAAAAATACTATAATGAAATATACATAAAAAATAATTTTATTAATTTATAATATACTTTTTAATTACTATAATTTAATTGCTAAATATTACCTTTTCTATTTTGGTTAAGTATTTTATTTTAATTTAAAAAAAAAAATATTTTCCAATTTTCACCGATTTTGAATTTAATCATAATCAATTTATTCAATCAAGAGGGGTTTTTGGCTAAGCAATCAACAAACATTTTTTAACGAATTTTTTTGGAAAGATATAAAAAATATCCCATATATAAAATAATGGGAAATTTATCAGAAACATGGATTTCCCCATGAAAATATATTTATCGAAATAATTTAAGGTATTTTGTATATGTTTAGTAAGTTATAACTTTTATAAACTTACCTCAAGAAAAAAAATCCTAATGACTTTATAAAGGATTTCTTATAGTTCCCTTTCAACTTTTATGGTTTATTTTTATTTATTTTTGGTTAATTTTTGGTAAATATATATACGGTATATATAATATTTTAAATAATTTATAAACCAATATATTCTTTTCGAAATGCGTTGAAAAAATATTTTCTTTTATAATATTTTATTTTTAGATTAATAATTTTGTACGCATTTTATTTGTCCTTTTCAACAACACATCACAGATATTTACTTTTTAATAATAAAATAAATAAAATTACACCAGTAACAAGGTAAAGTGTTTATTTTTAATTTAATTCCTTTTCAAAAAATTAATACATTTGTAATTTTAAAAATTAAAAAAAAAAAGTTGGAACAAATCAGAAGATAGATAATCAGATTTTCTTATATAAATTGTATATGAAATGGATTTACATAACTGATATGATTAAATCAATATTATACAATTTGTTGGTGGTTATAATCTATTTTATTTTTATTTTTTTTATTATTAGTTATCACTTAATTTTTCTAAATTGTTTTTACACGCACATTTTCTTTTATTTTTTTTGAATAGTACAAAAACTATAATCAAAAAATAATTATATTGAATATTAAAAATGTATTTTCAATACAACGTATAATAAAATTGATTATATCTTTATAATAAATGCCAATTTTGCTTTTTATTTAGTTTTATTTATTTAATTAATAGTTAAAAGTTTCGATACCGAAACAACTATCGCCCCAACGTAAGGACGTCTTTTGTGACGGACTATTTCTTGTTTTAAAATGTAACCCGCACATGTGCTCTTCTTGATAAATTTAAATTTTTTATTACATTTAGTAAATTATTTTTGGATTTATTTATTTTATTAAAAAACATGGATATATTTTGAATTTTGTGGTATTAAAAATGATACAATATTAATATATTTCAATATTAATTTAGCTTAAATTCAATTATTGATTTTAGTTAAAGAAAATTCATTCTCTATTAACTGCCAATGTACACAATATTCAGTTAAAAAAAAAAACTTATATTTATTTGCATTCAATTAATTAATATACATATACACAAAATAAAGTACATATATTTATTTATTATAGATAATGTTTAGTACTGAAATAAGAATTTGATAGTTCGCTTATTTTTTTATGTCCGCGATCTACCTGTCAGGCTCAATGGTGAACTAGCAACTAGAATTCAAATACTTTCACATAATTATGTATCGAAGAAATGGGAAATTAAGTATATCCTTTAGGAAAATTATTCTAACACATATATATATATCAGTTAACCACAGTTAAGGAGCTTCTTTTTCTTCTAATGTGTATAAAAAAAAATGTCAATATATTTACGTAGGATTCGATGGGGTAAATTTTGTTTTTTTATTTATTTTGCTAAACTTTTATAACCGTCGTTAAATAGAATTTTGACTTTTTTTTATTTTAAGATGAGGAGATTAATTTTTTCGTTAAATAGAGTCAAAAAGTAATATAATTTCTCCTCTAGAATTGTAATTAATGGTAATTTTAAAAGCTCTTCACTTGGTGGATTTTATTTTGAATAGGAGTAAAATTATCAATTGATTTTTGTGATTGTGATGAGTAATGACGTCATTATAATATAATACTACATTATTGGTTTTACTATAAACTATAGAATGAAAAACTTTGAATTATCGGCTTATTTCCAAAACCATTTTGCTCGAGAAAGAGAAATCCAAAACAGATTTATTAATTTTCAAAACAGATTAAAAATCTAATTATTAAAACAAACTACCAATTTAATTACAATTTGTCTCCTAATAATAATAAAATGTTTATTATCTTTCTTACAATAATCTTAATTTTTATTCAAATAATCAATTTTGATTTAATATATAACTTGCTTTTTTTAAATATAATTTTAGTTTAATCGGAAAAATTGTTTATTTGTTTTGCCTATAGGTATTTGTCCTCTTAAACGCAACCTTCTCACAGCTTCTCGTAAATGTTTCGGTTGCACAGCACCGGTATCATCCATTTGTTCCATTACATCTAAAGCTATAAAAAAATTGATTTTATAACGGAAATTCTATAAATAAATAATTAAATAACACATTTACCTTCTTCTACTATTTCGCCAGCAAATACTTTTGCTATTCCTGCCATAGCAATTACAACATTTTGTGATACTGAACAGCCTGTTATTGTTTGCATTAAACGTTTCACTGCTGCCTTTGGAAATGCTGACCTTCTATACATTTCATATCTATCTAATTGTTCTTCTGTAAAATTCGATACTAGAACTCTGTATTAAAAAATATATTAATAATAATATAATTATTTTTAGTTAATTTTAGTTAACTGCATTTTTTCACGCTCTTCTTCCTCTATTTCTTTTTTGGATTTTAATTCCTTTCGACGTTGACGATCTCTTTCATGTTGTGAATGTGTATCAGATTTAAGAATGTGATCAAACTGATCTCCTTCCTTGCAATTTTAAAAAACTATATGAAACTTTATTAAATTAAAATAAAAAAAAAAAATTTACAGAACTAAGCCGCTTTAATCTTTCGGCGGATATGTGGGACTCATCAAACAGTTGTAGATCTTCGTCTTCTGTCGATGTAGAAAGACTTCTATTTGTTCCCGCACTTTTACTATTAGTCTCGAAGTCTGTATCCAAAATACCTTCCATTATTTTAATTAGTAATTGATTTAGTTTAGTTTAATAATTCAGAAACACGGAATAAAACCATCACCATACACAAATTTTCATTAAATGCTTTATTTATGTTTTTTAGTTATCATTTGTCATTTGTCAAATGTCAATAATTAAATGTTTTGCATTTGGCGCTTTCCATTACATATTGTGTTTAGCGCCGATCCGATTCAGTCTTTTTACTATTAATAAAATGTATACGCTTATACTATGGCAGAATCACAAGAAGCAGTCACTATTCGGCGCTAAGAACGGCAATGCAGTTCTATTCAAAGTCAAAGTTATGTAGAATTGTTTTCAATTCATAATGCAAATTATTTTCTGCGTTAATGCTATATCAAATAAATTGTTTCCTATATAAGCTGTCTTTTGGTAATTTTTAATAAAATCAGCGTATTTCAGCATTGCTTGGTGTTGCGTTGCGAAGAGAGAATATTGTATTTGCGTATTACGGAATTCTGAGCGCAAGCTTTATTTTTATTTCTAATTTAATCCACTAGATTCGCTAAGATCGTGTTTAGAATCGACATATCTGAATTTAAGTTAAAAAAAAAAAAAAAAATACGACGAAATTCTAGAATTTATTTGGAAAAATTAATTTGTTCATTACTTTAATTGAAATAAAGTGAAGAGACAATGGATGAGGAAAATGATGAAGGTAATAAATATAACCGTTAACATACTTTTCTAATATTGTAAAAATTGTTTATATTTGATTTTCGGCATTCTGCTTTTTATTTTAGACTAATAAACTTAATCTGTTTTTTACAGGTCAAATAGATGAATTTGCTAATGCTATGACAGACGAAGAAATTAGTGTTTCTGGATCTGAAAATGAAAGTGCAGAAAGTAGACCTATACCTTTACCGAATGGTAAATTTACAATTTACGGTTTATAAAAATTGTAGTTTTCAATATTACATACGTATTTATAGGTACTAATGCGCCATTGCGAGCTGAAGTTTACTATGAAACTGATGATGATATTGAAGTTGAAGTGGAGCCAACAGAACGACAAAATCGATCAACTACCCGACGTTTTGGTGATATATTTATTCAAGCATTTCGTCGACATCCATTACGATTAACACGACAATTTCGAATACATCATCAATCACAACCAGTTAGTGAAGATGAAGAAGAACAAGATACAGCAGAAATAATTCCAGAAAATGCAGAAAATTTTGATACTGATCTACCAGCAGAACATTCATATTTGGGTAATATGTCGAGAGTTTCGGGTGTTAATTATTTAGAAGTTGGAAAACTTTATCATATGCTTTTATTTACTCATAAATATTTATTGTTTCCTGGTGAAACATTACCAATGATAATACCAGATTATATTTTCGATTCAAATTTAAATCCTGAAGAAGATGGTTTACAATTTGGTTTAGTATTTCCATCAACATTAAATGATAATAAAATGTATGGTGTTAGTTGTCAAATATATGAAAAAGGTTCTGATGAAAGTGGAAATGTTGTACTGAAATCAAGAGCACATCAGCGATTTGTAGTGACCAGAAAAGATAATCCAAAGTAACTAAGATATATAAAACACATTTTTATTAATACAATAATAAATTTTCTTTTCTCCTTAGTTTCGATGATATCCCACCAGAATTGTAAGTCAAATTATTTTTTAATATATAATTTGAGCATGAAATTATTTATATTCTTAGCAAAACATATGCATATATACGAATTTTACCAGAAATTTATTTACCTGATCCACTTTCAACAATACAATTGGGTAGTATGAATCGTTTTCGTGGTATACCATCTATGGAGAAAAAATTACGCATATTACAAGCATCTACAACAATATGGCCAGCATTTATATATGAACCATACCGTATGGAAAAAATTGTTGAGAAAGCTAAAATTTGCTTAGAATCATATAAAATAAATTCAATGCCAGTAGACCCAATATTATTATCATTTTGGTTAGGCAGAAATTTATTATTTAATTTAAAAGATAAATATAAAATTTTTTTGACAAATTCTGTAAATACTCGAATGCAAATAATTGGAAATTCGGTGGATAATGTAAGTTTCTGTAAATATATGTACGGTATATAAATATTATATTTACGATTGTTTCATAGGAAAAATTCTTTTGCTGTGCTAGATGTAGAACAAAAATAGCAAATTGCAATTTATTATTTGCTATGTCTAAACATGGCGTCCAATCGAATTATATTAATCCAGGTTTTTTGTTACACTTAGATATTTAGTTATGTATTTTTTTTTACAAACCAATTTTTCTTAGGTGGTTGTATTCATGAAACAAATACTATTCGAAATCATAGTTTAATTAAAGAAGCTGTATTTCCTACTGGTGTACCATCAACTGAATTCAGTTGGTTCCCTGGGTAAAATTGAAAATATGCAATATATATATATATATATGTACCATTTTATTTATAATATATTGTTTTTTAGCTATTCGTGGCAAATAATACTATGTCGTTTATGTGATATGCATTTAGGTTGGAAATTTGCATCAACAAAACCAAATATGGTACCTAAAATTTTCTATGGTCTCGCTGGTTCAAACCTTAAAGTTTTGCCAAGTGGTCAAATAAATCCACTTTACTTTCAATCAGTATCTGTATCAAGTTGAATGGATAAAATTTAATAAATACAAAATAAAATATTTTATTTATTTTTTAAATACAAAATTTTCTTATTTTACATAAATATTTATAAGAGAAATAATGTAATCTTTATGTATGTATAACAAAAATGTATATTTAAACTTTATTGATTTATTAATGTGAATTTTAAAAACAAATGTTTATTGGACAAATTAAATATTTACTATTTTCTGAATTTAAATAAAACTTATTCATCAAGTAAAGTTTGAAAAGATGCTGATAATTTCTGAAACAAAAAAAAAATTGTAAATCAAAGTATGATATATTTTTGTTAAACTTATATTATACTTCTTTACAAAATGGGCAGCTACCCATTGTTACAGTTAGAAATGTTTTACCATCCATTGTTAATCTCGAAAACCATTCTTTTAGACAAACTACATGAAATATTAAATTACATTTTGAATTATCGCAGGAACAAATTGGTACATGACCATCTAATAAATAACTATAACATATATTGCAATATTGTTCATCTTCAAGATTGCATCCTTTTTCTTTTATTGGAAAATACATTATATCAAAGATTTTCAGTAGATTATTATAAATATCCATTTCAATATCCCATTTGTTACCATTATCATTAAACATTTGGCGATATATTTCAACATCATTTGTTGGTCCATAAAGATTTACCATAACAGAACTAGGGCAAAATGGATTCACAGTGATTTTAATAAAAACATTTTCATTTAGCTTAAATAATCTCCAATTATGCTTTGTTGTTATTTTAGCTGGTTCAACAATATAACATAATTCGTCTATTTTACCCATATAACTATAAAATAATTCCAAATGTTCTAATAATTTACAAAACTGCACAAAGTAACCATTGAGAGTATTTGATACTGTAAAAAGACTATTCTCATTCTCATCGTCTAAATTGTCGGGTAGACTATGACTTTGTACTGTAATATTCAAATCATCTGAAAAATCCAATTCTAGAAAATGACCTTCATATTCCTCGAAATTATCAAATTTAACTTTATTGTATAACGAATTTGTGTGAATTTTACAAATTTTATTATGAACCTCAAGGGCTAGAATTTGTTCCAGTTTATTTTTCAAATTATTAACATATTTAGAAACATTTTCTTCCAAATTTTCATTAGTTTCCATTGCAGAATTAATGAATGGCACATTACTAAAATAGTTATCTTTAAAAATGGAAAAAATATAAACATTTATTTTTATTTACTTACTATATTTGAAATTTTTGAAATTGTCATTCAGTTGTCATGTCATATTAAATGTGGATTTACATACTCGGAAGAATGTGACAATATAAATTCCAAAGCAATTTTTTACAGTAAACTAAAAGTTTTAATTAACCGTCATGTTTTGGTCCAGTTTTCATTTTTCTATAACAAAAATAATTAATTTATTACTCAATTTAAGAAGAACAGCAAGTAGACAGGTTATTTTCGTCTGTTGTCAAATTTTTAAAACGACGGTTAACACAATCTTCCGAGATGGTGTCTATAGTATTAAAATTTGAGTACTGGCAGCACTTATTGCGCTTTATTATAGTTGACAAAAGATGTCAGTTATCACAAATGTTTCAAAAATATACTGTTGTTGCTTATATCCTTTTTATTTTTTAACGACAAAATAGCCGCGCATTTCGAACAAACATCCGGCGATTGTGCCAGGGATTTAAGTGGTTTTGTTTTAGTTGCAAATAAAACATTTCAATTTATAAACAAGTGTTTATTACTACCGGTTAATTACAATTGATATATTATTTTCAAAAAATAACAATAACAATTTATACAATTTGGCTTTAATTTTCACTTAAATCTTATATAAAGGTCAAAATGTCCGTTTTGTATTGGAGTTTAATTCCTTTTAGCAGTGGGAATTATTTCATTGGACATAATATTCATTTGGAATTAAAGTACATGGATTTTAATCCGCCCCTTTTTGAAGCATTTAATAGATTTTTTGACATTTAACGATTTAACATTAAATAACCAGTTTTTAATTTTCAAAACAAGAAATTGTGTTCTGCTTAAAATTTTTTAAGTTTAATTAATTATATATAATATTTGTGAATTACATAATGGGTTTTATACTATTTCTAATATTAGGATCATCTGCTTTAATGAGTTGCCAGGAAATGACTCTGATTGGTGACGCAATTGAAGCATTTCGCCCATGTCATAATGCTATTTTAACAATGGAACGAATAATTGGAGGACCACCAAGCAAAGAAAATTATTGGGATGGAATATTTCATATTGAAAATTCGTATCCAAATTTAACGCAGGCTAATTTTCATATACAGTTAAGTGCTCCTGCAAATATTTCAGTGGTGAGTATCTTACTGATTAGATATTAAAAATTTAACTAGAATTTAGATGCTAAAATTCAATCTTTAGAATCCTGAAATCGGTATTATTATGACACATGCTAATAGCTTTAATATATCATATTCTCTAACAAGCGACGATTTTAAAAGATTAAAGTTTCATGTAAAAGGAAAACCACTCGGAATATTTCCAAACATCATTAAAATATTATTAAATAATGATAATGTTTGTCCAAATGCAGCTGAGGTGTGTAAATGTGTTATCTAATTTAGTAAATTAATAATGTTCACTACTTTCAGTGGCATCCTACAATATTAGGTATAAATACAAATTTTGGTATTTTGGAGAACGAATCATTAATTTAAATTGCATTTCAGAAAACTTTTATAAATTTTATAATATACATATTTATACAAATAATTATAGAATGTTTGTGAAAATTAATTATGGATATAATAAATTCGGCAGTTTTTTAGATATAGTACGAACTTTAAGTTTACTTTTGGTATATTGAGATTAGTACAAACTTCATAACTTATTTAATTTGCTGAGTTGACGATTTTATGAAAATGATGTCGTTTATATGCAAATTTAAAAGGGATTCTACTAGGTTACTCAAATATAAGCCACTTACTTACGTACATAGCTTTCCAACCTCTTCTGCTTCTGCCAGTACTACAAAAAATTGATTATTTTCTATTCTTCTATAATAATAATCTAGATTGTATACCTAATACATTGTTTATAATATAGTTTACGTTAAAATAATAAATGTTGATCCTTATAGTACAAATATTTTTACTATTAAACTAATTTATATTTTTCATATTACCTGATAGTGAGAATTTTATCTGAGACAATTAAAATTTCGATTAATATGTAATATTTTTAGAGCTTATGCTTTTTATGGTTTTTTTCAACTACATCCGTACAATAGATTCTTCAAATTAATCTAGAGTGTGGAAACCATATTAGTATTAAAATTTAATTAAAGTAATTTACAGCCGAATAATCCCGCTGCTCATAATAATGAAAATATGAATATAATTTAGTAATATTTAGATGTCAGTAAACTTATAACTACATAAATAGCGACACAAAAAAAAACTAATATTGACATTAAAAATTAAAAGAACCAGTTTTCTTTCAAAACAAGAAATTAACATTTGGTGCGATTTCGATTTTTGTTTGCTTTACTAAATTTACATTTAGTCGTATTTGAACTTTAATCAAAAATAAATATTGAGATAGCGAAATGATATTATTGTCGTTTCTAATATTAATGTCATCAACTATAATTAGTGGTCAACAAATGAGTTTAATTGGTGATGCAATTGAAGGAAGTCGACCATGTCAAAATGGCATATTAACAATGGAACGAATAATTGGAGGACCGCCTAGTAAAGAAAACTATTGGGATGGAATACTTAATATTGCAGAATTGTATCCAAATTTAACAGAAGCAAGGTTTACATTAAAGTTAAGTGCTGCCGCCAAAGTTTTAGTGGTGAGCTTCTGTGTTTATGTGAATGTTTGTTCTTAAGTTTAATCCGTAGGAACCTGAAGACGGTCGAATTATAGCCAATGAAGGTGGTTTTCACATTTCATTTTTTAAACCAAATGATGGTTATAAAACTTTAAAGTTTCGTGTGGAAGGAAAGCCATTTGGATCATTTCCAGATGTTGTCGATTTAACATTAAACGGTGCTCATGTGTGTCCTAGAGTAAGTAGATTTATTCAGTACGTCTTCCTTTTTATAAAGTTGTTAATTTTTTTTAGTGGGCACCTACAATATTAGGTTCAAACTTGAATTCTGCTGTTTTGGGTGATATAGACCAAACTGGTGAACGATTCCCTCAACTACAGGAAACTTGCGGTAAGCGTAAAGTTTTGCATCAAGGATTGATTACAAGTGGTTATCCATCTGAAGAAGGTGATTGGCCATGGCATGCAGCTATATTTCATCTTGAAAAAACAAGTTATGTATATCGTTGTGGTGGTACAATTCTCAATACTAATACAATACTTACGGCAGGTCATTGTGTCGTAGATGGTGGTAGATTTATTGTTGCTGGTCGTGTTTTAGTTAAATTAGGATTACATAATAGATTGGTAGCAGGTAGAAATACTGAAGAATTTCGAGTATATAAAGTTTTACCACATGAAAACTTTAATTTTGAAAATTTTGCAAATGATATTGCTATATTAAAATTGTCGACTGAAGCTAATTATACGAATTATGTTCAACCAATTTGTTTATGGCCATCAAATGAAAATAAACTTGAAACTGTTGTTGATCAGAGTGGTTATGTAATTGGTTGGGGTTTTGATTCTACTGATGCATTGACCGAAATTTTAACTCAAGCTCAAATGCCTGTGGTATCACATTTAACATGCTTAGCAAGCAATCGTGATTTCTTTGGATTTTATTTATCAGATAGAAATTATTGTGCTGGTTTTCGTAATGGAACAAGTGTTTGTAATGGGGACAGTGGCGGTGGAATGTTTTTTAAAAAAGATAACAGTTATATGATACGTGGACTTGTTTCTTTAAGTGCTGTAAGGCTGGATAAAGATGTATGTAATAATGAAGAGTATGTTATTTTTACAGATGTAGCCAAATATTTAGATTGGATTACAAATAAATTATAGAATAAAAACATTTTTCAAGTCAATTAACTTAATTGTCATTTAAATATAATTAATTTAATAAATAAATAATTTGTATGAGCAATTATTAGAAAAATAATGAAAATATAAATAATGATAAAATATTTTCATACCTTACTTAATTTTTTTTATGTAGTTTTTTTTTATATAAATTATTTTCATGACGGTTATTATCCACCCAGTCAAACTAACAAAGTAATAAAACAAAATTATTTATAATAATAAAACTAATATTTTCTTCGAATATAAGGTTTCCGATAAGTCTCTAGAGGATAAGGATTCATTAAAGAAGATTATCCCTAACAGACAATAACCTGGCTGATGATGGCTTCAATGCTATATATACAAGGGAATATAAAAATAGACAACAACAAAAAAAAATAATCGTTTTACTCTCTAATCGTTTTCTTTATTATACGCGATTCCTAAATGTGGTCATATGTGAATGGAATGATTCTTCAAAATCCGATTGCATAAATTTTTTTTTTATTCATATTAATATTTACTAATTTTATACTTATTTAACTATAATATATAAAATATTGTGACACGCAAAAATTATTAAAACTTATTAAATTGAAATGCAAACTTTTTAGACAAATTATTGTCTTTTATGAATTTACTTTTAAAGGATTTAAAACAATAATAAAATATTTGTAATGTCAATATGTAACTAGAAAAACGTTTTTCGAGACCCTTTTGGGAATATTATGCTTAAGAATATTTTTCAAAAATTTTATTTAAAGTAAAATATGTATAATAAAATCAGTAATCCTGAGACCATTTAAATTTTTAATGTTTCATAAAAGCATTTTATGACAAAGGCATTTTCATCAAAAAACCATTAAAAAATTTCATAAGTCAAAAAATATTTCATATTCTCTTTTATAAGGGTAAATAATTATTGGTATTGGAAAAATTATGTAAAATTTATGTAAAATTAAGCTAAAATTTGAAAATATTTTGATTTAAAACTTATATTAGAATTATAATTAATTTTTAAGTTAGAAACTAAAAAAATAAAATACTATATTTTAATAACCCTTATTTTTATATTCTTATTATACGCTAAATTAAGTTTTTTTTTTTTGTAATTTGAGATGATAATGGATTTTAGAAATTTTCATTAATATTTTGATGTTTTGAAATTTTATGTGTGGTATTTTTTATTTCCTATGTATTAATTAATGGTTATTGAGGTTTGTCCCGTCATATAAACAAACATTATTTTAAAATTTTAACATTTAAAATATTTTAAGAAATTTTTCTATCAATATGGTTTGATTTTACTATCAAACCACATTTAATTAAAATATCTTATTTCAAAATAAAGAAAACATAATTAGAATATCTATTCATTTCAATCCCTTTTATAGTAAATATAAAATATTTTCATATAATTTAATAAAATTATATTTTTACCTAATAATAATTTTATTTGTTGAAGGTAATTTAAAGGAATTTTTTATATCCCTTAATATTTACAATTACAGAAAATAAGAATTTTTTTTCTTGTTTCTGATAGAAAATAAATCGGCCGTACATAACTAAAAAAATAAATAAAATAAATTGAATTAGAATTAAGTCAAGTGTCAGGGAAATAAAGAAAAATAACATTTTCAAGGACTTTTATTTTTTTTTTTAGAAAATTGTCTATGGTCGCCACAAGTAGATTAAGACTTAAGTTAACGTAAAGGGAAGCTTTTGTGAAAGGAAATAGAATTAAAGGAAAGAAAATTTAAAAAGTATAGAAAAATGAACTACAAAGTATTGTATAGGTATAACTAAATTAAATATTTATAGCATGTGAGGAATATCTCTAAAATAATAAAAAAATATATATAAGTATCAAAGGTGAATTCAAGTAAATTAAAAAAATATTTATTTACAAAATTATGTTAACAAAAATTAGTATTAAAAACTATTTTATTAAGCCGACAATTGTGTCGAAAAAATCTAATAAATTTATTTTCATAATATCCTATTTACTTTTTTTTTTCTGCAATAAGCAATATTCAATTATTATTTTTTTGTCCCTATACTCTAATATTTTCCTTAATATGTCTTTATTTTTAGAAGAATGACTAATTTGTGAAATTTTTCTTTTATTTCCACACCTTTAATTTTCATTTTTCGGTTTTTCCTTTTATTTATTAGAATGAATTTTCATGTCAATACATATATACATATATATAAAAGAAGATTAAATAAATTCCATTTAAGATTTTTATATGCAATTTTTCTTATTTATAAAATAAAATTTTGCGACGGATATTTTCTTATAGATAAACAGGATGTTTATAAAAAAAAATATATTTTTTTCTTAAAAATTTAATCAATTTTCTAATTCAAATAAAAATGATAAAAAGAATATATTTTAAAACTCCCTGTATTTTGATATTATTAGTGTATACATCTTTATTAAATTTTATATACATATATAAATAGTGAATCCTTGAGAAGAGATGGTATGTCGATATTAATAAAAAAAGAAAAATTTAAGAATTGTAAAATGTTGTTAACATTGTACATATACCATAAAGTATTATTGATATTTGATAATTTAATATATCGAATTTTACTTTTTTTATTTGTATTTGATGTTGTATTAATCTAAAATTATATTATTCTTATCAATATATTTTTTAATATTTATTATTTAACAAATACATACACGTATATGTGTTAAAATTAATCCTTAAATATTTATTTTTATACTAAAATATGTTATAGGACCACAAAAAAAAAGAATTACCAATGAAAAGGTAAAAGTAATTTTTTTTTTTGTTCATTTTGAATAAAATGTTGATCCAATATAAAAGTAGCTTTAATATCCCTGATTCCACTGATACTTTTGATCCTTTCCAAAGATGACAACTGTTTAGTAAATAGAATCGATATGTATTTATGTATTTATGAAATTCTTTTATAATTCTATAGTATTCATAAGGGTAAAAGAAAAACCCTAATTTTATTAAATAAAAATTTAGATCTAAATATTTGATGATCATTTTTTTTTTTTGAAAATTGATTTCCGGTCGTGGTATTATCAAGATACAAATTTTTTTTTTGTCATAAATAGTTACATATTTTATTACATGATACAAATAATCAAAATTATTAAATTAATCAATTTGAATAAATTCGCAAAGAAATTTCAATTTTACATTTAATAATTCACTGTTTTAATTGATAAACATAAGTTTTATTGTTTCAGGAAGGCAGATATGCATAGTTCTTCAAATACGAAAAATATAAAAAAATGATTAACTAATCAAAATTAAGCTATAAATAATTTAACCAGAAAAAAATCACAATCGTTTAATTGCTACTTAATTGAACACCTGTTCAGTATCAAAATATTTTCAAGTTATTAAAGTGATTATTTTTAGTATACTCAAAAATAATAATCATCCAAATGTGAAAGATAATTTTAAAAATATATAATTTCTAAAATAGATAATGTAATGGAAAGCGAAATGATTAATAAACTAATTACACAGCAATTGCTTTGGAATAAAAGTGCGATTGTAAACACTCATAATTAGAAATGTATAATTCTTTTTTTATAATTGTACTCTGAACTGTAGACTGAAAAATTTTAAACAAAATTTTGATAATACATAGTACTAAAATTAGGTTCTTTTAAAAAAAATCAATTCTTAGTATAGTATTTCATATTATCTTAGAATTTATTTATTTGAAAAATATCCTTAACACAATAAGTACGCTGAATATCAAATAAAACAAATAATAAGTACCTTCGGTAGCTTAGTGTTAGCGTACAATACTATGTGAAGTAGGTACAGACTTCATCTCCCCCCTGATGTATCTTTACTTACTCAGCTTTAGTTAGTCTGAGTTTACTTAGCTTTAAATGAGTACCAATAATAAAATTACTGTAAAACGGAATGCCATTTGCTTTACAACAAATGATTCACAAAAAATCTGGTTACCATTAAAAAGTTTCTTCATTAAAAGATATTTGTCGTCCGGAATCCATATAATATTAGAAGGTCCAATTGCAAGATAATATTAGGAGTACGTTACACAGAATACAAGGCTCGGCATGGCGCTATTGCGACGCCCACAACAACTCGAACATATAAGGGACCAAATAAACAATGTGATTTATTGTTTATTTTATCATAATATCCAATAAAACAGATTTTTAATTTGCAGAAAATGAACAAATTTCTTTAAAATATAAATTATCCTAAATGCTTCCGGAAAAGACAAAAAGTAAAGTAAAAAATTAATTAAATAAACTGGGTAAGGGTCCTGTAGCTGGAAAATTACCTTATTTTCATCATTACTAGTGGATAAATATATTGATTTTCGGTTTTTCTGGGCTACCAAATCTGAAGTAAAAATATAATTACAAAAATTGGACCTCTCAGTTCTTTCATTGCAGTATACTTATTATTTAATTATTAAAAACTATTATTTTTTGCTATATGACAAGAAGACCAAGTAATATTAAAACATAATTTAATTAAAATTTATATTAAACTTTATTTCTTTTCATATCACAGTCGAATTATCAATGTAAATTATTGTTTACTTTTTACTTTAATATCAGCTTTAAAGCATACAGCATTATTTTTATCTTCATCCTCAACAGAAATTTCAACTGTTACACCAATTTCTGGGAAATATTTTTCAACGGGTAATAAAAATAGATATGTACCATCTTCACCAGAATCAAGTGGACATTCTTGGCCATCTTTTAGATTTAAACAAACATCAGCAACTTTTTCTGGTAATGGATATGCTACAGTAACCCCCAAAGTAGTTGCTCTAACTTTTGTAGTTAATTTGCTGCACTTCTTTTGAGTATTAAAATCAATTTCAAATTCGACATTTTCACCTTTGAAGACATCACATGGCATAGTTTCACATCCTTTGACACGAACTGCTCTTGGAAAAATTCCAGATTTACCTTTAATAGAAGAAATTTATTTAACATTAATTCTAATTTATTGTAATTATAATTAATTTTATGTTAAATTTACATTCGTTGACGTTAGTGGCAGTTGAAACTGCTAATAAAACAGCGACCAAAAATATACGGAACATACTGCAATGTTTATTTTTTATTGTACTGATCGAATTGATTTATTAAATGTGACTGTAAATTATTTTACTAAATTATCTACTTTTATACTTATTGGAATAATAGAAAAAAATATCTTATCATAATTTCTATTAAAAACGAACTAATTACAGTGTTTTCAGCAGGTGTTTACTTTAAAAGATCAAAATATATTGATAAGTTATAGATGGTTAATATAAATGCGCAAATATTTATTACTGGGATTAATAGAGTTGTTACACTGATTATGATTTTATTTAAGTATCGAAAGCCTTTTCTTATAAATTCGTATATTTTTAAAAATATTACTATTTAATTTATTTTGGTTGCTTAGTAATAATTAGAGGTTATTGTTCTTTAATTGCACATTTTAAATATATTTATAAATTAATTTGTTTTTTGTATAATATTTGTAGTTCAAATACTATCGTATCTGAATTTAAAAATTAAAACACTTATTATGCTTCTAGAATTCAATTATTTATTAATAATTCATAAATATTTACACTACAAATATATTTAAAAAAAAGAAAATCCTCTTCCCATTAGTCCTTGTTTATATATCCCCAAACAAAAATTGATTTACTCAATTATTTATACATAAATGTAATAATTATGCTCAGTATTAATTAAATTTGGATACAATTAACAGAAAAAAAGACTTTTTTTCATTACTATACAAATAAACACTTACCATTTAATATGCAAAGCTTTGAAACATATTTTCTATACATAGAAATAAATTCAAATATTATGTATTATTTTTATCCAAATAAATCCCATTGGTAGACTTTTACCACCGACACATTAACTAGAGAAGAATATTTCGTACAGAGTGAATTCTGTTTCATAGAAAATGCTGTAATATACATTAAAATATTAAAATAGTTGCTAATCGAAAAGAAATTCAACTAAAATTAATTGATTTTTAATCATTTTAATCAATAACATACCAAGAATTTTGATAAAACACTGGTTTTTTAATATCAAACATCAAATTTACAATAAATTTTCACATGGTGTACAAAACCGGCGTTGAAATTACAAGAAATAAAAAATCTCTACCATAAAGCATGCAAGTATTCCTACTCCTTTTAATTTGATTTCGAATTCATCCGCGAAATAAAGATAAATTATGTGGCTTTACAATTTTTCCTTTATTTCAATTAACTTTTTGCATTATTTTTTTATTAATTTTTCTTTACTTGCCCAAAAAAGTTATGCTCAATTTTTTAGTTTTGTATTTGAAAGGAAATATAAATTATAATTTCAACAATTAACATAATTATAAAACCAATTTTAAAGTACCCTGTGAAAAACTTATTTTATACACTAATGTAATTTTTTCGAAATGTTTACAATTCCTAGAACTCTTCATGATTTTTGTTCGCATATGTTTGTATACAATAAAAATAAAGAAGTGTATAAAAGTTGAGTGATAATCTGATTATGACTGTGAAAACTAAATTACCCACCCTTACCATAAATAAAAACATAATTCTGTATCCGATTGGATGAATGAAAAACAAAAACATAATTTTTGCAAAATCAAGATTTAATTAAATGATGCAGAAAATTACTTTATCCCATTTTCAGTCAAAAATTCCAAAAAAAAAAATTTAATAATAATGATATTTCAAATGTAATTTAGCTTATATACTGACTAAATAATGTATTTTAATATATTATAATATGTATATTTAATAATTTAATAAAATATTTAAATACATATATTTTCAATGCGTTAAATACTAATTAAATTAAATTGCAGGCAGACGGCGTCATAATATTAAAAAAAAAATAATATTTTTATTTTAATTGTACTTGAATATTTTACATTACATTATTTTAAATTTAAATTTTCTTTTTTATACATTTTTTTATATTGAATTGCTATTTTTTATATTATTATATTAAATAAATATATCAGAAAAATTCAATTGCATGTCAAGTGCGAACACAAATTTAATAAAATTTCTAAACACAAATAATTTTAATTATACATTTATGTATAAAAAAACATAAAATCCTGTATATAATTCACATTTCATAAGAGAAAAACTTGCATTTATAATTATGTAAATTTTTTTTTTTAGATGAATTTTTTCATTCATTATTTATTAGCATGACCTTATAATATGTTTTGCTATATTATGTAATTTTTGTTTTTTTAATTATCAACAAAATTATTACATATTAGTTTTTATGCATAATACATATACAGAAAGTTATTGAAATAGGGATAAAGAAAATTATGCGTATGGTTTAATTATAGTGACAATTTTATATTAAAATTTACATAAAAAAAATTTTTGAATTTCAATTTAACAGGCAATAATATTGCGTAACTTTTATATAATGACTATAGTAATATTGTACAATATTAATAAAAGCATGTCGAACGATAATGAATATTTACAGATTTTAAGAATTCATGTTCTTGAATGATTATATATTATTTAATTTGAAGTTTATAGTTTTAAAATTATTTAATAATTTAAATTTTTAAAATACGTTTTATAAAAAAATTTTAAAATATATAATAAAGTTTATTATATTTAATTTACAAGTTTAAATTTTATAAATTTAAAATTATCAGTTCTATTCTATTTTAATTCAATTATAACAAAATTTCTTTGGTTTTATCAAAAATAAAAATTTAATTCTTATTGCTATAGCATTTAATAACTTTTCTTAGTATATAGACTTTTCCTTTTAAAAATAAAATATAATATTTAACAATAGTTATTTTTAATATTTTCCAAGATTACATCAATAAGATTAAAATTTTACAACATACTCAAAATAATTTTAGATATTTCTAAGAATCTTAAATGGAACAATAGATGACTGACTTGGTTCAAGGACCAATTCATATTGTCAAAAAATAATCATAACAAATATTTTCATTTCATGTATTTTTTAACAAATCTCTGTAAAGTAATTTTTATTAAAAAATGGATTTATATTTTGTTTTTGGTGAGTAAAAAATTTATATTTTCATAAGTGTTTGAAATTCCCTAGAAATAAATAAATGATATTAGAAATCCTTTTTTTAGTATACAATATAAAAAAAACTTTGGTCAGTTGAATTGTAAAAAAAAAAAACAAGAAGTTTTCTTTAACATTTTCTTTTGAAGTGAATTCAGCCAAATAATATTTTACTGTCCACAAGATAATATTTTTTTTTCGTATTTATTTACTTATTTCAAAGTAAACCACATTATTAAAAGTATAACACTTGAATGAAATTTCATAATTTAAGGTGAAAAAATTAATTTTATGTATTTTTTTTTATACAATAAAATTATACGAAAAAAAGATATAAATTTAGTTTTTAACATAAACATAAATTCAGGATACATAAATTTTCTTGTGGAACAGAAAATTTGTATGGTTTTAATTTTTTCAGTTACATATCATAAAGAAATTTAAATTAAAAGGGGTTAGTTAATGAAATCATTCTTTTGCTTTCCAATCTAAATAAAAGACCTGTTGAATTAATATACCCGTTTAAATTTTGATATATATATTACAACATAATTTCATATAACCTTTATTCAAATATTTTTTGATGGTAGAAATTGGAAGGGTTGTCAATCAAAATTCCATTCTTAATTAATAGTTGAATTCCGTTTTATGACAATTTCTTCTGTTAAATCGTTTTAATGTTTATTAATATATTTTAACTTTTTATTTCTTCAAAATTCTTAGAAAAATTTCAACTTACTTAAGTGACAAAACTAATTTTGAATTTAAATTCTAAAAATTTCGGAAAAATAATGTATAGTTTCATTAAAAATGTATAATTTTCTGAATCGCAAGATTTAATAAATGACTGTACAATGAAACTTTACATAGGTATACATAACTTTTTACTTCACTACAAATAAATTTCTTTATACAAATTTTACCATAAATGGACTTTGATATATACTATGATATTATTGTGTTTCTATTATTCAAAATTAAATTTCATGTTTTAATTAAATATAGCATTCAGTTATTTTACTAATTAAATCAAAAATGAGTCAATTTTGATGAATACCTACCTAACATCAGAGATTTATTAAAAAAAAAGAGTTTATAATAGGAAAAGAACTTTACATCCATAGTCCATCCGTACGTATAGTAAAAAAATTATAAATTTCAATTAAATTATAAAAGGAAAAACAAAAAAAATCACTTAATTAAGTTTTTTTTTTCATTTTTTTTAAATTTATATTATCTATGCTCTATGCTCTATGATGGTATTAAATTTTGTTGAAGAAAATATGAAAATTATTTCATTACCTCAATACTTGAGTTCATTATTAACAGTTTATTAAAAGGAAAATTATTATTTTTTATTATTAAGAAAAACTTTTTGCTTATACGAAAAAATGGAGAATAAAAAAAAAAACATTGTAAAAAAGTCAAAAGATATAAGATTTATTAAAGAAACCAGATAAGTTTGATTAGGGTAAACGTCATTGATGCCAAACACTGTTTATTTCTATACTTACAAGTTTGTTAGTTTTTTATGCTTTTAGTATCATAAAAATGTTTTGTAAGTTTGCGGAATTATTTTAATCATTTACAACAACTTAATTAATATACTAATATAGCCTATATTCAAAGAGTTTACCCTAATTTCATATTACTTTATGATTCTACATTTTTTTTTTATTTATAAAATTACACTTTAAAATTTACATTTACATTTATATAAATATATATATGAATTTTAACTGTATAGGTGTGCTAATGAGTTCAAAGTGGTTAGTAAGGTCGTGCTGGGAAAATTACAATATAGGGTGAGTTTATTTCACTCATTATTATTCATATCTAGAGATAATATAAATCGTGTTGTATAAGTAATCAGTTGTTAAAATTAAGGACAACAAATTAACAATATTGTTAAAATTGTTTAATGATGCATGTTAAAGACAGATTTCTCTTAATAAGTAAAGAGGTTAAATCTAGTACAAATTATCGTAATTAGGAAAAATAATAAATTTTGTATTAAGGAAATTTGTAAGAAATTAATTTTTAAATAAGTTCTATCAATAATTAGTAAAAATAACTGAAAATAAATTTAAGGATTAATATTTTAAAAATTTTTACAGAAAATTTGTACTACAAGTTATTTTTTTATATGACGTAAATTTTTTTTTATTTTTTAAATTATCTAAAAAAAAATTTGAAATATTTAGTAGAACTTCTTCTGTGAAGTTATAAAAGGTATAAAGTTCAATTTTTTCGAACTTTCAATTCAATTTTGTCACAAACACTGATACAAATTCTATTTTCTCTTTTACATTAAAATTCAATTTACTGACGTAAAAGTTCAAAATAGATTTTGATTGATTCAATTTCTTACAATTTTATCTTTTTTTTTTTCTTTATAATATAATGTTAGATTTTTCCTTTTTTTGTTGGAAAATATTAACACAGGCATGTCAGTAAAGTTTACTGATGTAAAGTGGCTTTAGATTTTTATAATACATATATATACGAAAAATTCTCACATATTAAATAACTAAAAAAATAAAAAAAAATTTCCTTTTTTTTTTGCTCTAAAGTAATTCAAAGAAAATTGTAAAATAAAAAAAGAAAATTGATTTTTCATATTTATTCCAAAAGAATGAAAATATCTCAAGTGAAATTGGTACAAAAATTAGATTTTCAAGAAGATCATAGGTCATTCAAATTGTATATTAAGTGATAATATTCAATAGAATTTATGTCAGGACAATTTCAATTTTTTTTTTATTTTGTCTATCAAAAATTTACTTTGTATACTTTTTTATAGGAATTGTGTATTTAAATTGCTATTTAAATGTTAATTACAATTTAATTTAATATTTTTTTCTTCAAATCTATTAAGTACTAATATTAAATTGTTTTATTACAATTATTTAATATTTTTCCGAAAAAAATTCCACCCTTCAAATCCTAAAAAAAAAAAAACCTTTGAATAATTTCAAGTGATTTAATAAGTAAGTGAGCTAATTTACATATAAAATGGTATAAAATTTTTATAATCAAAATATTATATTGAAAATCATTTAGCACTTGAAAACAACTCAGTATATATATATACAGGGAGAATAATTATTTGAAATACAGGGTGAGTTTTGTCACTAAAAGTGAAAAAACATATGTAAGATTATTTTTAAAAAAAAATAGTTTTTCAAAATTTTCGATCTTAAACTGAAAGATAATTCTTATAAATGTATGAACATTTGATATATGATTTAAATCACCTTGTCTTTAAAAGGATATAGTGTAGGCCGCTGATTACAATGATGACGGTAACAGTAAATTATATGTAAACTGAAACAGTTTAGTTAAAGTCAAGTAGCGTAAAAAATTCTATAAAACTCGAACAGATTGGCTATGCATATAAATTAAGCCTAATGGAATCCTTTTCCAATACAATATCCTTATACTCAGTAATAACATCAAGACATTTTTTTTTTGTTATGATAAAAAAAAAAGAGGGAAAAAATATTTTCATAATATATTACCTGAGATGAGTAAATATTAGTAAAAAAAAACATATCCCTTATGGTATTTCAAGTACCAGACGTTTACAAGTTGTTATACAATGAAACACAAGAAAATATTATTCAAGGGTAATGCCTGAAAAAAATCATGTTCCTAAAATTACAAAATAATTTAAATAATAATATTTATAGATTTTAAAATAACAACCAAGAAAAAAAAAAGGGTCATCCATCGAAAAACAATAAATTTGTCACACATAAAAATATCTTTCTCCAAAAAAGTAAATTATTTTTGATTGGGGGATATTTTTACTGTCAAAGTCGCGTGCATAAAATTGTTATATATTTTTGGAACATTTAATTGCCGACATATTATTAATTTTCAATTAATTTCTGATTTTTTCATCAGTTTATGTATTATGTCTAAATCAAATTCAATAGATATTTCCGTACATATATATATGTACATATAATTTAACTTAATATATTTATTAGATATTTTTGTTTTTGGGGTGACACATATTACCGAACCAACCAAAATTATGTCACAACAACTATTAGGTTTCACTGAAATGATATATAAGGGGGTTTATTCAAGGTTTTTTTTTGGGAAAAAAAAGATTTCTTTATTTAGTAAATATATTATTTTTTTTACTTATTTACTAAACATGTGTTCAATTATTTTCAAATTCTGTTGATTTTGATGTGCATAATCCTTTGCGATGTAATCCGAATTGAAAGATTTTTTCTTTTTTTTTTGTGTAATTTTGTGCAGATTCTTTTTTTTTTTTTGAGAAAAATGAAATCCACAAAGGACAATTTTTCATCATCTTTGCGGTGATTAAAGATAATAGAATATTAGGAAAATTTTTGTACATAAAAATAATAAAAGAAAATAATTCTTTTTTTTTTTTTTTGGTTGTATTAGAAGAGATTTTAGATGAGATGTGATCTATTTTTGCAAGGAATTCTTTGAAGTTATTGAATGTTCACTTATTTTATGAAATATGGAAAATAATCTATTTGAAAAAAATATTATACTAATATAATAATTTATATTTGTGTTTAGTTTTTTTAAATTGGTTTATAAAATTTACAATTTTTTTTTTTGGTATTTTATGTAGACCTTAAGCTAAGGTTAAAATTATTAAACTGATAATTATAATATAATGTACATATAATTTAACTTAATATATTTATTAGATATTTTTGTTTTTGGGATGACACATATTACCGAACCAACCAAAATTATGTCACAACAACTATTAGGTTTCACTGAAATGATAATTATCAGTTTAATAATTTCATAATTTATATTTTTGATATTCAGAAAAGTAATAAGAAATCGTACTTTTAAATATGTATTTTTTAATATATTAATATAAAAATAATAATTCAAACAACTAAAGCAAAATTAAAGATAACAAATTTAATTCCATTCTTTTGACCCAAAATGTAACAAAATAAAAATTCATTTTATACTAAAGCTAATAAAAAGTGAAAGAAAAAAATACTAAGCTTTGTGTAAGTGCAACAATAATAAAAGAAACCTTAATTTTAAGATATTACATTCTTTTTTTTTATGAAATTCTATTTTGAACAAAATAAAATTGCAATTTTTACTATATATAATAACTTTTATTGCATTTAATCTTAAAAGCTTTGTAAAAAATAAAATTATTAATAATAAAACTCATAGAACTACGTATTTTGCTCCAATGTGGAAAAGTATCTTTTTATTTCATATCTTTGGCAAAAGCAAAAGGTAAATCAGAGATAAACTATATAAAAAATAGAATACTTATTTTAAACAAAAAAATTAAAATTAATAAAGTAGATTTCATAAATTTTTTTAAGATTTATCTTAAAAAAAAGTAATTTCACCTATACATAGATTAATATCAAAGTTCGAATTCTTTTAACGATATTTTATATAAAAGCTTTTATTGTATTATAAAGCACTAAACTCTAGGCGTGGCCTTTATACTGATTAACATATTTTGTCTGTAAATGAGATATTTAAACGGAAGAATATTCCACTCCTTTTATTTTCAAAAAAAAAAACACAAAGTATATTTGGGTAAAATCACATCATATATGTTGTAATGTATACAACAAATTTTATAGATTATTTTAATATGTTTTTATATTTCTCTAAATATTTCTCTAAATATTTAATAATTAGAAATTAATTTCGTCAGAAACAAAAGCAAGCCCATATTCCTTAGTTAGGAAATGTGGACTCATGAAGGGCACTGATGTTTAGTCTGGATCATCGTAAATAAGCATAAGGAGAGTTAGTATGTTGTAAAATTTATAATGAAGAAATATACATGCAACAAAAAAGAAAATATCTATTATCATCGTTAAGCTTGCACTTTCTCCACATACTGAGGAAAAATTTACTATCCGATAAATTAATTTAATAGGACTTCAGGAAATTTTGACAAGACTAGCAACGTCATCTAATCAAACATAAGTTTGAAAATATACTGAACTACCAAGAATCTTTTTTTTATTGAAAACTGTGGAAACATGACTAAAATATATATTTTGTTTTTCAACAACTCATTTCTATTTTTTAAATGATATTTTTCAAACTAAAAACTATTCAAGTAGCTGATTACCCGATTAAGAAATTTATTTTCACTTATATGTATATAAAATTCACCAAAATAACAAAAATTAACTTTAGATAGTGTTATTGTGATGTCATCTTTAAGTTCAAGTTTTCTATTTACATTATCCTAGGTCATAGTGGCGTCATAATTCAATTAAAAGTACGACAAATAAAAATACGACAACATCTTAATCACTTTAACAAACAAATAAATTAGAATTGTCTGATCTGCAGTTATATTTAATCGAATTTATTTCTTCGAAAATGATTTGCAATACATATACAATATTTTGATGTATAAATTAAACTTTAAACAATTAATTAGAAACTTAACCGCCTCTGTACTTTCTACTATTTCCTATTTGATCTTACTTCATTCAAAAGCATATTACATAATATAAGCTTATAGGCTGATTCCGGAGCTTCTGAATAATCAAATTAATTGCTTTGAGCAAAAAATACTTAGTTGTTTGTAATCAGTTAAGCGGTAATATACAGATACTATAGTAAAATAAAAAAATTTAGTATAAAAACTAAAGAAATTCTTAATTTCGAATCAGTCATTATGAGATTTCGTACTCTTGTGTTTCTATTCGGTTTTGCAGCCATAGCTGCGGGCTATGTTGCACCCAGAATAAAAAGTGATAAAAAATATGTCGACAAAGAATTTGTGGTAAAACAAAAAGTGTTTTTTGATATCCTTCGTAATATTTATACTAAGGATACACATACACAATATTATAAGGATGCCATGGCTTGGAAATTTACTGAAAATTTCGATAAATTTGTAAATGTAACTGCTGTTGAAGAATTTCTTCGTCATTCCGATTTTGGGATGGTTGGCGCGAATGAAGTATTTTCTATTATGTATGAGGAACATCGTGACGAAGTTATATCCTTATTTAATGTGTTTTATTATGCCAAAGATTGGGATACATTCTATAGATGTCTAGTGTGGTCGGTATATAACCAAGATATCAACCGAGATATGATCATTTATGCTTTAACCGTTGCTATAATACATCGTACAGATATGAATGGATTTGAACTTCCTGCACCATATGAAATTAATCCATACTATTTCTTCAGCTCGGAAGTCATTGAAGAGGCTCGTCGTAATAAACTTAACAATTTTGAAGGATTAAAGAAGAGCAAAGGAGTTTTTAATGAACGATATGAAGTTACTATTCCATCCAATTACAATTTCGAAAAAGTTGGTACAACAAAAAACCCAAGTCTATCATATTTCACGAGGGATATCGGTTTAAACAGTTATTACTATTATTTCCATACCGATTATCCATTCTGGATGGGAGGTGAAAATTTCAAATTACACAAAGATCGTCGTGGTGAATTATATCTTTTTGAACATCAACAGTTTTTGGCTCGTTATTATTTGGAACGTCGATCAAACGGACTGGGTGACATACCGGATTTTTCTTTATCTATACCTGTTAACGATGGATTTAATCCCAAACTTCGTTATTACAATGGTATTCAATTCCCAGCCCGTTCAGATATGTATGTGTATGATAATGGTAATAATCATTATGATGCTGTGCTACTTAGGCAATACGAAGGTCATATTCGCGATGCTCTTGATTACGGATACGTTTCACTTCCTAACGGTACAAATATAGATCTTACAAAACCAGAGTCAATTGAAAATCTTGGTAATTTGATGCAAGGAAACCCAGATTGGCCTTATTGGAGGTTGAGTAAATATTTGCCAGTTTTTGCAAATATCTTCCTCGGGTCAACTATGGAATATAAAGAGAAACGTGCTCCTAGTGTTTTGGAACATTTTGAAACTGCTATGAGTGATCCAATTTTTTATATGATAAATAAACGTTTACTTAAACCTTATTGGCAATTCATGGATGAATTACCACCTTACACCAAAGAGGAACTTTCGTACAAGACTGTCTCAATTGAATCAGTCGAAATGGATAAACTTATTACGTATTTCAACAACCATGACGTAGACATTACAAATGCAGTTAAAATGGGATTTGTTGATGAACAAGAATATAACCAAGAAGATTATTTAATTAAAGTAAGCCAGATGCGATTAAATCATGTTCCATTTACATTTAAACTTAAAGTTACTTCGGATATTGTTGGTCAATCTATAGTACGAGTATTTTTAGGACCTAGATTTGAAGTAAATGGCTATGAAATGTCTATTGAAGAAAATCGTAAGAATTTCTGGTTGATGGATACGTTTAAGTATGACTTAAAAACAGGTGAAAATATAATTGAACGTAATTCTCAAGACTTTCCTTGGTTTGTTCCTGATCGCTTAAATTTCAATATAATGCGCGAGGAAGTAATTGATTCTCTTGGTGGTGGGACTGCTAAATTGATGCCTTTTAATATGAATTCCGATGAAACTCATTGTGGTTTCCCAGATCGTTTAATGTTGCCAAAAGGCACTAAAGGTGGTATGGGTGTTCAATTCTTTTTCATGATTACACCATATGTGGCTCCAGAACTAGAACAATATTCAACATATGATGAAGTTATTGCTTGTGGTATTGGATCTGGATCAAGACATATTGATGCACTACCATTTGGCTATCCATTTGACCGTAAGATTAATGCAAAAACATGGCATACACCAAATATGTATAATTTCAATACAATGATATACCATAAAGATGAATAATTTAAAATTATATCTAAAAAAATTATAATCAATCAAATATGTAAATTTTAAATAAAGTATAAATTATGTATTGCAGATTTTAAAACTATATTTTTTTATTCAAAATTATCAGAATTTTGTTACACAGGCAACAAGTCCAAAAAGTCTACTTAATTTTGTATTTTACTCTATTTTTTTTTTACTTTATATCAATTAAAACATAAGTTTTTATAAATTTATAAGAAAAGGTATACCAAAAAGTTAATTACACAAAGTTATATTAATTTTATTTAATAATAGAAGTATTTAAATTTTACTACAGCTTACAATATTGCAATTTATTACAATATTTACTTTACAAATTTTCAATTAATATTTATATAATTATTGACGAGAAATATAAATTAAAATTAAAATACATTTCAATATTGCTGTAATTGAAAACCTTCGGGATTCAAGGTGTTAAGTAATTATTATTGTAAAATGATATATTGTTGCAAATATAAAGAATTTAACTGCTTACAGATTTGCTAGATATGGTGTTTTAGAAAATAATTATTTTGTGAAGTATTCTTATAGTAAATAAATAAATTGATATGTATCATCAAAATGGAAATATTACTTAACACCTTCATTCACTAAACTCTCCAATTAAAACTTTTTTCAATTCTTATTGAGTTTCATATCTTCTCTACACAGCACAAAATATATTCATAAAAAAACTATTTATGATATATGTATGTATATACATAAAAAGTGAGGAGCACAATTAATTGCAGGGTTAATTAGTTCAATTATAAAGAATTCATTACAAATATCGTCGAGAAAAATATATTTTTTTGTTATATTATTTCAATGAATTAATTTAATTTCGTAAATAAATGATTTCATACAAATATGGAGATATTATATACATAGATTTTAAAAATTATACATATTTTAAATATTTTTTAAATTCATAAATGTACATACATAAGAGAATATTTTTAGATACATAATATAAAAAATAAAAAAATAAAACATACGTTCATACAAAATCCATCCATAACATAACAATAAACTAAATATTGGAATCCTTTGATTTTTCTATATTCTATAAAATTCTTTTAAATTCATATATCTGCCCCTAAAAATATATTAAAGATATTTTTACATTTTATACCACATAACAAAAATATTATATTATTTTATCGTATAAATAAAAAGGCGTTTCTAAAGGTATTCTTCATTCAGTGGATGACTTGTTGCTTATATAGCCCGACGGATTTTCAATCCTAGTTGGTATTTAAATGAATATTTGTAGGCGGAGACGAATCTGCGCATTAAAATAACAATTTATTTTTCTTTTCAGTTTTTATTTGGTCAAATAAATTTTTTATTATAATTTTTTTTTTACTTTTTCATTATCGAAGATATAAATTTATGCAATTGAAATTCATTCCAACATATAAGTGTATACCAAAAAAAAATAAATTAAATTTTATTTGGAATCTTTTGTCCAATCCTTTGTTCATATAAATAGCAACGAAAAAGGATAATCCAAACATTGTGTTTCAAAAAAAGCTCAATTTACTACTACATATATACAAAATATGTTATTGGTATACGAAATTATTAAGAAAATTGAAAATTTTTATGAACTTTTTTCCTTACAATTTTGTTTGTATTTATTTGAAAAAAGGGAATAAATTTGAAGCAATCCGACAGGTGAATAGTATCAGTATGTTTGCGGCAAGTGTACTATAAGTACATACGTCATATATCGGTTGATTTAAAAAAAACAAAAATATTTCGGTTGGTTTTAAAAGGACATTTTTTTTATGCTGAAGTATTTGCAAGCAAATAAAAATAATTTAAGAAAAATTTAAAATAAAAATTGCACAACTACTAAATGGAGTTTTAATTGTATATTTTGGATAAATAAATATAAAGTTAAATTATATAAAAAAAAGTCTTATTTGTGAAATGACATTTTAAATTTTGGTGTAAATTATTTTAACCTAATTGTGTAATAATTTGATAGAATAATAATTTGATGTTTTTAAATATAATAGTTGAATTATTTTAAATTTGTTAAAAATTTATTATTATAATGCATAAATCTTTTGAAATAAAGTATATTCTGTGTTAAAATGTAATTAGATAAATAATTAAAAACTATAGTTAGTTTTAAAAAAATAATAAGTATTATGAACAATATCACAAAGTCAACATTATAAAAATCAAATTTTAAATGAAATGAAAATATCACCGTTTATTGGAAATCTTTGATTTAATTATGTGCACTATTTTCTTTTAAATTATTTACATTTGCTTGCAAATATTCTTGAAATTATTTATATTTTTCTTCAAATATTCGGTAAATTATGAATATTGTAGAAATCTTATATTGTTCTTATGTAAAGTTTGTCTTAATTTATGAAAATTCAGTTAAAAATAATTAAATTGTATATTTTTGCGTTTAATTTGAGTGAAACAATTTAAATAAACAATAATGTTCTTATCAGTTTCTGTTCGAAAACAACTTTAAAACAAAATAATAAAATTCATTAGAAAAACTCATTTTAAAATATAAAGCGAAATTAAACTAAAATAAAATTTTGAAAAATAATTCTAGCAAGAAATTTATAACATAAAAAACATTTATGTTGAATTATTATGATAATCAACATATTTATAAAAAAAAAGTTATTTTTGTTAAAAGTGTTTTTTGGTAGTGACCCAACAGTGCAATAGTAGTTTCGACGTAATAAATTCTAATTGATAATAATATATTTTTTTTCATCAGTAATATTATAGTATAATGTAATATGTAATTTATGAATTTAAAATTTTACTTAACATAAAAATATTATGATTTATTATGAATCATCATGTTTTACGGATTTCGTAAATATGAAGATTAATTTTAAAAATAAAGCTTAAATAAATTCTTGTTCTCATCTCGTTGGCGCTACAGTTCATAAAGAGCCTAGTTCTCCCTTAAAAGGTCTAATAGTATTCTATTGCAATTTCAATTTGGACCTACTAATTTTTTATAGATTTTTTATAGTGACGAAACTTTAATTACAATAAGCTAATGGCATATTAGTGAGACTTTTGTTATTAGTCCCGACCGTTAGCGTTTTTCCCTGTTTTAAATGATATTTTATTGTAATATTATTACTGGTACTTATTTAAAGCTGAGTAAAGACTAATATCGAAACCTTGGACTGGTATCGAACTACTGGTATCGAAACTTGTTCCCTACCACACCACAGTTTAGTACACTACCACTGCTAGTCTCAATTTTCCCTAATATCTCAAAAAAAAAAAACAAATAAAAAATAAAAATTTATCTTTGAAGTTAGAAATTTCTAAAATAAATTACATAAATTAGTAAATGTTTATCAACAAATATTATTTTATAATTACAGCCACGGGATAATGGAAGGAATTCTGGAATATAATCGTTTACCTGCCATTAATACATTTCCTCAATTTAATCGACCAATTTCCATTTTATCACCACTAGACCTTTCATTACGTACCTCACTGATACCAATAACACCACCGTCTACTCCATCACCGCCAAGAAAACGTCTACGAAATACCGAAGAAAATATAAATTTATGGCGACCACATTCTTTTGGTTATTTTGATAGTGCTCCGTTTTTATCTTGGAATAATGGTGAAATTAAAAAGATTTCAGAAAATATTGATGAAACAAATAAATTGGACAGCAATCATACTCACATACATAATAAAATTATCAATGATTGTGAGACAATTGTATTAACTGAAGACGAGGGTGAAAATGATGATTCTGCGGACGATGATGATGATGATGAAGAATTTGTTGATATATTAAGTAACGATGATGATGACATTCCAGTAATAATAAATTCCACAAAAATATCAATTGAAGAAAATGCAGGGGTACTATCAAAAGAGAAATTAGTTTATGAAGATCCAACATTACATAATCAGGCAATCGAAGGATTTGCAAAATTATTTGATAAAAATTTTATAAAAGATAATGAAAAAAGTGAGCAATCAAAAAATGTATTGGAAAAAAATTTAGTTACGGAAACAACATCTCAGCATATTTTTCGACAATTGATGAAAAGTAAATATGAAAAAAGAAAATTTAAAATTCGAAAACAATTAATTGATGAAGATAATAGTAGTCCTGTATCTGGCACAATTATTAGAAAACTTAGAGATGATGAAGAGTTAGTGGTGACTAAAGGTGATATTGATCCGGCTTTTAATGTAGTCGAAATTACAGATGAAGCTAAAGCAATTTTAGCCAGCATTGATAATAAAATCGGATCATACATTTGTCAGTTATGTAGAACAATGTATGATGATGCTTTTCAATTAGCACAACACCGATGTACTAGAATTGTTCATATTGAGTATAGGTGTTCAGAATGTGATAAGGTGATCTTTCCTCGAATGTATATCAAAAGTATTTATAAATCTGGTTTTCATCAAATTATATCTTTTTATAGGTTTTTAACTGCCCAGCAAATTTAGCTTCTCATCGCCGTTGGCATAAACCTAAATCCGAAGTTTTGGCATCTCAAAATAAAAAAAATAATTCATCTGAAAAATTAACTAAAGTATTGCCATCAGGAATTAATTCATATCAAGATGATGATACAACTTTAGATGGTGCTTTTAGTTGTCAAGAATGTGGTAGAGGATTTCGCAGGTAATATGATCTATTGTACTTATTGATAAAAACTTTATTATAAAGAATAATTTTAGACAAGCTTATCTTAAGAAACACTTAACGTCTCATCAAATCTTAAATGATTTTAAATCTATGGAATCATTTAAAAATCCACCAGCAAGTTTTACCAATTCAATTTCTTATTCACCATCAAATCACAATACAAACTTATATCAATCATCAAGTACACCAAGTTCAATTACAGCAAATACAAATAATTCAAATCATAGATTATATTCTGGTTCAATAAGATTTCCACAATTCTTTCCAAATTTCGATCAAAGGAGCATTCATCCATTCAGTGAGTTTTATTTTCCACAGAACTGGGATCGAAATTCAGCTTTTCAATATGTTCATAATCAACAACATTCGCATTTACGTGGCATTAATTCAAATGGAGTTGTTCAGCAATTATCACCATTGTCAGTTAAATGACAAAAAATTTTACGACCAGTGCCGAGAATAGCGAATGGTTTGTTAAATCAACAATCTGGTAATATTCACTCATCAACAACAATTTCAACATCGATTTCTGTAGACAATTGGACAGATAGAAATAAAAAATTTGAAAATCTTTAAGAATAAATTTATAAATATTAGTAAAATATATGTACCTATAAATTATATAATTAGTTCATTTATCTCTGAAGTCATCACAAATAAATTACTTAATTTATAAATTATGAATTTAAGGTTTAAATTATTGTATTTATAATACAAAAATATTATAATTAATTAAAATAGATTAAACTGTTAATATTTATTGAATAAGTCTGAATATTTTTTATATGTACAGCAAGCCCCCTCTTTACGAACTGCTAGTTTTACGAAATTTCGAAATTACCATGATTAAAAAGTACCGAAATTCGTTATACAAATGGAAAATTCGCTATTACGAACAATTTTTTCTAAATATAATAATTAATAATATACAAAACATCAGAATTTATCACAAAAAATTGAAAAACCGTAAAACTGAAGCAATCCCCAGATATTTGGTATCTCCGTGTAGGGAATTTAATTTCCAGCTCATGTCCGAAGACCTTTTCGAAAAATATTCCAAATTGCCGGAGAAATCAGTAAAATATGGAAATTTAATGAGATTCAATACAAAACATCAGAATTTGTCGCAAAAAATTGAAAATCCTTAAAACTGAAGCAATCCCCACATATTTTGTATCTCCGTGTAGGGAATTTAATTTCCACCTCATTTCCGAAGACCTTTTCGAAAAATATTCAAAATTCCCCGAAAAATCGGTAAAATATGAAAATTTAATGAAAACCAATACAAACATTTTATATAGCATATAGTATGTAGAAAGTGTTTATTTTATCTATATAGCACATGGTATCCTTTGGTTTTTAAAATCGTTCTCTAGCTTTGAATAGTAATCAATTAACTAGTTGTCGATGAAATACGTAATTTGGAATATTATTTTTTATCGCAAATATATAATATATCAAAATACATTTTAATTTCTTCAGATTAATAGTTTAAAAGACATTTTTGTATACCTTATTAGAAGATGTAAAATGTATAGATTTTTTTTGTATTAAAATTATTTAAAGAACCAAAATGAGATACTTTGATTACGCTATCTATTGCTTATAAATTGTCAATTTTCTTAGTGAAATCCGGGCAGCATTTTCAGTTGCAAATACTTATTTAGGTTATTTTATAATACTATTTGTGTTTTTTTTTTAGATTTTAGTGAACGCTGGAGATTGAAGAATGGCTAGCTATTTTACCTGGCGTATAACAAATTATTTGTGTAATGATTTTAAAATTAAAAAATTATGTTTAAAAAATATTTCAAACACTCAATTAAATGAAATCATATCATATTATTGACAAATACTATGCTTTAACATTCTTCATAAATTATGAATAAAGTTAACTGTTAAAAAATTTTATTATCCACTTATTTGCAAAAAAAATAAAAATTCAATAAAAATATGGAATAAAAAATTATGTAATTTTTTTTAAAACCACAATAATTGCATGTCATATAAATTTCTAGTAAATTAAATTTATTTTTTGTATAATATTGTATATGCTGAGAAGATTTTGTAAAAAAACTTTTATCAATATTATATTTTTTTTTAACAATTTAAAAATGGACATCAAAGTTAAATATTAGTTTTCTTATGTACTCTATGACATGTAAAAGAAAAGAACTACTATCGGAAATTGTCTATCAATTGACAGAGCTAATCATTTAACTAACTACTTTCTGTATAATTTTTTTTTTCAATCTATATGTATTTTTAGTTATAAATTATTTAAAATGTATGGATGTGACATTTTTTTAGTCCTTTATATTTTTATGTTTTTTTGAAACAAAAAAAAAACGTAACAAAAATTTTTACCCCCTATTTTTTTTTTTACTGATTTCATAAAAAAGAAATATTCTATAAGTAGAATTTAAATTGGGTATAAATATATATGTGGATACAGATAATATCCTGGAATTTAATTGATATGTGAAATCATTATTTATTGCTGTATAATTTTGTAAAGTATTTATTTGCATATTTTTTTAATAAAGAATGCTTTTTGCAAATTAATACAAACGGTGAATTAATAAAATATTCGATAATTATTGTACAATTAGAAAATGAAATATTTTAATTATTAGTTGTTTAATTATTAGGGAGTATATATTTTAATTGTTATGGGAAAATTTTCAATCTGATAATATAGTATATTTTCAATTTAAACTAATTTTATTAGTAGTTCAACTAAAAATTAGTTTTAAATTCTAAAAAAGCTTGTATTTTTACATCAATTAATTTATATTGCAATGGTTAACATTATGAAATTTGAAGCAAATTCTTTTTCTATAATATTTAATATATAAAAAATACTTTCAAAATGAAACAAGCTTAGTTTTGTGTTTTTTATCTGTTAAACATAAAATTTGAAAATTTACAAATTCAGAAATATCAGAAGGCAAATTGAAAGTAGAAATTTTTTTGCCTCCAATTTTCATTTATTTGACCCCTGATAGACGCTTTGAGCCACATTGAGCTCTTTTTGGACTAAATTTCGCCTATAAAAATTTGAAAAGACTTGACTCTTTACATTCATATATGGTGTGCATATTAGCTAAATTTATTTTTAAAATATTAGTCGAGGCACCATCTATTACAGAATTATACACTATTAATAGGTTACGTGAGGAAAAAGTTAGAATCTCTGATATTTTGGCACCAATAAATTTTGGTTGCCTCAAATGCCAACAGATGGCATAAGCATTTTCTAGTGTGTCCATATGTGCAAAAATGCTAAGTTCAAAAACTTGTTCGAAAATTTTATTTGTATTTTTAACCAGGAATTGTGGATAAATTAGTAAAATTTGCAATTGGTTACCAAAAAAGTATGCAAAATTTTCAGCAAAAAAATTGCAGCTGTGAATTTAATTTGCATATATTTAGGCGTATAAAAATAATGTCAAGTGTACAATTATTGAGTTACAATTTTCACTTAAAAATGTTTTGTGTTTTTTTGTACATTTTTGATAACATTCTATAAATTAATATATTTGGTAATGCTCCTTGAGGTTAAAATAAAGTATTTTTGTTAATTATATATTGTTGGATCTAAATATCATTATTAAAATAATATTCAATTATGTATGAAAAAAAAAATAATTCTTCTAGCATAATTCTTAGCCCAATTACGAAATCTCTGTCACAATTGTGGAAGAATAATTGTGCGAGAAGAATCAGCCGGTTGCAATGAGTGTGTGTTCAATTTTTAATTCGGTGATGCAACAATCGAGCTTATTCTTTTTTTCAGTTTTCATAGTCATTTTATTTAAATATACGAAGTAAAAGTTAATTTAATAGAAACCTAGCAGGTAATATAATTATAAACCGATTTATATAAAAATGTTGATAATTTAAAGAATATTTTTACCATAAATTTCTTAAGGCGGGAAATTAAATTTTTAACATAAAAACATAAAAATGTTGTTGCAATGAAAACATGTTTGTTTCAATAAAAAGTCATATTTTTACAATAACAAGGAAAAAAGCTTTTAACTCTGCTCATTTTATCAATTTTCAAAGATTTACTGGGGGTTGAAATTATTTTTAATTTCCAGGGAAATTATACAAAAATAGTTTAACATAGTTGCTATAAATCCCAAAAGTCTAAAAATAAATCAAGGTCTGATATCTGGAAATATCATAAACCATTAATTTATAGAGCACCTATTTATGTTACACCTTAAAGTTGGTATTGTACTTTGTTCTATGGTAACAATTTTTTTATACCAATTATAAATATAATTTAAAAATATCTGAAACTATGGTAACCATCTCATATATACATAGTATATTTTTCTTCAATTTCAATATTATGAAATGCAAATTCATCTCTTATATTTTTATTATTTTATTGAAAAATTAATGCAATTTAGTCATGTATGTAGATGGAAATTGTTCCTTTTTTTATTGTTATTGATTTTTGTTTTTCCACCAACACAAAAATAAAAATTCAATTATATATTTATTTATAGGATGATATATATAAGAAGGACATATAATTACACACTAACATTTCTTTTCTATTGCGAAGAAATAAATTGATATATTGATGAAAAGCAATGTATATTGCATTGAATTTGTATTTTACATATCCGATAACATTTTTTTTACACTGTTGCAACAATAAATTTACAAGGTTGAAAAGAACCAATTTAATAAAATTATCTTGGATGTGTCCTAAATGATCATTGTAGCGGCAAAATAGAAATATATTAAAATTTACATATTCCTACTGGAAATAAATTGAATATTAAAAAAAAAATTTAAATTGTATCTCTGTTTTAGAATATCCTTTTTAACGAAATAATTAATTACATAACCTATTCAAATTACATATTATTATAAATATAAAATTTCAGGCATACAGAATGTATTTTAATTTTAATTTTTTATTTCAATTTTATATACAAAATCATTAAATATTATTTATTTACATTCAATTTCATTTTTTCCATCGGATTAAATCCCAGAATCCATCATCATAAAAGGAAAATTTTTGACCATGAAAAAATTGTTAAAGCTTAAAAGAAATTTTACTAAATTCAATTTCATTTGAAAAAGCTTTTCTTATTTATTTATCAACAAAATAAAAAATGAAAGCTTTTGATTCACAGAATACAGAAAGTATAATTTTCATATTTATTATTCTGGTATTCTCTCTCTAATAACAACAAAAATTACCTGTTACTCACTATATCTATATACAGTACACCTATACATTTAAAATATATATTTTACTTAAAGATTGCAGTGTAGTGCATCTGTGCCTTTCATTATTTTACTTCTTTTTTTTCTTTTTTTTTTGCCTAACAATGAAATATTGCCTTTAGATTGTTTGAAAGTGTATGAAAGTAAAATTTTTCTTCATTTTTCATTATTTGCAATAAATTTTTCAATGTTTTCTCAAAATCAAAAATTGTGTTTTTTTTTTGTATTTTCAATAAGTTTTTAAATATAATTTAGTAAAATTCAATTACAAGATTTAAGGTAAGTTTAAAATATTTTTTTTACAATATGTTAATAATATTTTTTAATGGTAGTTTAATTGGGTTTAAAGTGCAATATATTTTAAATTATCATCAATTAATAAAAACATTGTAATTATACTAAGTTTATACTTCCAGTTAATTTGACAATAATAATTTTATGATTTATTTAATTTTGTAATATAAAAAAATAATTTAATTAAAGAAAATTAATTTCATAAAACAAATTTTAAAAAATATATATTTTCACTGATTTAATAAAAGATAATATTTGAAAATTTATAATTTAATATGAAAATAAATAATGAAAAAGATTATTAATAATATACATATATATGTACATATTTCTATCAATATCATAAATAACTTATTGTATCTTATAATTGCATCTATATATTTTACATATGAAAATTATTTTTATTGAAAGAAAAATAATTAACTGAAAATAGAAAACTTGCTGACGTAATTCGGATATATATATATTATACAAAAACTAATATAATTGATATAATTTTATATTTTATTTCAATGTCCTAATAATAAATTATTTATTATACAAATACATATTTATAAATTTCTACGTGAAATATAAATAAAATATTAAAATTTATTACTTGATCTAAAATTGAAATTTTTCTAGATCCATATTTGTATATTTTATTACATATTTATAATTACATATATATATGTGTATATATATAAAAATGTTCTAATAAAGCCTTTTAAAAAATTTACTATAAATTTTTAAATGGAAATAATTAATTTAAATTATTTGCTAGTAAATATGTAATACCTTCTCACAAGAATTAATTAAGCGACAATATTTACAAAAACTATTTTTTGTAATAAACTAATAATTTAGATGAAATATCATATTTTGATTCAATTTTCATCATTCTATCACAACTACAAAAAAAAAGTAAGTTGGAGTTTATGTTCACTTGTTATCAGCAGCACACAATAGCTGGTGGATTTGAAATATTGAATTAATTAAATGTAATTTTATCTGACAATACACAAAAAAACAGAAATGGAATAGGAAGTTTTTTTAGTTTCCTATAAACTGTTGCAGATGTCACTTAAAACAATCTAGTAAGAAAATAGCGATATTTACTAGTAAATAATTTAAATTAAATATTCCTTTAGTAAATTTTTTAAAGACTTTAGTACAAAAGATTTGTTATTTATAATATGTATTTATCTTTTTTCTACATAATTTTACGTACTTTAAGAAATTCATAAAATTTAGAATAAATTTCTTATCACAAGAATTCGTAGTTTTTTGTTGTTGAAAATTTTCCATAAACTTTTTTCACATCATACAATTATTATGTAGTACATATAGGACCAAAAACAAAATGAAATTTTAATATGCATTTTTTTTTTTTGTTTTAGTCATTTTCAATACGCAAGCGCTTTAAATGAAATATTTCCTATAATATAAAAATTTTCTTCGCAGTTTAAATTGAAAATTTCAATTGTTCTGTTTCAAATTTACACAAAAAAAAAAATAATTATTTAATTAAATTTAATGTAATATTATGTCATTTTACGAAAATAATTTATTATAACAAAATCTGAAAAGAAATAATTTCTACATAATACATTTTCGTAGAGAAAATAATGTAGTATGAAAATGTAAATAAGCCTCTTTGTGCGTTTTTAAGCCTTTTGAAGGTTTCAGAGGCTTTACAATTTTTTTGAGGGTATCATTTAATCTAAAAGTGATTATTTTATAATCATGTCTTTTATCCACGTAAAAATATAGTATTCAAAGGAAAATTGTACATCTAAATTTGTGAAGGTACTATTTTTAGTTAAAAATAATCAAATTTATTCCTATTTGAATCATTTATACTAAAAATTTTGTATTTAAATTATTTTATAATTGAAAATATTCTAGAAATATTAAATACAATATTGTAAACATGATTACGCAGTTAGTAGTTAAATTTATAGATAATTTTCTTTATAAAACATCCTTTCAATCCCTATAAATATTATGCCTTTTTTCTTTCACTTTTCTCTTTTTTTATTGGTTTGAAAATTTGTTATTCTGGGGCTCCAAATATATTTTTCAAATATACATCGCAAAAACCAAATTTTTCTTCTAAAGTTTGACGCAGGCTCCAAAATTGCATCTGTATTATGCATATATTTTGTATATTCCTAATTCAAGGTCATAAAAGAAATTCAAGCTCACAAAAAAAAATTATAAAAAATATATTTATATATATGTATATATGTATGTACTATGAAAATATTTTTACATATATATTATATATGGTCAAACAGCAGAGATAAAAACTATACTAATACCATTATATATATAACAACAAAACAATACAATGAAAATTGATTTTTAGAGGCTTCAGATAGAACACTATATTTGAAATTAAAGGGTAGAATTCTAAACAGTGTGTCTAATAAGTAATGATATATATTCAATGGAAAATTTCATATTTAAAGTTTTTTTTAAAAGTTTAATTATGTATTTTCAAATTTATATGATATGTTAAATTTAATCAAACAGGATTCTAACGTTATAGCTCACCGCCAATAAAGGACTATCTCAAAAAGTTAAATTTTGTGGGTATTTTTCTAAGGTAATACATAGTTAAATTAAGAATTCTCCACATTTTCCTCAAAGAGAGTTGCAGTTTAAAATCTGGCGAACAAGTTAAGGTCTTATTAGCAAAGGTTTTTTGGTAAAGTCGATATGGAGCCCTATCGGTTTAAAACCAAATATGGACTGTTACAAAACAGTATTATTTCCCCAATAAAATTCACATTTTACAATAAACACATATTCTTTCATCATAAAAAGATTAAAATAGATAATTAAATAATAGAAAGGATCAGAATGTTTAAATCGTTATTCAAAAATTGCTATTTAATATTTCGCATACATAAATAAACTTAACTTCGATTTTATCAAAAGTATAAATTTTGAGATAAAGTAATCTTTTATTGAGGTTGCGATATCTACTAATTAATGCAAATTGACAAATTGGAGAACTTACTGTCAATTAAATGACAATAAAAAAGAACTTCAGATCTTGGAAGAAATAAGATTAGAACGACGAAATCATTGGATATATTGCCACTCAGTTTTTAAAGATATTTCGATTTTTTCTAATAATAATTGAATACAGAAGTTAGAGAATAAAGATGTGTAAAATTAGATATTGTTGCAAATACGCTAAATTATGTTTAATGATTTAACTGCATCTAAAATATGTATGTTTTTCATTGCGAAGTTTTCTGCTTCACAAAATAAAAATTATTTTGAAATATAGGTGTTAATTACTTATAGCAAACTACACATACGTGAAACTGTTAACTTTACATGTAATATACTCAAAGTTAAAATGTCACTTAACAATTTAATACCCTAAACATTTAAACTGTTCAATTACTGCATATGTTTTAATGTAATATGAAATATATAAACATATTATTTACAATATTCATTAAATTTCTAGACTTTTATGTATTTAGCTTAAATATAAAAAAATAGATAAAATCATTAAAACTAAAATTCATTAAATTTAATTCATAACTCAATTTTCCAATCTCATCCCACATTAAATCAACTGATTACCTCAGAATATAATAAAATAATATACTAAAATAAATTAATTAATCACCTTATTTATAAAATGTAATGCATCATAAGTTTTCTCTTTCAAAAAAGTGCACACGTGTACACATAATCAATAATTATTTTTTTTACAAAAATAATATAATTTTTTTTTTTCAAAATTTTTAAATGTAGTTGTATATAAAATGCATAATAATAAAAAAAATAATTGCATATATGTACAACCAAAAAAAAAACCATTTATATTATTATATTAAACAGAAAATTATGTAGATTTTTTTGCAATTTATCACAGATTCTTATAAAATTTATATAGTTTTTATAGTGTTTGTATATTTTAGATATTGGTGCAAAAAACCTCATAAATGCATTTAAAATTTTGCACATGAACATTTTGAATACTTTGACACATCCAGAATATACATATATGTACAATGTACATATATATGCTACGAACAAATCAAAATGTATTTCTTATATTCATACATATATATATAATGTAGAGTAGATAAATTTTAAAAATATATATTATTATACTCATAGTTATAAAATCCTTGTGAAAAATTTCAAGTTCACTGTCAAGGTCGTAAATAGTTGGCATGCGCACGGCCTGCAATGCAGAAATAAAAAACTTCATTTTTTTTTTATATAAATTTTGCTTCCTTTTTCTATTTTTTTTCATAATTTTTTAATATAAATTTAGTTTCATTTTTTTTCAATTTTATAAAATAAATACTTAAATTTTTAAAATTGTCAATTTAATTTTAAAATTAAAAAAAAATACAACATGGTTTTTTATTATATATTTTATTTATTATTAAAACCAAAGAAAATCTAAGTTTTTTTTTTTAGAAAATTTAATAATAAAATAATTAGAGAGCACAGGTTGTTTTTCTTAAACAAAATGTTATACAATTTTTATAATAGGGTAAGAGCTGGAAAATTAATACATAGGTACATATATTTATTTGTTAAAAACTGCAATTAGGATTAAATCAAGTAGGGCAGATTTGGAAACTGTCAATATTAAATAGAAAACGTAATTATTCGGAATATAAAATATTGTTAACAAGTATTAAAAATATCAGCTCTTGGAAAAAATCTTCTCGGTATTGACATAGTACTCAGATATTATATATTATCGTTGCTGAAATGTGCTGCAATGACATGTTCAAAAAATTAATTAATTTTTTTAAAAAAAATACAAGTTGTACTTAAAATCATCGGAGTAGATACAACAGAGTATGTAGATACAACAACGATCCAAATTACAATGTTCAAATATTTTTAGCAATCATATCCGGAATTCTAATAGAGGACCATCTCTTCTCAAAAAAACCTGAAACTTTTAGTTATTTATTCTACACGGTTTTCCTATACGCCTAATCATTTTCAGTGCTTAATTTTCAGCGTCATAATCTTATAAGCAATAGTAACTCAAAAATTTATATTTTTTTTTATCTTCTACTAGGCGGTATGTGACTTCTACTAGGTGATTATGATGTATTTTTTACACTACAATAGTTTATGTTGAATTTAGGTTCGTTGTAAGACATATTTAGTTTCAGAAGTTGCTATAAACTGATTAATTCGGTAATATACCTAGACCAAACCTGCATATATAAAGTAAAAAAAAAGTCTGAAAATGACTGATTTAGATTTTATGTTATCACTAAAATAATTTATTATCTCATATTACAATTTTAAACAGCAAAAGATTTTAAAATATACATTAAATTATTTGTAAATTGAATTAAAACCTCCTTTTACCCTATTCTGTATGGTATGATATCATAAGAATGACAGTACATGTTATACAGCACATTATTATATAAATACTAAAAAAAAAAAATATTTATATCTTTATAGACACACAGGTACTTGTAAAATAATATTAATTCTGTACTATAAATATGAACTACATAGGCAATTTTAGTTATGCCTTTATACAAAATATCCACATCTAAAAAAAACAAAAAAAATAACAAAAAATGATTCTGTATAGTTTGGGAAGATATTATTGTACATTATGGATACATTGTTGTTCTTTTTTTAGTTTTTGCAAAAAGATTGCTTTTATTATGTTTGTTGTTTTTTATGTTCCCCATATGATGAAATATTCACAAATACCTCCAAAAATACAACAACAATATTTTTTTGCAATATATACATAAAAGGTTCTAGCTATTTTTTTTAACCATACATTAACAGAATTTGTTTGTACAGAATGTATATATTAAAAATTTTAAAAAAAGAGGATGTAGGTAAATCAGGCCAAAAGAAAAATAAAAGTTTATAAAATAAAATATAATAAGAACATTTTCATTTTATACATAAAAAGGAAATTTCTTTTAGGTATACAATATTTTCAGTTTTATATTATGTAGTGCATTTGTTGTGGGCAGTTGGTGTATTGCCAGAAAAAGTCAAAAACGTGATAAAAAATTACAAAAAAATAAAACTAAATATTTTTATGAAAAGTGTTTTCTTAATGTTAAAAATGAAATATTTTAATTATTAAATTAAATATTTTTAAAGTGAATACAATTAAATTTACTACAATTAAATAGTATTATATAAAAAAACAAAAATATTTACATTATAAATTTGACAACGACGCAATAACAAATTATTATTTTGATTTACTAAATATTTTTTCATAAATTTGTATCTATAAGATATATTTAAAATTAATTATTTATTTATAGTTTTTCTTAGTTAAAATTTCTTAAAATAAGTACATTTTATTTTTGAATATTTCATTTTCAAATTTATATAATTTTCCTCATTAATATTTAAATTATAATTATAACCATAAATAATAATAATTTAAAAAAAAAACCCTGAACTTGTACTTACTATTTTTAGCTAAGTATGTGCAAAAAAAAAAAAATTATGGTGTTTTTAAAATTAATAAAGTTTAACACGTACATCAAGTTCAATATCGAGGTATGATGATTTTTCTTTCAAAATGTTTGTAGTTTATTTAAGGTATATATTGTTTTTTTTTTTTCATTTCTATCTACACTTACACAATCATAAAAAAAAATTATATATTTTATTTAATAAAAAAAAAATTCTGGAAAAATGATGTAAACAAACAGCAAAAAAAAAATGTATCTTTATTTTGTTTGTCAGGAAATATTTTATTAAAATTCTATGTATTTGTGAATATTGTATATAAAAAAAAAATGTTTTTTGTAAACTTATTTTTTTTACATAATAATTTAAAAAAATTGTAATAAAAAAAACTACTCTTTTATATAATAATTTTAAAAAGTATACAATTTATTTATGTTGGTTGCATAACAGAAAAGATTTTATTATTAATTTAATACAATTTTTTTTTTTTGGAAATCTTTAGAATTTTCCAACTTAGAACTTAATTTAACATAATAATTATTCAAAATAAAAATATTAAAATTTAATGATTTATTTAGTTAAATATTTAATAAAGGATCATTTATAAACGCATTAACCAAAAAATGTTTGGAAAGAATACAAAACCACCCCAAAACGAAAATTTCCAAAATCGAATTTCATCTAAAAATGAAATTTCTAATTAGAATTTATCTCTCATTTTCAAAAATATATTATTTATGTGTATTTGTTATTTAACTAACACACTTAACATATTTATAATGAAAAAAAAAAACGAATTACAAAAATTCCTATTAGAATGCTTTGAAAAAAAGAGAACGAGTCAAGCTTCGATTCAATTCTGGAATAGGCCATCGAAAAAACACAGAATTTGAAAAAAAGCTTCTTAAAAACCTAAAAAAACATTTAAAGTCGTACTGCCAACTCGCCGACGTTGTTGTTTTTAAATAGAAGAGATTTTTTTTTTCAAATAAACGAACGAGCCGTTGAACATAAAAAAAAACCGTGGTGCGCATATAAATAATGACAAATTTTCTGTTTTTTGTTGTTATTTAACTAATACATAGACATGAAAATTTCACAAGGGGTGCAAAATTATATACATAAACGAAAAAACTTTAAATAATCATAATAAAAACAACAATTTTTCCTTTTTTTTTTATACCTAGAACATTAGAGAAATTATATATTTTTTTTTTGTGTCGGGTCGGCCGTTTAGTTAGTTCGTAATATAATTTTATTCAATAAGATTTGTTAGTTAAGTAAAGACGCTGATTGTGTTTCCAAAAAAAAAAAATACAACATAAATTTTAAAAAAAAGTATTTTAATTATTTTATTAAAATTATTAACAATTAAAAACTTTTTAAATTATTTTAGTAAAAAAAAACTAAACAATTTTCAAATTTTGATGTTTTTTTTTTTTTTCCATTTTTATACATAATTTACAAAGTCATAATATTTTATGAAAAACTTAATTTTTGTAAGGAAAATTTCAATTTTCTTTTAATTTTTTTTTTTTAAAAATTTGTTTTATTATTTTTTAATTTGAAATTAAAGTTTGTTTTTTTCAAAAATTTCAAATTGCAATTTTCACAAAAAAAAATTTTTTTTTTGTAATTGCGTCGTTGTGAAAAACTATATACATTGAAGTTATTTACATAAATTATATACAGATTTTTTTTTTCATTTGGGGTATATTTTATTTATTTATTTTTTTACTATAAAAAAATATACATTTAAATTATATTTATTTACTTTTTAACAGTGCAAAAAAAAAAAAACCAACAAAATATTTTTTATATGTAGAGATATATGAAAATAAATAATAATAAAAAAAATTTACTACATAAAAATAAAAAGTGCTGCGCATATTTGCAAAAATAAAAATATTGTTCTAAATATTAAAAAAAATTATAACGCAAAAATATACAAAAAAAAAAAAAGTTTAAAAAGTAAAATCAAAAAAAACAAAGAAAACTTTAAAATTATCATAAATTGTGGACATTTTTTTTTATGAAAGCATCATAATTGTATGCTTAGATACAAACAACATAACAAAAAGGTATGCAAAAATACATTTAATTTATATTTTATACAATTTAAAATTCTATAATATATATTTTTTTTTAAAAAAACCATATTTTAACATTTTCTAATTTTAATTTTATTTTTCCAATAAAAAGGACATTTTTTCTTATGCTAAAATTACATAAAACATAATTACAAAAGTCATTTTTCTGAGTTAAACAAAATTATACCTAAAATTACCGATTATCAAATTAAAAAAAAATTATAATTTGAGGTGTGAGTCCACGTTTTTGCGTCATATGTTATCATCTCCGCGTTTCTTTCTATAAAAGTTTAGAAACAAAGAACTTTATATATTGCCTACGTGTGAGTTAGTTTGTTTGGATGGTTTTGTTTGTAAGGTTTTTTTAAGTATATATATTTAGCATGTAAGTAAGGCTATTATAGGATGATATTTTTTTTTTATACATAATACAAATACCAGCAAACAAAAAAAACATGATGGCACCAGTATTTTTATGTCACAAAATTCAAATTTTTTTTAAAACTTTTGATCATCCAACGAACCAAAAGAAAAAACCATAAAACGCCATTATTATAAAAAAAAAACACAAGTTTGGAAAAGTTTTTTTGTTTTCTAAATATAATATTGCCGATCTTATTATCCTTAATGAAAAATGTAGAAAAATTATGAAATTATAATAAATTGCGTAATAATATTTTGAATTTATAATCATCACAATTTTTGTTTTATTTTTTTTGTGGTGGCCAGGAAGAAAATCTATAAGATTAAATCTTAAGACGTAAATTCATAAAATAAAAAATTATACAGTATACATATGTATAAATTTTTAACATACACATAAATGATGTCCTTGAATTTAATATCCTTACGGAAAGTGTATACATGTGTGTACATTTTGTATATATAGGTGGTGAAGAAGTTTGTATGTTTATATATAAATTAACTATACATATTTATTTTTGGAGCCTCCTATAAGAGGTTCTCATGTCTGTCCTTTTTCGAAAATATTTAATATTTATATGTATCATCAACCATACTTCCGCCCTCCTCCTCTACTTATTAATATTTTGTATCTATATATACATAAAAATATCTTTTAATCGATAACAGTCAACATCAGCTGATATAGATTTATATATAAAAAAAATTATAAAAAATCAATAAAACTAAAATTTCCCTTAAATTTTGGAGAATTAGTAGAAATTATTAAATTAATTTCATTAAAAAGGCTCATAATTTCCATAACTATAAAAAAAAAAACACAACAATTTAATTGAGGGGCTGCCGCCAATAAAAATAAATAAATAATTAACCAACTAACAATTTCTCCGACCTTGACTAAGTATTTTTTTTTCATGCTTTGATAGTGGGAGAATTCCAAAATTTCACAAAAAAAAAAATTTCAAAGTCAAATTTAAGTTTACATTTGTAAATAAAAAACAAAATTTTTTTGAAGCTTTTTTTTAAAAAAACATAAATAAAATTTTTATTTTAGATTGTAAACAAATCAAAAAGCAAAGCGTATTTATAGGAGTAGATGGGGTGGTGGAGCAAGGGGGTAGTAGAAATTTTTAGGGAACGATAATAAGTCAATTCTCTGAAGTAGAATATTAAATATTTTAATATTTGCTTTCATAATTACTTTAATAAGTGACGGAATTGCTCATGAAAATTATTGACTGAAAGCTTTAACGTACAATAGATTAAAAAAAAAATCGTATTTATTTTAGATTTGAAAATTTGAGAACATAAAATCCCCTGTTTTTTTTTGTTTTTTCGCCATTTAATTACTAATTTTTGTTTTGTGTTTTTTTTATTAGAAAATATCGACTTTTATTACGACGTAATTTTTTATTATTTTAATTTTTTTTTGGGTTCTGTTAAGAAATCTTAATTCTAATAAAATCTTACTAATTAAAATTTATTTATTTTAAATAAATTTTGCAGAATTACATAAAATATAAAAAGAAATTTAGTTGTTTATGAAACAAAAAAAAACAAAAAATTTGTGGAATTTTGCCAACACGATGAAACTTGTTTTTTTTTTGTAAGTATCTTTTAATTATGAATTTTGGAACCATTAAAGTTTGGGTTTTTATATTATTTTCATAATTATTTTTATGGGTATTTATGTTTTTCTACGAATTTTTAATCCTTTTAAAATTATAGTGTTTCCATTATAATTATAAACATAGTATGTAATAATAGATACTTTTTAAAGCATAAAATTTCTAAGAATGAAATCAGCTGATCAAACAATTTAGAGATAAAAAAAAAATTAGTGGTGTACTAAGTTTCATACTAGCATTATTTTTATCTAAAATTATTTAGTGAAATATATATGTTATTATGTATCATCAATAAAAATGACATTAGAGCATTAATTAAACGTTTGTTTTACATATATTTTATTTTACAAAACATACTTTTTTTACGGCATAATTAAGGGTAAAATTATTAGCATCCAAACTTTATTTACATCATTTTATTTTACGAAAAGAATTGAAGCCTAGTGGATAAAGGTATTAAATGACATTTGAGTAAATCAGGCTTAAAGTTCTTAGATTGCAACAACGATTAACAAAAAGCAACAAGGATGAACAAAAAAGTACATCAACATCTAATTTATGGTAGTTCAAATATTGGAACTTATAAGAAGAAAAGGGTTAACTAATAACTTTTATCCAATTAATTGAGTATAATTTTAGTATCATGTAATTTGTAGTACAACTATTATATAGTACTTACAAACAAATATTATACTTACATCTAATAACTTCGAAAAATATATCACATTAAGAATTTAGTATCACATTAAACCGACTAAGGTCGGATGAGTCGACATGTTCAATTGCGAGAAGGACATTTGATTGCTCCAACCCTTTCAAACCAACCAACCAATAATTTCGTATATTATTCTATAAATATCTTTGTTTTTGATTATGTTCACTGTTTAGTACTAAATTTAGCAATATCGACTAAAATAAACACATTTTAATCTTATTTGAAATTCATGTTTAAAAACGTGATAATTTTTTAGTTTAGATGACTTTTTCGGTTGAATTACAAACCACCACACAAATAAGTTTATATTTCTGTTTTCAGTATTTATTCATTAGCGTGACCATAAATATACAAAAAAAAAAATGTTTGCCAGATGTTATGAAATAATCAGAATTAATTCTCTATATTCATTATTAAATTGTTAATAATTATTACTTCAAATGTCGGTAATTTCAAACATCTATAAAAAAAAATATTCAATATGTTTTTGCTAGTTATAATATCAAATTATATTAAATTTCAAAGCTTTTAATTTTCAAACGGAAGCTTCAATCAAATTCCAGTTTCATAGAAAAACTCTTTTATACAATTCATATTACGACGATATTGGAAGCAAAGGGGCTTAAATCAAAATTTAAATAATTTCTAAAAATTGGTAATTAATAATGAAATTTAATATAATATTACATATTTCGAATCGGTTTTGGCCATTCGTTTAATTTACAACATAATTAATTTAATTTGAAAAATAATTCTACAAAATATATGTTTACTTAATTTAGTTGAATTTTAGAACAATTCGTTTTTAAAATGTCCACATTTTTTTAAGTATTCTTTGGGACAAAAATGGATTAACTTAAAAAAAAAAATTCGCAAACAAGTTTTTTTTGTAAAATTTTTTTTTTTTGAAAGCCTGGCTCTTCAAATTTCACATTTTCACAGCACACGTCAAATATATTTTAATTTTTATTATGTACTTTCGACTCTAATACACAACCAGAAAAAAAAGCAAATAGAACAAAAAAAACGTATATTTCATAAAATATAAAAAAATATATAATTAATTCTGCAGCTTAAACAAAAAAAAATAATATATTTAATACGTTCTTGCTTTGTAATTGTGTGTTTGTATGTTTTCTTCTTATGTTTGTTGTGTGTTATGTTTGGATTAAAACTTTTCAGATACATTTTTAAAAGTTATACAACATAAATATATTATTTCACTGTGTATGAGAATGAATGGATGGGGATTGTGTTTTCTCGGTTTCTGGGTGTATATGTTGTGTATATTTTTTTTATAACCAAAAAGTTTACTACTTGCGCACACCAACGAAGCGTCAAAACTCGTTTATTTATAATAAATAATTTCAAGTTCAAGGTTAAGAAATTAGTTTTTTTTTCTTTTATTCTCCGCTATATATTATTTTCTTGATGTACACGCTGTTTTGTATGACTTTATTTTAAGATTTTTTTTTTAATACAAATATTATCTCCCCCCAAAAATATCTACTCCCCTTTTTTCATAACTAGTAGTTTCTTTGTTGATATTATTGTATATATATAGTTATAGGTAGAGTTGGGTATTTCCCGACAAAATCTCATTCTCGAGATTCGGGATTTCTCGAAATGATGAAAATTTTAATTCTCGAGATTCGGGATTTCCCGAAACGAATTTTCGAGAATTCTCAAGAATTCGGGAAAATTTAAAAAACCTGTAAAAAATCCTAAAATCAGTTTAAATAAAGAAATTAGAAAAAAATATGATTCTTTTTATTTAACGCGTTGACGACCATAGGACACATATATGTTTTCTCCATAAACCGCAGGACGCACATATGCGTCGGTGTAAAAGAAAATTTAAAAGGTAGAAAATACAATGTATTTCTTGCATGGAAAAATAGAACTTTGTTCTATAAACCGACGACGCATATATGCGTCATACTATCTCTAACGTCACAACCCCCACAAAACACATAATTAAATCATTTATTCTACCATTGAACTTCTATAAACTTATTTCGTGGAAATTTGTCATCTGGTTTGTGGCCAACCCTAGCCTAAGCACCTCGGTCGTGAACGTGTTAATTAGTAAAACAAAAATAGTTCAAAACATTATTATTAAAATAGAATATAGTATTAAAACAAAAATAATACATATTAAATTTTTAAAAAATAGTTTTTTCAATGAATACTTGATGAAAAAACTCCAAGTAAGAAAAGTCAAATCTTATACCTATTTATTTCAAAAAAATTATCATTGAATTTGTAAAAAAAAAAGTTTTTTCAATGAGTACTTGATTTAAAATATTTAAAAAACAAAAACTCGATTTCTCGAGAATTTTAAAAAAATTCTCGAGATTCGGGATTTCCCGAAATGTTAAAAATTTAAATTCTCGAGATTCGGGATGGAAAATCTCGAAAATTTCCCGAGAATTCCCGTCGGGTAATTCTCGAAGCCCAACTCTAGTTATAGGATATGTAAAAAAAAAAAATTAATTTGAAAAAAAAAACCATGCTTTTTTAAAGTTTTTTTTTTATGGATAAAGTTTATCTAAAATGGTACAAAATGTATCTATAACTACTTGGGTTTTTTTTAGTGTGTTGAACATTTAAGATTTTTTGAAAATTACATATGCAAAAGGATTACATAAAGGTCCCTATTGTAAATTGGGCGGAATTATCTACAATGAGTATACAAAAAAAAAAAAGATTGACGAGGTTGAACAAGACTTTTTTTAACAAAAAGATATTAAAATTTTTTTTTGTAATTAATTTTTTAAGTCACGACAAAATATAAATTTTTAACAAAAATTTTATTTTGTTTACAATAAAGTTAAACGTTTTTTGTCGATTATCTCATTTTTAAATAAAATTTATTAATTTTATGAAATTTATTAAAATTATGGAGATAAATCATTTTAATTTAATTATTTTTGATGAATTAATGTTTTGTGTAGACTTTGATTTAAATAATAATTTTAAAAATTATTTACATATTTATTTTTTATATCAAATAGCTAGCCTGTTGTATGATTTATTTTTCAAAACGGAAATTCAAATAAGAAACCATATAAAAAAAATAGATGTAATCATGTAATTATCGACCAAAACACACCTCTTTATCCTCCACTTACAATAAAATTGCATTTCATTGTCAGCTGTATTACACAAAATGACATAATCCATCAAAACTCACAATATACAATAAATATAAAATATTAACTAACACTTTAAGGACCGGTTTATTGCATATTACCGTCTTCGGTTATAAAGATGATCAATAAAAAATTTCAAACAAGTTTAAATCAACTACATTTTTTACATTTTTAGTATTATTCAATTTTATAACTCAATTAACCCATTAATGTTCACAATTATTATTACAAAAAAACTTTAATTTGTATGATCGTCAAACTAGAAAATCAATTAAAATCATTGGGTTTATTACGATCCAATTGGCATATATGGGTTAAAAAGTATTTTGTAAATTATAAAAATAATATAAAATAAACTCATCATTTTCGTTAATAGAAGTTTTTAATAAATTAATAAAATCTAGTATGTATTTAAATTTTCTGAAAGTGGATGTTTATTGTCGTTCAAAAGCGATTTTCATTTTACGTTTCAAAAGCGATATTCAAACATAATTGAAAGACAAGAAGCATGACCATGTATGATGTAGTCACACATTCCCTCATAAATAATCTGCATTTATAGTGTTAATACAATAAAGCTCTAATTATTAAATATTTCAAATTGACAAAGGCTTTATTTATATATAAAATAAAGAAACATAGAAACAGATATGTAATTTATGAAATTATGTAATTAAAAAAATCACGTGATAACATATTTTACTTAATTTGCATAATAAATATTAAACCCATATGGATATGAAAATTTATCAAGAAACGTGATCGCATTTTAATGATCGTATTTTAATGATGAATATTTCATTTTAAATTTTGCAAAATATCTATGTATATAAATAATAATTTAAATATATTTAAAAAAATTTAAATTTATATAAATTTATGTTGTTTGATTCAAGGTTATTCACATTCTAATTTAAATTCCATATTTTTTCAAAAAAAAAATTGTATTCTTCTTGTCGAGTAGAAAAATCGATAACATTTTCACTTTTTGTGTATTATTTACATTTTTTTTTTGTATTTTATGATTATGTTTTAAATATTTTTTGCTTTAGTGAGTATTTTTATGTTTGAATTATTTTTTTTTTATGAGCTACTTGCTGATCAACATAAAACTAAAAAGTCATTCACATTTTAAACTAAAAGAACGAATAAAAAAACATAAAAAAATTTATTCAACCAAAAATTTGTTAACTTTTTTAATTTTTTTTTTGTTTCTTGTTTTGCAACTTGGCGGGAGATTCTTAATATAATTTTGTTTTTTTGCTATTTATTTACTAATTAATTTGGTAAGATATTTAATTTGGTAAGAAGATAAATTGATATTGAATAGATTATTGATATTGATTAATTGAGTTTGAAAAAAATATTGCATGATAATCAAAATATTAGTATTGAAAATAATTTGAACAATTTAAAAATTTTCATTTATGTAAATTGAGAACAAAAAATAACCTTTTTTTCGAAAATTTATTTTAATTCTGCGATAATTTGCCAATACATGATAATTACTTTTTAACACTTTGCCATAAATTCTTAATTCAAATCCTAAACATACCGAAATTTCAAATTTTCCAGTCGAAATCATAAGAACTTATTCTCAAAGTGTCGAAAATTAATTATCATGTTTTGGCAAAATTATTACAGAGTTTCTGGTCAATTTAGATTGAATTTATTCGTAAATAAATGAAATTATTAATTTTATTGACCAATTTTTTGTTCAATAACAGATTATTAAATTATTTTTTTTTTAAATTTATATTAAAAAATATTCTTGGAAATTTGCCAACTATAAAATTTATGTTGGTTTTTCAAGCGAAATTGTCTATAAATAAAATCAATTAAATAAAGGATATTAAAAAATATTTTCTAAGTTTGGGGAAATTTTAAACTATTTTTAGAATGAGAATATTAATAAAATGAACAGAAGAATGCTAGCAAAGGAAGTTTACTGAAAAAATAGAATTTAAGGGGGGGAGCATAATGAGTAATAATTAAATATTTTTGACTATGGTCAGGAAGAATTTGTTAATTAAATTCATATTTTATTGAAAAGATAATCCAAAAGGTATTCGGAAAATTGATAAAATTTAGTTTAATATGGTTTATAGATTTTCAATTACAAAGGACACTCCAATTCAGTTCAATTTTCACCTCCATTAAAACAAAAAAATACTAATAAGAATATCAATATGATGTAAATAATTATCTATACATACATACACATATTATTTTTCGAAAACATTACAAAACAACACAATTAATTACATAACTTTATATTATGAATCATAAAAATTAAATCTGATTATTTTTTTAATAAACAAAAACAGTCTTTTTTTTTTGTTTAGTTTCCAAAGTAAATTATTAATTTTCTAAAACAACTACAAATTACATCAGCTTTTTTTTTTTTTCAATTAAATTTTCCACCAAATTATTTCGTACAAACAATGAACAAAAAAAAAAAAAAATTAAATTAAATTAAATCATTTAATTTTTATTGCAGAAAAACTATGACTAAATCAAATAATGAAACTGATATTCCTCTACTTTTACGGCCCACTTCGTACACATCACCATGCAACATCCAATATACAAAAAAAAAAAAACACATCCAAAACCATTTTCACTAGCTAAGAGAGGAGGAACTATAAGGCTAAACCCCCAAAAGATAATCTTCGAAATTGTTCTGGAAAATCTGAAATGAAATGAAAAAAAAAGTACGTCGTAATAATGCATCATCAGAAAATTTTTTTATATATACATATATTTTGATTGTTTGTTGTGAGTACGACGTTAGAACTAAAATTTTCCATTCATTCTATTAAAATATGTATTAAGTAAAAAAAAAAGGGGGTGATATAGTGTGGTTTTTAGTGAACAACACAATACGACGACGACGACAACGACGACAATTCCATATTAAATAGAATTTTTTTTTTTTGTATATTTTCTGTGTGGATCATGCGCTCGATGAATCAAACTTGAACTTGAAAAAACTGGTGAGTCTGAGGCAAAATCAATAAAATGTGTTGTTTTTGTTTATTTGAAATACATAAACAAAAATATCATTTTTTTTTTATATAAATTTTATACATAAACATTATTTATTTATTTTTTTATATAAACATTTACATAGGCAATGATTAATTCAATTTTTTTTTATAATATGATTGGATTGGTAAGGTAAAAATGGTACACACATCGAAGGAAAAAAAGTAAAATTTATATGTAAATACAAGAAATTTGCGGAGGAGGTTTTGTTTGTGTATGTTTTCTTTCTGTGCAAGTTTTTTTTTTTTTTAAAGTGATGTTGGATTTAAAAAGCTCATAGAATATTGGGTTTTCTGTGTACTAAATATATATATAAGAAAAAAAAATTAAATTGAATGTTTTTTTTTTTTGTTTGGTTATGTGAATTTTATTCCATACTTTCTCGTTCGGTTGTCAGAATTCATAGCTCGCAATTAGAAATGTTTCTTCTAGTTCTCCAGTCAAATCATATAAGTAGTTTCAATTTAGATAATAAAGTTTTTAGTTTTTTACATTAGTGCAATAGAATAATTTGGAAAGTTTTAAAAGAATATTAATCCTGAAAAAGTACATATAATCGAATATTGTACTTTTGATGCCAGAGAAATAAAGTAAAAATTGTATTTCCTCTTAAACTTCCGGCTAAGAGTACAAGATTAAATGGAAAGTTACTAAAAGTTTATATAAATTAAGTGTGAATCGTTTGATTAACATATTCAAAGATATCGTAAATTTTTAAGAAATTTTATTCTGGGTTTATAAGCTACTATAAAACAAAACCAGGAAGTAAGTGAAAATTTTCTAAAAATTTCTTCAAATTATTGCGAAATTATTAAAGAGAAATGACGAATTTTCTTTGGTGTATACACAATCATATTTTCTTTAATTTTTGCAAAACAACAAAAAGAAAGCATAAAAGACGAAGTGAAATTTTTCGTTTGAAAGTGAAAAAAAAAATCACCAATAAAAATTTTCCGCTTAATCACAATCATCTTTTCACTTTTCAAAAGTTCAAAATTACCACAAAAATAAAAATTGAAAACACTGTACCACTAAAAAAGCTTTTCATCCCATATGTTTCCCATCAATGCAAACAGAAAAAAAAAATGGTTTTTTTATGGTTGCATCAAAGGAAAGAAATTATCTGTATCTAAACTTATGGGAAAACTTTTAATATTACATATATGTTTCTGAGACCGGGATACACTCTGTGCTCGCTTTGTTTTTTTTAATAGTGAGTGAACACAGCTGGTGGTATCTCAGTCCCAGTTATGTAAAACATCTTCAAAAACAAAAGAAAAAACATTGATGAAAAAGGGAAATCAAGGCAAACCGAAATTACAATTTTGAAAATGGAAAACTAACTTATAAAGAAAACAAATTCAATATTCATGAAAAACAAGAAAAAAATTTTAAGGTAAGTTTATAAATTTTCATATTAATTTTTTATTAGTTCCTAAATTTATGCAATTTCAATTACAATTTGAAAAACATAAAAATCAGGAAAATAGTTTTTAAAAAACAAAAATAGGAAAAATTTCTTTTTTTAGAAAAGATATCTAAAAATTAAAAATTGATGAAATCGAAAGTTGCCAAAAAGGATGTCAAAAATATTGAAACACCAAGAGCTTTTTATTTATTTATTTTTTTATGTTAAAGATAAACTAGCTTTCTAGGGATGTAGTATTAAGCTTTTAAATATTTAGCAAATGAAAATATATAGCTTCTATTACTTTTTAATTTATTATATAAGAATTTAAGAAAACTTAGATATTTAAAGACAATTAAAAACAAACTTAGTTTAGTATTAAGTTTTCACTGAAATTTGTATTAAATTCTATAACATTATTAACTTAGCAGTGATTTAGTTCACTTAGTATTTACTATGATTTATTAATATAGTGCAAAAAGCCACTAAATGGAAGTATTGTATAGTACACTGATGAAATACTCTAAAATCTAACAGATTGTCAAGTTTTAGAGATAAATTAGTCTATAGATAAATTCTTGATGACATTATTCCTCCATTTAAGACTCCCAAAAATATTCAAAATCTATCTCTAAACTGATATTACAAAATAGTTTTTCGTGGCCTATAAAGCTTCTTATTTTGAACTCTTTGCTATAAATATTTACCACCACAACAAAAAAATCATTTTAATTTAATGAAACACAAATTACACTTCTCTTAAAATACCCTCAACATTCATTTTGACATGAATTTTATTAGCAAATTAAAAAAAACTTGGTTAGCTAAGGACTCATTTTAATTATAAATTTAGAAATTAAAAAAAAAAATATCTTTTGATCATTTCAAATCTAAGTTTTTTTATAGAAAAATTTCAGTCAGTCTATTTATGTTTTTCATTTAAATTCGATATTTTTACATTTGTTTTAAAAACTTTGGAATCTAATAGTTTTCTTTAATTATAAACATTTTAAAAATAATAATTAAAAAAAAAAAAAACAACTTTCCACTCTGTAAATTTTAATAAAACAATTTTAACTGATGATGTTAACTCATTTAGAGTGTAACAAAATCCATGATTTAATAAAATTATTTAAGATTCAGATGTGCGAATATTATTTCTAAAATACATATAAATGCAAAATATAGTGTTTAGCGTGTGATTAGTCCATTAATTTATTTAGACCAGTTTTGTATTTTAATTTTAATTTTTTTTAATTTGGTTGATGCACTTTCTTCAAATTGAATATAGAAATGTATCTGCACTACTTAAATTAAATTTAAATGAGCTCTTTTAGCTGTACTATTTCAAGTTTCTATTTATATTTATTTTATTTATTACTTAATATAAAATATTAAAATATTTAATATTTTATGGCACAAAATATGAGTATAATAAAACTTCAAAATTGAATCAATATTTCTATAAAATTAAATTATGGGAAACTAAATTAACCTATTATTCTCGGGTATACTTACTAATCTAAATTATGTTATTTATATAACATTTATATAGATATATGTAGTATAAAATTTGATTTAAATTTAATGCAGGTGTGTAATGTTTCGAATTAATTCTGTTATTTTCATTGCATTGGCTAAAAACCAAGAAAATTTGTTTTGTTTTTTTTTAAATTTCTTTACTATTAAAATATTTTATTTATAAAATGTTAATTTCAAGTATAATTTTGATGACATGAATTAAGACATTATAAGTTAAATAATTCGATTTATTATATGTTATTTATAGCAGCATACTTACTACATATTATAGAAATTATTTTGTAAAAATTTCGAGGTTGACCGTCAAATATCCTTAAAATTTATTTCAAAATTATATTTCGTTTTACAAAAAAAAAAAATCATTATTTTAAATAAATTTCCTATAATGATTATTGTAGTTTTAGAAAATTGTTTAAAATTAAAATAATTACCACTCAATCCAGTAAAAAAATATAATTTAAACTTCCATGATTTCAATGATAATTTCACAAATATATATATAAATTTCTGAGAGAGATAGAAATAAACAATTCATCAGTCAGTACTATTATTTAATTAAATATGTTATTTGAAAAAGCTTAAAAAGATAAATAATTTGTTTGTATAAATATTATTTATGAAAATAATTAAAGTTTATGTCATAAATTTGTCAAATATGAGTCACAAAACTATAAAATTATCATTAGATTTGGAATAAACATAAACACAGAAAAGTCTACAGAAAAAAAAAATATATATTTTATATTTTTACAATTTATATATTTTTATTTATTTCATTTTGCATTGAAGAGTCGACATGGCGGTAGAATTTTCTTTAATGTTTTTTTAAAAAAAAGCTTAAAATTCTATCGGTTATTCTAAAAAAAAAAAATTTAATAAGAATTTTCCTAAAAGTACTAAAGTTTTGAGATAAATTGGTCAAGGTTATTTTAAAAAGAAGGTCACAATATAAATAATCCCATTTTTTTTTGGCATTTTATTTGTAAAAACTTTATGCTGCAGAATAAAAAAAATTTTTTTTTTTCGGCAATAAATTTCTGGTTGGGAAATAAAACTAATATGGCCTTAATTCAGTGCACCAAATTCTTAGATGAAGAAAATGAGATGAACTAGAAATTTTTATTGAACTTAATAAATCATATTAAAAGAAGATATTTGGTAACAAAATAGTTGTTACCATATTTAACTAATTAAAAATCAAGAGAAATCCCCTTGTAGTTAAAGAAAATTTAAGGAATTTTATCGAGAAATCCACAGAACAACGCTTTAAAAAAAATTATAAATTCCTATAGACTAACCCATTTTTTTTAGGCTTAATATTTCAAATTCTTGTTGGCACAAAAAATTATTTCAAATTATTTATATAAAATAATTTGAAATTTTCTATTATGAAAGCCTATTTTTTAATGTATATGTGAACATATTATCTAACTAAATATATATAAAATATAAAAATTTAATAATTACGATTGTAAATATAAATAAAATATCTTTACTAAAAAATATACAAATATTCATAAATTTTCAAATTTCTTAGATAATAAATATTATATTTATTTGATAATATATTAGTTAAATATTATTTCAAAGTTCAATTTATGTTATAAACATTTTTATGTATGAAAATAAAATTTATTTTTATGTGTATTTATTTGTATAGCTACAACCCTATAAAATCTCAGGGGGCTTTATTAATGTGTGCTGTCGTCATTCATGTGCAAATATTGTTTCTAATTTGATAGAAAAAAGCAAAAAAAAAACTTGCAAATTTTATATAAAAATATTTTTAAATACTAATACAAATTCATAGTTGCTTATGCTTTTATGTAAAATTGCATAATTCTCCCTTGTTTCACATATACAAATAAATTTTTCGTTATGCATTTCCTATTAAAATAAATTGAGCTTTTTTTCTGTTATATGAATTTGGTTTTTTTTGCATTTTGTTGGGATACCAAGCTTGAGAAAACTTTTTTTTTTTGTTTAAAGCTATTTTCGTATACGAAAATTTCGTTCTGCATACTTGTATCTGTATGTATTTATATTTTTTTCTATGTTCTATTTTGTGATAATTCGTCACTTTAAAAAAAAAAAATTTTATTTGTTACACTGTGAGAAATTTTTCGTTGCTCATTATAATAAGTGACCGCCAATCGAACTAAGTATTATACAGAAGCGCATATTTTTATTTTATTAGTATTATTAAAATATATTTTTTTACGAATTAGTGCAATCGGCGGTTGTCTAAACAGCGTGGCCGTTAAACAATAAAATTAAATAAAAAATTATATTGTAATTATAATTTTTTTTTTCTCTAAAACAAACTTAGAAAATATAACTCACATCACACATCAGTGTTAATTTTTTCATCAACGAATCAACTACTTCAGCTCTCAAGACGATAAAAAATATATATTTAAAAAAAAAAAATAACTAAAACTATTTTTGTGAACATTATTTTTATTTATTATACGGGAATTTATGTAACGAAAATAAAAAGAGGATTATTACTTAAAAAAAAAATTGTAATAACATCATCCTTTACAAAAAAAATTTCTTATGAAAATATCGAAAAAAGGATTATCATATTTAAGTGTGTTTTTTAAATTACAAAAAGAAAAATATTTCATATAAAAGCGATAAATTTTGAACAAGAAAATTTTGTGATGTAAATTTTTATATACTTTGTGACATAACAAAACTTTACAAACCTATTTTTATCGACAGTTTTTTTTTATCATTATTTTTATGTATTAATCTATTAAAAAAAAAGGTTGAATGTTAGATTATAATAAAGTAAAAACGACAAAATATAAACTACAATTATTTAAATCTGAAAATATTACAGTCCTTGAAAATGATTATTACATTACAAGTTAATATCATTTTCTTCTAGTAAATTATTTTCCATTTTTTTTTTTAATATAAAAAAAAAACATTTAAATTCAAGGCAACCGTTAAGAAAATAATGCAGATATACATAAAAAATATCTATAAGATACATTTTTTTTTTTTAGTCGGGGAGGGAAATATTACATTACCCTACCCATATAAAAATCTGCCTACTTGAAAAAACTATTTTATATGCATTATTATGCAACTAAATCGACAATAATAAAGTGGCGTGGTGTTGTAGCGGTTTCACTGCAAATAATATTAGATATTGTAGTTTCATTTTTTTTTGTTAAACATTGTGAAAAAAAAATTAATTCACGTTTTTTTTTAATATAAATTTTAATTAAAATATTTTTTTTTGCGAAAATTAAACAATTTTTCTGTGAAATATTTACATTGTTTATTTTTTTTTTGTGAAAATATCTTGGATAGTATAAAGTAGCTCATTATTTCTGGGCATAAATAAGTTAATTTTTTTATGTCTATTTTAAGTTTTTCAAGAAAAATATTCACAAAATTTTATTACACTTTTTTAAAAATAATATTTATTTAAGTAATTTAAATCTATTTTTAATAATAAAAACAAAAATCTTATTTAAAAACCACAAAAAAAAAACTAGTCATAACACGAGGAAAGTGTAAATTTTTATAATCGCGATTTTTGTAGGGTAGATGTTGATAATGTTGGATGTATATGTTACCTGGTTATTATTATTGTAAAAATTAATTTGAAATTAGAAATTTTTCTAATCATTTTCCATTCATTTTTCATTCTCTGTTAGTTTATCAGATTTATTTTTTGCAAATTATGAAAATTACGAGAAAACTGAAATAGATAAACTTAATGCTAGTTTAAAATGAACTATTTTATTATTACTGCAAACAAAAACAACAAAGTACTTGAATAATCTGTATTATGCATTGTCCTTCGATATCTAATTATAACTAAAAAAAAAACTAAGTAGCATTTTTGCTGCAGTATTAAACAAACAGGCCATATTGTCACAAATAACCTTGCACCAAAAACAACAAAAATTGCAATATATAGTTTACTTAAAAAAAAAATTATTTTTAAAAATCATTATTACATTTGTATTTTTTATTTGTTTAGTTGTGTGCTTTTAATACTGCATGTAAAAAACATAAATTGCATTTATAGTTGTGTCTATATTTAAAAGTCGAGGTGACCGCAAAAAAAAAGTGCATTACAAAATATACATATATATATTTTTTAAAGTTTTTAAATAGATTTTCAATTTTATTTAAGTTATTTCAAAAATATTTCAAATTCATTCCAATTTGAGTTAATTAATTTTGAAATTTATTGTTTAAATTACTATTAAAATAATAATTTTGATTACAATTTTAATGATCTTTTAAATTAAATTATTTTGAAACAATTTTTTTTTTTTGGGGAAAATATTATTTTCAAATTAGAAATTTAGTTTTTGAGAACAAAATATCTTAGTGTTGTATACATACATATAAATAAATTTTCAAATTATTTTTATTTTTATTGATTTTTTTCAATTTAATTGAACTGCAACATTAATTATCATATTAACATATAGGAATTTTGGTTATTTTTGTTCGAAACTTTAAATATTTTTTAATTTTTATATGCTGCCAAAGAATTTTCCTAATTCAGTGTACAGATACAGTGTTTTTCATGTTTATATGTGTTATATTGCAGTTGGAAAATTGAAAATTTGCCAAATTAAATTGACAACACAAAAATAAATTCTCTTAATATCATCTAATAAAAATGTTTTTTTTTTCATATATCAAAAAAGGATTAAAATAAAATTTCTTATTTATAAATGAACTACTTATTTTTTTTTCCTGAATAACCAAATGGAAAATTTCTCAATTTTCGGTCTAATTATTTGTAAAGTTTTCATACATGATTATATTATGCAATATATATTTTTTGGTGCACAAATAGAAATTGCAGATAGGATTTTCCAAAAAGAAAAAAAGGTCAAATAAATATAATAAAGGATTTTCTCTGAAAAATATTAAAATAAATGATTTACATAAATTTTTTATGTACATTTTTTTTTTGTCCAGTTAGTTTTTCTCAAACTTTAATTAGAAATAATTTGAAAATTGCAAAAATTAATTTTCAATATGATTAAAAAAATATTTCATAATTTATATGACTAATAGAAATAGCAAATACTTAATGACTAAATAATATTTAAATTCCCTGTTAAATTTTCTCATTCACAAAAATAAAATATAAAATATATTTTTAACATTTAATTATGTAATTTATGTAATGAATGAGTACAAATTTTATCTTTATTTACATACAACATAAATGTACATGCTATGAAACATTAAAAATTATATAAAATTTGTATATTTAAAAGCATTGAATATGTTTTTTTTTTTAAATTGGTATAAATTTTATTTTGGCAAAACAATGAAAACGGAAAATATAAATCTATTTCATTCTATTTTTCTGTATTTTCTTTTTTATGTTGCTATGATGATCTGTCTAAATCTCTAAATTATAAAAATAGAATTTTTCCACCTTAAATTAAATGCTAAATACAAGAAATATAATAATATAATTTATTTTTGGGTATTTAGGGCTTTTAATTAAAATGAAAATTTATATACTCAAATAAAACTTTTAAAGATTTTCTAAATATCTGGTGATTGTGATTTGTTAGAAAAATATCTTTAGTTTTAATTAAAAAAAATTAATTGGAAGTTTAATTTATAAGATTGCAATAAAATATAATGATAGTTTATTAAGATTTTTTAGTGAATTTTCCAAGTAATGACTTAAATGTTTGGTATTTCCTAAAATTAAAACTTAAAATGATTAAATTTCGTGATATTTTTTTTTTGTTTAAAGTAAAAAACCAAGTATTTTTTTATCAAAATTTTGATAATGAAAAAACGTGGTCATCATAAATTTAAACAATTTGTTTTCAAAACTCTAAAAAAAAAACAAAATTGTCAGATATTTTTTTCTTAATTTCTGTTTACATAAACTTATAATTTATAAGAGTAGCTTTATTAAGCGTGTTCTAATCATTTACAATATTCTGTTAAAAATATTATTATTATTTTTTTTATACATAAATAAAAATTATATAATGAAGAAAAATGTGACACAATCGTGTTATGTGCGTAAATTAGTCACGATAAACTATGATAACAAAAACACAAAAAATGGGAGGGTCGGAGCAATTAACTTATATCTGCTAAATACCTACCAAAATTGCATTATTATTTTATTTATTTTATATAAAAACTATTTAAGCATATAAATATTACATGATTTTAATATTTCATTTTCAAAATTTTAAATAATTTCTCTTTAAAAATTTTATCTTAAAAAATTACAGAAAAAAATTAAAAATCAGAAACTTTTATTATCTCAAAATAAAATATATTTAAATCTTGGTTATTCGGTGTTGGAAGTCACCACAATTTACTGATCATCATAATACATAAATTTATATTTTATGTTTAATTTTAAAGGGGAAAAGAGAATATTTTTTACAAAATAGTTTTTATTTTATTTTTTTTAGTATTTTGTTAACGTACTGTCAGTAATTATATATATTTTTCTAAGAAATTAGACCTTTTGCATAGTTAAAAAAAAAAATTAATGCTTAATAAAATATGATTTTTTAAATACAAATCCACAAAATAAAAAAAAATAAAAAATTACTTTAAATACAAAATATTTCTTAAAATTTCTATATTTTGCGTAGGAAATTTTGAAAATTAGGTTAAGGTTATATAAATAGCTGCAAGTTCGTAACTAGTTTTTACCATATAAAAGTATATATTATATTTATAAATTCTAACTTTAGTGTGTTTGTTTTACAAAAATATTTTGTCACAAGGTGACCTTTAAATACCATTTTATTTTTTTAAATCAATTAAAAAATTGTTTCTAGTAAAATAATTCAATAAAATATAATCTTGTTACTTCAACACTTTTATAATAAAAATAATTTTTTTACTTTTAAAGTATGCTTGTAACAAAAGCTAATTAAAAACAAAAGAAAAATCACAATTTAACAATAAAAAAAAAACAAAAGCTATAAATAGAAAATGTTTTATGTACATTTTTATCAGTTTTTGTTCTGCACGTGCCAATTTTTCAGTAAAAAAAAAATTATATCTATTTGCAATTAATTAGCATAACTGTTATATGACTTGGAAAACTTTTTTTGATATACTATATACATATTTTTGTATCTTTTAGATATTCTATGCTATAGCCAGAATGTAATTACTCCTTTTTTTAACAAAAAAAAAAAAAATTATCTATCTTCTTTATAAAAATGTTCAGTTTTTTTTATTATGCAAAAACAAAAGCTTTGACATAACAAAAAAAAAAAATTCCAATAAAACTTTATGCAGAAATTTTATATATTTTTCTATACAATTTTATTATGTTAGATATTTTTCTCTGTATCTATCTATCATTTTTTATGTAAAGTTTAAGGTCAAATTTTATACATATGTATATTATTTTTATAGAATAGTTTTTAGTAGTTTTCCGAAGTGAAAAATATATAGTTTTTTTTTAATGTTACCTGACAACAGATGATTTTATTGTAATTGTGCTGCAAGTATATCGATGAAGTAATATTGTGTAATTTGATAAAAGCTTTATTTGTTATTTTTATTCTTAGAATTCAATAAAATTGAAAAAAAATATATATTTTCTATGGAAATATAATTATCTATAACAATTTTACTTCCCACATAAATCACGAAATTTCATAATTTGTAAACAAAAAACTTAATTCTAATAAATTTTTGTTTTTAACACTATACGCGTGTCAGAAAACAGAAATTATGACTTTATGAATATTTTATATTCAAATTAAAAACTTAAGATTATTTGAATTTTTATATAAATTATTAACTCAAAAAAAAAAAAGAAGATTAATAGAATAAAATATATTTTAGAAATAAAAATATTTAATAAATACTGGTCAGTGGTATTTTTGCCACATAAATTAATTCGGAAATATAAACACTTACTCATAAGATTATAAACGACACTAAATTTCAATCTAATCATTATAGACTTAGCTTGAGAAAAGTATTTATTTTGAAATTCATAAAATCTCTTTAATCTTTTTAAAAAAGAAAATTTCTAGGAAAAAAATATTCAAAAATTCAATTTTTTTTAAGAATAATTTGTCATTTAGACATTTTTTCTTTAATATTTAATACTTTTTAGGTGACAAAAGATAGTGAGAAATATTGAAATATGTCTTACCTCTACCCTACATTAGACTTAAGATCATCTCACATAGTTAAGAATTGTTTATGAATTCCAGCATTAGAATATTAAACCTTCCAAAGAATTTTACTTTTAATCGGTTTTTCACATTGACTATGTTTCAAAAATTGAGCACTTCTGTAAAAATTCTGTATGGATTTTATCACAAAATCATATCCTTTTATTATTTCCAAAAAATATTTTCTTGCATTTATGTAACATCAAAAACTACCAATAAAATAAACAAATGTTTTGCTTTTTTATAGTTTTTTTAGCTATAATTTAAAAAAAAAATCTAATTTTATTAATTTTATATTACATAAAAATTAATTTAGTTTAAACTCTTAGTTTTGGTTCATTTAAAAAACAACCTTTCGATTCCTTTTAGATTATTTTTAAATGATTACAACAAAATATTTTTAAGAAAATGTCACAATGTGATTACGTATTCTTATCAAAAATTAATAATTTGTAATCATTTAGTTAATTATAGGCAAACTACTGATAGGAAATTTAATCAAATAATTATGTGTTATAATTGGCGATAAAAAATGATTTATATTTTTCTTATAATCATTTCCGTGGTATTTACAATTTCCATGACATGCAAATTAATAATTTAGACATACTAGGTTGTTATTTCTAAAACTTATAATCTAGATTAGTAAGATAATTCCAATAAAATTCTATAGATTTACTATTGATAAAATTATACAATTGGTGATTAGATTTTTTATAAAAACTATAGATTACTGTATTAGCTTGATTTAATAACGTCTAGAAAATTTCTAGAATTTATGTATGAAATTAATTTTTTCTTATATTTTTCGAAATTATAAATTAAATATTATCATTTTAATTAATAATGAAGCAATTAAACTAAAAATATCTGCAATAAATAGAAGATATAAAAGAAAAATTAAATACATTTATAAATATTTATTAAAAATGCATAAATGTTAAAATTTTCATATTTTCCACATTTTAATTAGAGCATGGCAATAATCAATTGCATTTCAATGAATTGCTAAACAAATTAATTTTCTTCCACTTTTATTTATTAGTTTTTCTCATACAACAAAATATATGTTCATTTATCGTAATTAGATAAATTCATACTTATATTTTTCTTGGGTCCTAAATTTTGTCTTCAAAATCTTCGATTATATGAAATATTTTTCTTAACTAATTTAATTTATCCGACTGAGTAGCTGAAATTAAGTCGATTCTACGTTTTCAACAGAAAAAAAATGTGTAGTAATTGGTGTGTGATAAGTGGCCGCTGTTAAAGTTTTTATTAGAAAAAATCTCCTTCCGCTTATTCCAAAACAATATTTTACTCTAAGTTTTGGAGTGCGTGTCAGGAGTGCATTTACATTATTTATATTTATTCGGTTGTAAATGCACTATCTGGTACGACATTCCATGACATACGATCTTCTCTCGTTTTTAATTAAATTATTTTAATAAATCAAAAAAAAAAAATATATATAAATTAGTAAATTATTTAATATTTAAGATATTAATTTAAGTTATTTTAATTATTTGTAATATTATATTTAAGTGAATGAAAAACAATTGTAAAAATAAAAATAAATTGAAATAAAAAATATGTTTTATAAAAAAATATTATAAATATTTGGTTTTATTTTCTTTTTCTTAATTTTTTAATTTTTTTTGGTATTTTTCTAGAGATATTAAATTACTTTTCAGATAAATTTAGGTTTATTTTTTATATCTAATATCATAAAAAATATAATTCATTTTTGTTGGTATTTTCTTAGGAAAGCTTCAAGTTGGAAAATTTAATCAAAATATGGATAAAATTACACAGTTTCTATACAATTTCCTATAAATAGAAAATTTTTTTCAAAACTAACAGCAATACAAAAAATATGTTATTTTTATTTAATAATATTCTACAAATTTAAGATTTTATATATTTTTACAAATTTGATTTAAATCTTCGACAAAGTTTTACAACCCCCAATGTACCATAATAAGTATAATTTAAGCACTTATGAACACTTATATAAATAATGTTACATTTTTTTGTTTTTGCTCATGTAAACCAGTGAGACATTAAAAGTATATTTTAAACTGACGTTTCAGGCGAGCATATAAAAGTTTATGCTGACATTATTATGTTAATTATATTTTTTTTAGTGAATCCATCAAATTATATTTAAACACCAAAAGTTATGCTTATTTAGTAAATTTCGTTAATAAAACATCAACATAAAAAAAACAGGGTCGTACCATAATGAATGAGAAGCTGAAATGATAATCAAGATATGCAATTATAAAAATTAAATTAAATTTTTGGTAAGTAATTAATTTTAACAAAATTATTTGATAATATATAATAGCATTTCAAATTTTACAATTTAAAATTGGCTCAGCGCTTTGGCAGTGTGGTTAGCTGGTTGTGTAGCTAATATAATCACAGCCACTATCTACCCTGCCGCCGCGACAAGCTTTTACATCTGAAAATAATTAAATTAATTAAGGTTTTAGTCTATTAAAATTTGATTTTCCGCACAATATATAAGTAAATTTGAGATCTTAAATTTTTAATTACATATTATTATTATACATATTATACATACCATTTCATAAATATTACTGAAAGAAATTTATGAAATATTTAAGAACATTTTTTAAGAAAATAAAAAAATAGCATTTCTTTCAATAAATTTCGAAATTTGATTATATTTTTGGATAATTAAGGCCTATAGTTTTAATTTTGTGTAATTAATTTGTGATTTGTGTTATTTATTATACTTATTAATAAAATTTCTACTTTTTCATAATTTCCACTTTGTTTATAAGAATCAATGAAAACTTTATAATATTTTAAAAAAAAAGTTTTTTAGATAGATTTTGTAAAATTTAAATATCCTTGGAATTATAATCAAAATTTATTCAAGTTATATGTTTTAATAAAAAGTTGTTAAGAATTTTTTTAATAAAATTAAAATAAATAAAATTAAATTATAATTTTAAAAAAAAAAATTTTTTTCTTTGGTTATTAAAATTTTTAGTTATTAAAATTTCTTAGTAATGGCGAAGAAAAAAGGACGAAATGCAAAAAAAAAAAAAACGTAAATAAAATATTTAATTTAATTTTGAATTTCATAAAATTTTAATTTGTACTAAAACATAAATTAAATACTATTTTTTATTTTTATATTTACATATATTTAAAAAGATATAAAGTTGAAGCACCTAAACCAAAAAAAATTACTTATTGGCGTAAATTAACAGGAGATATAAAAATTTTATTTGGTGATCATATGCCATCACGTTTAACAGTAGTACGGAATGAAGTTCTTAGTAAAAGGGTATAAAATATATTTAAAAGATTATTTTCTATTTATTATAATGATTGTAAATCTAAATATATATTAGACACCAGCAATGGCAATAGTTGCTCCTGTTTATGCTCATTTAAGAACAAAAACAGTTAAATGGATGCCAAAAGATATAGCAAAGATAAAATTAAATGGATGTTATTTACATGCAAAAACAAGAATTATATTAAAAATTAAAAATGGTGATGATAATAGAATTAGACCAAATTGTATCTATCCAACATTTTTATTAGAACATAGTTATGTAAGTTTATTAATTGGTAATCCATGTTTAACTGGTAATTTAACAAATCCAGAAGATAATTTATATAATGAATTTGAAGGTTTAATACGTAATAATACGGGTATAATATTTAATTGTAATTGTAAATTTGCATCATTTTGGAATGAAGGTAAAACTTTTTATTGTTTTTGTCCTGAAGCACAAAAAAAAGGCAAATTTAATGATATTACATTTATATTAAAATCAAAAACATTTCAAATATTAGCTGATTATTTAAAAGATTATTTACAATTAAAAGGTGTATTTACATTATATTGTTTAAAAATATTAAGTGTACGTGATGTACCATTAGATTTAAAGAAAATTATTAATGAACGTAAAAAAGTCTTAAAAAAAATTGGAGCTGAAGAGAAAGAACCAATTTGTGATAAACCAGCATTTGTTGATATACCACCACCAGCCCCAGAGGTAGATAAAAAAATTACACCAGCACAAATTGATTTACCAGAAAGAGTATTTAGTAAAGATTATAATAATAAATATTATGAAGATCGTGGTTTTTTATCTGGTACTGGTTATGTTAAAATTCCAGATAAAATTTTACATACAAATATTGCATGTGCAATATTTTTATATAATATTAAAGCAATGATATGGACAAAACAAGGTATTAAAGATATACTTGATTTTGGTAATAAATTATATAGAAATAGTGCTAAAAATAAATTATTAGATCATCCAATATGGACACAAAGATTAGCAATGCCAATTGAATTTGCTGATAAATCATATAATATAATATTTGATAAAAAAGTTTATGGTGAAATAACATCAGAAGAAGCACATATATTTACATTACGACGTGGTATACAATCATTTTTTAAAGAACATGATTTAGGTATTGTATGGGGACCACAAACCCAATTAATATGGAGTGAAAGTAATTTATATTTTACATTTAGTCCAAAAGAAAGAGATAGGGTTGGTAGAAAATGGACAAAAATGTTATCTAGCCGATATGATCCAAAACAAACAGCTGGTGCAGCATGTGTATCATGGTTTAAAACTCCATCGTTATTAGCTGAGGCATTTATTGCTAATATACCATTAAAACATCGTAAAGATGCATATCGTATTGTTAAAATAAAAATACAAGAAATCCAACCAGTATCACAAGATTTTAATAATTGGAAAGCAATTGCTGAAAATATATGGCGTATTATTGGCGATAAAACAATTTGTAATTATTTATTAGAAACTGAACTTGACTTAAAATTTTTAAAAGGATTTTGTATTGCTGCTATGAATTCATTATATTGTTTAATAACTGATGTTAATGAATGGACAAGTCAAGATATTGATGATATACTTGATTTTGGTAATCAATATTATTTAGAATCAATTGAATTAAAACCAAATTTATCAAGAGAATTTGATTATAAAGAATTAAAAAAAACATTTACGATGCGTGAAAAACGTTTTCAAGTTTTAATTATACCAAATGCAGTAACTGGTTCAGTATTTTATGTTAGAGGAAATTCATTAGATTTATCAGGAGGTAAAAATATTAAAATTTCAGTTAGAAAAAATTTACAATTTTATTATTATTATTTAAATTACTTTTTCAAGGTTTAAAATTGTTCTTTGAAGATTATATGTATGGTTTATTTATAGTAAGAGATATTACTATACCAATTTTTTGTGAAAATGGTTTTTACTATATGATATATCCCTATGATAAAGTTCTTGGAAAAACAAATGAGTGTGTTTGTGGTAAAAAAACCTAAAAAAAAAAATATTTACAAAAAAACACTGAAAATATTAACATTAAATATTATTATTATTATTATTATTATTATTTAAATAGGACCTGAAACAATATATTCAAAAGTATATGGACATGCTTATGCTTTGAGATTTAAAAATGTACGTGACTTGCAGAGAGAATTATTGAATTCTTTAAATATGGAGGATCTGGATAAAGTATAATAATTTAATTTTCTTTTAATTTTTTTATTATATATAACATATTAATAGCTTAGATAAAAGTTTATCTTCAAATATATTTGAAAATACTTTTGATTTTAATGTTAATTTATATTATTTATTGTGGTATAGTTTTCTATATATAGTATTGAAGGTAAAGATCGTCCGCCACTTTTAAATTATGAACAATTTGGTGAAAATGGTGCTATAATACGGCCATACGATGAATTACATGAAGGACATGATATATTTAATGTACGAAAAGATAAACAAACATTTGCAAATGTTTTAACATGCTTATGTTATGCATTTATAACTAGACCATTAGAATGGAGTAAAGATGATTTACTTGATATACTTAAAATTGGTGATGAAATATATTGTCGTTTAGTAGCTAGTTTAGAAAATTGTAAAGAATTATATTTTTTTGATACAAATCAAACTGGTGAAAATAAATTAAGTTTAATTGTACCAAAAATTGGTCAAAATAAATTTACATTTGAAGAAAATCCAGCAATTGGTATATTTAAATATATACCACCACAAATGGAAGAAGAGGGTGTAGCTGAAGATGAAGGTGATGAAGAAGCTGAAGATGCTGATACAGTTTATGCAGAACCAAATGATGATCCTATGCGTACAAATGATTTAAAATATTTTTTTGAACAATTTGATGCAAATGAAACTGGTTTTGTTATATTAGATTCGAAATTTTTTACAATTGCTATATGGAAAAAAGATCTTGTATATTTTGCATTTGATCCAAAAGCAAGTGATGCTGAAGGTAAATTAGATGAGAATCGTATGCAAAAAGCTTTAAAACAACTTGAAGGTGCTGGTGATGGTAATGATATGCAAGATATACCACATGTTGGTTCAGCATATGTTGCATATTTTTATGATAAAGAAGCAATATCAAATCATGTATTATCAAAAGTACCACCTGAACATACAAATGAACAAATTACATTTAATACAATAACAGTACATAGTTTACCAGTACCAATTGCTGATTTAGATTTTAAAAAACCGGAAACTGTTGCATTTACATCATTATCACCAGCTTTGGCTATAATACGTGGTACAATGTCACAAGATCATCCAAAATTTATAAATCAAAATAAACAGGAAGCTGCTAATTGTTTAGTAGCATTAATATTTGCAAGTATGACACCACCTACTAAATGGTCAGTTAGTTTATTAGATAAAATATTACAATATGGTGATAGATTATATATTAAAAGTTTTGAAGAATTACAAATAAAAAATCCAATTAAAGGTTGTTTAGATGATAAATTAACATTAGAGGAAATTTTGCCAGAAATGTATATAAATAAAATTAAATTTCGTTTTAAATTAAAATCTAAATTTACAAATTGTATGGTACTTAATGTTGAAAATAAAGAATTAAAAAAAAATCTTAATGCATTAAAACAAGTTGATACTGGTATTGGTGCTATAATACGTATTAAAGGTTTTACAAATACAATATGGCGTGGTGGTCCAAATTATTTTTTATATGATCCAGTTAAAACTGATCCAGAAGGTAATATATCACCAGAAGGTACTGCAAGTTTAATGAGATTTACAAAAATTGATAATATATTAGAATTTTTATTAAAGAAATTTTTATGTAAATCAGGTCCTAATAATTTTGAAATATTATCATATGAATTAGAAAAATCATTACCATCAGCATTACCAGAAATTCATTTAGATAAATATAATTTTTCAATTAGATTACCATCAAATCAAGTTGTATTTATTGATATTGGTAATGATATGAAAGTTTTAAAAAAATCATTAGAACCATGTGAATTATCTGTACCAAAAGATTATTTATGTTTAGCTGCACTTGTTAATAGTACATTATTATATATTGAATTTTGGAATGCATCGGTATTTAAAAGAGTAAATATATATAATATAATAAATATTGAATAAATAAATTATATATATTAATAATAATTTAATTTTAGATAGCACTTATGGGACATTACCTATTTCAACAATTAAATTGTAAATCAATGAATATGCTCGAAGATAATGAAAAACATCTTGAAGAAATTAATTATAGTATTAAAATTGATAATATTTTATGTAAAATTGTTATTAATCATGTTATACAAACGGCAGTTAGACATGATTTTAAATCACAAAATCTTTATTTAAAACATGGTCTAGAAAGTTGTTTTATGGAAAGAACATATGCTATTGTTACTGGTAAAAATAAAAGTTATGCTTTATGGAAAGAGGAACCATTTTATTATATGTTTTGGATAAACGAACAAATTGGTAAAATAATGGTACAACGTGCTAAAGATTGGCTAATATTTTTTAATATTATGTTAAATGAATCTGATATACAATCACCATCAGTATATGAAATAAAATATGTACAAATATCAAATATAAAAATGTGGAATGTATGTGAAGAAATTGGACCAAAATTACCAGGATATTTAAATGATCCATTCATTGATATATGTCGTGAATGTAATTTTAATGATTTTCAAAAACAAACTGATATGTTGAAAAACATTAGTAATAACTTTTATAATAATTTTATACCATTAAGACAAGGCATTGATATTATAAGTTCAAATGTTTTATTAGATAAACATAAATTTTATCAAACTGAAAATTATTTTCCGGTAATAATTAAAAATATTTAATTAAAATTTATTTTTATTAAATGATATTTATCATTTTATTTAATAGAATTTAAAAGCTACATGTATTGTAGCAGCTGGAATGTCTTATATTAAAAGTCCAGCAATTTGGACAAGAAAAACATTATCAAAAATAATCCAATCAGGAAATGAATTATTTATGAATTCTGTTGCAAGTATGATATTTTATTTATAAATTTCATAATTTTTTATAAATATTAATTTAAATATATTCTTTTTATATAGTAAGTCGAACAAGTAATTTGGATATTACAAATATTGAACAATCATTTAATTTGTATAATATTACATTACAAATTGTTGCATTACCACCAACACAAGAATTAGCTGAAATTGAAAATTTAGTAACAGTATTAACATATATTTTACGTAAACATAAAACAGCATATTTAATAATACCAGAAAGATTTTGTTTAGCATTAATGCTACAGGATACAATATGTTATGTATTTTATCCAGGTAGTAATGAAAAATTTGTTGATGAATTAAAATGTGAATCGGCTTGTTTAATACGTTTTGATAATTTAATACGGGCAATTAATTTCATATTACTTAAACAAATTGATAATTCCAGCAGTTTATTTGTTGGACCAATTGTAGTAATGGGCAAGTGGTAAAAAAAAAAAATGTAATTTTGGAATAGAAAAAATTATTTTTTTTATATATGTATATATAAATATAGTATATGACAAAATAAGTAATTATCAACGCAAATACCAAAATTTGTTTGAATTTTTAATTAATATTATTGAATTTTTTTTCTTTACTTAAATTATTTAAGAAAAAATATTTTTTATATTTTTGGATTAACTTTTTTTTTTTTTGGGATTTAATAAATTAATATGTAATTTTAAATTAAGCGATTAATAAATATTAATTCGTATTATATTATTTTTTTTTCGTTTTTCGTAATTACTCTTTAATTTTGTTAAATTATTGTTTTTCAGATTACCATATATTTACAGATCCAAAGACACTAATTCAGAAATAGGTGTCCAAATAACTTCAATAATCAGAATTTCTTCTTGGTAAGTAATAAATCTGTTGTATAGGTAATTTCAGAAAATAATATAAGTATACTGGAATAATGGTAGCCCTCAAATACCCGGTTAATTGGTTTCGTGTTATTTATAATCGTGTCTAGATTGGGATTCATGAAAATAAAATGTTTTAAAATGTCAACATCTTCATTTTTCATACTCCAAAAAATGTATATTGATGAAGAGGGTTAGGCAACTTTAGCTTTTTTCATTTTTCAAACATTTGTGATATTGTGAATATATGATTATATTGTAAGTCTTATAGATTTAAGTACAAATACTAACGATGATGGAAGAAGTTCTACCAGATAAAAATTTGCAAGTACAAAATTGTATCTGGTACATCTTATTAGTAAAAACTTCATGAATTAAAATCTGCAAGCATTACAAATTCGATAAAATTCTTTATATCCTTTTTGGAAAGAGATCTGCAAAGAATATGATCTCAAATTTATATTTGACATCATATATATCAACTCGTACTAATGTGCTATAGAAGACAATGCATTTTTTTACATATAACATGAATAATCAATTTTTCATTACTAATAAATATATAGAACTGAATTTCGAATATTATTTATTTTTGTCAATACTTATTTTTATTACCAGACGAAATGTGGTTTTAGTTGCAATAAACTTATTTTCCCAATATGTGCATACATTTTCAATTTCATATTTATTTTTGATAAAAGTGCCTTTTCAATTTTGAGCCGTTGTATTACTGCCTTCTCAATATGTTGTAATAACCTGGTAAGTTATATTAAACTTTAATTACTATTTATGATAAAAGATTTTTCTTTTTCACCAGATTTCACAAGAACGCTAAAAAGTCGTCGATTTTTATCAAATTAAAAATTTTGCAGTTAGGCACATCTACCACTCAACCCTTATTAAGTTAAAATGAACTTAACTTAGCAACCCTAAATCTCTTAAATTGCTGATTAGAGTTGTATCTAATTGTATTGTATCTAATTGTCCAATTAGAATTGTGAATTATCAGATTGGAACCGGACTTGCTTTCTTAAATTTCGTTTACTCTAGTAGGAAACAAATACATATACTTGCACAAGATAAAATATATTACAGTATTTTCTCCCAAAACTGTGAAATTTCAGGAATTCTACAAATATTTGCTAACCAAAATTCTTTTTTTTTCATATTTCTCAAATATTTACAAAATGTAATTGTGAAAATTTATTTAACATATCAAATAGAATATATTTTTGAATAATATTCTTAAGGTATTTATTGTAGCAAAAAAAGTAAGACAACGGAAAATTTAAGAAACACATATTTACAAAATTTTTGATAAGAAAAATTAATTTTCTTAAATATATCTATCCACAAAAATAATAAAAATCTTTTTTTTTTTGTTGAATTATTAATAAGTTTATTTTTACTGCATATTTAATTTATTTAGTTTTGTTTTTTGTTCTTAAATTTGTTGGCTGTTTTTTTATAATTACTATTTTTTGTCAAAAAAAAAAAAAAAAAAATTTACAAGGAATTTTAAAAATGAACACAAATGCAAACAATTTTTTATGTTTTTAAAAAACCCTTTTTTTTTACTTCAATAAATATTTCGCCTAATTCCATATTAATCAAAAAGAAGTTTATTTTTAAAACCTTATCATCATTTCGCAATTATTTTATAATTATTATATATTTTTTTAAAAATTTATTTTTATGTAAATATGTTTTTTTGTAAGTTTTTCCAATTTTTTTTTTTTATTAGGATCTAAAAACTTAAAAAATAAAACACTAAAAATAAATTTAAAGCATTTTGATTTTTTAAATATTAATAATTAATTCAATCAAGCCAAGTAAAAATATTTTTAAATAAACTAATTTTTATAAAACTAAAATTGTAGACATTTAAAAAAAAAAAAATATTATATTAATTTCTTCATTAATATTGATTTATGGGAAAATTGTCACCTCAGAGACTTGTAATTTAAAAAAAAAAGCGTTTCTATTTTGTATAGAAATAAAATTATAATAAATTTTAAATCACAAAAATGCATTAAAAATGAAAATATAGAAAGTAGAATATATAAATTTTAATTTTCCTAGTGCTTACACATCTAATATACTTTAATATTTAAAAAAAAAAAATTAAATTGATGAATATTAATTTAAAATAAAAATGAATTAATTAAATATTTTACACAAAAAAAGTTTTTATTTTTTAATTTATTTATATAAAAAAATAAAATTCAAAATGTGAATTTATTAAAATTAATATTTTTTATATTTAAAATATATTTAAGAAAAATTAAAGATTTTATTGGTTTTTTCCTTTATAAATTATATTATTACAACTAAATTATCCCTTGTACAAAATTTATCCTTTTTTTATTTTATTTTAAAAAGAATTTGAATTAAATTAAAAAAAAAATAATATTGTTTTAAGTTCTTATTTATTTTTTAATTATGTATAATTTTTTTTTATCATTCATTCAAAAGATTTGAAATTTTGTTTTAACACATTTAAAAGATAAACAAATTCACTGATTAAATATTTAATTAAATTTTTTTTAATATTTTTTTTTAATTTTTTATGTTTTTTTGGTTTCTATACACAATTAATAATACGTTTTGTTTTATATATTTAATTATTTAAATATATATATATATAATTTCAAAATTTATGTTTGATTTTTTGTTTTTTAATAAAAAAAAAAATTATTTTATATGCACAAGATTTCGTATTTCTGTTGGTGTATTTGTAGTTGTTGAATTACTACAACTACCAACACTATTACTACCGGCGTCAACTAATAAAGTGCTTGTATCAATACCACTTGTATCTGGTGAATGTAATACATCTTCTGTACAAATATCAGAATCATCAAGCATTTGGCATTCATCAACATCTAGAAAACTTTCCAGAAAATTTGTTTCTAATTGATCACCGCTTGTCATTTGTTCTAATGATTTAACTTGTTTATTAACCAATTCTAAAGCTCTTTCTAAATATTCTTGTTCTTCCTGAGTTGGCTCTAATGGTCCATTTTGTTCAACTAGAAAATAAAATTGTGAAAACAATTACTTTATAATTGCTATAATAATTTATTTTGAAAACATTATCGTCATTTTTCTTGTATATTTAAAGTAGAGAACGAAACCGGATTTGTATACACATAGCCTTTGAGAACGAAAAATCGCAATTCTTCCGAACGGTTGTACAACTATATATGCTTTAAACCTTTTCTTTAAAATTATAGTGTCTACAAAGCGCTTAAAACAAATTATCAAACTTTTTCTAATACCTTTTATTAACTTTCCGATATACGTGTTTAATATATTTGCCATATTTCATTACAGGTTCCATATAAATATATTTAGTGAAGAAAGGTGAGTAATGATGTATTTTTACGAGGGATGTGGGACATTCTTTACGAATGCAGAAATCTTAGATAATACAAGCTAGAAATAAGATTCATTCTTTGAAATGTTTGTTAATTGTTTGGTGGTATATGCAAGCAATAACCAAGTTTGAGATACTGAAATCTAACGAAACGAGCATGAGTAATTCCTAGAAAAAGGACGATATCTCATAAACATGAAAGGCATTCTCGCAAGGTGACGAAACGGTTAATACTGCGAGACAAACGTGCGGTTGGGAATGAATCAAATTCTCCAGATATGGTGCTGTCGGACTACCATTTCTTTCGAAGTGTCCACGTTTATTTAGCATGGAAAATATTGTACAAAGTGGGTTTTCGATAAATGTTACGGTATCAGGTGTAATCCACTAAATTTCGCCATTGTATATGCCCTTTAAATAATAATTATGAATCCGTAAAAATGAAAAGAAAACTTAGCTTTCTGAGCGCCTTTTAACCAATGCAGACAAAAAATAATTCTTGTTTATTAAACAAAACCTCCCTTTCTTATGTTAATATTTTTGTAGATATGACATATGTATATCATTATGATTCCAGTTTGTGAAGAAGAACAAACAATTTTTTTTATATATAGAATAATTATTAAAATTTGGTTTTTTAAATTTTAATTGATATATGTACATAAAAATTTTGTGCTTTAACTTAACGAAAACTTTCCCCATTCGCGTAACGAAAATTTAACGTCTTTACGGTTCGTTTCTATTTTAATTTTGATTACAATAAGACCAAAAATTGTGGTTTTCTGAGATTTATATAGGAAAACAACACACAAAACTAAAGATAACTTACCGGTTGTAAATAATTCATTAAATGCATCAACAGGCAATTGATTTAAAACATTTGTCAAATCATGTTCCTCCAACAGTCTTGTATCACCTAATGGGATTTCTTCTACGAAGCATAACATTCAAATCATATTCTGTTATTTAATTTATAATAATTTTTATTTTTACCTATAACATCATTTGCTCCGCTAATCAATTCCGATTCACTTAAACCTCCAACACCAGTATCCTCGGAACTTTCATACGTTGAACTATTTTCACAAATATTAAGCATTTCTTGAGTCGTCAGTTCTGTAACTCCGCCAATATAGTTGTGGGTACCAATTCTATTAATAGATTGTGGTATACCAGCTATTGATGTAGTTATAATATTAGATGATGGTAATGTTACTTGAGTTACATGTGATACTAAATTTTTATAGTCATTTGGAGACATTTCGTAACCACTAATTTGGTAACCAATACTGTTTGTAATTTGATTATTTTGTTGATGAATAAATTGGGGTGATGGTAACGGTGTCATTCTATTTATAATACTATTATTCCCGTGTGGTATAGAAACACCAATAATACTACTACCAGAATCTTCACCATTAAAATTTTCCATACCACCTAATCCAGAATCAGATGCCATTAATGGTTTACGTTTCTTTTTACTACGTTTTGGCGGTGAACGATTATTAAATGATGGTGTTGTAGTTGTTGTAAAACTCACATTAGATTTTAAACGTTTTTTTGCCCCAGCAGTTGTCGTAATAACATTAGTTTTCTTTGGTTTTTGTTCCTGAACAATACGTTGATAATTGTCACGTTTCCAAGCATGTTCACGACAAAGAGGTAGATCATGACTTACATCAAAAACGGGTATACGACATTGTGTATGATCAGCAAATTTTGCTGTACATGGAAGGAACAAATGTTGATTTGTATTTTTTGTTATATGTAAATTACAATATGTAGCTAAAGCAAGTGCTGGATTTTGACATGATGGGATACAACACTTTTTCGGTGGAGTGCTAAAATTACATAAAACATTAATATTATTAAATAGAATATATTTTTAATAAAATGAATTTTCGTATTTGAGCATAAACAAATTATACTAAATTTTATTAGGAGCTTTTCTATTGTTATTCTCAATTATTTGCCAAAAAATAAATAACTGGATTGCTGAATAAGCGAGAAAAAGTCAATTTTGTGTTTTTCTTTGATTCTCTTTACGTTGATATTATTATAACGTATTTATGGTTTAAGTAATTAAAGATATTATATGAAATAACTAATTGAAGATATATGAAATTTTGATACCTAACTGAAGTTAGTGAGTTGTTATTTAGTACACTTATTAATTTAATTGCAAAAATAACATAAAATTAGTTTAATATTTTTGATTCGATAGATAATATTAATTTAAATCGATTTTTGTAAAAAAAATCCCATTTTCGTCAAAAATGCAGTTATTTACTTTTTGACAAATAATTGAGAATAGCAACAGAAAAGCTCCCAATGAAATTTAGTATAATTATATATCGTATTAAGTTATTAACGTACATAAAATATTCTAATTTTTTTTATTTGTTTATGCTCAAATACGAAAAATGTGTAAAAATTCCTAGGATAGGCAAATTGAGCTCTGTACAGTCTTTTTTATTATAAATATATGGAAATAGTTAACGGTCTGTGACAAAGCTGCGTTTTATATATATACAAAAAAAATTACATTAATACTTACATATTTTCATTTATATTTTTCAGTTTCTTTAGTGCTTTCGATACAAATACTAATCTTTTTCGAGCACTCAACGGTGACATAAATTTACGAGCAAATATATATTGCATTGCTTGCCTGCGCAACTGTGCTTTTCGTAATTCAATTCTTTTTTCCCTGCCTTGTGACCATGACGGTATAGAATTTCTAATATCTTCAACTTGTAACCAATGTGTTTGTATGTTAATGGATTGCAAATCATTATTAAATTTTGATAAATGATCATAAAAGTAATAACTACTTTTACTATTATCTTGTAAATTATTATTATCATTTCTACTGTCATCAGCTTTTGTAAATGGTCCTAGTAAATCAAATGCATATGAATCTGGTGCATGCCATTCAGTTTTAATAACTGATGATATCCGCTGTAAAGCCTCATGATGAGATGTTTGACTGTACGCTCGACGTGTTCGAGCTGCACTAGAAACTTGAGATTTATTAGTTGATTTTAATTTTCCAGCAACAGAACCGGTTGAAAATATTCTGGTATCACGTATTTTAGCTGTTGGTGTTGGTGCAACAAAAATTGATTTATCATTACGATTTTCATTTGGAATACTACCATTCCCACTATTAACAGGAATAGTTAAATTTTCTGAAGAGATTTTACGTTTTTTCAGTTTTGTTTCTTTATCTTTTGCCGGTAATTTATTAACTGATGTTGGATTTGGTAATTTTCGATTTACATTTTTATAGCCTGCAACTACACCAGTATTATTAACCTGAGATGTTTGTTGTATTGGTGATAATGATGATGAAAGATGTTTAATTTGTTGTGGTTGAGCAAAGTTTGACACTGGAAGTGGTTGATTAATTGGTACTGATGATGTCGCAACGGTTGATGTTTGGCCAATTAAAATCGATGTATTCTGTTGTTGGACACCTGTTGAATTTACCACAGTCAATGTAGGATAAGCAAGTGCAGGTGCTTGATTCTTACTATTATTATTAATAAAATTGGAATGATTTCGGATTTGTTGTACATTTACAGAATTTGTTGTTGTTGTTGTTATCGGTGCTGCTGCCGAAAATTGTTGATAATTATTTATTAAAGAATTATTATTACTAATGTTCCTTTGATAAAGCGGTGGGAGAAGCGTCGTCGTTGATTGATTTGTTAATTTTTGTATATTTGAAGTTGTTACAGTTGATGCACTAATTGTTGTAGATGTTGTTGTTGTTAATGCACATGTTGTTAAAATTTGTGTTTGTTTAGCTATTGAATATAATGGATGAGATTGATTTATTGATACAATTTGAGGTAATTGCTGCTGTTGTTGTTGTTGTTTAGACGGCGGGAACGGAATTGATACAAATTTTCGGGTTGGCGGTGTGGAGATGATTTGTGAAACTGAAGGTGTTTGATTTGTATTTAAATTATTTATTAACTTTGTTGTGTTTGTTTGATTATTATTGAAATGATAAAATTTTTGTTGTTTTTGTTTAACCGACAATGTTGAATTCGGACTAACAATTGTCGTTCCTGCTGTACTAATAATATTTTTCTGATGAATTCCATTTAGAAAATTTGTTGTATTTGTACCGTTGATACGGGTTGCTAAGACTGTTTGTTGTTGTTGTTGTTTAACAAATTGAGGTTGAACTTGTTGATTACTAAATATTCTTTGATTTTGTGTTAATATTTGAGCCTTTTGCGGCGATATTTTTGTATCGTTTTGTTGATTTATCGATATTGGAGATAATTTGTGTATCTATTATCAAAAAATTAAACACATTTAATCAATTTCTTAAAAAATATATATATAACAATTTTTACCTGAGGATTAAATAATGTTGCTGTAGTTGGGGCTGTGTCCGTAAATGTATACGGATCTTCAGTTAATCGGGGAGCTTGCTGACATGACATGTCCAATTTTTATTTAGAAAGTTGGGTTTTTTTAGTTATTGTGTTTTTTTCTATGTGTTTCGAAAAACCAATTAATTTTTTGTTGTTAATTTTTATTTGGTGTACTAAAATATTAAAATGAACAGAAGAATAAATAAAAAGTTGGCACTAAAAAACGATTATATTAGTTTTTTTTATATTTCTGTTAGTTTATTTAATGTTTATAATTAACCTGTAAAGTAAATAAAATATATATTTTATCAATAAAATTAAATATCGTTTTTTTGTATCATGTGTGTATTTACAAAAATTATGGCTTTATTTTTGTAAATTAATACAAATCGAATTTAATTATTAAACTATATACAGACTTAAATTCAAATGAAATGATTGTGCAATTTTTAATAATAATATTTACTTTACTTTTATTATAAAAAACATATAATGTTCATTTTGATATTTGTGAATACATATTTTTGCATGATTGCACAAAGAAAAATAATTTGAAAAATGTTACGTTATCATATATACTGGAAATTTTTTTTTAATTTTTTGAAAATAAAGTATTTTTTATTTACATTTATTCAAAAAATCCAAGTTTTCATATAATTAAGTGGAACTACCTGTACATTTTAGAAATCTTGAGCCGAATAGTATTTTTATGGAAACGAGCCTTTAAATACTTCAGGACGACAAAAATGAAGATTTCATTTAATCTTTGTGTTGCCCTTTTTTCAATTCATTTCTTTCTATTATATTCACTAGCAACCGTAATTCATATGATCGCAAATGGCAGGTTAATGAAGTAGAACTGAAGAACAGACAATCCCTTAAAATATGAACTATATGTATTCGTAAGTTATTAAAAAAAACTTTGAAGACTAAAGAATTTATTATTTGTTATTTTAATTCAAATATAGTTTTAACAAAAAAAAAAGCAGCCAATAGAGGGGAACAACCGTGTAATATTAAACCAGTTCAGAGCATTACCATTATAATAGTAAAATATATAGGAATAAAGCAAAAACCGAGAAGTAAAAGTTTAAGAGTTCATGATCTTTTCCCGTAAAAATATAATTCTAAAAAATGTAAGAATTAGAAAATATAATTCTTGATAATTAAGCAAATATTTTATTAATAAAGTTAATTTAATATTATATACCTTTGGGACGTTTTTAACACTAATTAATTTACATATTTACATTTATTTACTTTGTCCCATGACTTTGATCTTTAAACTTTTTAATATACGAATTGATCATTTAATACTATTGAATGACTATAGTATATATAGTAATTGTTTATAATAAATATAATTTTTCTTTTTTTCTTAAATCCATTCTGCAACAGCTTTCCAGTAATTTTATTTGAATTCTATTATTATCTGCGATCAACAAAATAGTTCATGAATATTTTATTTTATTCTAGAATTAATGTGTAATGACGTCTATAAATTCCAAAATTATTATCCAAGAATTTATTAGATTAGGATTTTACAATGCTTTTCGGCGGTTATATCAAATCAGAAAAGAGAATATACTTTGAAATTTATCTTACATTACAATTAGAACGTATAAAAAGCATAATATTTTTAGCTGTTTTGTTCAGTTACTGATGATCTTTAAAAAACCAAGAATAATTCATTTATAATTTTACTAATAATACCTGGAAATTGTGTAGGTACATTGTGGTATTTTTTTTATTGTTGTGTTGTAGTTTTGTAATTTAAAGTCCACAAAAAAATTATTTTAATAGTCATTTAGAGCCAAAGAATAACTTGAAAGAAGAAAATAAAAAAATCAACATGCCTTTGAACTTTGATTGTCCAAAAAAAGTTAATCGGCGTCGTATTTATATATTTTCTTCACAGTATTTGTAGAATGCCCAAAAACACAATAAACAAAATTTTACAAATAAACAAATGTTTCACGTTCTTGTAAAAATTTCTCTCGAGGAACTAAAAGATTATATTTATCTATTCTGTTTTTAATCAAATTAAATATATAATTAATTATGATTAATAAGAAAAAAAAAAGAAAATCTCTTGAAAATATTAATTAACTGTCAAATAAATATGTCATAATGACATTTGGAAATTTTCTGACCAAAGAGAATGAGAAAGTGTGGAAAAATGTATTTATTTATTTACATTATATTGGTATGCTCTGTGTACGTGAGATTCACAATTTGTAGGCGTTGTTTTTCCCAATTTCCATTTAAAAAAAAATAATAAACAAAATTAAGGATATTCTTTTGTTCTAAATATTATAAGATAATTCAGCTCATCAAAAATTGTTATCCAAAATTGCATTCCTTCACGAAGATTCCGGAATAAGTTCTATATAAATTATTAATATGTCATTGTGAAGGTCATATAAATATTAATAAAAATTTATATTTTTCTATTTGTATTTTAATTTGAAAATAAATCAAAAATTTAGAATATTTAAGAATTAAATTATAATTAAATTAATAAATTTGAATCCTAAACAAATAAATTTTTGGCGCTATAGAAAAAATTATATGTCAAAATTAAACGCCGTTGGTATATATATCTATATGTTTGTATAAATATAAATATGTAAACATTTTTGATATTTCCTGATGAGTATGTATTTATTAAAACAAAACCTACACAATTGTACGCCTTTTAGTATACACAAGCTTTTTACTTTTCACACAATCTAAATACACACACACACAACAAACAAATTTTTCTTAATCGAAAGCCAAAAAAAAAAATTTTCCCAAGCTAATTGCGACTTAGAAAAAAACTATTTTTCACATAAATATCTTACTTTAAATTATATTTTTTATAAAAATTATTATTAAATATTATTTTTAGAAACTTATTACGATATTTTTATAAAGTTCTGATAAAGAAAATTTTAACAATATCGAGAAATTCTAACATTAGTTTTGTCATTAATTAAGTGACAGCACGCAACTAAAATGGCGGCTATATTTGTACAGTGATGCCAATTTCTTTTTATATTATAGCCGAATTTTCCATTTGATTTCTTTTTAGCAGTCTGTTTACGCCATCACTAGATGGAGCGCAAATATTTTGAAAATTACAAGATACATCTCAGGGATATTTTACACTAAATGTAAAGTGCCCTTTAGACCTTCCGATTTGTAAACGTACTGAAAAAGACTGTACTCCTGGTTAGCAAATATATATGTCTCAAAAACAACTCTTCAGTCAGATACTGTATGTTTTCATGCGGATTGCCGTTTACTTTTATTTGCGCGAGGGGTTATTCTAACTTTCTAAGTTAGAATCATTTTATAATTGTTCTGTTCTTACAAAGAAAATTTGAAAATTAAATTTATTATTTTGCCTAACATTTTGTCCACGATTTTGTCCATGGCTTAGTACAGCTTTTTCGGTTGTTGTTTATGCTAAAACGTATGAAAAAAATTTAACCTGAACCATTTTCATACAAAAACCATTTTGAATTCAAAACCATATTGAAAAATTTATAATTTTGCAACAAATTGAATATTTATTTTCATACAAAATTGAACAAAATTAATAAAAAATTTAAAATTTATTTTCATACAAAAATGAACGTGTCCAAAAATTCCGAGTACTGGCAATTACCGAGTGTCAATTACCGACTACCGAGTGTAAATTGAGCAAAATAATAACTTCGAAAAAATCGTCATGTTATATTAAATAATAACTTCGAAAAAATCTTCATGTTATATTAAACTTCAAAGATATTTGAAGTTTAACATAACATGAAGATTTATCCCAAAATCTTCAAAATTTTCCGTAATTGTTTACATAACCAGAAAAAGATAAAACTTTATTTTTTGAACAATTCGGAATTTTGTAATCATGGTAAGACTTAATAGGTCCTTTGAAATCCTTTGAAAATAAATTTTTTAAAAATTAAAGTAAAATTTTTATATGGTAAAACCTATTTAGATTTGTGCTAACACCTAAAATTGCTCCTTTTTAAATTAAAAAATTTCTTCTTTGATTAAATTGATTAACCAAACATGGGCCAACATTTCTTATTAGCCATCGAAAGTGTTTTATTTCGACAAATAATTTTTGAAGATGTGTTTGCTGAATTTCCTAAGAATAAAAGTAGAAAAGTAAATTTAGAATAACAGATTTTTTTAATAAAATAACTTCTACAATAAACATTAAATTATTTCAATTTCACTATAGTTTTTTTCGTACTTCGATTGTATTTTATAGGTTTTCGTAAACCCTTTAAAATTCATAGATATAATATTATTTAAAAATATCTGAAAATATAAATTCAAAATTTACTTTTTTTTTTAAATCAACTAAAATTTTTTCTAAACTTTCAAAATTTGTGATATAATAACTAATTAAATTATCTAAACGTGATTAAGATATAAATAATATAATTTAGAAGATTAAATATAATTAGAGGCTTTGAAAATAATTTAGAAGAATTTAAGAATATTAGTAAATAAACTAACTGAGATAGTAAAATTATAAGCAATACTGAATAATATTAGGAAAATTAAAATTTGAATTTTCATTTTCTTAACATAACAGTAAAGACAGAAAAACTAGGTAAAATTTAGGTTTGGACACAAAAAAAAATTATGTATGATAAACTAAAGTACATATTTTTAAGTTATTTATGAAAAGCAAATTAAATGTTGCAATTTAAATTCCAAAATAATTGAAGTTAAAGGAAAACTTTTATAAATAATTTTGTAAGTTAAAGGAAAACTTTTATAAATAATTTGAAATTTTACAAATTATTATATGTATTTCCGTTGAATTTGCTCCATAAAATTAATGATTGATTCTAATATTTTAATACAAATTACTTAATTTTAAAAACAAAGCTTTGTTTTAGAAAAGAAAATGAGTTCACCCTCTTAATATCAATCATGTGAATGTGACCCTAATTTAAAATAATTCATTTCCTATTTTGTTTTATTTTCAAATAACATTTCGAGGCAGTTAATTATGAATTTATATTCGTTTATTACAATTTTTTTTGCAGTTCAAAAAATATATTTTCATAAAAAAAGAATACTTTTAAAATTTGCATAAGAAAATTATTAAAAAAAAAATTAAATTATATTAATTTGCATTTATTTTATTTATTACTGAATATATAGAAAATCATAAAGATTCGCTTTAAGTTTATACTAAAAATAGATATCAAAATAAAAACAATCTATTTTTAATATTATGAATTTATTAATAATTTAAATTTATTATAATTTTAAAAAAGCTAAGAGTTTCAAAAAATAGCATAATATTTAAAATAACCTAGATATACATTAAGAAATAAATTCATTTGTGATATTTCTTTAAGCACAACAAATAATTATTAGATAAAAAAGCTCCACAACACTTTTTTTTTTTTTATTTTTTTTTTTTTTTTTTTTACTTGTATTGACCTTGAAGAAGAACACGAAAACAAACTAAGTATATTAACAATATACAGAAAATATGAAAATTTTAGCCTATAAATTTGTAAAATTAAAAAAAAAAGGAAAGTTTGCAAAGCATTATGAATTAACAAAATAAATTCATTAGTTTGTTAGTAGCATAATTAATACATATTTCCAAACTTTTCAAATTTATATAAAGCATTTGATTAATATTTTAAAATAATATATAATATAAATTATATACTTAATTAATTGTATATAATGAGTAAAAGTTTAAAAAAAAAATTATAATTTTATTAATGCATAATCAAAATTTATTGAATTTAATTTCGAACTTTCGGATAACATTATTAGTAGTAGTATAGCATTATAATAATAATATGTAATTTACTTGTAGCATGTTTTCAAAATTTGTTTTTAAATTCAAATTTTTTATTTATAGAATTATTTTGATAATTAATATGATTTATACACTAAAAAGAAAATTAAATATTTCATATAAACTAAGTGTTAGGAAACATAAAAGTTTACAATAACATGTGGTAGCAAATTTCTATAAATCGTAACATAAATGGCTATATTAATCGAGATATTCACAGAAACATCATAATCGAGAATGACGTCAAAAATCCACAATATTAGCAGTACAGAAATTTTCTTAATTGACACAATGTTCTGCTCAACCGAACCACAGCTCTGTTTTTTTAAATTTTTAATCTCATTAGCAGAATGTATGAAGTTATTTCCTTAGAAATAATTTGTAATTTATTTTAGTTGTTATAACAAATATATTTTCTAGTGTTGTTGTGATAATAATAATGTAGAGTCAACAACGTATTTTTTTTTTTTTCATAATATCTTAATATATATGTATATACGCATATATTATAATATATATAGTTACAAATTTGGTATGTAGATTTGTTTATTTGGTTTTTAAAGCGATTTTTTGTTTTTTAAATTATTGTAAAAAAAAAAAATGTTACAAATACTATGTAGTTTCCAGTGCGTAAAATTTTTTTTTCATTTTAATAAACAATTTCATAAATTAAAAATAAAATAATAAAAATTTTTTAATATCAATTTATTTATATATTATTTATACAATTGAGTAAATAAATAAATGATTATATATTCGTTTATATATACTATACATATATAGAACAAGTTTAATATATTTTTTATAAGGTGATATATCTCATCGGTCCTCTACATTAATATAAAATATGTAGGGGGTTCAACCAAAAAAACAAAAAAAAACGATAATGATTTCTGAGTTTAGAGTATTTTTTTGTTGTGTCGTTTTGTTTATAAAAATTTTGTTTTCTTAAAAAAAAAAACAAAGTTGTATTTATTTTTATGGGGAATAAATATGTGCTTTGGATATTGAATGACAAAATTATGTATGTTTTTTTTTTGTTACTTTTTAGTGTGATGTCATTATTATTATTTAATAGTAGAGTCACCTGAAAAATTATTAATTAACATGCTTCACTACTGACATACATATTTTTTTTTTTTTTACCATATCGTATATATTATTAAATTATAAATATTTTAGTGAACCATATGTGTGCTTGTAGTATTCAAACTAAATGAACCTTTCAAATGGAATTATAATTTTTTTTTTTTAAGTTAAATGGAAATAATAAATTTATATTTTGTTGAGCTTTAATTTAAAATAAAACTGAGTAACTTTATTAAAGCTTTTATTGGTTTTAAAAAAAAAAAAAAGATCTTAAAGTTTATAATAATTACGATTGTTTAATAAATAATTTAACTCTTCATAAATAATTCTAAAAACTGATTCTGTATATTTTATATACTATTATGTATATTTTATTATTTTTTTATTTTACATATAGTTAGTGTATTTAATGTTTTCAAATTTATATTCATTCGGTCAGCTCTAGCTGTTGCGAGTAAATTGTTAAAAAAAAGTTTTCTATTTTTATTTATAACATACCATATATACTTAAAAAAATGATAATCAACAAATTGTCGCTGTGCAAAGTAATTAAAATTTAAAAGGGATGAAAAAGTAATTAAAAGGTGTTAAGGAGTGTTAATTTTAAAATATGTGTATATGAGTGGTTTTAATTAGCCAGTAAACAATTTTAAAACAAAGTCATTAAGAAATTAACTTGATGATAAATTTTATGTAATTTATTTTGTCTTAAATTTTTTGTGACTAATTTTAAATTCAATTGAATTTAAAATTTCATAATTTATATCAATTATTAACAGTTTAAATTATTATTAAAAGAACAGATTTAAGTCTCAAATTAATATGTATATGATTTTTTCGTAACTCTTTCGTTACAGTTTATTTCTTAAAAAAATTAAATTACTATATAATGTAATCAAAATATTTTTTTAAATTTTTCAATTTTAATTTAATTTATTAATGAAAAATTTGTACAAGTGGCAACCTTAAAGACAACAACAAATTACATAAATAAAAAAATAACACAAATAACCTAGCGGCCAATTTGATAACTAAAAACTAATATAAATATACATATATAGAAAAAAAATTGCGACCATCGCGTACATTTTTTTCTGTGCTCAAAGATAAAATAAATTATTACGAAAAAATAAGTGTATTAATTAATGGACAGTTGTTAATTAAGTGCTAAAGTATTTTAAAAATTAATTAAACAAATAATGGAAAATGAAATAGTGCTAGAAACAGGAGAAAATATTAATTTAAATGGCATAAAAAATGACTCGCCTAAAATAAATTCATCAGAAGTGACTGAAGTACTATCTAAAATCACGCCGGATAGTTTAACTTTAACACCACCAGAGTGCGAAATTGTTAAAGCGGGCAATTCAAATGTTCAACAATCAACAATACGTGGTAAGTTATATATGAGAAAATTTGGAATATTTTTTCTTATTAATAAAAATAATAATTTATAGGTAATGTTAATCCGAAATTTTTAAATAGTGATGGTAATCAAGTAAAAATTAAAAGGAAACGAAGACGTGGTAAACCAAAAGGTAATTCAAAACCATTTAAAAAATCAAATTGGAAATTTCAAATGCCACAAAGGTATCGAAATGGTGGAAGTGGTAATGGACCACCATTAGCAAGGCCAAATTTAGCAAGAAGTAATTCCATTGTACCATACAATACAAATAAATTTTTAATGGAAGAACATATGGATGAAGTACCAAATGATTTAATAACACCATCAGGACGAACAAGAGATTCAAGTTTTTCAGTTGATTCAGAGGATAACTATTTTTTTTCATTACCTGAAGATGAAGAAGAATTTTTAACAAAAGAATTCTCAAATGTTTATGAAAGAGCTCGCATAGAACGTTTAGAAACTATGAATAAGCAACAATTAATTGAAGAATGTTTACAAATTGAAGATAGATATTCACAATTTGATGTTAAACAACAGCAAAGATATTCAACAGAATTTTTAAATAAAATACGTTTTCTGGAAGAACGTGTTCGTGAATTAAACAAAGAAAATCTGGGTAAGATAAATTGAAATATTTCTTTAATTAAAAATGAATAATTAATAAAGCTTTTCTGTTTTTTTTTTTTTTAAGAATTACGCCGAAAAGTAGATAATGTTACAGTTAATTCAGCAACAACATCACAAATTAATAATAGTAAACCGGAACCAATGTGTGGTAGTGATTGTAGTAGCGAGGATAGTGAAAGTGACAGTAGTTCAAGTAGTAGCAGCAGTTCAACGCATTCGTCTAGTGTTAGTGAATATAGTGTACCGTATTCACCAACTGAAAATGGTCAAATTGATGAAAATAGTCCATATAGTCAGCATAATGGAAATAATTGTCATGAACCAACTCTTAATGCATCAACTGAATAAATTTATTTTATGAAATCGTTTTTTTTTTTTTTTAGATTAATGTTATTGATAATGTGAATTAAAATTTTTTTTTATACTATCTATAATATTTTAAATTTAAATTATACATATATAATAAAATTATTAATAATTTTATTTAATTATTTTGAAATTAATTCAAACAATAAAATATTATAGCTAACAATTTTTCAAATTTATAAAACATAAAAGTATACATGTTTTTTATATAATCTTTATTTATTAAAAAAATTGAAGCATCACATTTTAATTTAAACACGTTTCTATATCTGTTTCTAGTCAAAATCAGAAGAATTGAATTTGATTTGTTTTTTGTTTTTAAATATTTTTCTTTTTGCCAAAAAAAAAACTATTTCAATTAAATATTTGTCTTGTTTTTATTTTAAATTTAATTAAATTTACATTTATACGAGAATGAAATATTAAACATATTTTTATTGTATTATTATGTTTTTTTTTTACTAATTTTTTTAAATAATTATATTTAAAAAAAATTTTAAGTAATGGTTTTAAACTGTCAATGTTGCATGACTGATTTTTTAAAACTTAAAAATGTATTTTTTTATATTAAATTTAATATTTAAAGAACGATTTCTATTAAAATTAAGTTAATTATTAAAATTTTGCTACTTGTTTTAAAGTTGCAGTTTTTTTAAAGCAAAAGATGAGCTACTTAAAAAGCTATACGAAATGTAATAATGTTTTTATTTATATAATTTCAATTTTTAAAATTATTTTTAAATGCAACATATTTTATTATAATAATTTTTATATTCAAACTGAGTAAACAATTCAAATAGGATAACTCAAATATATTTAAATATGGACAAAGAATATTAAACAAAACTTGGTTCTAACAAATTTAAATTATATTGTTTTTTTTTACAAATCAAATTCTAATAAAATTAATAATTATATTCAAATATTAAGTTTAAAATATAATTTTTAAATTTTTTTTTAACTCGGCTACAATTTGCTGTTCAATTTACTATAATATATCCTATCTGGCGCCAAAAAATGTAATTTTTGAATAATTTGAAAATTTAATCTTTTGAGAGTTACCGTTTTTAGCTGATGTGGAATAAATTGAGAGAGAATGTAGTAGAGTTTAAGGAGAGTATTTAACATTATTTTAACATTAACATTAAACATAACATTATTTATTTATATATTTTATAATACATATGAATATATTTTACATTTTCTAAGAACTGTAAAAACTGTTTTTTTTAGAAAGGTTTGAGTTTAGATTAAAAAATCTGCTAAAACTATCTTTTGCTGATTTATGTAGTCTAAACTCGAACCAAAGGTTTAATTTTCGTAATTTTTAAATCTTTGTCCTGTTGTTCCTCTTGGGACACTTAAACAGAACATTTCATTGCTATTTCCGTAATTTATTTTGTGGTAGCAAATATATCAACTGAGGAAAAATTATACATATTAGAATATTAAAAAATGATTTATTTGAATTGGAATTGCAAAAAAAATGATAATTTTTTTAACATCACCATTACCGTCCACTGTTATTTGAATAAAAATTAATAATTTATTAACTAATTTAGGTTAATTAATTGTTTAAACAAAGCATTTGAAATCTTCGGAATATATGTATAAAAAATTATATTTAATATTTTTCTCCATTTACTAAAAAAAAAAAATTTAGTACAGAATATCAGAAAAATCAAATTAAAAATTTCCTATACCGTATATCTTTAATGAACTTCAGTCGAATTAAAAGTTTTAAATATGAAAAAAATAACTTTCATATAACTTTTTAGTAATTATTAAGTTAATGAACACAATTTAAGTTTTCTTATAAGTCAAAATTATGAAATTATTTCAAATAAACTTTCACATTTGTTATTGACGGCAAATTTCCCAAATAATAAAAAAATTAAATCTATTGTATATACATATATATGAACTATGAAAAGAATTTAATAGTTATTTTATGATTTATTTTACACGCTCAATTCTCAGTTATAAACTTTTAATTTTTTCATATAACTTCTTATTTGAGATAAAAATATATTTTTTTTTATTTCATACAAATAATAAAAGTAGAATTACACAAAAATTATTATCTTTCATAAATGTGAAAAATTATAGGATGGTGAGAACAAAATTTTGGAGGTTTAAAAAGTTTTTTTCTAGAAAAGGTTTTTTTTTTCAAAAACATTTGTTTTAAAGTTTTATATTAAGAAAAAGGAATTCATTCGCCGTCTTTAAAATATAACCTTTGGCTTTCGTTCTGCCGAAAAAATATGTAGGAACGAAGAATTAAGATTACATAGCATACCAATGGAATTGAATTCTAACAACTATGCGATTTCTTGCATTCGTTTGGTGACATTTTTTTCTATCCAAAATTGTACTAAAAAAAAAAAAATTGTTCATTATTTTTTTTGTGAGCTTTTCTTGTATATGTTTGTTTTTTTTTTGGTCATCAATTTTCTTTTTATTATTTTCTTTTTTAACAATTTTGGTTTTTCATTTTCTTGTAACTTTTCTATTCTTGGAAACTGCTGTACAAAATATTATTACTTTTCTTTCTAAATTTTTCGTTTTTTTATGTTTATACTTAAAGGAAAAAGTTGTTGGAAGTTTTATGTGTTGTACATGATTTACATCGGAGTGATTTGTTTGCATCGAAATATTGTTTTTTTTTATTTATTTATTTCATTTACAAAATAAATATAAAATGAAATAAATACATTAAATTTCCACAAGAAAGCAGACAATTTTCTTTAATATACATTGATTTTATTATTATTTTAAAAGATATTAAGGTCAACAAATTTAATATTTTTGTGGTAACATAAAATCGAAATTATACTAATTAAAAATTATATATAAATTAATTACTTATGTTTATAATAATTTCATGCAAATTATAATTACATAATATATTTTTTTTTTCATAATTAATTTGATCATTTTTTTTTTCTTTCAAAATTAATTTGTAAATTTTGTGAAAATTTTAAAAGTGTGTTTTTAGCATAATTAATAGGACAAATTGTAAGTTTTTGTTGCCATTTTTGATTACAATTTTATATACCATTTTTGATTGTTTAAAATTTTTATTATGTTGTCTAGAAAATGTTTTAATAGTCTGTATGGAAACTAGGACGATTTTATTATATTCTAAAAATAAATTTTATAGATAGATTAAATATTTTTTCATCATGTTAGTATATAGCTATATAATCAAAATTTTATAGTTTAAAACATCGCTATCATTTCAAAAAAGTATACGACAATATACGTTACCAAAATTTACAAGATACAGAGGAAATTTTAACTTTTGTATTTACATTAAAGTATAAAACGTACAGCAATATGTTATTCAATGAATTGTATTTTAAAATACTCACGTTTTTATTGGTTCTAAAAAAATCAATTTTAATAAAAAAAACACAAAAAAAACGAAATATATGAACAGTCAAGAATAAAGTTTATTTACATGAAAAACATATTCGATGATATATGTAGTAGAAGATTAGAGGAGTTTAACACATTTATTATCTATCAAAAAGTTTCATATAGTAAAAAATATTGTTGTTCGTTAAATGTGATTTGTTTATGATTTCCATTTAACATCTGTCGTTTAGCTTCACAACATTGAATTATATTTTAAGTTTTTAATGGGAGATTATGAATTACAACTTTTTTCTGAAATTTATAAATGTTTTTATAAAATTTATAAAAAAAAATTGCAATAATGGCGACTGTGCAAAAGTTTTATCCTGAAATTATTAATTAAATATTTCTAAATATATATACATAGGTATATGATTTATTGTTAACTATCTACTTTGAGTTTTTTTTATTAGTCGGTTAGAGTTTATAATAATTCCAATCAGTCTGCTGGATTTTTTTTAATTTTAAAAACAAGAAGATCATCGGAATATAAGTTTCCATTCATAAAATTGCAACGAAAAGGATTTAAACACTTTGATATCTCCATCGACCAATATATATATGTATATAAATACACATTTATATAACTGATCCTTTGATCCTGTTTTGCCTCAAACAATATATCCTCTAATCTCGTATAAATTCAAAATTTTTACTACAAATTTTATGTATATCTAGTTTTTCATATGGTATGACAAATCCGATTTCGGAGGATTCTCTTGATTTCAACTATATTTTTGTTATTTACTATATTTTCGGGAATCAAAAATAACTAAATATATATATATTATATAATATGTTATTTAATGCTGTCAGCTATAACAATGTTGATTCTTGGTTATATTACAATATCAGGTCGGTCTATCCCACTATCAAAATACAGCTAACTAAATAATATTGCGAAAATTTTTGTCTACAAATATTTTATATGGTTATACAGAGTTTTATTTTTAGTTTAATATCTAAAAAAGAGAATTCATTAAAATGTTTGTACATATGTATAAGAAATATAACTGCGAAATTCATAAACAAATAACAATTCATGATGAATTTGAAATTTTTTTTTTGTTGGATAATACTTATATGTATATATACATAGTTATGAAGTCTACATCAGTAAAACATAATTTTGACACAGGATATGATCATAAATTTAACTCGACAAAGATAAAATATAAAATAAAAATTTATTTTAAAGAAAAGTACTAATATAAAATTTTATATTAATTTTATATCTTTAAATATCAGTGTATAAATTTTCAACTTTGTTAGTAAAATTTTGAAGAAATTGAATTTGTTTCCCATACTGTAATATTTAGTTTGTCCAACATAATATATTTCTAAACAACATAACTTAAATTTAGTGTTTCAGTAAAATTTCCAAGAATTGATCAAGATTATTTTCTAACAAGTTTTTTGTTCTTACATTTATTCAAGAATTTTCATAAAATCAATTATTATTTTTTCAAACAAATATAATGTCAATTATATTTGAAATTTATCTATAGCTGACAATATTTATCAAATAAATAAAAAAAGGTAATTGTAACTATAGTAATAGTTATAATTTTAGATTGAAAATCTTTCTTTGATTTTCATATTTGGTTAGTAGTAGTTGTCATTATGGAGAGTATTTTCTATATATATTTTATTGTATTATAGAAATATTGAATCTGATATATAGTTATGTACAATAGTACAATAAGTGTATTCTAATTCGTAATTTTACTTTATATTATAACCTTAATTAGTAATTAAAATATTTAATAAAAATTTGTTATATAAAATGGGAAGGATATTAATAAACATACTACCAATTTAATACAAATATATCTATATCGTTATTTAAAATATATTTTTTTTAAAATCGAAATATTGTTTTTTTAAGCATTAGTTTCCAACTCTAATTTTCTTATATTTTTGTCAAGGATCACCTTCTTGATATGGGTTGGTCATTAAAAAAAAAATATCCTAACACGATTTCATTAATTAAAATTTTCCTTTAATGTTGAAAAATATATACTTTATCACATTGCTATGAAATAATTTAATTTTAAGCGCAATATATTGGTATTATATCTAAAATCTTTAAAGACTTTTTTCTTGTTATCCTGTGAACTGTGAATTCAAAATATGTATATATAGTAACTTATATAGCAACATATTTTTAAGTAGTATTGTTTTTTTTAATTACACTTTATTCAATAAATTCTAAGTATAGGTTATTAAATAAATTAAATAATTAATAAAAATTAATAATTAATGAAAGCGAAACTTGTTAAAATTAACTTAACCAGGCATATTAGTTTAATTGTTTATATTTTTAAGATGTGACAGGGGAAATAGATTTGAGAAAATAGTACGTATATAAGTTTTCTAAACTGTTGACATTATAATACTTAGAAGATTCTGCTAATTAATCGATTTCTATTTAAGATGTTACATTAGGAAAATTTAATAAAAAAAAATTCCACAAAAAAGATGTTTTTGTTTTAGTGAAATTTTGTTTTAGTTAAATAAAACAAATATTGATTAGATATTTCCACAACAAAATTTTGTTTTATATCCAATTAACATTCTTGCTCATTCAATTTTTTTTTTCAATTAAACTTATTTAACCTTTGTGTTTCTTTGATAAAAACTTTTCTAAATTATATCGAAATCAGGATATATAAGGACTAGATTACACTAAGGAATAAAACTTTAACAATCTTATTAAAAAATTGTAATTATCTTAAATCTGTATACTAGGTGTACAATTATTTGTTTCTTTAACTGAAAATAAGAATAGGAAATAATTGAGTGTGAAAGCATCCTTAGAAAATTTTCCACAAAATACTTCTAAATTCAGTATAAATTCCAGCCTCTTCAAAGGTATCGTAAAAATGGTTTTTCCTACTAAAATAAAAATGAAATTTTCCAGTATTGTGAATGTTCATTTACAAAAAGAAAAAAATACATAAGAGAAAACCGAAAATTTTTTCTATTGAAAAACTTGGCGACTTTTGTATATACATTTTTTTGTAAGTCCAATGACAAAGTATAAAAGAAATTTTAAAAAGGATTCCTTTTATTAAATATACCTATTTACCTACCTACATTTTATTCTACCCACCTATATTTTATCAATGGCATTATACAATTACCAAAAGAAAGAAAAAAACGAAAACAATTCGATATTTTTTTCGTACGCTAAATTTGGCTATAACCACCTTCAATTAAATAATTACGTATTCTTCTTTTTGCTTTTCTTATTTTTTTTTTTATCGTTTACCATCCAAAAGGTAGAAATGTGAACAAAAAGGATGTTTATTGTTTACAAATAAAAATTTTAAATAAAGTGAGCTACTCCTTAGTAAATATAATAATAATAAGAACAAAAATATCAAATTTAATGTTTTCAATGATTTTAGTAAGGGAAAAGGCTGTTTATACATTCAAGTCAATTGATTATAAATTCAAAAAAAAAACTTTTTTTTGAACCATTTATAAAAGAACTTTTAAGAAAACATAAAAACTTTACTATAGTAATATTTTATCTGTAGATATAGTAATTTTGTTATCGTGTTGATAATTAGGAAATGTTTAACATTATATTGTATAAATATATTTTTTAAAACTTGTATTGTCATTGTTGTTATGGTGACATTAAACAAATTGAATGATTTGAATCAGATACTTTCCTTAATGGAGGAATGAATATTCAAATTACTTTAATGGCAAATTCAAATTTATTTATTTTTTGAAAATTTTCTATTTTATCTATTTTTTTTTTTATATTTCACATGAAATAAAATAATTGATTGAATCAAAGGACATATACGTATGTGAAATGAAAAAAAAATTAATAAACAGAAGCAATAATAGAATCATTTTATATTAAAGATAATTGATATAGAAATATTACTTTTAAATATGTGTTATTAAATATGTGATTCATATGAAATTTAATTTTATTAAACAATTTTTTTTTTATTTCCATTAAAAAAATAGACTATCTTTGAAATTAAATCAATTTTTTTGTATCAAAACTTTCTCTTTTCGATATTTTATTATATTTAATTTAAGATTTCTAATTATTAACTGAATATCACTATACACTTGTGTGCATTTTATTTCCTTTGTTTATTAAATATTTTAATATTTTCAGCACTTACTGAAACTAAACTAAAATCATGTGCTACATTAATTTTTGGTTTCAATTTTATAGAAAATAACACAAGGTAAATAACGAAAATATAATTAAATACGAAATATAAATTTTGGAAATATATAGTCAGACCAAAAAGTATTTGGACGCTTTGAAATATTCTCCAAACAAATATGAAAGACTAACATATAAAGTAAAATGAAAAGAAAGTACTATAATTACATTTTAAAAAATATATCTAAAAATAACTGGATTTTTAATTTTTTTTAGCATACATTTTAGTTTTTCATAACTAAAATGTATGCTAAAAAAATTAATCGGGCTGCAGTGTTATTTTCAGGCTCCTGTCTGATTAAGATAAAATTTATTACGGAAACATAAAATATTTGTTCATTGGATTTAATACACCAAAAAATTATGAATTTGAATTGCAAAAAGTTGAATTTGGAGTGCAAACCCTGTACCTAATAAATAACGTCTTTAAAATGTAATTGTTATTTTCAATTCATTTTACTTAATCTATTAGTTTTACCTATTTTTTTGAAAACGTTATTAAGCGTCCTAAAACGTTTTGGGCCAATTGTATATAAATTTAAGACGAGAAATTTTAATTGTGTTTTTTTGGGGGTTAAAATATTGCTCATCAATTATAATAATCATATTCATAACATTATAAAGAGACTGAGGTGCGAATATAATACAACTTATAAGATTTTTGAAATTTTCTTATGTATATTGGTAGGTATTGCAAGAATTTTTTGATCATTTAGATTAGTTAAGTTCAAAATTATTTAGTGGTTAATATAAATTACATTAGTTGTACAAAATATAACTTTTTCAGGAAATAATATATTTTTGTGAATAACTTTGTCTATTTGCTCTGGTAAATTTATAATCCATGATATATTTTGTATTTTTAATTGTTTTGAAGTCCCCATAATTTAGAACTACATATATTTTATAATGTACGAATTTTCTTCAAATCATATTAGTTGAAAAGTTTTGTTTATATGAAGAAAGTTTCTTCTATTTAAAGTTTATGAATCTCTAAAATTCATTTTTGTATTTCCTTAATTTGACAGATTGCATCAGATGTTGTTATAAATTTAATAGTTTTTTTTAGAAATATTTGTACAAATTTTTTATTAGACAGTTATTGTTTAATAAAAAGTTTTAGATATCCAATTTGTTTATAGTTAATAATATAAATTTGAAATTCTTAAAATTTAATAATAATTGTGGTTGGATGGTTTGAAATATTAGTTTTAAAATGCATAAGTTTTCAGTTTAAAAATAAATTAATTTATTTATCATTTATTGATTGTGTAGTATTGTTAAAAAATTAAATTAAATAATAACTAAAAGTTTTACATTTTTCGTTTTTTAAAATTATAATTAACACTTTATGGCGGTTTTTTATCTTAAAAATACTATAATGAATTTAATTTTATGAATCAATGTTTTTAATTTTTTAAAGAAAATATAATACTAAAAAATTTATAATTAATGTTGTAGTTTTCATTAAAATATTTTTAAAACAAAATTTTGAAAATTAAAGCACCACCTTTTGCTTTTAAATTACAGATTTGATTATCATTAAAATTTTCTTTCATTTTTTATTTCAATAATAATAAAGAATAATTTATAAAAAAAACAATTTCTTGTGACAAAAAAGAAATCGTATTCCACCACCAAGTTCCCCAAATTGTAATAGAATGCAATATAAATTGAAATATTTTATCGCAAAACTATAACTTCTTAAATTAAACTAATATTTAACTTATACTTAAACTAATATTAGAATATATATTTTTTTAAATTTCGTTTAAAAATATATTTTTGACTTTAATACAAAATTATATTCTAAGGCTACGTCTTTTCCCTATATTAATCCATTCAACAGGAACAGAACTATTTGTATCGAATACAGTTACTTCACAATTTGGTAGCTTTTCAGTTTTTTCACATCGTCTACTAACAGACCAATATGAGAATCCTCTAGGACAGCGATATATCTGTCCTTCGATTCTATCAGTCTCTAAAGATTTTGAACATTTAATAAACATTGGACCACAGAATGTATCATCTAATGGAAAATGTCCTTCTCCCGGACACATTGTTGATCCAGAAGATTTCATTTCAATCTAAAAATAAAAAAAAATTGGAGTTTAGATAAATTTAAGTTTAGATAAATTTGTATATGTTCTTACAATATTTTTCCGTTTAGAATATAAGTCCAATGATGACCGCAATAACGATTTATGACACTTATCACTTAATGCTGAATCTATGCAGCTCGTTTTTTTCTCATTGTAAACAGTACCATTAGGACATTTGAACGTAACTATACTGTAATCGTTGCTATCAGCTCGATTTGTACATTGATAGAACATACTACAATCTTTGGGATGTCTTCGGAATCCTGTTGGACAAACGAAGAGAGCTTGATTTCCTTCGGTTGGTGGACAAGGACTAGAACCAGAATTATCAGTTATTGATGAATCAGTTGTTGATGAATCAATTGTTGTTATTTCAGCAGTTTGAGATGTTGTGGGATTATCAGTTGTTGGGTTAATTGTAGATCCAGGAACAGATGTAGTTGTCGTTTCTATGGAAATTTGTGTAGTAGTGTCTACTGTTGGAATTTGTGTAGTTGTTAGTTGACCTTCTAGATAAAAGAATTCATAATGTTATTATGTTGATAATATAATTGCAAACAAATTTACGAAAAAGTTATATATGTATATATTTGCGATGTCATTAATATGAAAATTTATTTTTATACCTGTGCTGGAGGGTACTGTCGTAGTATCTATTGGATTTTGTGTTTGATCTGTGGACGTAGGTAGCTCAGTTGTTGGTGTACCTGTTGTAGTGCTAATTTGTCTATCACATCTCGGTATTGTATTGGCATGATTACAAGTACTAACACTGTCATCCCATCCAGTTCCTTCCGGACATTTAAATTCATGGCGATCTAATTTATCGCCGTTCGGAACACACCGATAAAATTTAGTACAGTCTTCGGGATCTGCCATAAAACCTTCATTGGTACATTTTCTTCCAGCTGGATTTGATGGTATATTTGTAGTAGTTTCTGCTGCATTGGTTGTAGTACTTGGTTGGATAGTTGTAGTTTCCAAAGTACCTGGTTGTAGTGTTGTGGAGGAAATTGTTGTAGATGACTCAGCTGTTGTCTGAGGATTTGTGGATGGTTGATTTGAAACAGATGAAGTTGTTGATTCTATTGTAGTCGGATTTATGGTTGTAGGATGGTTTGTAGGCGATTCAGAGGCTGTCGATGGTCTCGATGTAGTTGGTTCAGTTGACGATATTATTGTAGTTGGATTAACAGTTGTTGGATTTACAGTTGTTGGTTGATTTGTAGATGAATCAGGTATTGTAGAAGGTTGACTTGTAGTAGAAGGTTGACTTGTTGTAGAAGGTTGTGTTGTTGTAGAAGGTTGACTTGTTGTAGTTGGATTATTTGTTGATACCTCCGTTGTCGGATTTACTGTTGTTGGCTGATTTGTAGATAATTCAGTTGTAATAGGAGGATTTGTAGAAGGTGGCCTTGATGTTGTAGTAACGGTTGTTTGGATTTCTGTCGTAGGAGTTATTGATGTTGTAGGAATGGTTGACGGTTGATTCGTTGAAATTTCTGTTGATGTTGTAGGTATATTCGTAGTTGATGAACTAGCTGTTGTTACAGGATTTATAGTTGTTGTTGACTGATCAGTAGTTACTGCAGAACTACTATCTGTTACTATGTTAGAACCTAGTCCCATACATCTAGGTACCATATTTGCATGATTACATGTTGTAATTGCTTCATCCCATCCAGTATTTTCTGGACACATAAATTCAACTAACTGTAAACCCTTATCATTTTTAACACACCGATAAAACTTCCTGCAGTTATCGGGATCAGCCATAAAACCTTCGTTTGTACATGTTTTTCCTGCGGGGTTTGGCGGTTGTGTAGTTGTCGTAGTACTTGAATTAGAAGCAGTGTTTGTGGCTTGTGTTGTTGTCGTAGTAGTTGAATTAGAATTAATTGGTGGGTTAGAATTAGTTGTCGATGTAGTACCAGAAGACGTTGTAGCAGGCGCTGTAGTTGTGGGAACCGGTGTTGCTGGAGACGTTGTAGCGGTGGTAACTTCTGATGCTGGAGACGAAGTAGCGGTGGTGACTTCTGATATAGCAGATGTAACCGGAGATGGTGGAGAGGATACATCAGGTGTAACCGGAGATGCTGGCGTCGTTGTACCAATAGAGGGTGCTACAGACGTTGTATCTATAGCAGTTGCAGAAGTAGTAGTTCCGCATTTTGTAGAGTTAACTGCATATGGATGATTACATCCCTGAATATTATCATCCCATACGGTACCATCACCACATTTAAATTCATATTTAATAAAACCATTTTTACCATCACTCACGCATCTGTAAAATATTTGACAATTTAAATGAGATCCCATAAAACCTTCACGTTCACAAATTCCATTAACACCAGCTGGTTGGGTTTGATTAACTGTATTTGAAGTATTATTAGTACTTGTTGCCGGAGGCGGTTTACCTGTTGTTGTACTCGTAGTTGGTTTAATTGTTGTTGTAGATGTGGGTGTTGTTGATATATTTGTAGCAGGGGTAGAAGACGGGTCCTTACCATTAGCATCTATAATAGCAATAGTTTCTGATTTGCATTTTCCAGTGTTAACATTATTTGGATGATTACAACCTAGAATATCATTATCCCATATGGTTCCATCACCACATTTAAATTCGAATTTTGAAAATCCACCGTTTTCATTACTGACGCAACGATAAAATTTTTGGCAATCATTTTCATCAGGCATAAACCCTTCTCGTTCACATTTGTTATTTGATCCAGCTGGTATATTTGTGGGTTTTGGGGTTGACTGAGATGATGTTGTGGTTGATTGAGTAGTTGATTGAGTAGTTGATTGAGTAGTTGATTGAGTAGTTGTTGTTGTTGCAGGTAATTCTGTTGAAGTACCCGTTACATCTGTTGGAGACTGATTTGTTGCTGGACCAGATGCATTACCAGGTTTTTGACATTTAGTATTTTGAACTGCCCATTCGTGATTACATGCTTGTATTTGTTGATCCCAAACAGTATCTGTCCCACATGTGAAATTGAAACGATCGAAGCCACCTTTTCCATTGTTAACGCATCGGTAAAATTTTTGGCAATCTATCTCATCGCCAGAGAATCCTTCTTTAAGACAATTATTATTATTACTGGCTCCTTGATTTTCAGACAAACCTTGGTGATTGGGAGAACCCTGATTGTTGGACGAACCTTGGTTACTAGATGAACCTTGGTTATTAGAAGAACCTTGGTCTGTCGATGAACCTTGATTATTTGAGGACCCTTGATTACTAGAGGATCCTTGATTATTGGATGAGCCCTGGTTATGAGAAGAGCCTTGGTTGGTCGATGAACCTTGATTATTAGAAGAGCCTTGATTGCTCGAGGATCCCTGATTGTTGGGCGAGCCTTGATTGCTAGAAGAACCCTGGTTATTAGAAGTGCCCTGATTGGTGGATGAACCTTGATTATTTGAGGACCCTTGATTATTAGATGATCCTTGATTGCTAGCAGAACCTTGGTTGCTAGCAGAACCTTGATTATTGGATGACCCTTGGTTGCTGGATGAGCCCTGGTTATTCGAGGAGCCTTGGTTACTAGAAGAACCTTGATTGGATGAACCTTGATTACTTGAAGATCCTTGGTTATTAGAAGCGCCTTGATTGTTGGATGAACCTTGATTATTTGAGGATCCTTGATTATTAGAGGTCCCTTGATTGCTAGAAGAACCTTGGTTGCTGGTAGAACCTTGATTATTGGATGACCCTTGGTTGCTGGATGAGCCCTGGTTATTCGAGGAGCCTTGGTTACTAGAAGAACCTTGATTGGATGAACCTTGATTACTTGAAGATCCTTGGTTATTAGAAGCGCCTTGATTGTTGGATGAACCTTGATTATTTGAGGATCCTTGATTATTAGAGGTCCCTTGATTGCTAGAAGAACCTTGGTTGCTGGTAGAACCTTGATTATTGGATGATCCTTGGTTGCTGGATGAGCCCTGGTTATTTGAAGAGCCTTGATTGGTGGATGAACCTTGATTATTTGAGGTCCCTTGATTACTAGAGGATTCTTGATTACTAGAAGAACCTTGGTTGCTAGAAGAACCTTGATTGTTGGATGAACCTTGGTTGCTGGATGAGCCCTGGTTATTCGAGGAGCCTTGGTTACTAGAAGAACCTTGATTGGATGAACTTTGATTATTTGAAGATCCTTGGTTATTAGAAGCACCTTGATTGTTGGATGAACCTTGATTATTTGAGGATCCTTGATTATTAGAGGTCCCTTGATTGCTAGAAGAACCTTGGTTGCTAGATGAACCTTGGTTGCTTGAAGAACCTTGATTATTGGAGGTGCCTTGGTTACTTGTTGATCCTTGGTTATTGGAAGAACTTTGGATGTTCGATGAACCGTGATTACTTGAAGACCCTTGATTGTGAGAGGATCCTTGGTTATTGGTAGTACCTTGGCTGGTTGGAGATCCCTGGTTGTTCGAAGAGGAAGCTTGATTATTTGTATCTGTGGTACTGGAACCTCCGGAACGACATTTTGGATTTTCTACTGCCCATGGATGATTACATGTCAGAGATTTTTGATCCCATACAGTTCCATCACCACATGAAAATTCTACTTTCTTAATTGAGCCGCCATCTTGTTCAACACATCTATAGAACTTCTTACAATCATCGTGTTCGGCAAATCCCTCTTTACACTCTCCACCACCTACGCTGGAATTACTCGAGTTTGTTGTAGTTGAACTAGATGTTTGTGGTGAACCTTGATTGTTAGAAGAACCTTGGTTGTTTGAAGAACCTTGGTTGCTGGTAGTACCTTGATTGTTGGAAGAACTTTGGTTGCTTGAGGAACCCTGGTTATTAGAAGAGCCTTGATTGTTGGTCGATGAACCTTGGTTATTTGAAGATCCCTGATTGTTGGAAGAACCTTGGTTGTTTGAAGAACCTTGATTATTAGAGGATCCTTGATTGTTAGAAGAACCTTGGTTACTTGAAGAACCTTGATTGCTGGAACCTTGGTTATTCGAAGAGCCTTGATTGTTGGACGAACTCTGGTTATTTGAAGAACCTTGATTGGTCGATGATCCTTGATTATTAGAGGATCCTTGATTGCTCGAGGATCCTTGATTGTTGGAAGAACCTTGGTTATTAGCGGAGCCTTGGTTGGTCGACGAACCTTGATTATTAGAAGAGCCTTGATTGCTCGAGGATCCTTGATTGTTGGACGAACCTTGATTATTAGAAGAGCCTTGGTTGGTCGACGAACCTTGGTTATTAGAAGAGCCTTGATTGCTCGAGGATCCTTGATTGTTGGAAGAACCTTGGTTGCTAGAGGAACCCTGGTTATTAGCAGAACCTTGGTTGGTCGATGATCCTTGATTATTGGAAGATCCTTGATTGTTAGAAGACCCTTGATTGTTGGCAGAACCTTGGTTATTGGAGGAACCTTGATTGCTGGATGAACCTTGATTATGAGAGGATCCTTGATTGCTCGAGGATCCTTGATTGTTGGAAGAACCTTGGTTATTAGAAGAGCCTTGGTTGGTCGACGAACCTTGGTTATTAGAAGAGCCTTGATTGCTCGAGGATCCTTGATTGTTGGAAGAACCTTGGTTGCTAGAGGAACCCTGGTTATTAGCAGAACCTTGGTTGGTCGATGATCCTTGATTATTGGAAGATCCTTGATTGTTAGAAGACCCTTGATTGTTGGCAGAACCTTGGTTATTTGAGGAACCTTGATTGCTGGACGAACCTTGATTATTAGAGGATCCTTGATTGCTCGAGGATCCTTGATTGTTGGAAGAACCTTGGTTGCTTGAGGAACCTTGGTTATTAGAAGAGCCTTGGTTGGTCGACGAACCTTGATTATTAGAAGCGCCTTGATTGCTCGAGGAGCCCTGATTGTTGGAAGAGCCTTGGTGGTTCGACGAACTTTGATTATTAGAAGAGCCTTGATTGCTCGAGGATCCCTGATTGTTGGAAGAACCTTGGTTGGTCGATGACCCTTGATTATTGGATGATCCTTGATTATTAGAAGACCCGTGATTGTTGGAAGAGCCTTGGTTATTTGAGGAACTTTGGTTGCTGGACGATCCTTGATTATTATGGGAACCTTGACTGTTGGAAGAACTTTGACTACCTTGATTACTTGTGCCACTGGTACTGGAAGGTTCTGAACGACATTTCGGATTTTCTACTGCCCATGGATGATTACATGTCAGAGATTGTTGATCCCATACAGTTCCATCACCGCATGAAAATTCTACCTTCTTAATGGAGCCACCATCTTGTTCTACACATCTATAGAATTTTTTACAATCATCATGTTCGGCAAAGCCCTGTTCACAACCTGTACCACCCACAGTTTGTGGAGTTATTGTTGATTGATTTGTATTTGAGCCAGATTGATTAGTTGAACTATTGGTTGAAGAAGATGTAGAAGCATTTTCGTTTGATGATCCAATATTATTAGATGATCCTTGATTGGAATTATTTGATTGATTAGAACTAGAGGCAGAAGATTGATTTGAACTTGATCCTGACTGATTTTGGCTATTTGAACTTTGATGTGATCCATTAGACTGATTTGAATTATTTGATTGATTGGAACTAGAGGCAGAAGATTGATTTGAACTTGATCCTGACTGATTGTGGCTATTTGAACTTTGATGTGATCCATTAGACTGATTTGAATTATTTGAAGTCGAGGAAGTTGTGTTAGATGATGATGAGTTCGATGAACTTTGATGACTACTGCTGCTTGTGCTTGTACTGTGGCTAGAGGAACTTTCTGTTGAGGATGAACTTGAGGTTGACGTTGATGAATTTGTAAATGTTACTTTACTGCTGTCATCAGATAAAATTTTAGTATTACATCCTTCAACAGCCCATATATGATTACAGGCTGTAATTGATTCATCCCAAGCCGTACCATTTCCACATTGAAATGTAATTTTTGTAAAACCATTTCGGTTATTCGATATACATCTGCTAAATTGTTGGCAATTGTTTGGATCTTTTATAAAACCTTCTTCAATACATTCACCTCCAGATTCATTATTTTGATTAAGTGCTCGTGACGATGATGTAGAGTATGATATAAAACGAACTCCTTTTAATCCTAAACCAGCATTACCTGGATGATGCATTTTATCGGAAGGTATTCCTCCTGTCGATGAATCATTTGGCTCATCTAATTTGCTATCGATTTCATTCATTAATTCAATACATTCTTCACGACCAGATATTATTGGCGGAACACATATTCTTAAGTCTTTAGAAAAAACTAAATTATCGCGACAAGTAAACTGATATGCTTTCAGGTTACCACTTAATTTATATTCACAGCGATAAAATGTTTGACAATTTTCTTCATCAGAATAAAGTCCTTCATCTGGACACTCGAAAGGTTTTAAACCTGTAAGAAAATGAAGGTCGTATAAATATTTTCAATTAAAATATATAGAGAAATATACTATTAAAAAATATAGAGAAAATATTGTGTTGGTATTGTGACAATTTTTTTACCTATTATATTTAAAATATTATACATAATCTTAAAAAAATATGTAAATTTTATGTAAGGATATTAATTAACATCAGAAAATTATTTTTGAGCAGCTGAAGGTTTCATACTTATTTTAGTACCCTTAAACAATGCTTTATATTGTTCGGGTTTTATTCATAGTAATTATGTAATTAATTACTTCATTTATGATTACAAAGTTCAAAATGGAGAGCTAATACAATTATATTACTCATTGATACCTAAAATCATGAAAATAACCAACATATAAAGACAATAATTATTGGTAAACATAAAAAACTACGATTGGATTTAATAATTCAATAAAAATTTAAATAACTTTCACCAGGAAAGCATTGAATTATTTTTGATTTGATTCATTTTTGTATCACGGCGAACTAGAGGGTTAAATATAAAATTCTACATTGGAGTTTTCGATGTTTCCCCAGGATTGACTAATGATATTTAATTTCACTATTAAATTGTATGCACTGATTGTGTTGCTCATTAATTATTCTAAATATATATTTAACTCAAATTTTTTCTTAATACTGAAAATATTATTAAATTTTCTATTTATTGATGAATTGACGCTCGATTTTTTTTTACAGATTTTATAAATTTTTACCTCTGAATGTCTGAGATGTGAAGAATTTTCGTTAATGTTATTTCTAGAAAATGAGTACTAACTATTATTTCAGAAAACAGGTATAATTTCGCTTTCGATAAATATTTCTGACGGATAATTTTTTTTATTAGTATCTTTTATTATTAAACCTGTATATGCAATGCATTTATTTATATGATTCATAGCAGACATTATAATATTACTTGTTCTGCATAAAAAATAATAATTGGACAGATTTTCTGGACAGATTTTGAAAAATTATATACGTAGAAGATGATTTTGTTTCTTTAATTTGATGTGGAAAATCCAAAACAATTATTTTTTTCAAATATCATTTTAATGACTTCAAAGATATCTTTATCACTTCAAATACCATATATTAACTTCTTAATGAAATGAATACTTAATGAATGAATACTTAATATCACTTATAGTAGTTATCAGTCTTAGTTTTTTTAAGAATTAATTTTATACCCGCAAAAATATCTTTTGTTCTTTAGTTTAATAGTTCTTAATTAGAAATAATTGATTAATAAAAAAATATTGAATTTATTCTTTCCAATTTTTATAGTTGTCATAAAAAAATCAATATTCTTGAAGATATGTAAATCTATAAAATAATTATTATATTATTTTTCTTACTCATTTTAAATTAACAACATAAAATTAATATAGATAATGTATGTATATAATAAATCCATTAATAAATTACTATAAATGAATATTTCATACTAAATTAATAGTCTGAATTCATAAATTTTCAATTCAATTCATTTGCATAATAATGGCATTTTGTCGTTTATAAGTTATGTCCTTTGTGTAATTTTTATTAAGTTCTTTAAAAATTTCAATAATAGTCTGATATTAGGAAAATCAATAAAATCTAAATTTGAAAATTGATATTATTTTAAATTTTAGATAAGTACTTTTTATATCTTTGCTGCGTGTGATTAGGTATTATTTTAAAGTTTGAATTAAAAATCATTTGAATGAATTATAAAAAAAAAAATATAATTTAAAGTATGCTTTTAACATGATCCTTGGTTTTTAATTATACTTTATTTTATATAAATAATTAAATGCCAACCTTTATTATTTCAATTTACTTTAAAAAAAATATATACAATAAATTTCATTTTGGATAGCTGGGAAATTGTTATTTAATACATTACGAAAATTATTTGCCTATATATTATTGTGAACTTTATATATAAATGTTAAAGAGGAAATGTGTAATTTAAACTGCTCAAAAAATAATAATATACAAATATTATATGGAAAAAAGAAAATTTAATAATTTAATGGATTTCTACAGAATTAAATATTGACAACGTGCCTATTACTGTAATTTTACAGGTTAATCTATTTTATAAATTGCCAATTAAATATTTTATAATATAGTAATTTTCAAAATCTTCTTGAATCCACTAATTTTCTATTAAAATCAAAATTAATCTAATAACCTACTCTAGTTAGCTCAATTTCTATTCTAAATCTACCTTAAATTAATTATTCACCTAGTTTAAGAATATAATTTTTTTTTTAATATTTATTTTTTTATTCGATAAATTTTATTTTACCATTTCACATGATAAAACTTAAAAAAAAATATTTAGAAATGTTACCCATATGACGCGGCATATAACATTAAATGCCGCCAAAAAAAAACGAAATGAATAATTTGAAACAAAACTTTATTATACCAAATAATCAAAAATTTCTATATATATATTTTAGCATTAAGCTAATATTAAATTGCATAAATATGAATCTAAAATTGCATAAATGTAAAAATAAACTGAGTATAACATTTTCGTTAAACCAACAAACAAAAAAGAAGAAAAATATTGTAGAAGAAAATGTATTCAAATGTCGCCAATAAAAAAAGATTATAATTTATTATTACTAAAATTTTTATATATTTTGATAAAAAATCACAGACTTTTTTTTAATAATTTTAAAATACATATTGTAAAAAAATTATTGAAAATAATTATGGCTTTTTTTAGAATCTAAATTTATGTTGAACTTTGCCTTTGTGATAGTAAATAATTTTTAATTGAAAAAATAAATATATATTTTAAAAGTATGCCAAAAATTTTATTCAATTTTATGAATCAGTTTTGAAATTTTAAAACTTCATAAAAAATTAAATTAAAATTATTTTTCTTATACTTGGTCAAATATTAATTTATAATTATAAATAGCTTTCGAATTAGATGTAATTTTAATTTAAAATTTAATTTTAATTTATAATATCCAAATTTTGTGTCATTCTTTTGAGTTAATTTATATTTCTTATAGACGATTCATAGTCTTATAATACATATTTAAAGTTTTAACAGCATTTTCATCTAGTTATTATCGTAATTTTTCCCTTCGAAAGAAAATGAACAATTTGGGAGTAATATTATCATCTGGGGTAACTTGATTACATTCATTTTCTTTTGAATTTAAAGTTTTCATTTGAAAAAACAAAAACTAACATTTTAGAGTTTATATAAAAAAGTTTCTACGATAATTTCCAATTTCGACCAAAAACTTGAAATTTTAGATGACATATAAAGACTATATAAATATATTTTAACTTAAAGTTTAATTAAATCTTTTTAATATTTTTATATATTTTATATTTTCTAGTTAAATTACTTTGATATTAAAATGTTATTTAGAGAAATATTTTATAAATGTCTGGATGGGATAAGTTTTCTTGAAACATAAAACATATATAATTAAAGATTTTCATTCGATTGATACTATTCAAAGTTATATAATTACAGTGGTAAAATTTATAAGTTGGAAAACTTATTTAAACTTTTTTTGTAAAATTTATAATACAATTTAATATATATGTATATTTAACAATTTTGAAAGAGTATCGAAATATATAAACTTTGAATATATTTATAAAGAATTAATATTATATATTATAATAAAACAACAGATATTTAATTATCAGAATTAATATGAAAAATAAATTAAATTTTATGGATTAAAAATGATTGTTAAAAGAATATTAACAAAGTAAAACAAAAAAAAATACATAAAAACCGCATAATTATGATATTTATGAGAATTCTGTAGATGTGAATAAATTTTTTTTGACGTAAAATGAACATAAATATTTTTATTCAAATTATGTTTAATTATACATTTACATATATACTTTTGTTTATCACAGAATATACCAATTATGCTTAATTTGTGAAAATATTTTATTTACTGAAGAATATTTTAATTGCATATACATATTCTCATAATAAAATAACTTCATATTTGTATAGAATCAGATATTTTTTGCTATTATGTCCTGAAGTAAGGCAAGTTTTAATTTTTTTTCATTAATTTTATGATAAATTTCCTTTTAATAAATTATCAAAATAATATATATAAATATCTTTATTTAAGTCTTATTAATAACCATTGTAATTGAAATTTAAATATCTATAAGATAGTTGTATTTAAATTTACTTTAATTACATTTATTGTAAACATTGAGTATGGCTTTGTACCAGATATTTATAGAATCATATTATTTTACAAGTTATTTTAAGGTGAAATTTTCACAGACTGGTCGCAGGTATACATGTAACGAACATAATAATATTACTTGGGTTTACCTTATTATAACATATATAATAAGTCCTTTTTATAAAAGATTATATACATATAACTTTTCATCGATAAAATTGTAACCTTAAAAAGATACTTTTCTCTATGGGAAAATTTATTGCAATTTAATTTGTTAACTTTCATGTCCATTAAAAAATGTTAAGCATAACAAATAACCATTTAAGTTTAAAATTAAACCTTTAGTTCTAATGTTTGATATTTTGTTAATTAAAATAAATCTTGTTTTAATAGTTTCAAATTTTAAAATTCAATTTTAGTCAATATGTATCATAAAAAAATCAGACTTATATTATAATATATTTAATATAAAATGTTATTAAATTAAATATTATTAAAAAGAGATTGAAACTAAATATTATTAAAAAGAAATTGTTTACGATTTCTTTGGTTATCATATTTACATTTATTTATTTAAATATGTAACATAAATTCATAATAATAACAATAATAATAATAAAGATAACATTGTAGTTTATTATTTTCACTATATTGCATAGTATTTATTTGTTTGTGGCAGAATTGTTGCGTTTTAAAAGTATTTTATTTTTATATACATATATGCTTTTATTTAGATTAAATTCATATGATAATCAAGTTCGTTGACTTTGAAATATTTTATATCATAAAAAAATAGAAAACTTCTATATCTTGTTATTTTTTTACTATAAAAATATCTTTAAACATGAATGAAGCTAAATGTTTTATGGTAAATCAAGTGAAACTATCATAAACTGAGCAAAATAAATTTTCTGAATCAGTGACAACAGCATTGTTTTTTTATTTAAAAAGATAAATAACATAAAATTACAACAGATGATGATGTCACTATCATTCCATTATGATGATAAAATTATAGAAAATCTATTATGTGTAATTTTTGTATTAAATTATTATTATGGAACACATTACTGTCATTAGCATAAAAATTGTTGCCAGTATTTTAAAATATAAATTTTAATACAGTATTTTGTTGATACTTTTCAAAGATAAACTCAAAAAGTTAAATTGATTTAAAACCAAAAATTGTTAGTTCAAAATATTACTGCAATAATTACTCCATGTCTTCTTTTTTTTTACACGAATTTTTTTCTTTCTTGTGATAATTTTATTTATTCGCAGAATTTTTATATATTTCAAATCTAAATAAATTCCCTACCTAGAGTGTTTAAATTATTTTGTACTTAAAACAAGTTTTGGATAAGATTTTAATCTGTTAAATAGAGCTCAGTACGAGTTAGTGTAAAAATTTATCAAAAGAAAAATATGTAGCTATACATAAAAAATAAAACTAGTCGTACAATACAAAAGAGAAACCGCAAATATTTTATGTAATTCTACTTTTTTTTTTTGGTTGCAATTGGAATTGCAATTTTTAATTTTAACAAATTTATTTATAGTTGCAAAGGAAAAAAGAGTTTCGGTAAAATTTCCGGTGATGAATGTTCCATGCGGGAATAAATGTTATTTGAGATAAATATTTTTGTTTTCAAAAACCATGAAAATTCAATATTTAATTTTAATAGTACTTCTCAAATTTATTAATGAATTTATATTCAATTAGTTAAACTATTAAATATTGAAATTAACTTTTTAGGATCTTTTTAAATTTTTAGACTCCTTTAATTTTCTTTAAATGTATCGTCGTTAATTTTTTAAAAACTTTTTGGCATCTTTAACACAATTGTTTTGGGACAGTTCGAAGCAAGTCGTAGAACTGTTCCGGGGCAATTTTCCGTAATTTCGCCAACGTATGTTGTGTTCAAAAAAACTTTTATAACTTTTAGACCCTTTCATATATTTTCAAACAAATTTTAAAGTTCATTAGTGGAATACTCATAAACGAAGCATCCACCTCTGGTAAAACGAAAACAAAGCCCTATAGTCATCCGAAGTCTTTCTTGATTCATCCGAAGCGCATGTGAAGTATAATATGAAGTGTTATTAAGGGTTGATATACTGAAATTTATATTGACTTTAAAAATGTGTTAAGTCTATACTTGGCCATTTTTAAAAATGATTGTCTATACTTGGCCATAACCACGTTTCGTTATAATTATGTCTAGAAAAATCAATTTTTTTTTGTACATTCAACACACTAATTTTATTCATAAGATTATGTTGAATAAACATTTATGATGCCACAAAGTCGTTTTTTTTATTACTAATTGCTTTAATCAAAATCTCATATTCATTCTATTTTAGACAATACTTATTGTTACAAATTCAGGTTTACGCTTCATAAATATAAAATGCATCATCACATCGCACATTGTCCCTTTATTTTACAAATTAAGATAAAGAATATATTTATATTTATATACCGGATGAAATCAGGATATAAAAAATATATTTCCAAGTTTTTCCTTTCTGTATTCTTCTATTTTAGTTTTTTTTTTTTTGAGATGGGTAGCTCTACGTTATTTAAAAAGAAAACTATTAAATAAAAAAAAAAAATTGCAATGAAATATAAAAAAATTCCACATGAAAGAATTGAAAAGATTTATAACGCCTGTTGGCATTTTAGATCTTTAAAAGAGATATAAATATACAAATAAATATATATATAATATAAAAAAAAATTAATTTTCTTTATAATATGAAGTATTTCTTCTGTGTCTCGGTCTGCAAAAGGTTTAATTCTAATTTCATTTTTGAAAATAAGATATTTTCCAACAACTGCACAAAAAACCTGTTTTATATTGAAAAATAAATTTATAATCTGGGAAATAAAGATACATTTTTGCAAGGTCATATTTATGAAAAAATATACATAATACATATTTCTTTTTTTATCTGTATTGGAAATATAATTTTTTCTTTAAATATTATTCCAAATTGAATGACAAGAATTATTGGAAATATATAAAATATATTATCGAAACAAATAAATTAATTTTTAATACTCCACGAAAAAAATTATTTATAAACTTGAAACTAATTTCATTATTTAAATATCTAATTAACTATATATACATAAAATAAGTAAGAGCATTAAAACTAAGTCGGTTTAATGAAATCATTTTTATTTCTAAATACAAAAAGTTAAAGTAAAAAATATATTTGAAAGAAAATAATTTGAAAGAAAATGTGTTTTTATTTTTTTTTTGCGAATTTCATTAGAAAATTTTCTTAAATAAAATTTTCAGTTTGATTTTTTTTTATTATTTTTGTCACTATAAATATTTTCAAAGAAAATCTAAAGAAGTAGTTAAAAGAGTAATTTCAATTTCAAAGATCATATTATATACGTATTCAGAATAAGAAAATACTTCCAAAAAAAAAAAAAAAGAACATAGAATTTAATATACTGGGTGTTTTTAATATTATTTCACTAAATATTTAATTAAAATAGAAAATTCTGAACTTTTTTATGCTGTATCGTATAATAATCGAATTGGAATTCCCTTGTATATCTATTAAATTAATTTCTATACAATAAAAAAATATATATTTTTTTTTTGTTTGAAATCCCTGCTTTTTGTTAGTATGTACTTAAAACTTGACAATTTAATAAAACTGTATATATACATATATAGAATAGATATTTTGAAAAGGACTTTCTACAATGAAAAACTTGTTAAATAAATTAAAAAAAATATATATATGTATATATTGTATATTATCCTTGAACTGTTAAATTTTTATTTCTATGTTTTATTACCCATAAGTAAATAAATTCGAATGTTTTATCAGTAATCTCAATTATTATAATGATAAAATAAGTAGAACACATTTTTGAAATAATGAAATTTTTGATTATAATATGTGTTATGTGAAATATATTGAATATAAAGTACATAGTTTAATTTTCAATTTCAATAAAATATTTAAAATATTTTCCTTTTGAAATATGTTTTTTTTTTTTAAAACCAATATTCAAATATTATTACGTTGACGGATATTTGAAAAAAGGTGCTAACAAAATCAATTTCCGCAATATGTCATTAATTTAAATTAGATAACTAAACTCATATACATAGTAAGTTCCTTTTTGATTAAAATCTAGGTTATAAAATGAATATTAAATTAAGGATATATTTAATATTTTAAATAATATTCTTGTAGTATTTTTTAAAGCCTATTCTTTTGTTTATAAAAAAACATATTCAATTATAATTTTAATGAAAATTTAAGTAGTATTAAACTTAAAGCTAATATTAACTAGAAAAAAAAAGTAAAATAAAATAAAACATATTTTCTATTCAAGTTTTATGTTGAAAGTAATTTATTCTTTAGATATCATTTTTCACTTTTGTTATCTTAAAAACTAAGAAAAAAAAATATATTTATATAATTTTTCATTTTTTTTTTTTTGGAGAGGAAAAGTTTTTGTTATTTTTTTTTTTTTTTGTAAAAATTTACCTTGAGCTTTGATTTCAGGTGCTAAAGTTGAAACTATTAACAATGTTTGTAATAAAATAAAATTTAATATTACTTTCAGCATTATAAACCGTGACATATTTTAGTTTTTTTTTTTTTTTAAACACAATTTATAAAGTAAGACTGAAAGTTTATTAAAGACTCTTTACTCCTTTATTTTACGTATTTTTTTTATGCGGAAAATTCAAAAGTTTATCCTGAAAATAAATAAAAAATAAAAAATATAAATATATTTATAGTTTTATAACTTTATGAATATAATTAATTTAATTAAAATTTTATTAAAGATCCATATATATCTTTGTAAATATATTTATACGATATTTTGTTATGCTAAGGTAAATATTAGAAAATTTTAAATTGTATACATAAATTAATGTATGATGACGCAACTCGCAGATTATAAACTTAGATTAATTATGTCATAAGTAAAAAAAAAAGGACGAAATTTTTTAAAATAAATATTTTACTTAAAGGAGATATACAGACTTAAAAAAGTTGAAAGATTTATTTTACTTTTTTATATGAAAATAAAAATTGCATTAAGAATTTTTTTTTTTCTTCAACTTGACTTTGTCAAATTACAAAATGTAAGGAAAATATAAAAAAAAAAAAAAAAATTTAAATCATCTATATTAAAAGGGAAGGAAATCATATTTTATCTATAATTCTTTTTTTCCTTCATTTTATATTTTATCATTTCAAATTATATAATATTACTTTTTTTTTTTTGAAAATTGTGAAAATTTCGTCTATAAATATTCTGTCTGAGAACAAAAAAAATAAATGAAATCATGTCTTTTTCTTAAATTAATAATAAAATACAAGAAGACTAAAAAAAAGAAAGAATAGAAGTTAATAAGGACACGCAATTAAAAAGGAAAATATTCATTCTTTCTTAAAGAAAAATAGAATAATTTTCTTGTTAGCTTTTTCTTATCCACTACTTGACTATTGTGTCAATTTACTTTAATTTAGTTATCATTTCCTACAAATTGTTAAATTTACTTTTCTTAGTTTTCTTAATTTCTGGTATAAAATTCTGTAGATTTCCTTTTTGCATAGATAAAAAAAAAATCATTTTAGTAAATATTTATTTTAATTATAGTTTTGTTAAAGTTTTACACTTGTGTGGTTTTTCAATTTATGTTTTGTGGTTTTTTTTATTGAAATTAATTTAAATGTGTCTGTTATTTGTAACAGTTTGATATTTAATTATAATTTGGAAATTTAGTGTATTATATAAATTTTCCAGTTGATTGATAAATTTTATGATAATTTTGAAAATATTATAACATCCCAAAATATTTAAATTTAATTACAATTTTTAGAAATCTAATTTATAAAAAATTTGAGATTATGGTTAAAAAAAAAATTGATTATTCGCATAAGTGATTATTTTTTTCATATTGAATTAATGTTTAATTAAATACAATAATTGATTAACATATTATTATCACTTTTATGTTATGAAGAATATTAGCTCGTGTACAAAATAATGTTCAACATTAAAACTAGATAAAAATAATATTTATTATATAAATTATTAAATTTTTATATTTAATATTTTCCAATTATAAATTAATTCTATATAATTTTTATAAACTCTTAAACCAATAATTTCACCATTAATCAAATTGCTTTTTGGTTGTGTTCTTTTTTTTCCATCTATATATGCTTAATATACTTAATACACCATAAAACATGTATTTAACGATCTCTTCGATGAAAATAGTTGATGGTTTTTGGTGGAAGAAATACTTAATCATGCTATGAAAGAAATAATGCAAGTGTACGTCCTTTTTTTTTTCATTTATTTAAATAATCATCTATTTTAACAAGAATGCTGTTGTTTTTTTTATATCACTAACACAATAAACTCTTAACGATAAAGTTATATCGAAAAAATGTAAAAGAAAAAAAATGTAAACTTGATAAAATTATCATCCAAAAACTTTACTATATTTATACAAAAGATATGCTTCCAATTTAGTTTGATTTTTGTTTTAAAATCATGTCCTTAGCAAACGGAAAAAAAAAATTTTTAATATTAAAAACAGAAAAAAAACAGGGAAAAAAATGAAACAAGTGAAAATTCCCTCAAGGATGTGGAAAAAAAAAACTAATGGATATTTTTTTTTTTTTGTTTGTAGTTATATCAAGGAGGAGAAAAACTATTAAGTTGTTTTGTCGACTTTTTGATGTGAATACATTAAATTTGATAATGACTTTGTTTACAAGAATATTCTTTGTTTTTGCTGCTACTCATATTCTTTTGATAATAGTCTTTAGTGTCATGTTTTTTATGGGAAGTAAACAATAAAAAAAAATGAAGAAAAAAAAATGAAGTTGTTGTTATTTTCTCTTTATGTCTTGTAAAGCTACTGAAACTAAAATTTTATAATAAACTGGCTAGAAAATTATTAAAGGCGATTTTTCTTATTTTTATTAGCTGTGGTTATCAATAAAAGTATATATAGTTAAAAAAAAATATAAAATTATATATACTTAAATGATTTATTGATTCTTGATCATTATTAATTTGTAAAGCAATTTAGTTTATTAAATTTTAATAAATTATGGAATAAATTATATTTATGAATTCAAATTATCAGTTTAACGCCTTAAATTTGTTGACTTTAAGATTATGTATTATATTTTTTAAATTATATATCTTAAAATACATAGTATATTTATGTTTTAAATTAAAATTTTATTATATTAATATATTTTTAGAAAAATATTTTGCTATAATTAAAAAAATGATTGAATTTTTAAATTTATCAACAATATCCGAGGAATAATAAATATGTATATATTATTTGAAATATATTCCAAAATAATGTTTTTAATTTTTTTTTATGTATATATTAATCACCGTGAATATATAAAATAATAAAATCTAATCAATTTTATTTGAGTAAAACCAAAATTAAAAACAAATATCGAAATTATTGTGTACAAACTTAAAAATAATTTGTCGTTAATAAATCTAATAAAATCAAAATTTGTTTCTAAAAATATGTATTGTCAATAAAATCATCATGACCACAAATTACAATTTCCACAATATAATTTTGATTATAAAAAATTTGTATTTTGAAATAATTTAGTATATTATTTTTTATGTTTATGCTTATTTTTAATATATATATACATATATAAATTATTATAACTATATTTATAACAATTTAGAATTTAGATTAAATCTATATTTAATGTAATTTTGTTGCCAACAACTACTCTCAATTTGTTAATTTTAATTATAGTGAATTATCCTATAAACTAAAATATAAATATATATCGTTATATCAATATATATATATATATATACATATATATATTATATATATATTTATGTATGTATATAATTATAATTTGTATTAAAATAAAATTTATTGCTAATGTCAAAATTTAAAACATTTTAATGTTACAGCCCATAAATGCACATTAAACAGTAAATAAATGGGATAATTTTTCAGATATATATATATAAATTTATAACTAATATATAATGTTATGTAAATATATAATAAAATCATATTATTTATCGAGATAGAGACCAAAAAAAAAGTATAAATATATTAATTTTATGGTAAATCATTATTCTATTTATTATGTAATGTTCATCATTGATAACGAACCCACAAAATTTGTAAAAAAAAAAATTTTTACCATTAACATAAACATTATTTTACGCTGTATTTAACTAAGAAATAGATACATGTTATTTTTTTTAGTTATTCTGAATTTAATTAGGAATAATTTAAATTATGTATTAGTTTTATCTCTAAATACAATTTATTTTCAAATAAAAATTATCAGATAAGTAAAATTAATTAATATAAATTTATATAATACAAAACAACTTAAATACAATAATTACAAAATTATTTCGAAAATATATATTTATTAATTTTTGAAAAGCTTTTTAAAGGAAATAATTTGTTGAATTTTTGTTATAATTAATTATTATTAATATTTTCATAAAGCATATTCAACTTTTTAAAAAAAAAATCCGCAAAATCTTTTCATTTATAAAATTCGTCCAACATTACAATATTAATTTTGGAAAATATTATAATATTATTAAATTAATAAATATATATTGTATTATATTTTTTAAATAAATGATATCTGCACGTCATGCACATAAAACACAAAGCCGTATATAAATTTATATCCGTATTATTCGAGGTGTCCCAAAAATTCAATTTTGGTTTATAAATCTCACCATACGCATAATTTTACATAATTATATCCATAAACACATACTATGTATAGATTAAATGGTAAAAAAAAATTTTTAATATAATTTTCATATTATATATAAATGAACCGTGAACAAAATTTTATGCTTATACATATTTATATGTTTATTAACCATATTATATAATATGTCATAACCGTGTATACATTAATATAAATATATTTAAATTTAATTTCTCTCAAGTGTATAAATATATTTTATTATGTATGTTTATGAAATTATCTTCAGTACAAAATATTATTCATTCACATAATCGTAAAGTGTCAGCATAAGGTACATTTACATTTCATAATATCTCATTTAAATAATTTACGAGCCCCAGGTTGTAATTATACGTTTTAAATTTAAAATTTTACTAATTGAATATTAAATACTTCCTGTTTTTTATTTCTGACAAATGATATATTGTGATTGAAGCACAGTTACTGATAATAGATGAATTCATAATATATCTTTTAAGAATTAAATGTTGCAGAAATTATTTTTTTGACATTTAAAAATATATTCTCATAAATAACCCTGATCACTCAACCTAATGATTCGTTTCTCTTCCCATTAATCAATTAGTAAAGATAATTTATTTAGATACTTCTTACAGATTCACTTATTTTCTAATAATAATTACTAACGATTCATACCAACATATTGCTATTTGTACTAGTATTTGAATTATAGTGTTGTATATAGTATGAGATAACCGTAATGCAAATATACAAAATACAAATTTATATTATTACTTTTGCTTGCAAATTGATTTATGCTGTGTAATGAGCCAGTCAAGCAATAAATTAGTGGATAATAAAACAGGTTAAAGAGAATTTCTCAACCCAACATAAATTTTCAACAAAAATCATTCATAAAATTTTACAAAAACAAAAAAATTACGTATCTTGTAAAAAAAAAAAACTACTATATTACATTTATTGTAATAAGATTTACTTTCATTTTTTATATGCTACAAAAAATTGTCAGATACAAAAATAGCCTTGACTTTGACATTTATCGAACTTTTTATAAATGCATTTCGTTTAGTGAACATAACAAAAAAAACTAACAGGGAAGCCGTGCTGTATTAAAAATTATATATGTGGGCGTGATAAAATTTGAAATTTCATAGCCCTGAGTTGCCTTAATTGATTATGCGCGAAACGTTTATTGTCAGCATGATTTTTTTTTATGTACTTTTATGCACATTTTAAACAACATAATTTGAAAATAAAAATTTAAGGTTTTTTTTACAATTAATTAGATAATAAATTGACACTTTAGACTTCAAAGAGTTTGTCACAAATCATTAAAATGCATTGAATGAATTTTAAAAAATTGTGTAGGATTTTAGTTGTAAAAAAGATTGCGAGGTGAATGCAAAAATTTTTTTAATCAGTTTATTAAAATTTAATTGATTAAATGACTTAATTTAGATTAATTATTTAAAGAATAATAATAATAAATCTACTTATTACTGGGTCTTTTTTGTAATAAAAGATTTTGGAAATGTAGTTCAGATTTATGACTTTTGCGACTAGGGAACCGATATATCTTAGTTAGTTTTTTAGAAAAGGTAATTTATGGTTTTGATACATTTTTGCAAAATGAATTTAGTCACGAGATAAAATCCGAATTTATCTATCTATAAGAATATATGTCAATAAAACTCTGTTTTAGAATCACAAAACACTGTCTTTAAATTCAATGTATAATATTTTAAAAGGACTCTTAATATTTTCAGATTATTTCCAAAAATCATATAATATTTTATTAAACAAATGTTAACGTAAGACGAGTGAAAAATGGGTTAAGAAACAATTCACAATGTATAAATTTTAAATTTTTATTTATTTCAAACTACAAATTTTGATTATAAAATAACCTAAGGTACCACAATAATTTTAAGCTTCATTATATTGATTCTTATATTTACTACATAACGTGCAGCTTTGTCTCCGTTTATCTCATTTTTTTTTTTGCAATTATATGATCAACAATATCATACTACCATAATATTGTTTTAAATATTCAAAATGTATTACTTGAGATTATATTACTATTGACCTCTTTAAAAGCTTTCGAAAGTAAACTATAATAAATTTTCCATTCTATTTTCTCTATTTTTTTTTTTTTTAAATCCTATAAAATGAATTTATTGTACCTAAAGAAGATTAAAGTCATCTGAATTTTTGTTTTTCAACTTTTAGACAAGAATGATAACAATATTATGTCACATATCTTGTGTAACAATAATGAATCAATACATAAAGATATATGTATATATTTTTGTATATAAATTTTGTTCAAAAAGAAATTGATATGAATTTATTTGTATTTGTCACTCAAAATTCACCTATACTAAAATGTAAAATATATAAAAAAAAAAAACTGTCAATTATATTAACTATATATACTATTTAGTTATTTTATATATCATATATGTATATAGAAAAAAAATATAATTTTTATGTCACCTAAGGACATCCTGACAGATTTTTTATTTTGTCCAATTTTTCAGTATATCTATATAGTGGTTGGTGTAGTATGATTTTTAACATTTTAATTTCGCAAAAAAAAATATAAGTATTTTTGCTATATAATAATATAAAAATTATATTTTTTTATCATTGAACTATCATATCCCTTATAAATATATATACATATATATGAAAAAAAATATGATAAGAAAAATCCTTGTATAGTTTTAAAGTGACTAGTTGGAAATTTATACGACAGCAAACTGATTTTTAAATAAAAATTAAAATAAAATAAAAAATATAATAATAAATTTAACTATAATATTTCGATGAGTCAACTAACTCATAATAAATTTATTTTAACATATTGCATATTGCACACAATCATTTTTTTTAATTTTATTTTTATGATTTGGAAATTTAACAAACCATCAAGAGTTGTTCAGGCCTCGATATTTTTTTTTTTTTTTGGTTTGTTGTACGTGTAAACCTTGCTTACACGAGCGTTAATAAAAAGTGTATTTTTTTTAGAGAAAAAAAACTGCAGGATAATACTTTTTGACAGTTATAGTATACGACATAGAAATGTAAATTTTTATTATAGATATTAAAAAAAAAATGACATAAAATTGATCCAAATAAGTTTAGTCTGCATCAATGAATACGTTTTTTTATGGTATGAATCATGTTAAAAGAAATCAAAAATTTTTTTTATGTTATAAGTGCCCTTGTAACATGAAAAAAAAAATAACTAAATCAATTTCAAATATGCACTTGACAGAATCATAATTTTATTGCAATTACATAATATATATATGTTAAAAAATATAATTGAATATCAAAAATATTTTTATCGTAAAGTAATGTTGAATACTATAAACTTGTTCCTGTTTTTTCAAAATTTTTGACCTGTCAGAATTTAAAAGTAAATCCAGAAAAATATTAAGCAGAAAAATTACTTTATATGGACTCTAAAATCAATATATATTTAAATTTTTTTAAATTAGTAATATTTTTTTTGGTTATAGCTTGATTTTTACAATACCTATATTATTAAATAAATTTTATTAGTGAATCATCATATTCATTCAATATGATCCAAAATGTTAAAATAAATGATATAAATTTTTATTATCATCACATTATTTGTTAAATTTCTGTTAATTGCAGGTCAAAAAACTAAAAATTTTAAATTTTATTTTGTTATCATAAAATATAAAAAATTCGTGGAATTTTAAAATATAGAGATATGAACATAAAAACGTTTTTTAATGATTATTTTTGATTTCATTTTCAGTTGAGTTAATGTGAAAAGTCACACAAATTTTAAATAAATGGGAGATTATATATTTAAAGTCTTACTTTTGTAAAATCCGCAAAATTGAATTGAATTTTGAGCATTTTAAATGAGATACTTTTGTAATGACTAAACCATTTTGTTCATTGATTGATGTGTTAATTTAATAAAAAAACATTAACATGTTGATTTTAGTTGTATAATTAACTCTAAATTAAATCTGTTTTCAGAACTAAATCATATCTATTTTTATGACTAAATAATCATATCTGTGTTCTGGATACAATTAAAGTTTTTAATAAATAATCAATATTCTGTACTTTGTGTTAGGAATAATTTTTGTCATTCAAAAACAATCCATAATATTTAAATATTGACGGATTTGTAATGATTTGAAAAAATTTTTAAAATGAATTATCTTAAAAATTAATATCTAAAAGATAACTTTCATTCATACCATAAAATGTTTTATGTAACCAAAAATAAATTGTAGTAAAAATCATTATAAAAAATAATTTAAAAAAATCTGAAACTGAACGAAAATATTATAATGTAAAAGGAATTTAAATTTTTGCAGGAACATTTACGTATAACATTTGTATATTAATAAATAAATGTAAGAAAATTACATTTTAAGAACCTGTTAAGTGGTTTTTTTATTGCAATAATTTTTTTTTTCTTAAAATATGTATTGAAAGAGTCTTTTTTTGATTATTATATCAGGTGGGGCAAAAGGAATTGGAGTGTGGGTGTTGTAGGAGATTTTTCAAATTGGGAAAATATTATATTGTTTTGTGGAAAATATATATGGTAAAAAGAATCAATTAAAATGTTTTTATGATGGCATAAATCAGCATAAAATTGGTAGTAAAGCAAAAAAGAAAAAAATTCTTATTTTGATATGCAGTGATGATAAGACGTATAAATGTGGCGAAAAAAAAAAAACCTATTAAAATTTATTGTAATTTTCTTTAAGGAATCTTTCTTGTAAATGTTAATAGGAAGGCAAAGTTTCGAACTGTGATATATTTATAAATGAATTTTCTGAATGAATAATTTAGATTTAAGGAGGGGATAAAAATATTTTAAGGAATAACGAAAAACAGATGTGGTTAAATTTTTCTGGGGGAAATTTATTTTAATAGCATATTATTTACTTAGTTAAAAAATTAAAAACTTTAACGTATTATTCAGACCAAATTTAATCATAAAATTTAAAACAAATTTATAGTTAATTTTGAAATTGAAACATAATTAGATTATTTGTTATAGATAATTTACTTAAGACATGACAAATAATTTTAAGCTAAAGTTATGTTTAAAAGATACTTTATGGCATTTAAATATAAATGGTAATAACTATAACTTATTAAATGAATTTGGATATTTTACATAATTTTATATTCAAATTATTTACTCATACTATAAAAAATAAATAAATAAATCTTATGCTAAAAATATATTTTCAGTATTTCTAACTTTTTACTAGTTAAGAATTTGAATATTTCGTTATCATAAATATTTTTTTTTTTTTTTGGTAAAGAATCATTAATATAACAAATCCCAATGAAAGCTTTATTTAAATTATATCTACATAAAATAGGGAACTATACCGCAACATCAAAATTGTTTTTAAGATAAAATGTTATTGTGATAATATATTTTGCTGTTGCATAGTTTGCCACAGCTAGTTTGGCTGCATTAAATATAAACCAAGTTCTAAGTTACTTAAAATTTTCTCTATATTTTACTCTAAGGCGTAAGAATTATACATAAAAACATATTTACGAGTATTTATATCAAGGACAAAAGGAATGAACAATGAAGTAATATGTATATAAAAAATACATTTTGTAGGAAAATCATATAAATTACTTTGTATATTTTATAATAGTAAAAATATTGTTGGTTTTTTTTTTTGTTTTTGTGGTAGTAGTTTTTTAAGAAAAATATTATGGTTTCAGATACTTTTCAGTATTTCATGAATTACATTGTCCTTTACTATGTTGTAGTTATAAGATGAAAATTAATCTTTTTATATCAGTATTATTAATAGCCGGAAATGATGAAATCTTATATTTATTTTAAAATAAATATAATGAACAACAATTCATATTAATTCGTTTAATAATAATTATATATATTTTATGAAAATTATTGAAAATATTCATATTCAATAAAGGAAAATTGTTTTGAAATTTATATTTATTTACGAATTATTTTTTGTATATATATAAAATTAAATTGAAATATTATTATTTGACACGTATTTTTTTTAAAAAACAGAAGATAAAACAAATAGTGAAATTAAAATATGAAACTTTAATATTTATATTTTTAATCAAAAAAATTGGTAGATCACGTACAAAATCGATACATATCCTTATATGAAAGTACAAATATAAATATTTATTACACAAAAAAAAACTTAATTTTTAGTTTATTTTTACAATAATATTAGTTTAGGTATTATGGACTTGTAAAAAAAAAAACAAAATAAAAAGTATTTTAAATGAAATACTAAAATATGTATCGTAAATAAAATTATTGATTATACAAAATAATATAGCAGCTGAAATGGTCCGGATTTTTATGTTAATATTACAATGGAATTTCAATTTTTGTAGTACAAGAAATTTTTGTAGTACAAGAAATTTGTTTTTAGGGATATTTTTCGAAAAAAAATCTTTACTTTAGTCCTTTGGCGTCCGTCCGTCCAACGGTGTGTTTAACATATGATTGTTATAGTGACATAAAATATTAGTGACATAAAATATTGCGAATCCAACATTACAAAATTGGAAGAATTTTTTTTCAGATCAAGGTAAAGACCATTCGATAGGCGGATTCATGTTTAGTAAAACTCGTGTTAGTAAAAATTCCACGTTGGCAATATATTTAAGTGTCGAATAAAGCAACACTTTCTTTTCTTTGAATTTAAGTTTCTGCTACTAGAGTCGCTATTCTACGAAATGTATTCATAATTTTTAATAATTTCGAAATTCAACTAAATTTAGTTATCACAAGTACATCATTTTACTTAACTATTATTGATTTTACATGGATATAAAGTGCCACATGCAAAACCTCATACGTATGAAACTACTCGACCGTGTGATATTTTTTATTTCTGTAATATATTGAAAAAACTATTAGTTAGGAAAATTTTATGTAACGATGTGCGGACTTGAACTGAAAAACAAATTCACAAAGATTTTCTATTTAGAAGACCAAATAATACAAATTATAAATTCTTCAACGATATAAATTTCACCTGAATTATAAAACCATCCTTCACCAGAAGAATTCTAATTAATTCATCCTAAAATATTCCAAATGAAAATATCTCTTTATTTCTAAATAAACAAGCAATCTATATATATATATATTTATAAAATATATTTTTTGCTATAAAATTTAATATGGTTAAACCCAAATGGTTTATTTTCGAAAAATATCATTACATTTAAATCCCTTTGGAATTACTTTTTCTTTTGTCGTTTTTATATAATATACCAGAGGCATGTCCAAATGCACAGCCTAAACAAAAACAAAAATAAAAAATAACCATTTATGAGGATAGATTTTCAAAAAAAAAAAAACAATAAAACTGTGTTAGTATAATTTTCTACCATAATATCAACGTTATTGTTTTTCCATTTTATTATTATTATCATTTTCTATTTTTAACAAGTAAACCTCCTCACAACTTGTAGCTTGATGATGGGTGAAAAAATATTTTGAATGTATTGATAATTTTTTAACAGAATTGTATGATAATAATATGTAAGGAGTATTCAATCTGTTAAGTAAACAATTTCATATATAATAGCTATGAAAATTTCTGTTGATGATGATTGAAAATTTTTGTGAAAAGATTATAATTATTAATATACTATTTTTAAGGTTGTTTTGTTTGATATCTTTGTCTGAAAATAATCACAATAATTTTTCTTGTAGGAAGATTTTTATATTTTTAAAGAAATTAATTTTGTAATTTTTTTTTAAAAGGATATTATAAAAACAGTTTTATACTTTTAAGATACGAGGACAGTGAAAATTCTTGAAAAGAAATTTTATAAATATGTATATTTTATTAAAAAGAAGTTATTAAAAATGATGGCCTAAGTATTAAGTTAGAATCATTTTTAATGTCTGTATGTTAATTAGAAAAAGAAAATTATTCTTTTCTTGTAGGAAATTTCACCCATTTTTACCAAGTATATTTATAAAGAAAATTTCCTAAAATTAATATGGCTTAATTTCTTATTCACATAAATTTAATAGCTCATTGATTTCTTGTGAAAATAAAAAGTTCGATATTTTATTTACAAATATTATTTTAAAATTAAAAATTATATCTGAAATAAGATTCATAACAAAGCAGAAAGGATTTTATAATATTTTAAATATTTTTAAATATTTTCTTCAACATTAAGAAAATATCAAAATAAAATTATAAACAAAAAATAAATAAATATTTTTTCTTGCATAAAAAATTTGATTAAACATTATTTATATTATTTGGTAATATGATAGCAAATAAAGTCTAGACATTTTTTTTTCTATAAATATATCTTAGTAAATCAGAAAAATATATATATATTTATCTTTGTTTTTATAAGTAGAAGACTTATTTTTAAGGACTTTTCAGTTAAGAAAATCTGATTGAAAATATATTTTATAGATTTTACTTTGATATTCATTATATTTTTGTTTTTTTTACTAATCCCATTTAAATAATGATTTTATGGTTTTAAACAAAAGTTAGATTACTAAAAAAACTTTGTCTTATTTTATTATTTCATATTTAAATTTAAAAAAAATTTAATGAATATGGCAAATTATTTAATTTAATGAAGCAGATTAATGGCAATATATGTTCATTTAATTACATTTAAAGCTTAAGAAATTACATTCAAGATTTTTCGTATTTAAATTTACGATTTGACAATACATATATTCGATTTTGAAGCTTCAACCTAATGATTGGAAAATATATTTTATAATAAATCTGGAATGTTATTATTAGCAAGTAAAATAATATTTTTGACTATATACTGTATTTTGTATAACATTTAATTTAATTATTTTTGGAAAGTTGTTAAAAGCCTGTTGTATACATGAACTAAATTTATGTGAAACATATATGTAAAATTCTTGTACAATAACATTTTTTTTTATATATAAAATATGTTACACAGTCAACTATATTTATTTGATATTTTAAATCTATACATAATTCTATAGGGTATAGTAATGATTATCCACCTAATTTAAATTCGTTTCTAATAACCTTTTCCAATTGATTTCTGATTAACTCTTCTTGTTTTTATGGTCAAATAAACAAAATTTATTCAACAGTAAAATAATAGTTGAAATGTATTTTTTCTATTTTGAATATTTTCTAGTATTCTATATATAGTTTTAGTATGTGAATTGAATTTTTGTTAAACCAAAAAATTCAACTAAATATGCTAGCCAATGGCTAAAATAAAATAGAACTAAAAAAAACAAAAAATGTTACGCGAAAATAGAATTTTTTTTTCTTTGCGTATTTTAATGGAAAATTTAGAATTCACGAGGTATCTAGAATTTTTTTCTTAAACAAAATATTTTGTTAGTTTTGTGATTCGGAATAAAAAAAAACTTGTTAATTCTAAATTTTCGATTAAATGTAAATGTAACCATAAAATACTAGAATTTAATTTACGACAAAGGGTGGTATTTCAATTGAAATAAATTGTTTTTATAAAATTTTAATATCTATTTTGGAAAGTTACTTTTAATTATGTTAGTAATATTGATATTTTTGATAATATTTAATCTAACTTTATTTCAATAATATTAATTAACATATATTTTTTTTTGATCTTCTTGTGACTTTTGTGGATAAATTTGAAATATACAGTCGTCTGCAAAGCTTGAAAATTATTACTTTAGTACGTAAATAAGAAAAAGTTTATATTTTTATACTTTACTCTTCAAACAATTTGCGCCTTCTGGTCGCATAATCGTGAATCATACTATGTACATTTAGTTCTACTATTTATTATCTTTTTAACGAAGGATCTAACATAAATTACGAAGACCATATTAAATTATATTTTAAAGATTATTTATTATAAATACATATTTCATCGTAGCGCTTCTAATGACAGAAAATTCAATTAAACAAAAGTGCTATTAAACAAAAATGTAGTATTTATAGCTAATACTAAGATTATACTAAACAAATTTCATTTTACTTTAATAATTTGTTAAATTTTAACATTTCTTATCGTCAATTTATTAAAGTAATTTAATTTTATTAAAATATAAATAATTTTCAATCAATTATTTTATAATTTATTTTTATGAAACAAATATTAAACTCTACATTTAATGATTATCTTTTATTGCAACAAAAAAATTGTTTCATTGACCTTTGATTGGAAACAAGATTTCAATTTTTTATTAGAAAAAAAAAAAAAATTCTAAATTAATTCAGAGTTAAATGCATTTACTATCCGTAGAAATATAAAGATACCTGCAGTTTTTGTTACCGGTTGGTTAACAGGTATCTATGATGTGGTCATCTTCCTGTATATATAAATATCTATATATAAAACAATTTCCAAGTGAATGTCACTTGTTTGCTCTTGTATGTACTCAGTTTTATATTTGATTCTTCCCATCCATATAGGCAAGTATCAATTCTGTGTCTTCTTTCAAATATATTTTATTTTGTTTAGGTTAAATACTAAAGAAAAAAAAATTACAGTGATAAAATGTTTGCACCCAATGATTAGTTATCCTAATAAAAAAGTTAATGTCAAAACCATTACCAACTATAAACTGTTAAACATACGATTTGTATTAGATAAATTTTATAAGATATAAATGGATACTAATATATCGAACTTTGAAGTTAATTGAATTGATATATATATTCTTCAATTTCGCACTTATTCTATTCCTTGACTACAAAAAAAAAAAAACCAATTTTGTAGAGAACACCGGCAATATTTTCACAAACATATCTCTTTTCCCAAACTCTGTAATTTTTTTTATAGTCAAAATAAATAAACAGAACATAGAATCATTGTAAATATTTTTTTTGTTTTTTTTAGAAAAATCATTTCTCGTTACTGAATTTGTGTAAATGGTAATTTAATGCTTATTCCATTTCAAGATAAAAGAACAGGTGAATATACAAAAAAAAAAAAAAAAAAAAACACAAGAAACCAAAAAAAAAATGAATAAAAAGAAAAACATGATATAATAAGGAGAATCAGTAAATACAAATGTTCCACACAATTTACACCTGAGCAATAAAATTGATAGTTAAATACTGAATAGTATAAAAAATAGGCAAATTATATGGTAATAAAATGAAATGAAATGAAAATCTTTGTTGGTGATGCTTCGGTTAGTTAACAAGCACCTAGTTATTTTATTTTTCATCAGCAGAAGGCGAAACACAGCAAAAAAAAAAAATAGATTAGGTATTAAAAAAAATGATGTAGGATTGATATATTCTATTGCCAAGCTGCTTGCCTAATATACAGAATTTTTTTTTATATACATTCTTTTAATATTCAAAACATATTTTTTAAATAAAATTTTATATTAATTATTATTATATTAATACAGATACTTTATGGGGTAATTTATGATTATGTTGTCGATTTATTAAAATATTTTTAATATACAAATATGAAACAAGTTTTGGGTTTGAATGAAACTATGAAAAAAAAGGTAAATAAGTTTGATAGTTGTTTTTATTTTGAATCAATTTAGAGTTCAATTATTTTTTAGCTTACTTAATCGTAGAATCAATTACAACATAGATGATTTAATTTCAACGGATTTTAATAAGAATTATAAAGTGTGCTAAAAACCCTGTTCTTCGAATGAATTTAAGCAGTTTGAATATATAAAAATAGTTTTACATTTATATTTAGATTTTTTGATTTTTGTTATGGTTTATTGTCTCGATTTTATTCTCTGCTCGTTAATAATGGCGAATTAATCATATTATCTACTAAATTAAAAAATGTAAAAATGGATGTTTCTTTGATAAATTAATATACAAAATTTTCTGACGGCATTATATTTTAATTTACCATTTCATTCACAGTCTCTACTAAGTCATAGTTTCTTGAAAACCGTGAAATTTATAAGTAGTAGATTCAAATATAAATTGAGTTACCAGTTACAGCATAACAATTGAATAATAACATACTTCTATGCTCTACGGTTACAGTAATTAAAAATAATCATTTTATTTAACAAAAATGTTTTAGTTATAAAATCAAACCATGAAGAATTGATTTCAGAATAAATAAAAATAATTAATAACTCAATATTTTTTGTGAATTTATTTTATATAAATAATATAATAAATTTATAGAAAATAACGAATTAATATATTGTTGACGATTCATTTAAATGCTTCTTGTTGATGATTCAGAAATATTAATTGAGCAGAAAATGATGATGTTGTAGTCAGGATTTAATAAAATTAGGTACGGGAATAAAACAAATTAATTACGAATAAATATCATGTTACGATATAAATTATTAATAACATAAAAAAAATATATGTTCTGGTGTTAACATTAAAATTAAAGTTTTGGATTATGAGATGCAAACAAGTATTTAAATAAATTTTCATGTTTTGTATGAATCAAAATAATTACATATCGCACCGCCAATAAAAGATTGTTTTATCTCAAAAAGTTAAATGTTGAGTTATTTATCTTAGGGTAATTTAACCAAGTATTCAAAAAATTACTAATTAATATTTCTAGTACCAAAGTTCCACCTAACTTCTAACTTAATTTTCTCAAAACTTTTGCGATAAAACAGTCTCTTATTGGCGCTGCGATATTTATGTTGAATCATGATTATTTTATAAAAAATAAATATATTATTTTTGTTAGAAGTTTCACAAATTTGTTATATGACAAAATGGAATCATAATATTTTCTAGAATTTTATCATCTCTGAGACTGAGAAGAATAGTAATCTAAAACATAAATAATTTGAATAAATATCACAATTACAATTTTACAATTTACATTAAATTATCTTAAATATAAAAATTTGATAGTTTTAAAATTTTTATTATAATAAAACTTGACAATTTAATATTATAAATTGAATTTGTCTTTCCAATCATGTCGGTCCTGACTTGTTACATTTGTAATATATTTGAACTTTCATCTTTACATTATATTTCTTTTTAGTTTCTTATCAAGTTTATTTGTTGGGTAAACATTTAACTTTGTTTTTAAACGGATATAAAGAGCTTTTAACATGTCTATAAAAAAAAACATTTATGTGAAAATGTATTTATACAACCTTGATTACGTTTAACATAGAAAATATAATGATAATGATTATAATATACAAACAAATTTGTTAAAAAATATATAAATATATTTATAAAGTTACAACTTGTTGGTATAAATTTAATATACATTTATATACATAGTATTTATAATTTTAGTACTTGTTTACGAGATGACCATTGATACCATTATATATAGTATATAAGTATTTTTTATCCCCAGGGGTTCTCCTGGTTGGTTTTTTTTTTGTTGTATATCTAATATATATTCCCAACCATTCTGTTAAATTTTTGTCATTGTTTATATACAGTATATACATATATCCTTGTACAATATAATAATAATACTTAAATCCTACTGGGAATCATGTGTTTATTTAGATGATTTTAATATTAATGTATAATATGGTTTTGTATCTGTTTCTAGTGTCAGTGATATACAAAATAATTTTAAAAAAACAAACAAATTGGTTTTATTATTTGTTTTACAAAAATTGTTACAAAAATATATTTGTAAGTACAAATTTTTATTTAAATCTATTTATGTAGACATTTAAATAATTTATAGTTTGTGTGAAAAACAATTTTAATATGGACAAACCCAGAGTTTTGAATTACCACCAATTTTCTTTCTGTATTTACTACAAAAAAACAAAATTACAAATTAAAACATCTTACATAATTACAAACTCTGTATTTGTGATTATTGTGTAACAAGTATTAATTAGTAATTAGTAATTTTTCGCTAGTCCTGTGAGAATATTTAAAAATTATAGATTAAAAAAAATAAATTTAATTACCCCACGTTTTAAAAATAATTATATCAGGGGGATATAGTCAATTAAAAAATTAAATCGGAAATTGTTTTTTTTTTTAGATAAATTGAAACTTGAGTTTGATTAAAAAAAGAAAAATGTTTATTAAAAATTGACTATTTTATCAAAAAAAAAAAGGGAAGAAAAACTAAGAACTATTAATATTCTAAGTTTACTAAAAAAGAAAGCTTTTCATATCAATAAACCCTTCTCATATATAAGTGAATATTTTCAATACTGTGCACAAATAAAGAATATTTCTTTTCACCTATATATAATATAAGTATATTTGACTTTCCCTACCCATCAACAAACAATTGCAAATAAAAAAAATACTGATATTTTGGGCAGATGATTGCAGAATGCGGATTAAAAAGAACAAAATAAAAGCCATAAAAGTATCACAAATAAAATGAAAAAAAAAAAAAAAAAATAGCACAAAAAAGAATAAACTTAATTTAATATTTGTGTGCCGTTTTTTATGTCATTACGTGACCAAACTTCATGAGATATTTAGCCCCTCACAAAAAAAAGTATACAAAAACAAACCCATTCAATTCAATCTACCATGAATCTGACAAAAAACAGCAAAAAAAAAAAAGATGATTTTACTTCAGTTTTTTTTTTTTAAGTATACAAAAATAAAGATGATACGAAGAAATTCAAACAGCAAAACTAAAAACAAAATAACATAAAATGAGTGAAAGAATTTTACCACGTACCTGTACAAGTTCCATTACGTATCCTAATTCATAACAAACATACTCGTAAAGGCATACATATTTTACTTTAATTTTCATATTTTTTTTTTGGGTTTATACTTCTATATCACGGAAGTATAATTTTTTTTTTTGTAAATATGTCCTCGTTCTCCTGACTCTGACCTACATCAGCTTGTTTTTTTTTTTAGGTTGTTTATTCGGTTTGTTTTTTATTTTTTTTGGTACAGAAAATGATGAGAAGGTTAAGTGGGTGGTAATAAAAAACATAAAATTTTGTCCAAAAATATATAATATTGTATCCGTTTTTCTTTGTTGATAGTTATACGTAATCCTTGTTATATCAATTTAATATATAAATTCCTTAGAAATTACATACAAGGAAAAAGAAATGAATTGAGAACACCTGAGAACATGTGTTTTCTTGATAATATATTGAGATGGTCAAAAAGTCTTATTTTGTAAAAAAAAATTGTATTATACAAATTTTTTTACTTTTTATTTTGGGGTTTCTAGGGCAATCAATATCAGAACGTTAACAATAAAACAAATAAAATCTTATTGTTTTAAGTAAAACTTTCATTACACAAGGAATTTACAAAACGGATTGTGCCTTAATAAAAAAATGAACATAAAATTGTGGAGATTTTTCACAAATTTAATGAAACAAATTATTCCATTTCTTGTTATATGCATTTTTCAAGAAGTCGTTTTACATTAAATCAGATAATATAGACAACCAATTAAATTAACAAATATTATTTTTGAAATTTGACGAAATTTTTCATTCACTAACTTTAACTATAATATAAATTATGTTGAAATGTTTTTTCTATCAAGTTCTATCAACATTTAAATAACTCAAAGTATTTTCAATTTAAAATGATTAATCTAATATTTTTTTTTTATGTTCATTTGCCATAATTCTTTGAAAATTTTCTAACAAAAAATACGATTGGTGCAATTTTTAAAATATTTATTTTTATAATGTTCGGTTCGGTTAATAAAATTCAACCAATCTACAAAAATATTTTCCTCAAATAAAAAATATTTAGATAATTTTTATATACCATAAAAACTTTTAAATTACTGACAGAAAAAATGAAAAAAAAAATGTCATTTTATATATGCAAATATTTTTGGAAAAGTTGAAAAATATTTCCTTCAAAATATAATTTTCCCAAAAATATTTCTCTAAAAATGATCAAAAATTTTTATGATGATATTATGATTATATTAAAATGAATTTTCTGAATAAAAATGATATAAATCAAATGATAATATATAAATAATTTTTATAAAATTGTTGAAAAAAAAGCACCAAATTTTCTATATGACTTTTAGTGACACAGAAAATATATAATTTTTCTCAAAAAATATATCAAAATATATAAATGAAAAATTAAGAATTTATATAGAAAAAATTTTATCTAATAATTTAAAATTAATTATTTTCAAACATATTTTATATATTATGTTTTATGTCTAATGTTTTAGTTAAGTGCTGACAAAATACTACAGACTAAAACAAAAAAAAAATTATGTTTAGGAAAATTAAATTTGTAAAAACGTTGATTTAATAAATCCGGTTTAGGAGGCTTTAAAAAAAAAACCATTAAATATTTAAAGAATTTAATAAATATTTGTTTGTTTGTAAAATATATAAAAACATTAGAATGATTAATCATTTTAAATTTAATTACATATCTTCCTATTTCATTTTAATTATTTATCTAAAAAAAACTTATTAGAAAAAAAATAAAATTTAATATTCTCTTGGCTCCCACTTTAATAATTAGACAATTGAACGATAATTAATTTATTCTGTAATTATATTTAATCGTCAATTTATTAATGATATAATTATGTTAATTTACATATATTAAGTATAAGATAATGATTTAAATTTATAAATGATAATCTTCAAAAATTTAATTTCTTTAATTTCATTAATTTAAATTAATTTAGTCCGATAAGTTATGCTGACAATGTTCATATATGTTAAAAATAAATAGGTAAATATTTTTTAAAAAATATAAATATTAAATGTTAAGTTCAATTACCTAGACCTAAAAATTAATCATAAATTTCCCTGTTGTTTTCTTAATGACTTATATAATTTTTTGGCTTAAAAAGGTCAATAGTTTTTGAAGTAAAAATTATCATTCCAAAAATTCAACTTAATTTTAAATTTTACATTACTAATAATAATGTAATTTATTATAATACGGTGAGATATGAATTTAGAGATAACATTTTTTTAAAATAAAATCAGTAATGTTCAAGTGAACATAAAAAATTGGGTGAAGTTTTCAATTGTTGGCAAATTACTAATTATAATAATTTGCAGTTATTTTCAATTTGTATTAAAATCAGTAAAATCTGGTTAGGTTTTTTTTTAAGTTTGTTTTTTTGGAGAAATAAATTCCTATTTCGAGTGGTAGTGTATCAAGCTGTGCAGAGGTTGTTATTGGGTTCCGAGTCATCCATGTGGATCTAAGTTTATTCAGCTTTAAATGAGTACCAGTAATAAAATGTAAGTTAAGTCTGGAAAAAAATTCTAACGATCGAGGCCATTTCCTACCAAAAAATGTCTCCCTAATAAAACCATTAGATGGTTGCAATTAAAAGTATAAAATTGCAATAGAATGTTTAGAAACCCTTAATGGCATACCTAGGACCGATTTGGGTGTTACACCATTGACGGAGAGAGCGGTCTACTCTCAATTTAAGCTATTGTGTTATCGAAGAAGATGAGGGACTTTATCTTCCAGTAAATTCTTATAAGAATATTATCCAATTTATTGTATTTTACATTTTTTAATAAGGTCATAAACTTAATCCGATAATAAAGGCTATCACATTTTTGTTAGAATATTGACCCGACCTTCAAATTGAAAATAAAGCTTATTATTTTATTCAACCTTTATGTCATCACGCCCCAATAAAATGTGATTCAAAAATAAGTTAATTTTCAATTTAGATATAATTTTCCAGGCGTTTGTTTTCTAACACATATAAAGAAATTTCGAATCATAAAAATGAAGAATTTTTTTGTTTAGTATACTTGAATTCCCTTAAATTTTAAGTATTTTTTTTGTTCTCACCTGACCTAAAAAACCATTTTATAACAATTTCTATGTACATTTTTATGATATTAGTCGTTTATGCAAAAAAAAAGAAGAAATTATGAATAAAAATTGTTACGAGGTGTTAAGCTACTCTAATGTTATTTCAAAATCCACAAAATAAAAAAAATTGTATAAAATTATGGGTGTGCATAATATGAGAACATTAAAAGGTTGTTATCGTTCCCACTTATATCCTGAAGATAACCTTATATAAATTATTTTACTCATATCGAAATCTTCTTAAAGGAGATTAGTAAAATAAATATTTTTATTTCTATACATTTTGAGTTTTTTTAATGTTGTAAACCCAAAATTACCAAATGATACTGATGAATAAATTTTTGTATCAATATTAACTAGCAAAAAAAAAGAACGAAAACAAAAATCCATTAATTATTGATTGGAAGCATTTACGTATTTATATATAGAACGGATGTCATGATGCTTTAGGCAATGATTATTGTGACCACGCGTTAATTAAATTAAAGCTTTATTTAGAACAAAAAAAAAATTAAATAGAAAAATTATCATTATTTGTTTTTTGTTGTTGGTATTAGAATATTTTTCTATTTAAATACCTGATAATTGTGATATTATCTTGATATTATTTGCTCCTCTACTTTCAAATTAAAATTTCTAATAAGTAAAAGACGATTACTTATCATAAATTATATATTTAGCTACATAATAACGTTGATGAAGAACTATACTTGTAATGTCATTGACATTTACAAATTCATAAATATACATAAAAATGTTTTTGCAAAAAAATATGATATTTTCTTCATAATAATATAAATTAATTTTACGGATTTGTTTTGGATGAGAATCAAAAGTAAATTTGCAAATTGATTTATTATTATTGATTGGCAGAAAAGATGGCGCCATATATTTAATTTTAAAAAAAAAACACATTTTGTTACGGAAGCATAAAAAAGCGAGCGGAAATTGTAATATTTCATATTTTGAAGAAATTTATGTAAAGAGTTATTTGATACTTTTGGCGAAAAGACGACTATTTGTCAAAAAAATTATACTATTAATTCATTAGATTATAAAATTTTAAGAGCCGGTTACACCTTATAGTGCTATAAATTGGACTTTCAATAAATTTTCTTTTGATTTTAGTTAGAAATATAAAAAAAGTTCCAAGAAAAACTAGCAAGAGCAAGACAATTTTGGTGCTAGTTTTTATTCTGATTTCGAGAATTTTGAAAAAGTGTCAAATATTAAATTCAATTAGTGCTACATTATTTGTAAATTTCGTAGGTTCAAGATGATTTGATGCTAAAAGATACTTTAATAATAATAAATATTGGTCATTATCATATATGATAATTAACAAGAAAATATTTTTACGTGTAAATGAAAAAAACTTTAACTTTTACAATAATTGGCAACTAAAATTATACTGTGTAAATCGGTTCTAATTGATCGTTTACGAAATGACAATTAAAACAAATCAATTTTATGTAATTCCAATTAATTCTGCCCATGATTTTACTGGAATTCAATAACAAACAAATCTTTTATGTGAGTTTAAAAAAAAATCCCCATTCAATTATAATCAGGGTAAAAAAATCCAAATTCCATTATTAAAATACATATATCAAAAAAAATATATATATGATATTATAATGACTGAGATTGAAATCATTAAAATATCCGATTATAAGAAATAAAATTGAAAACTTTATTATTCTTTTTTGCTATCATCATCATCATCTTATGAATGTTTTTTTTTCTTTACGTGTTTCTCAATGCATGACCACAGAAACATAAAAAAAAATCTTCTAAAATCTTTTATTACAACAAAAAAAAAACATTATTATAGCAATATTTTTGTGTATCCTAAAAGGAATTCCACAAATAAAAAAAAAATAAGAAGTAAAATGGCAATATTCTTTAAGTTAATTTTATGTCACACACGCAAAATGTCAAGGTGCGCCTTATTCTTTTCTTAATCAACAAAATTTACATATATGAATACCTGGTAAATTCAGGTGAAAATTACCAAAAAAACAGGCATGATTATATGCTTTTTAACGGTTTTAATAAAAAAAAACAAAATTATTTAAGCATATTTTGTAATTTTTGTTGTTTTTTTTTAAAGGAGTTAAATGACTGGCGTATTTTTTCAAATTTCTACAAAAAAAAAGTGGTGATTTTTTAAAAACCATACCGAAAAAAAAAATACCAAATTAATTGATGAATAAATTGTAATGAAATATATAATAAATATTTGGCAGATATTGTTTTTACAATTTGATTTTGAGTAGATTTTTTATACTCGTAAAAAAGATTGCAAGGGTGGAATTGGAAAATTAACAAAAAAAAATAAAATAAAACTGTTTGAAGATATTTCATGCTTATTTTTTTTTGTATTTACATTTTTTGATGTTGTGCTTATTGCTTATTTTACATATTTTTTTTTTGTGAACATGTGAAATATGCAAATTTAAGATGATTTCAATTCATTTGGTCCACTTTTACATAATATGTTGGTGGATTTAAAATTGAAAAGAATTTGGTATAAAACAAAAGAAAAAAATATCCAGTGGCTAAACTGTAAAAGAGCGGTTTTTTAAAAAATATATCTTTGATAGCAAATAATATTGGCATATAAAATTATTCTCTTCTCTATTTATGGTAAGATTGTAAACATACAAAATTCTTAAATGGTATTAGGTCAATTCAAGTTGAATAATTTAATTTTGAAAAACTTTTAAAATTAAATTTTTGATTAAGTGTTGACAAGATATTTTATTTCATTGCGCAATATAAAATTAGTAATTGAATATACTAAACATTAAATTATAGCTATTGAGATAAAAGTAATATTAATGTTGAAAACTATGTAAATTTAAAAAAATGTTTTGCAGAGCAATTAATTATCATCACTCATTCTTCTTAATTAACATTTAATTTATTATTTTTATTGACGACTCTTCAATAATTGTAAAAATATTTGTAAAAATAGCTTTATTAATTTTAAAACCGCATTAATTGAAAGATAACCGCATTAAATAACCGTGTTATTTTTTTCTAGTAATCCCATTTTAAAACTAATAATGCAGTTTATGAAACACTTAATCAAAAAGCATGAATAAAAATAAGGACATAAATAATCGTGCTTTTAGTATTTATAGTTATTATAATTTTTTCTAGTAATCCGGTTTTAAAACTATAATTACTAAAATGTTGATTTAGATTAGAATTTACTTTAAATTTTCTAATATCAATAAGAAATGAATTCTTATGTTGTTATCATAAAATGTTATGGACTAATTTCTACAAAAAAATATATTTATTTTCATTTTAAAAATGCCATCCATTTAGTTTAATTCAAGATTAATTTAAATAAAATATTTATCGGATTTTCGTGACGAAATCATCTTAATAAAACGACTGGGTATTAAAAATTTTCAAATATATATTTGTTACTTTATGCACAAAATATACAGTTTGAATATTTTGTAGAAAAGATTGGATCATTATAGATAAATAAATATTAGCTGTTATACTTCTATGCTTGTAAATTTTACTTTGCTTATGCGAATTCTGCATAATATTTTTTTTTATATACTATATATGTTTTGATAAAATGCAGTTCATAATAATGGTTGGTTGTTTACCAATAAGTTAAATGTTTTGATAAAATATAAACGGAAATAGGTACTTCTTTATCTATTTTGACGTAGATGTTATGCAATTTTTTCTTAGAATATAGACTTTGGGTTTTTTTTTTTAATTTTATTTTTTTATTTTTGTTTATGAGTTTTTCTTTAGTTTTGAATGCTCAATGAGGTTGCTTGGTATCTAAACTAGTTGAATCTATTTATTTAGTGCTTTTTTTTTTTAATTTTTGTACAGAAAATGAGTATAAAAAAGAATAATGTTGAAAATAACTGAACCATAGTCAAAGAACAACCCACAGTTAAAATGTAAAAATATTTTATTTATGACATTTTGCGTAATACATATATATATATGCAATAATTTTAAGTTAATTCAATATTATAATTATTGTTTTTTTTTTTTAATTAATATGATGATTTTAAAAATACAAATTATCCTTAAATGTAATAATTTATATTTTTTTGTAAAAAAAAAAAGGAAAATGATCAATTTTGTAAATTTATTTCCTCAATTTTGATCCTTATTTACAAAAATGTATACAATTGGTTCAATAAATATCATAATTTTATCATTAATTATTATGTAAATATATTTCATTAAATAATTTATTACATTATTGTAAAACATAAATAATAATAATAATAATAAAAAAAAAACAGTTTAAAATAAAAATATACTAAATTTTAAGTCGATTAGTCACACGTATAATTTTAAATAAATATTATGAAAATGATGAAAATAAATAAATAAATTTTTACATAAAAATATTGTATATCATATTCATAATAATAATAATAATATAAACGTTTATGTTAACGAGGATATTAAATACTTTTTTTTTTAATTAAAATATGAAATTATGTATAATATGGAAAACAAATTTTTTTTTCCACATCTAGAGGGGTTTTTTTTTTATTTTAATTACTTACACCCTCAAACCTTTTATCCTTTAAATATATATATTTTTTTAAAAAAATGATTTATAAAGTTAATAATGGTGGTCCAATAAACTGTAAATAAAATCATCACCAAAAAAAAAAAAAGATTTATTAATCGAAAAAATAAATAAATAAATAAAAAGAAGGTTTTTTTTACAGGATATTTGGTTGGGAAATTTTAAATATATAAAAAAAAATTAAATAATTTATAAAAGACAATTTAATTTTATGGACATAATTATTAATTTCTTTTAATGGGTTGAAAAAAAAAATTTTTATACTTTTATTTATTTGTAAATTTATTTAAAAATAATTCTTATTAATTTTTATTATCATCATGTATGTATATAATCATTGCAATAACATATCCATAAATAAAAATAGTATAATTATTTTAACAGCATAGAAATATCAAATTAAATAATTAATTGAACATATTTCCAATTTAATTATACTATAAGTTATAGTGAAATTATACATAAAAGTATCACATTACAAAATTTTTTTTTTTTAAAGAAAAAAAGTTATTGCGTGTTTTTCAAACATAAATCTTAAATTAACATAAGAACAACATACTAGGATCAAAACAAGACCCCAATAGAACTAATAAATTATATTAAAACTTGGTATAGAAATAAATCCTTTTACGCATATAGAAACTAGTTCTCTATTTTTTCATGTAAATTAATGTTTTAATACAGAAATTAAAAAAAAAAAATATTATTTATGAGATGAAATTTAATTGGACAGAGTTATAATTTAAATATATTTTTTTTTTAGGAAAAATTACACTATTTTTTAGTTTATTAAAAAATTTGCTATTTAATTTTAAATCTTGTTGAGATGTGGTTATTGGTGGACCAAAAACTATCTTTAAATCATTATTTATTTGAACAAAACCCTTAATTTGTCGTTTTATTAAAGATTCGTGATTATTTGAATTATTCGTGATTTTATTGAAAGTTAATAAGATAAAAAAGACATATACTATAATTTAATATTGAAAAAGTGTAGTTTAATTGATGAAAATTAATGATAGTAGTGTCTACGAAAAATATATACATATATCTTTAAAAATAATAGTTGTAGATTAAAAAATTTAACATAGACTAACATTAAAATTTTAATTTCTCTTTAAAGTTATCCGTATTTTTCGGAAAGAAAACAGTATCTATTCCTGAATTTTTTACTTCATCTAATAAATTATTCAAAAGAAAACACTTTTTATCTTTACAATTAAACTGAAAATAGCAATCACTTTTATCCTTTATTTATATAGTTTTAAATTTTCTATTTTTTTCAAAACACTATTAATCCTAAAAAAAATATAAATAAATATAAAAACAATCCGGAAAAGATAAATATTTTAGCAATTTTTATGTCGTACCCAAAAAAAAAAAATACGAATAAATAAAATTGTTTTTAAAATTTTGGTCTTAATTTAACAAAATTGTCCATGAGAATCTTTTCTGTAATTTTCTATTTTCCTTTTATTTCGTAGGCAAAATGTAATGAAAATTTACATAAAAATATTTATAGTATCTAACAACTTTTGTATCTTGCAATTTATATATGTAAGATAGTATTTGATTAGAATTTATTATATATTTTAAAACTTATATAAGGACATCATTAATATTGTATAACACATACCTTTTAATTTTAAGAAATTATTTGATGAACACTAAAAATATATTACAATCCTTTAAGAAATATAATAGTCAATTTTACATTTTAAACTTTTATGTGCAAAAAAATAAATAAATCACTTAATTTTAGTAAAAGGACATATGGAATCCATTAATTTATTCTTACAAACACAAACAAAAAAATAACTTTTTGCACTTTAATCCTTATATATTTTATTTATGGCACAAATTACACACACAAAAAAAAAGGAAAATTTTTCAAAAAAAAAAAAATATATAATTTTTTTGTGTCGTCTTTTAGGAACAATGTTTTCACTTTATGGTTTTTTTTTTAAAGGATATTTTACTCCTTTTCCCTTAAGATTTTTTTTTTTTGTTAAATTTTTACAATTGTAATAAATATATTTGATAATAATTTTTTTTTTTTTATTAAAATATATTTTATAAAACTTTTTAGTTAAGGATTATTTTTTTTTTTGGTTTTTCTTATATAAATTATTTTTGTAAACTTTCCAACAGGAGAAAACTTCTTCTTCTTAAAAAAAACAAAATCAACTTCTCTACATCGCGGCACTGTTCGGTCAGAAGTATTGCTCAATCGATGATTGCGCCAGGTTCTTATATACCTTCTTTTTTTTTTATACTTATAAAATTGTACTGTGTCCAATATTAATGACGTAGTTTAACTACAGGTGAAGTTAACTTCTTATTTTTCACTTCTTAAAAGTATAAGAAATATTGTGGTATAAGAATAATTGTTAAATATCTTTTTTTTTTTATGCTGTTCTTATTTGCTTCTCTTAGTACATTTTTTTTAGCAATTGAATTTGTTATTTGGTTTTTTTTTTGTTGTTAAGTTTTGAGTGTTGATTTGTACTCTGCTTTTTTTTTTGCAGATTATAAAGTTCTGTAAGAAACTTAAATAAGAAAATCACATATTTAGGAATTTAAAGTTCTCAGTAGTAGTAGTAGTATGTAGTAAAATATAATTTATGCTGGTATCAGATATATTTGAATTATGCTGCTGGAATTGAGTTTGTATTTAATGAGTGGAAATATTAATTCTACTATATAAGCTCTTGTCTATATTAAAACCTTACTTAATTTCTGTACAAAAAGAATTTTGTAATATTAAAATTTTTGAGTTAAATTTAAAATTTTTTTGTTTCTAGTCACAAATGTTGCAGATTTTTTTGTCTTCGGAAATTTTTTTTTTTTTTTGTTGATTAATTTTATAAACTGAAAATTAGTGTTTATTGTTTTATTGATGTTTTGGTGATTTTTTTTTATGTTTGATTCTTTATAATAGTATGTTCACGAAAATGTTAATGATAAGTTATTTTTTGTTGTAAGGTTACTTTGGTTTATGGTCCCACTACTTTTATGATTAATATATTGTGGCTAATCAATGTTGTGTATATTTGGCTATAAAAAAAAATTTCATAGCTTCAAAGAATTTCTGTTAATTGCCCATTATGATTTTTTTTAATGTAAAGATATATAAATGTATATATGTATTTTAAATAACATTATAATTATTAAGTTTGGATGGTTTTTTATTAATTTTTTGCGAATTTTTAGATTTGTTTTTAATTATTATATTTTATTATAATTTTAGTAGATTTTTTTTAGTTGCAAAGTTTTGCGGTATATTATATTTGATATTTATAGAATTTTTAGTTTACTTGTAAAATGATTTTTTGTTGAGTGATATATTTTATTATTGATGTAAGTTTTAATAATTTTATTTTGTAAAATCTTACTTTTACTATTTTTAACTTAATTTAATTTTTTTTACTAATTCAAATTGAATCAACTAATTGTTGTTAAATTTACATTTTAATCCTTAATTTTCGTTGCTAAAATATTATTAATTATAAACATTTTTTATGTAACAGTAAAATTAGCAAATTCGGATCTATACAAATTTTCAATATAATTTAAAAATGAAGCTAAATTGAAAATATAATTTAACTGTCAGTTAAACTTGAATTTATTGTAAAATTCCATTAAAAATTCTGTCATCAATCAGAAAATTCTAAAGAAGATTCACAATTTTTTTTTCTATATAAAAAAAACTCTTTGACAGCATTTAATAAAATATTTAATACTTATAAAAATCAAAAACTAGACTTCTATAACTCTGTGTGAAGTATCTCAACATATATATATGTTTTTAAAAACATTGACTTTACCTAAATTTTAACTGATATAATCATAAATATTAAATTGTTATTTTTGTTGTTGCTAGTTTTTTGGATAATCAAAACAATATTTTTTTTGTTGCCCTAGGTTAACACTCAGGTGTATTTTTAATGTTCACAACGAACTATTTTTTTTACGTTTTTGCTGCTGCTGCTATTGAACTTGAAACCAGTTTTACCAATAATGTTTTCGTTTATCCATGAATTACGGAGCTATTTTTTTTTTTTTTGCTTCTTTTGCAGACGATTCAACACATGACGACTATTTTTTTTATTATTATCTAAAAATCAATTAGGTATTTTTTTTTTATACAATTGACAATAAATGGTTTTAATAGAAGCAACTTAAATCGTTGATGATTATTAGTATTATTATTTAATAATTTAATAGAAAAACTTTATGATACATAGACACATATACACAGACGAAAAAAAAAACAAAGAATTTAATAACATAATTTATGGTATGATAAATAATTCCTGAATTAAAAGCTTGTGTCGTATTTTATGGATAAAATTGTAAATAAATAATAAACAATTTTTCGGTAAATTTTAATTGGTTTTCGATCAATTAATGATGACACGTACATTTTTTTTTTCAAAGACTTATTAGATTATAATATTTAATTTTGAGTATTTTGAAGTTTTAGAGGCAAGGAAATTATTTTAAATACCAACTTAAATTCATCATTTTACGTATTATAAAAAGATATAGTTTTTTTCCAAGTGGATAAAAAGAATTTTTTTTATGATATGAGATTATTTTGGTCATAATTAGTTGGTTTTTTGTAGTCAGAGATATTTATGTTTTACTATATTTAAATAAATATTTATGTAAAAATTTATAATTAACAACTATTTTATAGATAATTGTCTCAATGTCAATTATGACAATTTAAAGTTAAAATAATTTTGAAAATCTCATGAAATAATTAATCACAACGACTATAAATATTTGGTTATTAAAATAAGTATATATTAATAGCTTCTGAAATACGTTGAAAAAAATACATGTTAATTAGTTAATTTTTGAAATCAAAGTTATTTGATTTATTTTACCAAGTCCAATCAAAATTAATTTAAAATAAATTTTACACTATTTTTTAAATTAAATTACTTTTATTTGGTATATGATTTTTTAAAGTTTATATTAAAATTTCATTAAACATCAAATAAATTTCATTTTGATTTTATTTAAATGAAATCATGATAATTTTTAAACCTTTATAATTAATTTTTTTTTGTTTTTAGGTAGTATTAGTTTATAATCCAAAATATTTCAATTAGTACTTTAAATCCATTTATATATTAAATATTCAACCAAGCAGATAATTTTTGCTAATTAGTCAAAGCGTAATTTACTTTTAATAAAATATTATATTTATAGTTGAATTTAGTAAATATTGTTAGGAGGATTAAACTTTTTTTTATTTTATGTACACAATTTAATTTTTAGTTGACATAGACATGTGTGTATTTATTAATATTATTATGTGTAAAACTAAATCTAAAGGAGCAATGTCAATTTTATAAATTAAATCAAAAATAAATGCCGACAAAAATGAAAAACAAAATTAATTATAGTCAAAGAAATTTTATATTTTTCATATTTTTCTTTCAAACAAATTTTATGTTTTATGTTATTTAGCATATAAAATAAATTTTTAAACTTTAATTAAATATATTTTTTGTTTATTTTTTCAGGAATGCTTTTTTTTTTGTAAAGTTTTTAAAAATTATTCTGGAAAATTTTCGACTAACAAAAAAATTATTTTAGTCCTTGTGTCTAGGATTTTTATATAAATGAATTTTTTTTGTTGGTTCTTCAAATATTTTTTTTAAAGAGAATATTATTTAAATTTGTTCCTCATTGACTTTAACACAGCCTTTAACACTGTCTTTTTGTTTTATTTTACTTTCTTTCTTTCTTTGAATCTATAATTTTTCAATGATTCTTATCAGCATTTTATTTTTTCCATTTCTATTATTTTCTGCGCCACCCTCATAAATTTTACAGTAGCATCATAATAATTATTATTATTGTCATCATCGGTTTTGTTCTATAGTTGCTACATAAGCAGGTCCGTTTCTAAAATAGTTTTGACCTCAAAATGGCAAAAACTATTTAATTTAATTGTACTTTATTTAGTTTGGTTATGCTAAATTGGAAATTTTCCAAGACACTGACACACCTATTTGTCGGGTTTTCTGAACTCAGTCAAAAAGATGGAAAACGTTGATAATCTTTTGTGAAATGTGAAATATATTTAATGAGAACTATAACCTAATATAAAAATGTAATTTAATTTATATAATGTTTTTTATCGATTAATTTATATGAAATTTTAGTTTTATTAAAAAATTCTATGGAAAACAAAATAAGAAAACATATTTAAAATATTAGATATTAAAAATATATTTTAAGTTTTAATTAAATCTTTAATTTAATATAAACGTGCTTTTAAATTTTTTCGTTTAAAATATATTTTAAACTTAAATATTATATAAAATATTCAAATTTAATTCAGAAATATGAAAATTTTTCTATTCATGAATTTATGCAAAGTTAGCTTTAGTATTTAGTTTTGTATACCTGTAAATGTACTTTGAAATTATTCAAATTTTAAGAACTTAAACTACATTTGAAAATAAATTTAATAAATTCAGTAAAAAAATAATTTCACAAAAAATTCTTTAATAAATAATCACTATAAAAATACTGTGCAATAATTCAAACTTGACCTATATTTCAGGATATTTTGTTTCCTTATTACAAAAAAAAAAAATAATTACCATTTTCTTTAGGTCAAATTTTTGTCTTCATATTAAAATTGAAAATCCTCAATTCAATTTCAATTTACATGAAATCATTCGCAATTACTATAAATCCAACGAAGGTGAATGCGCTTTTAATATTACTTTATTACTTCTGTAATATTCTGGTGTTTCAAATTTCTCACCATTTCTTGTTGTTGTTATATTCTATACCAACTTTTACCTTTTTTTTTACCTGTTTTACGCAAAAAAACACAAAAATTACATTGTGTTGCAAAAAAATAAAATATTTTATCAATGCGCCTTGAATACTAAATTGGGATATTATGAATTTAGGTGACGGATCGTTCTTTTCCAAAGTAGGTTGCTCCAGATTTTATGATAGAAAATAAAAAAAAATTATTATCAGATTGATTCTTTTCAGTTTCACCAAATCGCGTTCAATTAATTTGCCAAAAAGAAAGATCAACAAGCTAAAAACTAAAAGAAAACGTCTTCAAAATTCCAGTTGTACACATAAAAAAAAACCATAAAAATAATATTTATCATTATGTTTATGTACATATAAAATTTATGTTGTACGCAATATTTTTTTTAGATTCAGATCAAGTGATTGTTATTTACAACAAAAAAAAAACAACAAATTACCTGGATGAACATGATCGTTTGTCATTTTGGACAATAATTGCTGTAACCTGGGACAACGTTAAAAGTATATCAAACAATTTCTTATACATATATTACATATATAGTTTTAATATCAATTTAAATTTGATTTTAGTACAAACACGTATCAAACTATAAAATACTTAAAAAAAAAATATCGCCAATTATTATAACCCAGGTACAATACATGAAATTCATAATTTATTATAGCAAAACCAGTTCACAAAGCCGCTCAGAATTGAAATTGTGGTGGTGTAATTGTTTTGTAACTGATAATAAATTTTGGATGGTTTTTTTTACATTAAATTATTATGGAATTAGGAAAGAAAGTTTTTTGGGGTTTGCCAATTTTATTTTGAAATCATGGGAAACAGAATTCTTATATATTTTTTTAAATATCTTTTATAAGTAAATATTATGAAAAATTGGAAATTCTTGGAAATATTATTTCAATTTGTTATATATTTTTTTTTAAATCCTTTTTTTATGATAATAATAATTGAATTATGAAAATTATTTTACAATCATATTTTGAAATTATTTTAAATAATTTTGTTGATATAATTTTAAATAATCTTTTGGAAATCTTTAAAACCAATGTTTTTTTTATTAAAATATCTTAATTTTATGGGCAATTTTATTTACATTTTATATTTATATTGTAATAAATCTAAAAAAAATATGAAATCATTTTCATAATTTTACTTGTGGCATGTTGACTTGTGTCATCACTATAAATTTCCCTTCTAAAAGATAACATCATCATTGTTAGTAATTGGGCTTTTCATTTCCAGGAAATGTAATGAAAAGATTTTGTTTGTTCATTTCATATTTTTATACATATTAAAGAAAAAGGATCACAGAGAGAGAGATAGAGAGAGAGAAATTTTATTTTTTTTATGTTTTATTTTTACTGAGACACAACAAAATCAAAAAAAAAAAAAAAGGATATTTCAAACATTAAATCATTCTGGCAGCTGAATGAAAAGTACTCTGACAGAATCTCAACAAAAAAACAAATTTATTCGTAACATTTGTTAGGTAAAGCTTTAAGGTTTTTATTTAATGTTAAAAGGTCAATGATTTTTCATTGTTTTAGGTCAACTATATAATTATAGTTTTCTTAATTTTTTGGTTTCTTGTTGTTGGTTCTTTTTTTATTATAGTTGTTCAAAGTTTAATTTGGGTTTTTATAGTTATTGGTTGGTAAAATGATATTTTTGTAGTCATTCACAAAATTAACTTAAAGTTATTCTACGAAAATTTTCAGTTTGTTTTTTTTTTTATGTTCACTTAATGATAGAAAATTTTATGTTTTGAATTTAATTTTTGCAACACTAAAACAATTTTATTGTAAGGTTTATAAAATTTAAGTTTTGCAAGTTTAAATGTATTTTTTTTTATTTTTTAGTTTATAAATTAAAATTAAAAGATGCATTACTAAAATTAAAATAATATTTGTAATAAGAGATATTCTTAGAAATAAAAACTAAATTTATTTTGTTTACATAAGTTTTTTATATTCAAATTTTAAGTTTTGATTAAGATTATGTTTCAAAAATTTTGTTTTTTAAATTAATTTATTTTGAAGAAACTTTATTACTAACAAAATAATAAAATAAAAAATATATTAAGAATATTTAATACTAAAAATATATTAAAATTTCTTAATTTATACAAAAATAGCTATTAATTTGGAAAGTATATATTAGTATATAATTAATATAAGCACCTCTGCAGTGCTTATATTAGAAGAATTTGATATGTAAAATTGAAGTGCTTATATCCTAAAGAATTTGATACTTAAAATTGTTATAAGAGTGACAGAGGAAAATTATTATGTTTTGGCATCATTTTTTAATCAAATTATAACTTCCAAAATTGGCAAATCTCATTTTCAAAGAGGCATTCTTTTATTAGCTCAATACATCGCCTGTAAAAGTATAAATATTTATTTCTTTACAGTTTTCAGCAGTTCAGGTTTTGAGGCAAATTTTTCCGGAAGTTTAAATTTTTTATTTGTTCAGAACTTGCACACGTTGAAAAAATTTAGCTTGAAATTCTGTAGCTGATATAACAAATCACCTTGAATCCTATTTTCTTCACAGGGAACAGGGTTCTAAAAGAAGAACATTAATTTGCAGCATAAATGGTAAACAGTCATTAATAATGATAGATATTTAATTAAGAAATAAAAACTTATTTTCTTACGATTTGTATTTGTCAGTTTATGTTAAAATAATTGATTACTTATGGTTAACCGTAATAATTTAATGATTCATTTATATTTTCCATCATAAAATTAATTATAATTATAATGAAAAATGCATAACATCACAAAGTGATATTATTATGAATCATAATTATAAACTACAAAGATTAAATTACTTACTAATTAAGTATACTTATGGTAAAATTTGATCGTTTAATACAAGTATCCGTTTAATAGACAAAGCTTTCAAATTATTATGCATAATAAAGTTTAATGTTTTTAAAGAAGCACTGAAAAATTACTTGTACCATTGCCAATTTGCTTTTGGTTGCAGTCTACTGAATATAATATTAATTTTATTTTTATATTATTATTTATACTGTACTATAAATGAAAAATGTATATTTTATTTCTATCAGTGGGAGGTGAGATATTTCTATAATATTATTTAAAAATACACCAAACATGAAATATCTATAAAGCGAGCATTGCACTTTTTGTTAAAATTTATAAATAAAATTATCATTGAAAAATCGTCCCAAAAGATTATAGTATAAACTTCTTGGCAGACATTACTACTCTAGGCATATCAAACTCATCAACTCTGTATTTGTTTATGTTTTTGTGGCGGTCAGGGTCAAGGTATTTTTTTTTTTGAAGCGGACTATAATAGTCTTAAGTGATAAAATTAAAATTTTTGTAATTAAGAAATTACAATTAATTTAAATAACACTATAGATAGACGAATTTTTAATTGAAAATATTAGCATAGGTAGACTTGTTTATGAAAATTCTCTAGAATTTACAAACAAATTTTATTAAAAAAAATATAATTTTTCTTTATTTATTAATTCATGAAAAAATGAAGAAGCAATTAAGAAATTTCCATTTTAAGTTTAAATTTGCGTAGTGTTTTAAAAGTCAAAGAACTAATTAAAATGTCATAAAATTAACCAAAAATGTATATTTTTTTTTATAGGCATTTTTGTGTTTGTTTATAAAATTGTTTTTTTATGTACTTGTGTCATAATTTTTTGGAATAAAAAATATATTGTTGTTTCTCGTATATCTTGTTATGTTTTTAAATAAAAACCAAAAATTTTATGTTTTGTTGAGGTTATGTATTTGGTTTATATTAAAAAGTTATGGAAATTAGTGAGAAATGCTGTAGTAAAAATTTAACTGATATTAAAAAATATTCAAATTGTATATGATATGAAAATTTCAAGATCGTGAATTAAATTAAGATTTTTGCAAATTTATTATTTTGCGATGTTGAAAATGTTTACAGTTTTTGGCGCCTTATATAAAATTTATTTTGTTAAAATAACTAATTAAGAATAGAAGATAGAAATTAAAAATGTTTTTCAAAAAAATATTATTAGATTATAAAATTTGTAAAATAAAATGTATAAAATATGTGACAACTGGCAAAATAAAAAATGTATTAAAATATTTTACAACATTTTGTATTCTTGTAAGGTTAAAATATTAATTACACATAAAAAAGATTAAGATAAATCCATGTAAATGTAAAATATTTTGTTTTTTTTTTCCTTGTTTTAATGAGATAATTTCCTTTTTGGAAAAATTATTATGTTTATATAGGCATATTTATTTTCTGTCAATAATATTTTATTTAATCTCATTGTTAATTTTAAAATTGTATCTAATTAATTTTACGATTCAGGAAAGTTAATGGTTTTGAAACGAAGATAATATTTAAATTAATTGAACTGTTGTGTTGTACAATCAAAAAAAAGAATCTCCAATATTAAGCAAACATGTTTTAATGCTTTTTAAAACGAGGAAGAAAATTTATTTTTAAAATTAAATTAATCATTGTAATTTACATAAAAAGATCTTATTTTTTTTTTTGGTGGTAATTCATTGTGCAAGAATATATTAAATTTCTTTTCAAGATATTTCAGTTTTCGAAAGTTCAATAATTCTTATTCATTTATATAAAACTACTTTCTTTAAAAAATAACCAAAACCCAAAATATTAAGAATTTAATTGATACTATTAAAGAATACATATTGAATTTATGCAAAATTATGTAACGCGAAAACAAAAATAACTTTAATTTGCATATTGATAAATGAATTTCCATTCCTGTGACTTTCGAAATGAAGATATCAAAGAATATCTTTTTTGCCTTGACGAAATATCAATTTAGAGAGAAGAATTTAATATTTATGAAACAGCTTTTTGCAGCCTTTAAGATTCAACAAAATATTTCAGTACTTTCAGAGGAGTATTCAGTTGGAACTATAACATAATGTAATGGGAATGATAAAGCCTTACAACATTTCAAAGTTAATAGTTTTTTTAAGTGGGGTTTTGCAAATTTTATTCGTAAAAGATTTTGCGTCTCCATTTTATTTATTCAAATTAAATATTTCTATATTTTTATAATATAATTTTTGTTACCATATACATTTTCAATTGATTCATAAAACTTGATAATCAAAATTTAAAATAAAATAAAATATTCCTCTATTTCTGCTAATTAATTAATTACATTCTGTGACCCATTTTCAAAAATTAATAAAATATAAAAACATAATACAAATCTCTGTATTAAAAATTCAATAAACAAAAACCCCTAGCCAATGCCATTAACCTGCTTATAATAGTAAACACACATAAAATAAAAACTTAAATATTATTAAAATTATGTAAATTTAAGCAAAAGAATATATTTAAACTAAATCAATTAATAATTCCCAAAACGATTTGATGATTTTATTTATGTATAATAAAAAAAATTAAATATTTACATAAATAATTTTATTACACACAGCTAGCTGCTATTAACATTAATCAAAATTTCACTAACTTAAACTACTGTTTATTAAAAATGTTTGTCAAAAAAAAAATATATTACAACTCTGTTAAGATTTTATAGTAAAAATGAATTACTATACTAAAAGAGGTCTTAGAATAAATTTAAAATATGTAGAATAATTGTGTAGTGTACTATTGACCGAATTTTTTTTTACAAGCCTAAATAAAAAAAAAGCAAATAAATTTGGCAAAATAAATAAGAGAATGTGCAGAAAATAAGTAAAGTTTGGTTGTAAATGCCAAGCAAATGTGTAAATACAGTCTTACTATCATATTTGTTTTGGAAAAATTGAAATTTTTATTGGCGGCATAAGGTATGTCAGTTAATGAGTGACAAATTTTTTTTTTTATTAATTCTAATTTCAAAACAAAACTCAATTTATAATTCTGTAGTTAATCATTCCTTCAAATGGTATACCTAGTCCCCCAATTTTCAGGTGAAATTAAAAATCATATTTCCATTTTAAATTATTATGAAATATTTTTATATAAATATTTCTGTTAATGGCTTATATTTTTATTAATTTTTTTATTCCCAGATGTTTAAAACTAGAACTGAAAGCATAAATTTAGCAAAAAAAAAAATAATGTTTTCACTTTGTTTCAGCGTTCGACAATATTACGTGATAGAATTATGATTAAAGTTTTTATGAGACTAAGCAAGATTATATTTAAAAATTTAAGTTAATGTCAGTATTTTGAAGAGAATTTTGTTGCTGGAAAATATTTAAAACATTAATTTTAAATATCTGAATTAAACTACTTGAAAATTAGTATATCTATATGAATTATAAAATATTCAGAAAAGATATTTAAATTTTGTCAGGAAATCTAATTTTATTTTATATTTTACCAAAGTGAATAATGTGAACATATTTAAATATTACAAAAATATATTTTTTTTTTTATATATTAATTTCAGAAATTCTTTTTTGTAAATTTTATAATCTATTCAAAAAAACATATATCCTTTTTATATTTTGCTCTATTGAATATAAATTATTTAAAGGAATAGAATATGAAATTTTTTTTTTTTGATAGATTTTTAATGCATTTTTAATACCTTTTTCTGATACAAGTTAAAATTGCTTTAGGCCAATGTATAAAATTGAACATAATTTAGTATTATGTCTATACATAGCTTATTTCAAATATTAACTTTAAAAATTCTTTAACAATCTGAATATATATGTATACATATTTTTCAAAAGATATATTTATTCAAAAAAAAAATGAAATCACTATAAATTTGTGCATTGCACATTTTTCTTACGAAAATATTAAGTTTATTGAAATTTTTTATCATAAAAATATATAACACTCAATAAAGTTTTACTTGTTAAATTGTATAGAAAATTTAGTATTCAGATATCAAATATGAATTTATTAGATTTTTTGGCACTTCTTTAAAAATATGTTACAAAAAAAATTTTTTTTTTTATTTTCTATTTAATATGAATTGTTGCACTGTAAGCTTTTTTTGACAATGTTGTAGAATTTAATATTAAAAATATATTAATTTAATAAATATTTGTGTAATATATAATTTTGCCTTAAAAATTGAGCGGTATACGCATTTTTAAACATGGTTAACAATTTTTTTTTTATAATTTAAAACATAACATAAATTTTTGATTAAGATATACATTACACATAAACCCATTATTAAATATATAGAAAAAAAAAATAATTTAAATATTAAAACATAAAGCCATTAAGTTTAACGAAGAAAAAAAGGAAAATAATAACTTTCTAAAAGTTAGATAGATTTTACATGATGAATGTGTTGATATTCCCTTTGATTTTGAGTAAACGAAGCTATAATAACATAAAATATCTGCACGCACATTATACTCTGTGTATAAGGTACACTTGAGATTTTATTATTCTTTTACTTAAATTGTACTTGTGAATAGAATTAAAATATAGGTTACCAGTAGCAATAATATTTTTGTTGTTTCAAAGTTGCTACAAATATTGTTATTTTTTTTTGGAATATTTAAGGATATTCTATAAAATGAAATTTTGTTTAAGGACGAAGTAAAAGAAAAAAAAAAACAATAAAATGTAAATTTAAAATTTTTGTATTTCAAAAAAAAAAAAAGATAGGAAAAAGGAAAAGGATTTTCATTTTATAAAAGCTTTGTTAGAATATATTGTAGAGGTTTTTGATTTGATTAGAGTTTTGTAATAATATTGAGAAAATATTGTAGGTAAAAATATTTATAATAAGTATACAATTTAACAACCTACAAGAAATATATTTTGTCAAAGAAATATATTGTAATTGGATTTGAAAAAAGAAATGAACATGGTTTTTCTTTGACACCGTATACAAAATGGGATTTTATATTAATGTTAAATTATATAAACATTATAATACAAAATACATATTGTCGTAGGTTGTAATATGAAAAAAGGATAACAACTAAGATTTTATTTGTTGATATGTTTTTACTTTTGAAGAAATATGTTTCAGATTTATTCTTTTACGACTCAAATACGTACATATAGTTAATTTGTCGGTAATATATTTATTGATATTCTACCTACTTAAGCCTGCCAAACAACTTTCTTTGGAAGGACAGTTTTAATGTACTATATATTGCTTTCGTCTTAAAAATTTTTGAACCTTTATGCAAGTACCGTATTTGACAGTGTACTTTAATGGAAAGAGATTAAGTTAAAATTATGAAATATAGCATTAATATTTTAAAAGAATAAGTAAATTATTTTAATTTTAAAATATTAATTTCTTATAAAAAATATGAAAAGAAGTGGGAGATCTAATTTAACAGTCGAGAGCAGCTTAAGTTTATAGGCACAATATTGAATATGAGGAAAATTTGTTACGTGTACAAAAATAGGACGAGCATATAATTCTGCCAACACTGAGATATTTCTATTTTTTAATTTAACTTTAATTTAAAAAGTATTTTAATAATTAAAAAAATATGAATTGAAATATTATAATTATTTTAAATAAATGTCATAAGAAATTTCTTAAATTTCCTAAAAAGAAAACAACAAAACCATGATTAAACACCAATAAATTTATTATTCAATAAATCTAAATCTAAAAGAAATAATTTGATTGAACTTGGCACGCGTATATTAAATTTGCGCAAAAAAAAAATAAAATTCTTCGACATCAATTTTAATATTATAATCGTATAAAAATTTATGTCTTATTATCGATAAATTTTTTCACGTCGCGTCGTACAAAATTTACGTTCAAGAAAAAAAAACAATTATTATTTTCTTTATTTTGTTTTTCAAAACTTTTTTTTTTTAAGAATAAACTCAGATATAAAATATGCACATATTGTGTTTTTTTATTATTTTAGTTAATATATTATTAAAGTTAATATGCTAATTTGTTATTCAACTGGCAAGTTTTGGTTTTTTCTTCAAAGTATTGGAAATTCTCTAAAGAAATTCAACCGTTTTCCTTTATTGATAAACGATTTTATGTAAAAAGAAAGGAAAAAAAAATCAAATATTTAAAAATCAGGGACGAATGTTTCATTTATGATATATCCTTTTTTTTATATATGGATATATGTATTTTGTTCTTGAACAAAAATAACTTTTTAAGACCCATGGGCGTAAAGGGAATTTCATAAATTTAACTGGAATAAAAATGGTACGAAAGGATGTGAATTTGTTTTTAATAAAATTATCAAAAAAAAAAAACGTATTTATTTTAAGAAATAATAATACGAAATATATATTTTTTATATGATTTTTAGAAATTCTTTCATGTCAGCTACTGGAATGATTTTAAAAGATTCTTTCATGTCAGCTACTGGAATACTCTTTTTTTAAATAATTTATATAAATTTCTTTAATCCTATTAATATAATTCAGTGTCAAAGAATCTGTGTATAAGATTATTTTCAAATACAAAAAATACGAATCCGATTAACAAGTGAAATTTTATATATAAATATTTAAAAAATTTACAAAATATATAATGAACCTTATAGACAGAATATTTCCGTATGAATAATTGAAAATCATTTACTTATGTATAATTTTTTTTCAATATATTTAACATATAATATGTACTACAATTGATCCTCGTAATAGGTAGAACCAGAAATATATTTTACATAAATATAATTCTTATTGAATTTATATATACAATTCTATAAATACCTATGATTCAAACTCATAAATGCAGAATAAAAAGGATTAGGATCATAGTGTTGCATGAATATATAGATTTTTCTTTTTGTTTCAGTCACTGGTAACAATTTTTTATATATTTTTTGTATCATAATATTTTTATGTATTCATGATACGAATTCAATTTGTTTAATACTCATGAGTCCTATATTCAAGAATTCACAATTATTATATTGTTCGGGGGAGTAATTTATTTTAATACCAAATAATTGTTACCCTTTGGAAGTAAATTATTAAAGGAATAAAAAATATGTTTACCCCGAAAGCATTTTTTATTTAAGAAATACTGAGAAAATTTATTTTCGGTTATATTTACAAAAAAATTAAATGTGTTTAATCATATATTTAAAGAGAAATAATTTTTATATAAATAATAAAAAAAATAATGAAATCAATACACTTATATGTGGGTTTTGAAAATGTAGACTCGGTTTACCAATTAATAAAATATTCTACAAAATATTATTATACCAATGGAAAATATATTTTATAAAATGAAAATTAATTTTAAACAAATTAAAGGTAAATTTAATTTAAATATTTTATATACGAATTTATTTTGTATTTTTTTTTTTATTATATTTGGCAAGCTATTGGGGAAACAAAATCAACGTTAATATTATTATCCTGCAGAATATGCCTTTTACTCTATATTTAATATCATTTTTCAAAATATATATCTGGTGTACATATATATATACACCAGACAAAATCAGTCGCCATTAAAAGATTGTAAATTGTGGACTATTATATAACAAAATACCAAGTGTAGAAGGAAAACAGGGTAGTTAACATAATACATATTATTGTCATTTGCAATTTTCCAAATAGTAAGTACATATATATAAAGTTTTTGTTATATATAATATGGCGATTAACAAAACGATCTGGTAATTGTCAAAATGAATACTAGAAATTCCATTGAATGAACAGATATATAAGGATCTTGGTATGTTGCTAATTCGTTATGCACATCCATGGTATGTTAGAATTTTAGTAAAATGCTCAAAAAAAATATACACATATCTATATATGGAAATATAGTAAAAAGATGAAGATATTTTAACTTATTTTATTTTTTATATTTTTTTTTTGTGAATTTTCCTATTTAAATTATCGTTAGAAAGAGAATTACAATTATTGTAGAAAATGAAAAACATTCCAAAGCACAATTAACCTTATATTTAGATTGTAAATTGATAAGGTTTGTCCTAGACTTTTTAACTAATTTGGAATGTGATCTTTAATTTGACACCATTTATAATTTAATTTCTGTAAAAGAGGATATTTAAAGTTTAACACAAAATATTGATAGCTTTAATTGATTACAAATTAATAGTTTTTAAGTAAAATAATATCCAAGTTTAAAAAAGAAAAAATATTTTTTTGGGATGTTTTAATAGCAATTTTCAGGGAAAGTTCATTAATTAAATATGCTAAAACTAACCTATTTATTAATTAACGTCCTAATAATTTCCCAAATAAAAATTTAAGTTAGTCTCAGTACCTAATAATAATAAGCCTTAGTCGATTAATTATGTCCTTATTTTTATTTAAATGATATGTTGGCTTATACCAGGTAAAATGTAAATGTCGACGAAATAAACAGAATCTAAAAATACAAACATTAATCTTAATTGTTAAAGGATATTTTATATAGGTAAAAGACGAAAATAATTAGCATCCCCCTGAATAAAAAAAAGTCACACCTATTTTATTTTTTTTTGGTTTATTCTCACATTTTATTTGGAAATACGAGTATTTTGTTGTGTGGGTTTTTTTTGATAGCACCATCTGGGTGCAAAACTGAAATCAAGATTAATTGCTTTCAGAGTAAATTTGTAAATATAGAATGTTGTTTTTTTTGGTGGTTGGATGAATTTGGCTATCCACAAATATTTTTAACCCTTTTTTTAAAATTAAATTTTTAAGCTTATGTCTTTATTTTAGTTGTTTTGTTGATACTTCTGAGCATTATATTGCAATTAAGATGAATTAGGAATATGGTAAAAATGATTTATATTTTGGTGCTTTTCTTTGTCATTGGTGGGTGTTTAATAAATAAGCCTCTAATATAGTCAAGTTTGTGTTATGATATTGAATACATTTATATTCGAATATCTATTTGAAAGATCTATTTTTAATGATATATGTAAATAGTTATACTGTTGCAAAAGTATATATTTTAATTAAATATTAACAACATTAATATTTAATTAAAATAAATATATTTTTGAAACTATGAATATTAAAATTTTTAATTTATACATTTATGTTACAACAGATAATAATTTCCATATTTTATGTAATTATAATAATTTGTGATTTATTTATTTATAAATAATTAATATAATAAGGAAATTAATTTTATTTACATAATTATTTCCTGGAAAAAATAAATAAATAAAAATACTTTTGTGGGAAAATGTGATTATTTTTTGCTAATCCACATTTTTTTTCCCGCAAACTCATTTGTGAAATTGTTATAATAATTTATTGTGCATCGGTTTGAAAAAATCGCTCAATCATTCATATTAATGGACATTTGATGAGTTTCTCCAATTATAGAACTTTTATGTTCAATTCTTTTTCTGTGTCCTTTATTCTTATAATTTGTTTGCCACCACTTTTATTTTATATATGCCCTACTTTTATGATTTCTTTTGAAATTTTGATTCTGTCAAAAATCACTTTAAATTCATAAGCCCAAGATAGTATACTGTTATTTCTGTTAACACCTTAATGAGATTATTTGAACAGAATTCTGAAAACTATTAATTATTTCAGGATTTAAGTGCAATTAGCCATCAAAACTCAAAAAATTAAAGCATAAAATTTTTATATGAATAAGAAATTGAAAAAAAATTTAGTGTAAATGCTATTAATTTTTTTTTACGTTAACAATTCAAAATATTTAAAATTAAATATTTATATTATATTATATACACTTTTGGCTCATTATCCTTCTTTTGAAGGGAAAATTTATCATGAAACTGCAGGTTAAATATTTGGATAATGTAAATCTTGTTAACCGTACGGAAGCTTGTATTTACTTTTGTAAATTTTAGTGTGAAATTGTACAATATTTATCATCAAATAGAAAAATTAGAAATTATTGCAGCAATTATTACAGTTCTGTGTTAATTATTATTTACTGAGAAACTTGATTATTCTCTCCATTACATTTTCCATTCTAGTTGATGTATGGTTCATTATTTCATACTAAAAACTGTATCACTTTGATTAAAAAACCTTTAAAAGTTATATCAGATATTTAATTAAGTGTGTTGGTAGTAATTTAAAAATATTATATGGAAGTCTATTAAGCTAGTCGAGTAGACAGTTTATTTAATAAATTAACAATAATTACAAATTTTCTGTAGGGTTTATCAAAATTCATTAATATAATGTAGTTTTTATCGAATAATACTAAAAATGTGGAAATTTATTCAAGCTTAACCCATTCGCAAAACTAGTATATATTCGTATAATTTCTACAGATTTTTTTATATAAAAGAACTAAGGCCGATACTAGTTTAAATTTAAACTAGTTTTTTTTTGCCTGTGCGGACATAGTATCAAAAATTGTCTACTTGCACTTTTTAGAATAAAAAATTGCAGTGTTGTCAGTTGTCATCAGCATCAATTGGAATCTAAATAAAGTTCATTAATTATAGTACAATTCTTCTTTTTATTTCACAATTTTTTTCCAAAACAAATCATAATTTTTGTAGCTCTTCTTCATTTTTTTAAACTGCCAAAAAAAAACAAATATTATTATGAAAGGAAAAATTAAGTTCATAATTTTAAAAGCTATATTTTTAGTTGTCATTTTTAATAATATTCATTTACAGTTAATTCTTAAAAATATTGGTCAAGTGCAATCAGCCTCCAGCCATGACGAAGCTTGTTTAAATAACAAAAAAGGTGCATCACACAAAAAAATATTATTCTGAATGAAATTTTCGGTAATTTATATTTTAAGTTGAAGTTCTATGGAAATGGTGAAAAAAAAACATAATATCTGAAATTATTAAATAACTAAATTTTGTTCTTTTTTTTCGCGAAATGAAATTTACAGAAAAAATAAATAAAGTAAATAATTTGTTATTATTATCATAATAACGAGTCACATTTTATTTTTTTTCGTGAAATTGAACAAAACAATTTTTGTGGTAAAAATTTATTGTTATTCAACATATTTCAATTGAAGTTTATTGTTTGTGTCATAAAACCATGTTGGGGCTTTCAATTTTTTGACATTTAAAACTGGTTAACATTCAGAGATATTTAATAAATTTATATAATTGAGATCACTTTTATTATACATATTATATTTCGGTATTTCCGGATTTAATTGTATGTCATTGAACTTCTGAAATTTTATTTACAAATCTGCTTATTCAATCAATTAAGTTGTAGCATTACTGAAAAAAATGTCTAGTTGGTAGAAGAATTTGTTCAGAATGGATTTTTAAAGATTTGTTAAATATTTTTGCTAATAGATTTTTTCATTTTGTATTAACACTATTTTTACCGCATTTATGTAAATAACTATTTTAACCAAAATGTGTTAAAAGACTAGGTTTTATAGATTTAAATCATTTGGTAAAAAAATTATATAAATTCAATAAAAACTCACTTAAATTTTAACAAAAAATTTCGAGGAAATCCTGTCGAAATGCGTTCAACCTATAAAATATTAAAAACTCTATTGTATTGCATACAAAAAAAAAATTAAAAAATATTCTCATTAATTTAAATTTATTATTTAGTTTTAGTTTTAGTGTGAAAATTATGTGCAACGGTTTGTACTAATGGTGAAAAATTTCTGTTTTTATCAACTTAAAATAATGGAAATAAAAAAAAAATTAGGTAAAGAAAAAATATTGCAGCGTTAATGCAGTAAACTCATTTTTTTGTTTGTTATCCTTTGAAAAGTAATTTCTTTGTGTTTTTTCTAATATAGAGTGTTATATTATTTAACATCCTTTTTTTGTGCAGAAATATATATATTTTTTAGATGTTAAGGTAAAAAGTTTGTATTGTTTTAATATATTAAATCGCCTTTAGTATTTCAACTTTTAGCAATAAGTTTCCGGTGAAAAAAGGTAGATTTATTTTTCTATTTTTTAGCGGATTATCGAAGTTTGGTTTTAGTTGGAACTTTTTACGATTCCAAATTTTTAATGCTGGTTAAAGCTTGTTAAAAGATTTAAGCTAAAATGAGGATATGACATTTGCTATTATTCAATATGTTATCACAATTTATCAGGATGGATCAAGGGTTTTAAAGATAAACCAATAAAAAGTAGATAATAATGAATTAGCCAATATTTTGCGAACACTCTAGTCTAGTTAGTAGTTTTGATTTTAGTAAATCGTTTAAATAAATTTATATATATTTTTCTTTGACATATCATTTCAAGATTAAAAACTAAATATTAGTAGAATGACGACTAGCCAATTTTCCAAACATATATGACTAACAAAATGTTCAATCAAAATTAGTACATTTTTCTGTATTACTTCCCGAAATGCCTATGGCAATTTATAAAATATTAATTAAACAAATCAAATTTAAAACAAAATTATACGCCAGAATATGTGTTTTTAATCCTAAAATAGACCATTGGGGTTTTAAACACCCCAGGGCCAAAAGTACATAACTATTTGATAAAGTACTTATAATTTATAACTCGTCCTTACCCCAGTAGACCAATAAATAATTAACGTAAAAAAATTGTATTCGTATATTTTATGGTTAAATAATTTAGAGTTACAATTTAAAAATTTCAACTGTAATCTAAGTATCTTGACATTTTTTTGAAAGTTCAGGGTGTAAATGAAAGGGACGAATATAGTAGGAAAATTAGACAATTTTATTCTTTTAAGGCGCTTCCATTACAGTGGTTAATTCTATACTATGGTAATAACTAAAATCAGGGAAAACAAACAAACTTTTTACACAAGTAGCTTTCAATAAACCAAAAATATTTCAAAAATTATTATATTTAAAATACTTTTCAATATTAAAATTTCGAATATTTTTACAAATCGAAAAAAAGCAACCACTTCAATTTTTATAAAATTAATAGAATTTTAATAACTTTGTGTATGCAATAAATTTAACATTAAAATGATTGAGAATATATTTGACCAGTTTAATTTTTATTTGCATATATAAAACCATCGAAACTATAAATTTAACAAAACTACATAGGTAAATACTGTATTTATAGTGAACGACTGAATATTATTTATTATGTTTGAGTGGATTTCCTAAAAAAAATTCAGCATTTTTTTTTAACAAATTCTAATATGTATATAAATAATAAAAACTTATTATTTTTATTTATTTATTTTGCATAGGTACTAGTTTTAAAAATTTAACTTTTTCAAAAATAATATATTTACAAATATCTAAAAAAAAAAAAATATATTATATAATAAATATTTTATTTTATAATGAAATAACTTTCTGCATATATTTATTATTATAATAAATTAAAAATTTTCCCATATATTTTCATAATATTAATAAATATATAAAATCCCATAAGAATTAAATATTAAATTAATAGTTTTGTTTATGTAATTTTCAAATACATATATATAAATGTATTAATAATTTAGGATTTGTAAATTTCCGCAAGCAATTAATAAAATAATTAGAGTTATTTTCATAAAATAATATAAAATTTTTAGAATTTTTGTTATTTTGGCAGAATAATCCGATATGTAAAATATATCTGTATTAATTTTCTAACTATATATTTGTAATTGTAGGGATTTATTCAATGCAGTAATTTATGAAAAATTAATAATTTATTTAATGTAGATAAAGTAATTAACTTTTAAAATTATATGTTGAATAATATTAAATGTTAAATTTGTTTCTGGTCAGAAAGTGATTATAATTGATGCACAGAAAAACAATTAAATTTAGTTAATATTATTGGATTTAACCATAATTTGTTTAATTAAATTTCTGATAATAATTGTATAACTTTATTTCTGATATAGTTTAAACAAATATAATGCAACCGGTTGTGGTAGCGTATTAAGGAGTGGTGCGGTTATTACTCAGTTTTAAATGTGTTATAGTCTTAAATGCAATTAAAGATTCTTCACGAATTATTAATTCTTCACAAATTATTAATGCTTCTTCACAAATTATTAATGCTTCGGAGTCCATATAAAATTATTGTCCAATATACAATATAATGTTTCGACGAAACCTTTAGGCTCAATTTAGGTTGTAGCGCGATTGAAGAATAGTAAGTATAAACATATTTTTGATTAGTACATTTTAATGAAAAAAATTATTATTTTTATAGATTTATGATTTATTATTTACGTGAGATTTGAACATTTTACAAATAAGTGATTTATTTGATTAATTTTTATTTAAAATTTATAAAAATATAGGAAATATTTTTTGTTGTTATTATTTTTGGGATTTGTGTAGGGAATTTTAGTTTTTGTTTTGTTTTATTTCTCTGCTGAGAATTAAAGTTATATTTTATAGTACGTATAGTTTAGTAACAGATTCTAAATCCCTAACAAACATATCATCATGCAAACTTGTGTGATATAAGTGCCTATATAGGATATACGTTTCATGAAACTTAAATTATTTAAAATATATATGACACTATTTAAATATTGTAGTCGAATAAAGATGTTAAAAAAAATATTTATATAATTACTACTAATTAGAGGACACAGACTATGAAATTTAATTATTTTCAATGCTATTAAATGTGATATTTTATATTAATAATTAAAATGCATTAAATATATTATAGATAAATTAATGTTGCTTTTAAAATAAAAATTGTCAAAATTTAAATCTAAAAATAGTTAATAGACAATTTATGTTATAAATTTATCTGTATCCAAAAAAAAAAAAATTAAATGAAAATTTTAATGTGATAATATAATTTTATTTTGAACATAATATCAAATTAAATTATTAATTTAAAAAAATTTCATTAATGTCTAATTTTAATAGGATAATTATTTTCATTTTAACTGACATATTTAATTCGTACTTTTTTTTTTATATAAATTTACAAAGATAACAAAAAAGACTTAAATATATTTAATCAATTTTTTGTATTTCGAGAACATTTTATCCCAGGTGAATTTTATTTACTTTCTTTATTTTTTTTTTGGGAAATAATTAATTATGTAACAAAGAAAAAAAATTAAGTGTGACAAAAAAATGTATACTTATATGCTTTGCCTTAAAATAAGAAAAATTACCACAAATTTTCGTATACATTTAAAGAAATTTACAGATTTAGGCAAAAGTAACATAAAAAAAAAAAGTAAAAAGATCATAAAAAAAAAAAACAAAGTAATTTTATCTTAAATGCCGTATCAGTATAACAAATTGCATAACATTTTCCGAATTATTTATGGATTAAAATAAATTTACAATTCCTGCAGGACTATTAATTTTAACAAAATTCAAAGAGTCTTGAGTCACTCGTACAAAAAAAAAAATTTTTTTTTTAATTTATATTATCTTATTAGCTTTTCTATTGTAGAATAATCAAAATGAAAATATTTTCCACATAATATTTCTATACGTACTAGTAGAACTTTAAAGGAGTAAAATATTTACTCAAAAAATTAGTACAAGATTCTTACATACCTCATAGGTAGATAGAAATTTATATAAAAGAATTAAGAAAGTTATTATATGGCATTAAATTTATATTTAGAAAAAAAAATATGCAAACGTATACATATATAAATATTATTATGTTACTTTATATATTTATCTTTTTATTTTATTTTTTTTTCGTTTTGTTTTGTAAATACGACACATATCCTAGTTTAGTAGAATAGTAAATATCCTTTTTTTGTTGGTTTACTTATTTTTTTTTTTACTAAACATGGTAAATTTAAGCACATTAAATAGGATATGTATAAAACTTAACAAAAACGTAGACAGTTTAAATGCCAACTCTAAGGTAATAATATCCTTATTTTTAATATCTTTGCAATTTTCTTATATACATACACTTTAAAAAAAAAAATATTAAAAGCAATTTATTATGGAGAAATGAATATCTTCTTGGAATTACTGGTATATCTTTAGATATCCTATTTTTGAGAAACGAATGGATTATGTATAATGCATTTCAAAACAAAAAATAATGTTAATTTATTTGAAAAATATTGATTTTGGTAATCTTCTGTGTGATAATTATGCATTGGTGATAATAATGATCATGACAATAATCAAATTTTTATAACTAGATGTGTACAATTTAGTTTTGTTTTACATTAGCTAATTTAGCATATAAATAAGCTGGTACAGATAATTAAGCTGGAAAACACTGAAAACTAGGGGTTGATTAATTCTTTAAAGTTTTCTATCTTGTAACCATTTTTTCAAATTTGTAATTCTTGAAATTCGGGAATCTAAATTCTAGCAAACCAATTAGTTAAAGCCGACAATATTGATTAAAAATATTTCTTGAGTTATAGATTACTTTTTGTACTAAGCATATCCTAATGCAATCATCATTTACAATCTATTCAATTCTTGGTAAACTTTTTTTTCATAAACTAAGCAAATTGCAAACGATATTTTTTTATGTTAAAAACTTATATATATATTTTTTTTGAAACACATTTATTTCACTTAACTCTTTAAAAACTGAAATTTTTAAGTGTCGACATTATTAATAGTTTATTTTCGTTTAAGAAATTCCTTTAGGATATATGTATATATGTATATATATATGAAAAAAGGATAAATATATTTGCACTGTGTATACATTATAGTGTCTTAAGTTTATGTAACAGACAAGCAAAACAAAATATAATATTATTCTTTGACTGGTTGAAAACTTTGCCCAGAAGATGCAAAAATAAACATAAATATAAACATAAAAAGATTTTCAACCAACATGAATGAAAACTTGAATATTTTAAAATAAAATACAAAATATACTATAAAAAAAAATTGTTTTAAATGTTGATGAGCAATGACCATTAAATCAAAGTTTTATTAAATTTAATTTTATTAAATATATTTGTATCTCACAAAATTGTTTTAGTTGTTTTGTTTAAACTATTTAGTATAATCCAAAAAATAATATGTTTTAAAAGTTTATTGAAAATATTTTAGTTTTCTGGTTGTGAAGTTTATATTTAATTTCGAGATTTCAGAAATTTCTTAAAATATAAGAATTCTTCGTATAAACGTAATTAATTAATGTTGAACTTGAAAGAATAGCTATTTTAAATTTATTTTATTGATAACAAAAAGTAAAAAATAAACTTCAAGAGCCCGCAGTGTTGTAAATAAATTGTTTCTCTGCAAATAATTATTTAAAAAATATCTGAGAACAAAATATATGTATATTTTTTGATCAAAAATAAAGTTCGCTCGCTCTTGAAAAGCACAGTTTGGTAATATTTTATTATTGCGCCTAAATGTATGCAACACATATATAATTATTCTAAAATGCGTACGGAGCCTTTTTTAAGGCTCAAAAATTATAAATAGAATTTTCTGCAAAATAAAAATCTATTAATAAAATTAGACTTAATTACTGAATTTTTCAAATAACAATGATTGGCCTTGTACTCAACAAATTTTCTATTTTGAAAGAAGTATATAGGTGTTCCTTATTTTGGAATTATTTCTGACATAAAAACAAAATAACATAAAACTACATTATTTGAAGTACATCCAAGATTAGAAATTGCTTATATTATAAAAAGATATCACATTGCATTGTCCAGTCTAGGGAAAACAAGGTAAATGTTATTTATTAATAATTTTGCAGAACAAAATACTAAGAATGTTATTCAAGGAAAATAAAAAGTCACCCATTATATTATATTTAAATAAAATATTTCTGTTTTCTTAATTTATTTTGGCTGCAAGTAAACTGCAACGATCATAAATTATACATTTTTAAAATATGAATGCGAATAAACAAATCCTGTAATCCAAAATTTATTTTAACAAAAATATTTCATAGTTAAATATTTTTTTCTAAATATTATATTAAAAAAAATTATATTTGTAAATTGTACCTTTAAAATATTGGGTTGACTTTATATAAAAATATGACTATATGGGGAATACATAAATGCAATTATATTAAAATTATATTTTTATAAAAAGTTTTTTTTATATACAATTTTCTAAATGAAAATCTTACAATTTTTTACCATTACATTTATATTTGACCATAGGGAAAACAAGATGATTGCATCTAAAACCAAACTTTTAATATTTTTTAACACTACAGAGATTTCGTTCTATTTTCAGACATAAAATTTATTTATTTTAAATCATGATTATAATAAAAACAAAACATGAATTATGAAACATAAATTCAGGTAAAATATTTGTTCTTATAACGTTTGTTGACTAGAATTTTCCGGCAGAAAAATCGGATATTCTTATTAAGGATTTTTATGAATCTCTTATCATATGCAATTCATTGGTTTAAAGTTTCATTTAAACTTAATATGGTTAGTGTACATATAAATTGTCGCTGGACCATTGGAAAGGCCGAAGATAATCCTATTAAATAGAGGTGCATAAACTTTAAAAAAACATGTTTTTTAAAAGTTGAATAGCATTTCCAAATTTGATTATAGATAGATCCATAATTGTATACGTAATAAATAGTAGAATAATAAAATAGAATTCAAATGCTTAATATGTAATATACTATATATGTATTGAAAAACATTTTTTAAAATTATATACATATGTATATTAAAAACAATTTGACCACGATTTATCATGTTAAACTCCAACATGATAAATTGTATTCAAAGCTGAGTATCGTTGGAATGAGTTTTTTTAACAATTACCTTTTCCATAAAATTATAAATTATATTTTTACATAATGTATAAACATAAGAAAAATCTTAAAAGCATAAATTTTTCAGTACAGTCTGTTTTTTAACTAGTCGCAAAGTTTCGACGAAAATTTAAAAGTCTACATTGAAAAAAAAATCAAAATAATCAAATAAAATGATGTATTACATCCGTATGACTCCTATCAACTGGCTTCTGATTCATCTTCACATATTATTATTAAATTTTCTGGTAAACCCTTAACATATTTAGTTTTCTCAATTTATTTTTACTTAACCAATCACGTATGCTAATAAAACATAAGTTTCTATAAATTTGCAAAATTTTGGTGAGGGTAAAAACACAAACGAACCAAATTAAAAAAAAGTATGTTACTAATTAAATTTTCCAAAAATTGTAATTAGTGGTTCTATTGCTCAGAGGCACAAAATATATTTTATTTTGATTTAATTTACAAAATTATAAAAAAATATTTTTAATGACTTTTTCCACGAAATTAAAGTCAAAATCTATTAATAAAAATTATTGTAAAACTTCCCAAATATATTTATGATAAAATACGAAAAAAAAAAATTAAATTAAGACATTTTTAGTTTTTTATATGCGTTTATTTTTGTAAGTTTATCTTTGGTATAACATAAATTTACACTACATTTATATTTATAATTGTTTTTTTATTTTATTCATTATTTTTTTTTTTTCTGAAATTTATCTTTAAATTATTTTAAGCTGTGCTTTTACAACTATTTAAGTTATTTCTTTTTGTTATAATAATTTCTGAAAATTCATAGTATAATTGCTTTCTTAAACTTTCAATGAACTTTTATTAAAGTCGCTATATGTAATGTTAATGGTGTACAATCTTATGAATATTTTAAATTTAATGTTTTTATGGTTTTTTTTTTCTTTAATATTATTATTTATAGTATATTATTTTCTATTACATTATTATTATGGCAAATTATTTAATATTATATTTTTTTTCATAGAGACTTTAAAATATTATACAAATGTTTTTTTATGTAAAAATTTTTTTATGTTTTTTAATTATTATACAATTTAATTCTAAAAAATAAAATAAACGATATTTTATAACATTTATCGAAAATATTTTGTATATTTCATTATTGTAATGTAAAAAATAAAATTTTATTGGAAATTTACTTCTTAATAATTTATCTTCTCTAAATATTTTTTTGTAATTTTAATATTTAATCAATTGCAAGTACCTGAAATTTAAAGTTATTTTTTTGGTACTGTATTCTTTGTATATATTTTTGAAAGATTGTTTTCACCATTTTATTTGCTTTTATTTGTAAAAAAAAATTATAAAATAAAAATTATATTAAATATAGCATTTAACCCAGTACCAAAAAAATAAATAAATAAAATTATTAAAGATTAGTTTTAATTGTAGATATAGATTACAATATTTTAATTAGAATTTAATCTTATTGAATTTTTGATATACATTAATATACCTAACTATTTTATTAATTTTCTTAAATACTATTATAAGTAAATGATTATAATGTTTTTTAAAGGTAATTTGAATTTTTAATTTCATTAGATTATCATTAATGTTAGCTAAATCACTGTATGAATGTTGATGATAATTAATTGTAAAATATTTATTATCTTTGAAATAAATTATTAATTTAGTGTTGAAACATGAAAATTTATAATAAAGATTAATTTTTTTTTTAAATAATGTTTTATATGAAAAGAAAAATTCTAATAAGTAATAAAATAGTTTTGAAGAGTTTGCTTTCAATCAAATTAGTGATGAATGTTGAATAAATTACAAATTATTATATTTAAATAAAAAAAAAAATTAAGATATATTTTATTCTAATATGTAATTTATTTTTATAGTTTTATTAATTTTCAGCAATTATACTTATTTAATTTATAATTACGCAATTTTATCATTTTTTTAAATTTTTTTAATCGCATTCCATTATGTTATATTTTAATTTCCTTCTTCATTAAAATTATTTATTTTTTTATATAAATTTTATTTTATAAATTCTTAATTATTTCTTAGATTTAAATTTAATATATTTTTTTTAAAAATTTTTATTTTTATTTTATCAAATAATTATATAAACAACAAACATATACACAAATATTTTTCACTTATATTTTAATTAATTAATAATATGAAATAAATTTTAAACATTTTATTTAATTAATTTTTTTAAATATATTTTCTTTTTTTTTTAAATTTTTTCATTAATAATTTATATTAAAAAAATTTACAATTTAATAATTAAATTAACTATCTGTTATACCATTGATTTATATCGAGTTTTCCAACTATTAGTGAAGTGATGAAAATTATTAATGAAGAGAAATATATCTGATATTGCATAAATAATAAACTTTTCGGTCTCGATGTTGATGAAGATGTCACTGGAAAATAAATTAAATTTTATGTTTTATTTTTTTTTATTTTTGTTAATATAAATTTATTGGTTAATCTCTTGATAATTAAAGGATATAAATATAAAATGACATAATTTTGCAGTTTTCAACTATTCACAATATTTCTGTTAATTGCGCTCTTGTGAAACACATTTATCCAACTTCAAAAAATCAATTTATTAAAAAAAAAAAATTAGGAAAAAGGAATTTAACACAATACAAAAATTTAGTTATAAATCTATAGGCTAAATCAATTGAGATTTATACATAAAATTAATATCAATGAAAAAGTAGTTAATTTTGAAAAAAAAGGAAAAAAGTATCCTGTAGACACGTCTGCTCTCATTAAAGGTTCTATTGTTAAAAATTATTTATGTTGGTTGAATCAAAATGATTTGAAAGGATAAAACATGATTTGAACTTTTTTATTATATATATATTATAATTATGCGGATCATAAATATCAAGAGACATAAAATTGATGACGTCATTGAACATTTAATGTTGTCACATTTTGGTGTTAATAAATTCGTGAACTTGCAAATAAACTTTATTGTTTGAATTTGAAAAGCTATGGAAAAATATAATAAGGACTCTATTGTAAAATACTTCATAGTACAATAGAAAATAATTAAGTTAATAAAAAATATGAAATTTTAATACAAGTGAATTAAATAATCATTATCACGTTATTCTATAGGAATTGTGAAAAATAATTAAATTTTAATATTTATTTACATAAAATATTGTATTAATTATTTTATAATTAAATTACGTTCTTAACAAAGACTCTATCGAAGTAAATTCATTCGTGAACTATCGAAGTTAGAGTCAAAACGTAATATTGCAAGACATATAATGCAGTGAAACCCACTTATCCAAGTATGTAGGTCGCTATAAAATAACGTGAAGAAGAACAATCAAGATATAAGTGAAAACTCTGGGTAAAAGCTGGAAGGAGCTGATAATATGACGATTGCGTACTTGAGTAGGGACGCCTTATGACCCACCAGAAGGTAAAGGAAATGATGAAAAATAATTAAATTTGTTTATTCAATATTTTTGATGGATAAACATTCAAGTTTTTATAAACTTCTCACTAAAGAGTAGTCAAATTAATAATGATTTAAAGAAAAATTGTACGTATCTGTAAAACAGAATTACTTAACATTTATAAATTCAAAAAAAAAAATAGAATATCCTTTAATAATGTAAAAATAATCCGCACCAGAGATAAAGTTAATAATCCTTACGAAATTTCCATTATATTCAATCGTGCAAATATAGGTGAATTCAGTAATTCAGTAAAAAATAAAATATTTTCAAAGAATTGATCTATACATAAAAATCCTATAAACAAAATTTTGTAAGATTTATATTACATAATCCATTTATATTGTAAAATAATCTGATACGTTTTCTCCTGCGCCAGAAATAAAGAAATACAAGAACAAAAAAAAAAGATTAGAAATAAAAATTCTAGTAATGAAATCTCTTTGAAAATTCTGTGCATACAAGTTATCTATATATAAGTGAATTATTATTGAAAAACTGCATTTTTTTTTTAAGAATAACGATAAAATTTACTATAAGCATACAAATTTTCAGTTGATTTAATTTTGTTTTTTGAATTTTCAAAGATTTATTTAAGTTATTTATTAACAAACAAAAAAAAATATTTGCGAAATTAAATCTTCCTGGAAACATAATTAATTAGTTAAAAATTTAATTTATTACCTCTTGCTGGTATTGGATCCTTTTGTGGTCCACCCAATTCAAGTTCTGTAGATTCTTGATAAAAATCTGGTATTTGTGCTGTACATCGTAATAGTAAACCACCAGCACTTGGACTATGATTATTATTATTGCTGTTAGATGATGGATTTAAAAAGTTCATTATTTGATCACCAAAATTTGTACTTCCTAAATTAGATGAATGTGTTGATGAACTGCTAACTATAAAATGACTTGGTAATAAACGCATCCTAATGCTTAAACTTGACATAAATAAATTGTCATCCGTTTTATTATATTGAGTTTCTTTAGTACCAGGTATCTGTAAAAAAAAATAAATATAATATAAATTTATAAGATTATGTAATAGTACTATGAACGGCATTAATTACATTAAAGATAATTATATTTATCTTTGTTTTTATTTTTAAAGAAAAAAGCATACAATTAACTTGATAATTTCAAGTTTTTCATTATATTTACTTTGAACTTTTACCTCTAGCAAATATAAAAAAAAAAAAATTTATGCTTTTTCAAATGTTTGTTTAGCTATTCGTAAATGTAGCTATAAAAAAATACTTTATATACATTTTTTTTTGCAACAATGCATAAATAAATAATAAGGAAAATATAAAAACCTTAAAGCAATAAAAACCAACCGCTGTTATAAAATATCCAGAAGATTCGCACTTCTATGTTAAAAAGAAGTTAAAGTAGTAAAATATATATTTTTTCCTTGATTTTTTTTTTATGTTATCTATAAGATAAACAAAATTAAAAAAAGATTTTTTTTTTGCCGCTGAAGTGCATTAAAATAGGTTATTATCCTGTTAGATAGGCAAACACCTAACAACTATAATGATAAAAAAGGGAAAAAATATACTATCTTAGCCCACCAAGAAAATTACCAACAACCAGAAAACACAATCTCGAGGAAATTGAAACAAAAATAAAAAGTTTTTTTTTTTTTTGTTAAATAAAAACTTATGCTACATAAAATTGTTGAGTGAAATACCAACTATTTAGTTACACAAAATTGCATCCTTCTTGTGCAAATGAAAATATTTGTATTGTAAATTTTTGCCAAGCCTTCATAAAAATTTCTAGTTTAACCATAAACAGATAATCCTGTGGGCAAGGATTCTGTGGTTGTATATGTTTAAAAAATATATATTTATAATTTTATTTTTATGAAATTCGAATGGAAAAATTAAACGAAAGGGAATAGTTTTTTATTTTTTTTTTATTTTACAGAAAGTAATGTACTGAGTAAAATATTAAGGGTGAAAAGTAGGAAAAAATATAACTTTTTTAAAAACAATTTTATTATATTAAATCTTATGTTTAAGATTTCCGTTTTTTTTTCCAGTTTAAGATATTAAATTTCTGTTTGGGTAAAGGAAAATTGTTTACTGTATAAGAAAATTATGTAAAATACTTTTCGCAATATTATATTATTTTTAAATTTATGTATATAGTGTCAGGTTTTAGTGTAATTGTATACAACGCGAAAACTATGTTAATAATTTTATTTATATAACTTTTTATAGAATTTATATAAAATAAGATATCTTGTAAAAGTTTAAAATCAACAATTTAGTAAGTAGATTTTCTGATAAAATTTTCCCCAAAACAAGTTATTTTTAATTATTTGTATATAAATAAATAAAAATGCCTCAAGAGAAAATTTGATTATCCTTTTTTTTCTTCATATGGGAAAAAGGATTTATTCAAAATATTCTTGTAATTTATTTAAAGGATTATCTGTATTTTCTAATATACTTAAATGATCCATAAATCCTTACAAAAAAAATAATAATATATATTTTTCTAACTAAAGTAACTCAAATTAAAATAAATGTTATGTTACTTTAATATTATTTCAGAGATTCTTATATATTAACGATATATAAAACACAACAAAATATATTTGTATATATTTTGTTGTGCTTTATTTATATGAAAGAAAATTAATTTACAAAAAAGTTTTCAGATTTTATGTTACATATACGTGCACAAATATTATCAAAATTAAGGATATTAGAACCTTTTTTTTTTGGTAATATTAAATGTTATACCAAACTTTGATCAATGTGAATATTATTTTTTTTTTTTGTAAAATTTTCGAAAGTTCTAATCCTTAATAATAATATTATCCTAGTAAGGAAGAAAAAAAAAAGATACAAATATCTGAGTAAAAATTCTCCAGGGACTAAAAGCAAACTTTTTTTCTTCAAAAAAAAAAAAAAAAAAATACAGCTATAACTAGGAAGACATATTTTTGGTCTTGAATATTGAGTCAATTTATTTATATCAGTCACAGAAGATATTCGATTGTTTCTTTAACGAAAGTTTGAATTTGTTAGTAATCTATGTTGTTTTTTTCACTTTTATTTTAGTGTTTCCATAATATGATAAGCAACATGTGAAAGGACAACAAACAAATGTCTTGAAGCTAGAAAAACCAAAAAACCAAAAAACGAATTTATGACTTTATATTAAGATAAATTTCCATAGTCTTTTCATATTCCTTCAGTTTATATAAAATTCTATTCAAACTATTATATATATAAAAAATCCGAAATGTTATCAAAGAAAAAAAAAAGATGCTGGTACATATTATACTATATAAATATCTTAGTAACAAAGATGGATATCCTTTGATCCACTCATTTAATATAAAGTTTTATATATAAATTTATTTATATTTTTTTTGCTCTCTAAATACTACTATATACAAAAAAAATTTCTTTTTATACATTTGTACAAATAATAATGTGATCTGTGCACAATATTTCCCATAAAAAGTTTATATATATATAAATTTAAGTTGAAGGATATTTTAGGATGAAAATCGTATGTGTAGAAAAATATATTCAAGAACTTCTTTTTAGGGATTTTTTATAAATAAAAATCCCTTATGTTAGGATTTTGCCGTCCGTCTGTCCAACCAACTTTTGTAAACTTTTAGAAATTTTGATTTAGCATAGTGAATGTACACAAATAAAATGTTGCCATACGTCTCAACGTAAAAGTTTTGTATCAAATAAAGGTAAAAAGTACTCTCACACTGATCGGTAAAATTCAAGTTTACTCAAATCTATTTTTTTAACTGAAAAATGACAATTAAGATAGTAAATATTTTGTAAAATTGATAATAGACGTCATGTTTCACTTTATTGAGCACTTGCCTTTAATTCAAATTTTTGCCAATAGAGGTGCTATTTTAAAAAATAAACTTTCAAATATAATTTAACATATTATATGATGTTCGTGACTTATGCGTTAGAAACATAATAAACATTAAAACTAGTAAAAAGGATATAAGATGACGGATTTAAACGATAATGGTGAGTAGAAATAAAATAAAAGGTAGTGCAATTCTTTATTTTGTCACTAGAGGACAAAAACATTATAAACACTTCACTTCACTATAAAATATCGAAATTTAATCTTTTAATTTGTAATACGGTTTCTACAAGTAATTAGTACAACATATTTATAATTGACATAAAGTGCATTTGTCCGTACGCAAAAAATCCTATACGTATAAAACTACTGCACAGTAGTTATGCTGCGCGTTATTTTTTTTTTTATATATTTCTCTCATACTTTTTTCTCTTAAGGATTCTAAGGATAAAGAGAAATTTTATTAGTAACCTTAGATTTAGTGTCGCCCTGATATCTACAATTTTCTTTTTCTTGGTATATTTTTGTTTAAGGATTTCTAAATATGATATCCTTGATTTTCATATATAATAAAAATAATTTTTTTTTTTCGAAAAAATATTAAACTCTTACTTCAAATATCATTTTTTTTTTTTGTGTTTGGATAAGAAAAATAAAATCATCTTACAAGTCACGTTACTAGTACACAATAAAGACGGTCTAATGTAATAATGTAGGAAAAAAAATATAAATGAAGATGATTTCTAGAGGACTCTTTTTTATATATATATATTTCGGAGCTGACCAGTACGTCGTATTGGGATGTGTTTTCTTTTTTTTTTATGAAATGAAATCTATTTACACAGGATATTTACGTATATATATGAAATTTACTAAAAAAAAAATGAAAATATATATAATTTTTATATTTAGATAAAGCATTTATATCGTGAAATAAACTGATAAGTTTTCTATCTAAGTAACGTCTTGGAATAACAATAAGGATAAAAAAAAAATTTTTATATTGTATATTTTATAAGAGGTATACTTATACGGAGGGATTAATATTTATATACGTTATACGTAATATGGAAACATAAGGAAAATTAATTAAAGATCTTTAAATTTAATAATTTTTTATTGAAAAAAATATAGTAGAAAGTAGTATAGTAGAGAGACTTAATAATTTGCTAAATTAATTGTAGTTAAAATGGGAAAAAAGTGTTTCTTTTTTTTTTGGGGGATTTCCTGAGTTAATTTTTATTTTATATAAAGATACCTTAGGTCAGAGAGGTTAAAAAGTTTTTCCTGCTAATTGTATAATTTATTTAATTTTTTTTTTTTCAGTTTTTCCATGGAATTATACAGAAAAAAAAATTAAAGAAAATTCTTATTTCCGTCGGCGTTATGCCATAATGAAAAAAAAAAAAATTTAAAATTCATTTTATATTTTTTAATTTTTAATTTTTTTTTCGTTGTCGTAAAAGAAAATTTTAAGGTAAAACTTTAAAAAAAAAAATATGAAAATTAAAAAGTTTTAAAGATCGACCTACTGGCCAGAGGTCACATTTAGGGAATTTTATAAACAAACAGAAAAAAAAAAATATTTCAGGTATTTTAATTTTATAGAAGAAACAAAAAATTTATATTTAAAAGCTATTCACTCTTGATGAACTTTCTGGATACTAAGAAGCTCATTATGTGGCTTTTTTTTGTTGCTTGTTAGCTATTTTTTTTTTGGTAGTGCTGTTTAAATGGAAAACCTCATATTCAGGAACATTCCTTTTTTTCTTCTTGTTTAATTTAAAATTATTTTGTAAAAGTTTATATTTTAATTATAGAAAAGTTTTTAATTTGCTTTTTATAAATTTAGTTTGCTTGTGTAATTGAATTTGTAGGAAAAGAAAAAAATTCAACCGCAAAACAAGAGAAACTAAAATAAAACGTTTAAAAAATTATATTAATTTTTTAAAGGATATATTTTAATACATAAAATAGTTCAGGTCTTTCTATGGGGACTATTTGAACACAATTACTTCCGCACAATCAGTTGTATACGAAGTAGTTTCATGCGGAAAATTGTCGTTAAAGATTTAAGTTTTGTGTACATTTTGCATTAATTAGTGATAAATCTTAGTTTTTCATCATCCAAAAAAATGGATTTAAATTTTTTTTAAGTATAATTATGAAAATTCTTTTTGAAAATTGTAGATTACGATACTAATCCGTATTTAAAAATATTAATCAGTAGATAAAAAATACAAATTAAGATTAAATTTAACTATAACAAATTAACTTGTAAACTTTGAAAAGATTTGTTAATAGTTTCTAATTAAAAAATTTAATTAATTTTAAAGGAAAGTTTTTTTCTTAAAAAAAAAAACAATTAAAAATAATAGTTAGCGGTTACTTCAAAATGAAAATGAAAAGTTCCAATATTTTAAAGACCAAGAAAATTAAATGAGTTTTTATAAAATCATTCACTCTCTTACAACACTGTTTTTTTATGCTCGGTTATTAAAAAAAGTTACTTCTTTTCAATTTGAGTTAGTGAAAAGTTTGAATTTATTGCTGATGGTATTTAATTTTTAAATAAAATATTTTTTTTTTTTAAAACCATTCAAAAGAAAAAACTCACTTTGTTAAATGTGGTTAGAAAAAGGATAGAAAAATAAAAATTTCATTCTTCAGTATTTGAAAATCCTTAGAAGTTTTGTGGTATTATTATTTTTTTCTTGTATTTATAATAATATAAACGAGAGATTTTAGTGTTCCAAGAATCCTTTAAAATTTATTCCTGGTTGATCCTCTGTTGAACTATACACAATATAATATTTTATGAGGTACAAGCTAGTGAATTTAAGTTAAGTGTTGCTTCTTAGTAAAAGGATAATAAAAATAAAAATAAAAATTGGTTTGAAAGCTAAACAATAATAAATTTATATGTTAGTAAAAAGATATTTAAACTCTTTATTTATAAAATTCATTGTGTATTATTACGATTTTTTAATGAAAACGGAAGGATTAAAAAAGTTAAATATTTAACAATATTAAAAATTTAATGAAGTAAACATTTTGTTGGTTTAAATTTGTTAAGAAATTTTATCATTTATATTTAGAACCATGCTCGTTCAGATTAAAAATAACATAAGAGGAAAGTAATTAATTAAATGTAAGATGAAAAGCTTCTTCAATTATTAAGGATTTTGTGAAAAACAAAATATTCTCTATATTAATGTTCTTTAGAATATTTTGGTGCCCGTCTGACTGTCCGATTGTAAAGTCAAATTGTGATTTAGTTTAGTACACATAAAATATTGTATCATTCCTTACTTATTACAAAAGTTGAAGAACTTGCTGTCAGATAAAGGTATAAAATACTTTAAGGTCATCTGGTAGGTCTGTAATTCAAGAGTAGAATAAAATAAAAGGTTATTCAATTCTTGATTTGACAAAAAATCCTATTCGTATAAAACTATTGCACGGCTTTTTTTAAATAATAGGAATCGCATAAATTTTAGCCAATATTATCCTACATTTAAGGGAGGCATTGTTCCTGCAGAATTAATATGTATTTTGAAAAGAAATTATTAAACCATGTGTACATTCAATTTATTAAAAATCGAAAATCAATTACTGAAAATATTTGGTTTTTCACAATTTACCAGTGACCACGCAAAATGTATTCTGTTTCGTATGCTATATATCTTTTGTGTGAGCAGACATGGTTGTATATAATTTTTTTAAAAATCAATTATCCCATACACTGGCGAACAGTGACTATTTTTTTTTAAATACAAATTTACCTTTTCAAAGTACACTTTTGAAAATATATATACATATACAAATAATAATTGCCTACAGACTAACTTTCAAATTTTTGAAAATATCAATAAATCATTTTTATTTAATAATTCAATAAAATATACCCTGTTCCTAAGAAAATTATCTTCGATTCAGGCTTTCAATTCAGTTTTATTTATATTATTATTATTATTTTTGGTATTTGTTTGCAATTTTCTGGAAAATTTTTATAACGTACATAGATTTATGAAAAAATAAAATAAAAATAAAAGTAAATAAATTATATTCAACAAATCAAAAAGACAATAAAAGAAAATTACAAAATAAATATTAAAAAAATAAAATTTTCCTTATGTATAATATAAATTTTTTAATATTTTATATTGTTTTATTTTCCCATATGACCAAATAAATAAATCACCTTTTTTACTTTCTGAAGAAGATTAATACAGAAACATTACAATCGAAAGGAGTTTACCAACATGAATTTTATCGGTTAAGTGTTTTTTTTTTCTTCATTCTCCACTTCTCCATCAACATTTTTCTACTCACAGCACAAAAAAAAATATATATATTCAAATTTATCCTAAAAAAAAAATTTTTTTTCCAAATTTTTCCTGTAGTCAACACCATTTTCCTTTTTTTTTTTGTGTGTTTTGGGTACGAAAATTTAAGAAAAATTATAAACATTCTTGTACAAGGATCCAATAATAAAACAAAAAAAAAAGAAAATGTAAAAAAGGGAAAAGTTTTGTTTAATATTTTTTTTTTTTTGATGTTTTTGTGATGACAAGATGAATATTACGAATTGATATAAATTAACCCACGTTTTTCTCTCTAAGTTGTAAATTTGATATATCGTTGAAGTCATTCACAGTAAATTTTTTTTTATTAGTTTTTTTCCCGGACATTTAAATAGACCCAACAAACCATTCTTTTTTTTTTGGTTTTTTTTTTTGAGGTAAATATTGCCTGGGCAAGAGATATCATCACCATACATGACTTGGTGAGAAATTATAGATGACGCAGCTTTAGTCCTTAGTTTTTTTGTTTTTTTTTTCTATTTCGAAGTTTATAGTTCCTTGACGTTAACGAAAAATAAAAAGTGAATTTTTTTTTCTTTTACGTATTGTATGGTCTATTATCCTTACAGTAGATTTAACCCAAGAAAGTTAATAGTGATAGTTGTTAGAAATATGTGAACTCATAAATTTTAAACTCAATTTTCACGTCCAATTGAACTTTAGTTTTGCACATAGTAATATTACATTTTCATATTTTTTTTTTCCTAGACCTCGTCATCATTTTCTTCTTTTAATATTAATTTTCTCTATATACATATATGGTACTTATATATTTGCCTAAATTGGAGTATGTGTATATTGGTTATAATATTCACAAACATTATGCTGCGGTATAAAAGATACATTTATGTATAGTATATTAATATATGTGAAAATTTCTATATTGTACTATAGAAATGGATATATAATATTTTATATAACTATATACCACTATAAATATGATGATAAAAAAGGATATATTTTATATATATTTAATATAATCCAACCAACTCAAAAAAAAAAAAAAAATATTAAAGGAAGAGGAGAAGAAAATTTTATAAGATGCTTTCGTGAATAATATAAATTTTCGACGATGCCAAATACCCTTCTGGCTATCACCATTTTGCAGACAAATTGCAATTCATACAAACACTCATTATTCTTATTATACTGAGATGCACATATTTGAGTATTTTTTTTTTCTATGTACATACATACATACATATATGTTGTGTATACATATAATTTTTTATTTTGAAACATTTTTTTACAAAATATTTATATTTTATATATACTTTTTCTTTTGTATTATGGTTAAATGGTTTTAGGTGATTTGTGTATTTAGGAAAATAGGTGAAAAATTTATGGTTATTATATTTAAAATTAAATTAGCTGAAAAATTATATTTAAATTATAAATTGAATAGCGTACTAGTTTTATACATATATATGTTATTATTTGGATATCTGTCAAGTTCTGTCAACAAAAACTTAATGAATATTATATTATATAATTTAACAAAAAATATTTTGGTGAAAGTTTTTAATCCAATTTGCCTATAAATTATCTTTTTTAAAAAAAAAAAACAAAAAAATAGAAACTAATTTATAGGTTGAACCGCAAACATTTTATATTAAAATAATTTTTGTATATTTTATTATTGGTTAAAATTATTTTGAATTTAAATCCTGATTAATTTCATGTATTGCAAAATTTATCAATATTAAAGTTTTTAAAATATAAATATTAAGTTTATATTTATTATAAATAATATTAAAATTTCTTTAATTATTAGAACTATATATATTTTATATATTTGGGCCACAAAATAAATTTGGGAAATTTGCTAACTATTTTATATGCTTACAAAGTATTGTTAAAATTATATAATATTCAAAGAGTTTCTAAACAAATAATTTCGGTTGTAAATTTATAAAGTTTTTATATTTATCCTGCGACTAAATAAATTTCTCCAATTTTATTATTTATATACAATGTTAATTATTATCAAGTTAATTCTCAGCAGGAATAATATTTACACAAATAGTAAAATTAAATTGCATTTTCCTCAAGAAAATAGTTATTTTTTTGACATCCTCAGGGGATAATAGTTTGTATTTAATATTACTATTCCATGAAATAAATTTTAAATAAAATTTAGTGAAGATTATGTATCTGAAACAGCTAAATTTAACTTTGATATATAAAATTTACATTTGCTAAGAAGATATTTGATTAATTTAAAAGATAATTTTAAATATGTTAAAGTTAACAATTTTACTGAAAGTCATGCACTTTAAAATCATATCTGTGCATAATTATGGAATCCAATAACGTTGATTATAAACAGAAACGTGATGATCGTCAAAGGTTATAAAGTTACTACAATTATAATTAGAATTTCGATGTGCTATCTTTTCGTATTTCCATAGAATATTCAACAATATTGCCATGCACAGATAAATGTTTTTGCACTAAAATTGTGGTATAATTGAGGTGATACTTGTAGAGTTATATTACACAACGAAAAATACTAAAATTATTACATAATAATTTTAGTATTCTTTTAGATTTATGAAAATTTGCTTATTGCAGTTTTTAAATTTTTAAAACTAGATTTAGTGGAAGTAGTTTTCAAATTTGACAAGTTAAAATTCGAATAATAAAATATAAATATAAAATATTAAAAATATTAAATTCCACTCTTTTTAAATCAATTTAAAAGTGTATTTAGCTGATGTGTTGGTAAAAATCCTTGCTAAGATTTTGGAAAAATTTGATTGACCATTGCAATTAAAAAATATTTCAAAATTATTGCTGAGTCATGATAAATTCTATATTTATTAATAATTTGTACTATAAAAACTTCATAGCTAAAATTTAACACGTCCCACAAATAAATTTATAACAAATAAATTAGTTTATTTAAAATTTAATAACATAATAACAAGAAATAGAAAAATAGAGTTTTTCTCAAAAAAAATACAAGAAAAATTGTATATCTAATTTCCAATTATTTTTATTTTCCTATCAAGAATTAAACGGGTTACGTTATTAAGGACTTAGTTTTTTTTGTTTGTTTTTTGTAATATACAAAAAAAAATATATTGAAGAAAATAAGGAAAATATTATATATAACATTTTCTTTTTTCTTTTTTTTTTTTGGTGTAAAATTCATGAAAGGAATACAAATTTTTTATATTTTTCATCTGAATTAATAATAATAAGGATTTTGTTGGTAAGGGAAATAACAATACTAACAACAAACTTTACAAAAATGTTATTTTAAAAAAAATATATATACATATTTTTTTTTTGTAAAAAACTAAATAATAATAAATTCGAATTTTGCTTTCAAATCACGTTCTCTATTCGCTTTCAATCCGGACTATAATAGGTATAACTCACTTATCTTTTAAATAACTAACAAATTTCATTTACCTTTTCGTAATACCAAACCTAAAAAAAAAATTGAATTTTTTATAAAAACTATTGTTAAGTTTTGTATCAAAATGAAAATCCTAAAAAAAAATTATTTCTAACATCTCTGAATAAGTATATACTTATATATATAAAGAAAATATCTAAAAATATTTTAGTCAAATCCTTTCCTTTCAACTATGTAGTATAGGCAATTATTATTTCTCAAAAATATTTAAACCAATGCACAGAAAAAAAGAATTGACAAACATTACCAGAAAGAAATATAAAATTAAAAAAAACACCATACACAATGAAAATGTTATTGAATAGAAATTTTCCAAGAAAATGCATATTTTTTTAAAAGAAATTTTTAACAATTGTCAGAGGGAAAAATCGTGGATTTTTTTTTTCTTTTTCGATGACAACAAAAAGGACGAAAAACAAAAATATAAAAAAAATTTATAATACTGATGTATAGCAATTTTTTTTTGTGGGTTGTAGACGAAACTTGATAAAATAAAGTGCAACGCCAGTACAAAAAAATAAATTACAACTATGGAATCTGAATTTACAAAACAAAATCAATAAATTAAATTATTTTAGTTTTTTGGGGTATTATTCACATATATCTAGTTTTACTGCGTAGGTTTTAGGTTTGGAGATACCAAATATGTCGGGATTGCTTGACAAATTCTCATGTTTTGTATTGATTCTCATTAAATTTCCATATTTTCCCGATTTCTCGGGCAATTTTGACTATTTTTTGAAAATGTAAAGCGTAGTCGACACGTTTTCACTTGCGTAAACAAAAAAAAAATTGTGGTGCAAAGGTGACAATTTACTTTTATTGCTGTGAGTAACTTATCTGAAGCAGTTGATTGGATTTTAAAATTTTAAAAATATTTATATGGCAGAACAGTTAGTTTTTAAATAGTTTTGAAATTTCAACTGTCATCTCCGATATTTTCGATATTTTTTGACAATTCGGGGAGTAAATGAAAGAGACACCTGTACACAGTATTTTAATTTAGATTTGAGAAAATATTAAAGAAAAAAACAAATATCTACAGGAACTTTCACCTAAAAACAAATAAAATATTAAAACTAGACGTCATTCGTTTTCCAATGTAAAATACTTTCTACACAATATTTTGTTGAAATTTTGAATTTAGTATACTTTCAACAAAAACTAATTCAAAAAATATTAAACCATTTAAACTTTTTCGGGAAAAAAAACTATTTTAAATAAATTTACATAAAATTTTATTTTCATGGTTCAAAAGAAATATTTAAATTTATATTTTCGTTTCAAATAAAATTAAAAATATATGAATAAATCCTAAAATAAAAAAAAAACACTTAACTAGTCTAACGAAAATAGATAAATAAAAAGTTTTAAGCTAATTTCAAAATGGAATATCGAATATACATACAAAATAAACATATATGTATATGTATGTACATTTTAAAATAAAGTTTTCTATATGAAAGTAATAAACCATTTAGATTTAGTGCGACAAAAAAAATTTATATTATGAATTAAATTGAATTCACTTAGCGCAATAAACAACACATTTTCGTCCTTTTAACTTGTCATCTTTATTATCCCCCGTAACACATCCTTAAAATAATTCTACAAAATGTTTTTTTTTTTTTTTAATTTCTGCGAATAATATTTTCTCTAATAATATTAGTGCCCAGCCAGAATAAGTAAAAAATATGTTTCATATCGGTTTATATTTACAGAAAAAAAAAACATTTTTAAAAATATTAATCCTGATAAGGACTAACTTCTTAGTATTATAGGCCAAATAGGTAACTAATAGTTTGTGAAAATCTATTAAGATTTTTATTGGTCTTTGCAACTTGCATTACAGTTTCAAAAGGAAAAACTTTTTCTACAAATTTCACAATTCTCTTATATAGCTACAGTTTTTTTTTTTTTTTGTGAAATGAACAAAACTGCAGAAAACCAACTGCCAAAAGGAAAAAACTTTCTGTCAGAACAAAAAAACTAAAAAAAAAGAAACTTTAAATGAAAATACAATCCATAAGAAAATATCTTTTAAGCTGTTTCAAATTGAAAAACGTGCACACAAAAACAAAAATAAAATAAAAATGAGTAGCATTGGAAATAGCCTCGATTAGTTATTATATTTTAGTTTCTTATGTTAAATTTATGATTTGGTAGAAAATTAAATTGAAACTTCCTTAGCAATTGAAACATCATTTATTTATTTTATCAGTGCAACATATTTAAATAATGCCGCTTTTAACAGTGTTTTAAAAGCGTGTTTTTTAACACATGCCATTTAATCTGTTAGTTAATTTATGAAAGTAAATAAAAAAAGTTTTGTAAAAAACTGACTTTATAAAGGAAACTTGACATGGATTATAGAACTTAATCAACATTTTTTTTGTTTTATTGTTGTGTGAGTTTTGGCATTAAAATGGCTTCTACAACAAAATAAGATTTTAAATATAGTTTTTCATTTGTTAGTAAAGAGAACAGAAGGAATACTTTGAAAAGAATTCAACTGAACTGATGTTAGTCATGATTGGATTCTTTTTTTATGTTTTTAAAGGAATAAAAATTATTTGGAAATTTCAGAGTTTTTAAATATATGAAGTCTTAAATTATTTTCTGATAGTTCTATGCTGTTATAACATAAAATTTAAATTTTCCGAGTAAATAATTATTTTGATTAAACTTTAAAACAAATTTTCTTAAGTATTACAAGTACATTTGCAAAAATTTAACAAGAAATGGATTTAAAGTTCTAAAAAATTAAAATTGAAATATGAAAGTATTACTTTTATTAATATTAATTAATTTTTCATCAACTCTATTAAACACTGAATTAAATTGAACAATTTTCTCATCTGAATTGAAAAATATTTTTCCAAGAAAATAATCACTTCTTTATTTCGTTACTAACAAAAAGAAAACTTTTACATTACGTGTTACAAAAGTAAAATATAAGTTTAACTACTATTACTAGAAAAGTTTAGACACTCCTTTTAGTGTAATTGATACTTATTTCCGTTTTATTTAAACTTAAAAGAAAAGTTTTCAATTTTAAAAGATATAATAAAGTTTATTTTAATGAATTTTTTTTCGATATTTTGTGATGCATAAAATTGATAACCACAATTAAAGTATTAAAAAAATATATGAGTTAAATTGATTTTAATTCAATCAAAAAACATTTTTATATCAAAATCAAAATTTAAAAAAATTATAATAAAATTAATTCAATATTAAAAAATCTAAATACAACAATTTATTTTGATTTAAAATATCAAATTAAATTTTTATTAGACTTTTATTATACCGTAGTAGGTTTCAAAGAAAAAAACTGAATCCTTCAAATGAAATGTAATAATTTTCAACTTTTATTAGTAAGGCATGTGTGGTTTCTGCAAAATATTGATATCAATAGATAAAATCATTTCATAAAAATCAGAAGAAATTTAAATTTTGATACTAAAAGTTGAAGAATTTTTAACTCTCTCTAAATATTAACAATAAATATTAATTTTATTATAAAAAATTTTTTAGGTGTTCCGTTTTAGTCAATTTGTATGTATTTTTATGTTGACTGCCTATACGTATTTCTGTAATAAAAAAAATATTTAATACGTTTCATAGATAAATAGATAGATAAATTCCAGGGCTGGATGAACTAATCCTAAAAACCATTGTGGCCAAAATTGGCCCATTGTTTATAGGCAAATTAGCCTGTATATCTTCTGATAGATAAGTTTTCACAATTGCGGAGGAGCAGAGGATATGCTCAGCTTTCTTATAGAATTTGCCACAAATTCTACAGAGTAGTACGTGTGACCTTGTTGAGGTGGTCGTACTACTTGAGCTACTTGGAATAAAAGGGATACTTGAGCTACTTGCAATAAAAGACAAGGAGAACCTTTTATTGGAAATAGTTCAACTCAAGTATCCCTCTTACTTTGTATAAATGTTTTATAAAAACTTTTAGTTTTCCTTAACACCGTAAAAACTCAATTCCGGTACACTCTGTCAAACGTCAATTATAAATAAATACGCTTTAATATAAAAATATTTTCGTTATCACATATTTACTTTAAGCTTGCCAATAATAAAAAAGATTTTTTTGAGTTTTAAAATAAACTTTTTTTTTAATCAAATTTCAAATAAATATAGAATATCCTGCTGTGTACAAATAGCAACATCGTATTGTAATCAAATTGATTTGAATTTCCTTTTTTTTCTGATATCTTAAAACATTCAATGACAACAACACAATTGCAAAAAAAAAATATCCTTCAAAATTTTCATATTTTGAACACATTATATCTACATAAAAAAATATATATTTCTTATCAATTTCAATATTTTCGTAAATCGTAAGCCTAAATGAATGATTCTTGTATATAAAATCCTTGAACTAAAAAAAAAATAATTTCATTGTCGCGTTAAAAAAAAAATGAAGATATTTTCTAGTATTTAAGGATACAAAAAAGACTTTCTTTTTTAAACCATACAAGTAAAAACTTTATTAAATATAATTTTTCATTTATTTTCTTGCCAGTTTTTCTTTTACTTTGTGGACAGGGAATATAGGTAAATTTTCAGTTGATACTTAAAGGTAGAAAAAAAAAATGTCTATTCATATAAGAAAAGCTAATTTTACGCATATGTATAATATGACAATATCATTGAACAGTACAATCACGATTACATATATTATTCAGGATATAAGAAAAAAAAAATACCAATTTATAGACACACACATATACGGAATATAACCACAAATATTGCGTTATTGCTATTTAGTTATTCATGTTGGGGTGAAAATTTCATTTAAGAAAAGACAAATTTTTCAACATACAAAACAAAAATTTTCTTTTTATTTAAAAAAAAAAAAATCTGACGACAAAAAAAAAATTTATAATCTTATTATTCAAAAATGTTGGTGAATGAAAAGAACAACATGAATTTTCATTTTCATTTTTTTTGTTGTTGTTGTTGTTGTTGTTGGTACTTTTCAATACAAGATAGAAGATTAGATACTTTAAAAATTTTGTATGTTGGTTGGTTGGTTGCTTTTTTTATCGCGCACTGTTAAATTTTCATATTTTCATAACTGCTGACTTTGCTCCTAAAGGCACAAATACACACATATTTATTTCAAATGCCATTTTTCATTCAATGTGGGAAAAAAAACTAAGTTTTCTTTTGTTGTATATATCCTTGTAAAAAGTATGAAAACAACAAGGAATAATATTTTGTTAAATAAAAATATAAATATACTAAACAAAGTAATGGAGATCCCCATTTTCTTTTTTTTCCATTTCATTTTCTTATATATGTATATATATATTTATGTAAAGTAAGTGCGGATGGCGTTGATGACGGTGATAATTTCTTGCTTAAGTCCTCACTCTGGTGGATTATAAACGTGATTTTTTTTTTTTTTATGAAAATTATGGTAAATTGAGAAACTCAAGTGAAATTTATTTCAGATTAAAAAACCTGGAATATAATATGATCAAACATATATGGAAAAAAAAACGCAACATAAAGGCATATTTTTTTTTATATACACTATTATACATATGTAGGAAAATTCAATATTAAATGGATAATTGAAAAGGAAATGAAAGAAAAATAAAAGTGCGTATAAATGATTTCCTTTTTTAATGTGAAAAACAATTGTTCTAAAAAAAGGAAGAATGCCAACAATTGATAATTGTTTTAGTTGTATAAAACAATTACTATATTATATTATTATATACTTACTTAGATTTGTCACTTAAAGTTAGTTAATCTTTTAATTTGTCAAGGGAAAAAGAAATATTATGGAAAAAAGGAGATTTTTTTTTTGTATTTATGTAAACTGTCGTAAAACTTGGAAATAATTACAAATCGAAGGAAATCGAATGAAAGAAAAATAAAGCAATAAAAATATAATTCGTTGGATCATTATCAGAATTTAGAAAAACAAATCTTTAATCAAAAATCATTGCAAATAACTAATAAATTTATGGCTAATTAGGAGTCCTTAATGGTTAATCATTTTTTTGTTATTACATAATGTTAAGGTCAATAGAAAATTTTCCAATTATTTTTATTATTTAAACTTAAACTAAATTTTAATCAGGTTTTTTTTATCAATTCTTTAGGCAAACTAGAAAACCGAGTTATTAATTTAGTTATGAATTTTTAATTATTAATAATAATAATTTTAATTATAATTATAGAAATGTTAATCTGATTAATAAAATAAAAATATGTTAGTAGAGAAAATAACATAAATCCAAGATTAAATATTAATTAATTTATTTTTTGATAATTTGACTCAAAATACGAATTATTTTAAATTGTTAACCAAGTTGTTAAATTAATGAACAGTGGTACTATATTAAATAAAAATGATTAATGTCGAATATTTTTTCTTGGCATGAATATGGCTAATATAAATTCTAAAAATTATTAAAAATCAAGAGTGAAAAGGCTTTAATTTAATATTCAGTTTTTCCTGAAATATTTTTTATTAAATATTGAATTTATATTTACATACAATTTTCAAACGCTTAAAGTATAAACTATGAATATTATTCAAATAATATTATATCAATGTTAAAATTCTTTTTAGTAATATTTTAAAAGAGATTTCTTGTTGTATTTTTAGTGCTGTGAAACAATCTATTTGACTCAGTAAGTGCATATAAAATATTATGAAAATATATTTTTCGATAATATAAAATATGTTTTTTTTTTTGTTTCTTATTCATAATTTACATGCACATTTCCGTACTAAATCTTTATATATGTCATTAGTTGTTGCATTGGCACGTTTCAAAGATGAAAATATCAATAAAATATATTTGAAGTGAAAAGTACTGATATGGAAAGAAATGTCACAAATATTTTGTATTCTCAATTTCTGTGCCACTTCAACAATTTTTCCTTTGTAAAGTATATGAAAAACTATAAGGATATATGAGTAAGCATTATTATACTAAAAGCAAATATAAATAAAGTCTATAAGTCGAAATGAAGAAAATCTATAAAGAATTGTGAAAAAATTATTATGTGGAATATGTGGTAATAACCTATATAGATTGAAAAATTTAAATATTTGTTTAAATTATAAATTTATTTAGTAAAACTGGGAATACTATATGTTATTCAAAACAATCTTGAAAAAATTGAAAAAATGCCAAAAAAAAACAGTGTATTAAAATTTACGAGATTACTTATATTAAGGTATAGTACTAATTTTGTAAAATTTAATGGAAGTAATCTAAAAATTACTTTTTTTTAAAAAAATATATCTTAATCAATATTTTTTTATAACTAATTTATAATTAATAAAATTCACTACAAAAATTTAATTTTTACATCAAAGTTTATACCAGAAAGTTTTATAATTGAAATGAATCTTATTAAAATTAATAGATTGCTTTAAAAACTTTCAAGGATCAAAGCATCTTGTACTACACACACATATAAAATAAAAGAAAAATAGATTTTAATATTCTATTAAAACAATTACTTTATGTTCATAACAAACGACACCATTAACATAACGTCAATATTTTTTTATAAATGTAATGCAAACTGTGCAAGAAAATTTATTCACCGATAAAATTAGAAGTAAAAAATATAAATTCTTGAACATCACGTTCCAGGATATTAAACACCTTATATGCAGTTTTTGATGTTTGTAAAAAATATATATATATATTCCAGTATATGAATAATATTTCCGGTATAAGATTTTGACATAAAAGCGAAATTTATTATCCTTTTGGTGTTGATGAAAAATTTTACGTTTTACTGAATTTTTTCAAGTTTTATTTTTATTTTTCAAAACTTTTCATATTAAAATTTTTTTTATCCAGTAATAAGGAAAATATTATATAGTTTCTATAATAACATTTAAAGTTATCATAAATATCCTTAATAAATTTATTATTATTATACATATTTGGAGAAAAATATGATTTTCTTGTTTATAATGAATATACCAATAATTTTAAAATTATTAAATCCTGTTAAATGTTTGCACTCAATTACATACTATTAATGTTTTATTCTCCGTATACGTTTTATATAAACATATCTAAAAATATTACTTGCGACTTAACGCGATCTTGGTTGTTTTTTTTTTTTTTTGTAAAATTCAAGACAAATTATTATAGTTTACAACTTTAAAACTATATATACGGTATTGCCAAAAAGTATATATTTTTTTTCAAGAAATTTTATTTGAATTTTATGCACTAATATTATGGCACATAAATTCTTATATTGTAATTTATTTTCTTAATATACATATATTCTATATTTTCTTATTATACTTATATGAAAAAAAAAAAACTATTTTGTAGTATATTCAAAGTAAGTAGAGTGTTTTTGAGGAAAACTCATTTTTCATAGCGTATCTTATAGTATCTTATAGTTTTGCATAAAATTCATGCTATCAAAGAATATTGTTTTAAATAAAGCTGTAACATTTATAAAAGTGGTGTGCATGAAGTATACAGCTAGGATATGTTTAAATAGTTTTTTTTTTTTTTTAGTTTTTCTTTTAAATCCAATTTATGATTTTATCTTTTATGCGGATATAAACAAAAACTTATATTTTCTTTAAAAAAAAAAATGTTTATCTGCTTATGAACTATAACTTTATATTCTTTAAAATATACGTATCTATATATAAAATTTTAGTTTGTAATTTACAAGTTTTAATGATTTTTCTAAATAAATTATGAAACTTTATTAGTAATTTTTTTTTTATTAAAAACAGTATAATTATATTTACAAATACTTTCAAAAAAAACTTGATATTAAAAGTATTTTTTTTTTTCTTCTTTCGTATCAATGAAATTTATAGCTTTTAGTAATTAGTAACTTTGATTAAATTTAATCTAGAAATAATTTGAAATAACTTAAAACTTTAATATTTAATATAAATCTCAAAATATTGGTTTTAAATGACATAAACTTATTGCATTCGATAATACGTTTATTTACTAAAAAAAAATTTACATATAATATTTTATAATATGAGCACGTTTTATTTCTCATCCAATTTCTATTTAAATAAACCGATTCCATAAAAAAACTATTTCATTTTATTTTCCTTCCTTAACCAAAGGAGTAGCAATTTATAAAGTAGAAAAAAAACTGGTTAAATATCTATGAACAGAAAAAACTCACATAACTATATTTTCTTCGTACAATTTATTTGACCAAAAAATAAATATTCTGTAAGGAGAAAATTTTAACTCAATATGCAGTTTTCCAAAAATTTATAAAAATTGAAAATCCGGAAAAAAAAAATTGTTATTCAATATTCAGTATGGAGATCTTTTTATTTTATTTTTTTCACAAATAGATTTTCAATTGAAAAAATAAATGAATACAAATGTATTTTTAAGTTAAAAGTACACATATCCTAGTTTGTGGTAGATTTTTTAATAGTTTCCACAAAGTAAACAAGTTTACTGGGAATTTTATGTTTTTCTTTCCGTTTTCCTATGTTTTAAAATTGATCATTGGAAGAGTTCAAAAAAATATAATAGATTACATCAATTTGTTTATTTAGATTTTTGTCTCAATTTTTTTTTTGAATCATTTTAATAGCTGCATGATATGAGTCACTATTTTGAAAATTAAGGGTTTGTTTGAAGAAAATATGGTTATCGATTAATTTAAAAATTTATATAGAAGTAAGCTGTTTAAATACTGGTCATATCTAATTATGTAAGTAAATAAATAATTCTTAAAAACGTAACAATTTTAGAATTTATTCAAATTGTAAATTGGCAATTATCATTATTTTACATTATATCTAATCGTAAAAAGTAAGGTTTAATGCTGATAATACATTCAATTCCTTTTTAGACAATAATGTAAAACTGTAATAAAAATCCCAAAAAAATAAAAAAAAACAGCTGGATATTTTCAAGGAAACTTATTTCTTTTTAGTAATATTTTGTAACTAAACCATCCGACTTTAGTGTTATTGCTTTAGTTTTTTTTTATGTTCTAAAATCTATAAGACTATCAATCATTATTATTTTCTTTTGACGTTTATGGAAATAGATGGAAGTCTTGCCAGTCTGTCCTATATAATGTTGCAAAAATGTATATTAAATAAATGATTATATTTATTATATTTTGGATTTTTATCTTGCAATCACAGATTTTTACCAAAATAAAAAAGAAGTTTCCTTATCGATTTGTACAAATATTTCAAGTCATAAATATGCGTTTTATGTTCAATGGTTTATTTGGTTATAAACTAAAAATTTTTAAAATGCAGATTTTGTTTTTAGAAAAATTCAATTAAAGCTATAAAAATGACATACCAAAATTTACTGCATTTAATTTTGAAAATTTTTCCTTTTAAAATTGATGTAAACTTACCTGAAAATAAAAAAGAAATGGAACAAAATTAATTTTAATTAAGCTAATATTTTTTAGTAATTCAATATTTTGTTATACATAATATAATTATTAATTCAAGTGAATGAAAATCCTTTAAGTTAAATATTTTAATATAGTATTTTTTTTTATGTTTAGATTTCCTCTGCGCAGGTACAATTAAGTTTATTTATATATAAAAAAAATTACATAATTGTTTTATTTTTTAAATTAGTTGCAATTAAATACTTTCATTATACTTTTAAATATTCATTTCACCTTTAAAATAGTACTTTTTAAGCTTCTAACCTTTTAAAAAAAATGTTTACTGAAAAAAAAAAAATTCTCGAAATTGTTTAAATAATCCATTTAAAGTGGGTAATAAACTACTTTGCATCTAATCATTAGATCATTGAAAATTCTTGTTTAAAATCTTAAGAGACTTTCAAACCAACACAAGGAAAAAACAAAAAACTTCTAATATTCCTTTTTTATTCAAATTTTATGTTTTTTTTTTCTTGCCTCTTATTCTGCTAATAATTAGATATTTGTATAATGTTGAATATACATATCTATGGAAATGGAAATTTTTTTTTTTTTTAAAGTGTTAAATGTAGTATGTGGAGGGGCCACAATGAGGATATTTTATCCTTGAAGACAAAAAAAAAAAAAACTAACAAACAACACGGTAAATAATGAACCCCTCTCATCAACACTACCACATTTCAACAATTTTGATACATAATTTTTACGCGACAAAAGCTTTGGCTACGAGGACGATATTATGTGTTTTTTTTTTAAAGAAAAATTCCGGATTCAGAATATAAAAACGTTTTTATTAGTATTGTTATTTTTATGATATAACATTAACATAGGTATAACTTTAGTTAGTATATATTTTAAGATTATTTTCATATCTCCCGTAGACGATTACATAAAACTTTAATAAATTGTAAATCTTAGTTTTTTTTCTTGGTTTTTTTGTTGTTCTTGTTTCATATTTTTCTAAGCTTTTATTTTCTGTTAAATATAAAACTTTAGTACTTGTACTATTTATTATTAATTTAAGATCTTTTATAAAAAAAATCTTTTACAGAATATTTTTTTTCGTTACATAATTCTAAAACAAAAAAAAAAACTGTGAAAATAATAACATTTAATTTAGTTCTCATTAAAAATAATAAATTTATTTATCAAAATGAAGATATTTTAAAAGAAACAATCAATTAATATTGAGTATAATTTAATTAGAATATAAAACTTAAAATTGAAATTATTTTAGATATAAATGTTTGTTAAATACAATATTTCGTAATTATCCTAAATTATCCTTTTATCTTTCATTATAACATAACTTAAATTAAGTTTTATGAAATTTTTAGTCCACAAGAGAGTATAATTATTTTTTTTCATTCAGTTATACAAAAATGGTCAAATACAGATTTACTTTCAGTATGATATAAAGTTTAAAACTAAATATCGTAAAATATATTCTTAATAATAAAATTTTCTTGAAACGAGCACAAACCAACTAAGCAAAATATAATAATAATTTTGAAATGATTCAAAGAAAAACAAGAAACCTTAATTGTTAGACACTATATCTATTCTATATATCTATCGTACTGTGATCATTTCATTCAACTGTAATGAAGAAAAGGAAATTATCAAATAGGAAAAAAAAAACTTTATAATGGAATACCTAGTATAATTCTTTGTATAAATAAGATTGTGGTGAAAATTTTTTAACACTCAAAAGATGATATGTTGATTATTGTAAAAAAAAATATCTTTTCATCTTACTACTAAAGCATACAATATTTTCATATCTATTGGATTGAATTACTATAATATTCAAAAATGTAAATTTCTTTCAAATTACAACGATTTGTGTCAATTGGGTATTAAAAAAAAAATAATAATTCCATATTAAGTTTTCTGTCTGCATTCAGATATTATTTTAGTTTTGAAAATTATTTACTATGCAGTTAAACAAAAATTCTTACATAAAAAAATTATGTATTTGTTTAAGTTTTAATTTTGCATCTAAAAACATAAAAAAAAAATATTTTTAATTATAAAATTTATTACATTTTACTATTAGCAGATAAATTAAATGTTTTATATCATAAAAAGCTTACACAAATCAAATATATACATTAATCTTTAGACAGTATACAGTACCAGAAATCGTTTAAATATTTGATATTATAAGTACTATATATATACTTGTAAAGTTAGTAAGGATTATTAATTTAATACCAAAGTAAAAACTTATTATTTTCTCAATACACAATCAATTAAGCAAAATTTTCAATCAATACTTTCTAAACTTTAACTTATTTTCTATATTATCTTCTATATAGAAATATGTAGTTTTAAAGTATATGCCTACAGTCTTAAATATATTTTTTTCAACATATTCTTTTTTCTAATATATTTTCTGAACAAATTCTTGATTATACAAAAATACTACAACTAGGAAATCTCATGTGTCTTAAAAAAAAAATTGTCAGGAAAATCTTTCTTCTTAATTATATAAGATAATTTCGTATGTATTTTCATGTATAAAAATTTTCAAGAAACTTTATCTAATAAAACACGTACAATATGTGTATATTAATATGTATGAAACTTTTGTAGAAATAATGTTTAGTAACACTTAAGGTAAATAAAGTGGTAAACATTTTCTTCATATATTTTTCCATATACGCACAACCACACACACAGAAAAAGCCATTTTCAAGTAACACCAAATATCATTTATATATTCAGAATTTTTTTTTTTATCTTATATGTTGATATAAAATTTTTAAGATTCTCACATACAATTTCCTTTGGGATTGTTATTTTTTTTTTTTTTTTTGTTTCTTCTGGTTCAAGAAACTTTTTGGTCTAAATATAAGTTTTATCCGTTGGATTAAAGTAAAATTTCAACTAATATAATAAAATATAACCTAATAGATATATTAAAGAAATTTGCGGTTTATTTATATATATTCTAATTGTTAGTTATAGTAAAAGTATATCTATAGATGTTAAACAAAGACGTAATTGAGTGTGTTCTCTTTGTAATCCATATAATCAAACATTTATTATATATATATATAATAAAACTTTGTATATATATCCTTTTTAAATTAAACCCAAGAATAGCATCAAATTAGAAGGACTATATAACTTGATGAATTTCTTTCAAATTCTCTGTAGACCATAATATTATATAACCAATGTTTATTTATTGTTATTTAGATATTGGTTGGTTTATGTTTCATGTATTAATAAAATAATTTTTTTTTGATAAATAAATGTGTTGTCACCGTGCAAACCACAACATAAGACTTAAAAATATATATCATAATATATCTAGAATATAAAGTTTTACCATCAACTTTATTTTATTCCCAATTGATAGTAAAAAGTTTTGGAAACAATCAAGACAAGAAAATTATAATTTCTTCAGAAAATAGTATATGTATATGTTTTTTTTTTACGAAACATATGCAATTTAATCTTTAACCAATTTCAAAAAAAAATATAAAGGTTTGAATATCTTAGAATAATGTCACTTTAAAAAATAGTTTAATTAAATGAAAAATATTTGTAATTTACATTAACCTGTAATGCAATTTACTAAAATTTATTATTAAAAAAAAAAATGTTTTTTATCCAATTAATTAATTGCTTTTGATTTTAAATCTGAATTTATGTAACTATCAATCGTATTAATCAAACAAATAAATAATAATACCACAAGCTCGACAAAGGATGACTTATTTCACTTGAATTGATTAATTTACATAAAATATGTTGAATTTTGTGTGTATACTAAAATCTTTGAAAAATTAAACATAACCCAAGAATAAATATTAATATTTTCTAAAATTTTTTTTTTTGGGTTCAATGTACAACATTTTAGAAAATATTGATTATAAGGTAATTGTTCATAGCTAAATTAAGTATAAAAAAAAGGATATTATATACGTATAATATAAATTTGTATATATGTGAAAAATTATCCTTTTGTACCATAAGATTTATACATATTTTATTTATTATTAGTTCTTTTGTTAAATATCTTTTGAATAGTGTTTGATTGTTAATAAGGAAAAGTTAATTAAAACTTTGTTCTAGATTGTAGAATTTTTGGTCCTTTTTTATGTATATGTATATAAAAAAAAGAAAAAGTCAAATCTCGTACATTTTTTTATTAGATGTTTTTGATTAAACTAAAGAAAATATTAATTAATGGTTTTTGTGTTTTGTATAATACTAAAAATTATATTTATATTTCTTATAAAACGAATAAAAAGGACTCTTGATAAGATTGTTCAAGAATACTACAATATTGAATTTTTTTTCTTGAATATTTTCAGTTTAATTTTGTCGGATTTTCAATTCGGTTAAATTTAATAAACAAATATTGTGGCATATGAATTATATTAATTCACCAGCAGTAAATAATTATTAAAGTCAAATTTTGTTTTCGTTGCCACAAAAGGACAACAATATTTTACTAAGCAATTTCAGAGAAGCTATACAAATATGTCCATGATTTTATTAAAAATTTGACTTTTTCTTAAAATTTTTTATTTATACAATAACTTATAGCCTTCAAAATAATACATCATCGAATTTAATATGGAAGCAATTCAATTATACGTAAATCTTAAATGTAGAAAATTGTTTGTCCTACAAAAAAACATCCTGTTGCTATGGTACAGAATTGAAAATTTTACTTATATATTTTTTTTTTACCAATTTTATTTTTTTATGCTTATTTTAAAAATAAAGAAATCTTTATAAAAAAAAAGCACAAATTCTTGTGTTTTTTATGGTATAATCTGTCAATCACTCAAACTATAAAATTAGAATAACTCAATTATCTGTTCTTCTCTACAGCAGGAGGTAATATTGACAAGTAATCTGATGAAAAAATATCTTTACAAAAAGATATATTAAATTAAAAAATTGTATGAAATTGAATTTTTTATAGTAATTTGCTAGAAAATATTTGATTAGTTTCAATATTTTATTTAAATAACTTGTTTCTAAAACTCATAATTTTCGAAGCTTTATAGTAGTCCAATTTTACAATATTTGATAAAGTTATTTTTAAATTAAATTTTAAAAACATTTCAATTAACAAACTCTTTCGTTTCTTCATATACAAATCAGTAACAAAGTTAGAAATAGTTAATTAATTAGAATTCCTATTGAATTCATTTTATTATAGATTTTTTTTTTTATTTGTATCCCAAAAAAAAATTTGTATTACAATAATAAGCTTCCTTAACTTTTCATAAAATTTTCTGAACTATAACTTTTGGTAAAAATATATATATATATATATATTTATATCTTAAAGGTGGATAAACATTCCAATTGGTATACAAGTCACGTCTTTCTAGCTAGCAATTATGAAAAACAACTTTGAAAACAGGATGCGCCAGGAAGAATAAATACAATACATTCACAAAAAAACATATTATTATTATTATACATATAGAAAATATTTAACATAGTTTTTGTTGTTGTTTTCGTGTGCTTCCAGGCAAGTTTTCCTTTATATTCAGTCCTAGTATAAGATAAATCTTTTAGTATTTCATCACTCAGTATTGCGTACAATATCCTGATGTTTAAATATATAAATCACTTTAGACACCAAAAAATATTTTCACTAAAAAAAAATATAGCAATTTAAGGAAAATGTTTTTTATTTTGGTTTACAGTAGTAATTCAGTTGAATTTTCGAAAATAATAAGGATTCTTTTTAATAATTTTGCTTTGCTCCTTAATGGATAAAAAAAAACTTCAAGTATATAATTTGATTTATTAAACTCAATCTTTAAAAGTTACAATTAAATGAATTGAAATAAATGTAATTTAATTTAGATAATTGGTATGAGCAAACTATTATAATTATATTTAAATCATAAAATTGGTAATTACAGGAACAAATTTAAATTCTAGAAAGCACTGATAAGTAATAAAAGCTTATATTATTAAATTGAATAAATTTTTCTGAATAATTAATTTCCTTTTACAAAGATAATAATTAAAAACATAAAGCAACACTTAACTTTAATAAAGTGTTGTATAAAAACAATTTTTATTATGTCTATATTCACAAGTTTAAATATAAAAAATAATTCTCAATTATAAAATATATTATAATATTTTAAGAATTTCAAAAATTTTTAACACTAACTATTTTTGCTACATAAATTTGATACAATACATTTAATTTTCATAGTCATTAATTTCAAAAAAAAAAAAAAAAAAAGGGTGAAAATCCGTAAAGGTTTGAGGTTTCACAAAAATTTCTATTTTAGGTGCAATTTGTAATTCTTTCTATATATCTATATATATAATAAAAATACTATAAAATTTCATATCCTTTCACTCTATATATATAAATGAGTAAATAGGAAAATAATGTTTACCACTAAATACCAATTAAATGTGATTACTTTGAATATATATGTTTTCATACCAAAAAAAACAACACAATAATAAATATACTTCAGTTTTAAGTAAATTTTGTATCTTTCTTATTTCGAATATAAAATTGTGGACTTGAATATTAGTCATTTTCTTATATTCCACAAGGATTTATAAATTTTAATGTTTATAAAATAACAAAATTTTATGTCCTAATTAATCTCTATGCCTCTAGAAATAAACATATTCATACACATATATAAAATTGAATGAAAATATAATAAAATAATGAAAAATCTTCTAAAAAAAAATTTCATATATGTATGATCCCTTAGGTAAAAATGATATTACCTCAAATTAGAAAGTAAGAAAAAATAAAACAAATTATTTTACTGAGAACATTTAGACAAATTAGTAAAAACCATAGAAAAGATTTTCTGACTTTTTTTTGTTTTTTTAATAAAATCTAAAAAGTTTTAAACTTTGTTGGAAAATCATGTGTTCCTAAAAATAAAAAACCCACCAATATTCTTATAAGAAAAAACATTTTATGTTATTAGTATAATAACTTTTTTTTTCTCCGAGTTTGGGTTAAAACTAAAATGAATGACAAGAGTAATTTTCAGATTAAATTTCTAATATTTCTACAAATAAATATATCCATAATACATAGAGACCGTTCAGTAAAGGGTACATCTGTTAAATTAAAATAGTTTATTTCAAAAAAGTCAATTATATAATATATGTATGTATATAACAATTTTCCATATTATTGTTTGTCATTATATCCTGTGAGACTATAATATCCTTTTTTGATTATTTACCTTAATATTATTTTACTTAAATAAAATAATAGGTAAAACCTAATATCACTAATAATAAAAATCTCAGTTAAATTAAAGAATTTTCTTTTGTTTTCCATATATACATATATTTATATAAAAGAAATTATGTATTTTGTATTTTGGAAAATTCTTTTTTTTTTTGGTTAGGGAAAATGGATTTTGAAATAGGAATTTAAAATGTCATTTAGACTATTTACCAAAATTCGGTAATGTTTGGCAATAAACGTTTCCTTTTATAAATTTAATTTTTGTATTTTAGGGAAAATATATAAACATTAATATTATATACCCTGTTTTTTTTTGTGTAAAAGTCAAAAGACTAATTTTTTGAAAAAGGATTTAATCACATTTTCCTGCCTACCGATCATTAAATATAACCTATCTTCTTTGTATAAACAATGTTAATGTAAAGTAGATTTTATATATATTTTTTGTTTATGTTATTAAAATTGCTAAATTTTTGGGGTATTTATATATATATTTTTTTACTTACTGAAATTTATGAGAAATTCTTCTAAAAGTATCTATTTAAATTATCAAAAAAATAATTGTATTGAAATTTGTAGAATATGTACGTTAATTATACTGATAAAAAAATATGCTTTTTTTAGAAAAATCTATCAGGTATGTAAAAGAAAATTAAGAATATTTACTTTTATTAAGGCTTTTTATTGACACAATTATATCAATTTCTTGTGTTTAGAGTGTCGTTTTTATTAGAAAATTTAACAGAAATATTTAAATTTAAATTAAATTGTAAAATTGTAATAAAATTTCTATTTTCCTTCTTTATTGATGCAAATAATATTAAATGTTTCTTTTGTAATAGAAAATAAGTACATTAAAGATATATTATTATAATTTGATCTTATTGAATTTATTATTACATAATTACAATATTAAATTCTGATTATTTTTACAGTCAAATTTAGCATATTTTACGATTATTTCTTGGTGACCAAAACAAAAATAAAAATTAAAATTTTGCGAATAAAAAATATACTTCAAGGATTTTTTTTTCAATCATAAATTTTTTTTTTTTGGCAGCAAGAATTCAAAGAATTTTTTATGTATCACAACTTTTCTTTTATATAAATTTTTTGAAGACATAAAATCTACAAAAAAAAAAATTATATCTTTAAAAGCAAAATATGTATTATAATGGATATAATAGACAAAGAGAATATTGTTAGGGAAGTATTAGTTCTGCGAGATTTATATTTTTAGTAATCATTCGACATTATGTCATCATTTTCTATAACATTTATTTTATGAAAATAATTGTAAAACAATAGTCGAAGATATAAAAACAGATTGAAATAAATTATTGGAAAATTTTCAATTTATTTGCATTTTGAATAAAATTAAATTATTAAATTGAAAGTGTAAAATATGAAAAATAAAGATTTCTAATTACAAATTGGTTTTCTGCCAAAATTTATGAGAAAATTGTGTAGACAAATGTTAACATAAGTTTTATGGAATAAGTAAAAGTGGTGAAATTGAAATATTATTTTAATTTATTGATACATTAGGATAATTTATTTAAATTGTTGAATATTATTTTTATATCCTTTTACACAACTCTGCAGAAATTAAATCTAAAATATTTTTTGGAATAATATTTTTGAATAGTTTTTTGATATTAGCATATCGTTGTTGTTGGGTTTCCTAGAGCTAAATACAATTTCTCAATATTTTTATTTTATTATACTTGGAACATTCAATTAATTTTTCCTCAATTAAAGATATTAGGTTTATTAAAAATTTATTTTTTTGTTTATTTTCAAATATAACACAGTGGCGAGCGAATATATCAAATATCTATTGAAATACATATAGCGGAAAAGAAAGGGTCAGTTTTGCAATCAAATAATCAAAATATATGTGTAGTTTTGATTACTTTTTGATTAATTTCACAGTCGGAACGACTGTGACAGTGAAAACGACATATCGTCCTTAAATATTTAAATGAATAAGTGAAAATGTGCAATATAAATTTAAAAAATACGGATATATATCTAGAAATAATTGTGGAAAAAAATACGTAATAACGATATATACAGCAAAAATATTTATCTTCTCAAAAACTGAAAAATGTCTTTTATTTATATAATTTTTTTCCTTCGGTTTTCTTCCTCGTCGCCTTACACAATTTTTGGATAAATCAGTAAAACAACACAACAGACCAAAAAAAAAACCCAACAAGAAAAATCTACTGCAACTATTCCATGAAAATAAATATTTTCATTCAATAAAAGCACATACCAAAAATACCAAAAAAAAAAAAATGATTTTTTTTTTAGAAACGATGAAGACGATACATTGCCATATCTGTAATGTCTGTAGATCTAAGGAGCAATGGACCGTTTTAGTACTTAACAGCTTTAACCCATATCCCGAAGCAATAAATTCTATTCTTCTTTTACTCCTTAATATATATTTTCTTTACACTCGAATTGAGATTTTTTCCACACAAATATATATCTATATATATATATATACAATTACACAAATAAAGATAAAATATAAATTTTCCTTCATAAAAAAAATTTTTCTTTTTTTTTGTGCCTTTATGTCCTTTTATAATAGTAATAAGACTATCGCTATATATGAGATATTATAATTTTATAGTATTAGTGTGAATATATTTGTGAAATCTGTATATGAAATTCTTAACTAAACTTTCTAATTTAAGAATTCTATTTTTTTTTTATATGCTTTTACACTTAGTCCTTTGACACTTTACTGTAAGTAGTTTGGCTTACGAGACTATTACAAGGCAAGTTAATATACTTGACTTTAAGAGTTTTATTTGTATAATAATTTAACTGAAAGAATTTATAAAAATGGAATTGTTGAAAAATGCCAATTATATTTCGGAGAATTGGACAAAATTTGAGATTTTTAAAATCTATTTTGAAATTTTATTTGTTTTTAATACAAAATATTTCTGAAATAAATGAAAATTAATTTCATTTAAAAATATAATTTAATATCAAATTGTAAATATCTACGAAATTAACTCAGCAAACCCCACTTACTGTAAACAATTTAGTTTTATTTGAACAAAAAAAAAAAAAACATTGCCTTAAAATATTTTTTAATATTAAAACCAAACATTGAAAGGTAGCCATAGGGTGTTTTTCTGTTGTGTCAAAATGGGTTATATACTATTAATGGCAACTTTTATGATATAATTTAAGTTAAGTTTAAAAGTGATTTAGCTTTTTGGTTTGTGACTATTTTCCAAAATTACCCTTGAGCCGTGTTGGTTTTTTATAATGTATATTTATTTATATAGCCTAGCAAAATAATAATAAAAAAAAAAACAAAAAAAAAGGTATAGCAATAAAACGGTGGAAAAAAAATATATAACAGATTTAAAGTTTTTATAAAATTGTGTCCTTTATTTATTTGTTTGCATTTTTATACTAGGAAAATAATATTATACTATACAGTGATTTAGATTTAATCATACTTGTGCATACTAAAGAATATATATTTTTTTTACCTTTTCATTTTATAATTATTATATTTACGTGAGATATTTAAAAGGATAAAAAGGACTTTTACTATTTACAGTCCTTAAAAAATGGAAAAATAAAATAATTGTGGAAAAAAAAATTTATTTACAATAATATAAAAAATATAAATTAGTTGGTTTTGCAAAAAAAAAAAGATTAGCGAATTTAAAATATATTAAGAATTTCAAGGATATTTACCTTAAGGTTCTAGAAATTCCCGACTAATTCTGGTTACATATAAATTTCTTTAAGTGTACAATTTAAATATATTCAAATATAAACCGAATAGTATCTTTTTTATTTATACATTATTTCGATTACAATTTTAATACAATAACGAAGTGTTTCAAAATTTTCAATGTACTCCATGCATTTCAAATTAAATTATATTTCTATTCAACTATAATTGCTTAAAGTAAAATTTAATAATATAGTTTGTGGCGACACAAGACAAAATACAGAATTATCATAAAATATTTTCTAGAATATTTAATTCAATTCATACTGTGCAATGACAGTCTTTTCAAATATGAAATCCTTCTAAAACAGTCTCAAATTAAGAAATGTGTTTACATAAAAAAATGTGAGATTTTGACACGTATAACGAAATCATGTTTTTATGTAAATAAATTTATAATAGAAATCATTTATACATTTACAAATAACTTCAGTAATTGAAGACAATTTTTATTACCATTCTAAAAAAAAAAAAAAACACAAGATTTATGTATACACATAAAAATTTATTTACTTAAATGAAGCGAGAAAATTGTGTGTATTTAAGATTTTATTTTATTTACTAAACATCAAAAAGGACACTTTAAAATTAAGTACTCGAAAAATAATTTTTCCTTTGTGGTAATGAAAATAAATACTACGTTTACATATACTTTAGAAAATTAATTAATTAATTAAATTAATTAATTTTTTAGCATTTAAGAAATTAAGTTATGAAAATATGTGATTTAAATATTATTAAAATTACAAATTTTTACAAATGGCGACGAAAATCATAAAAAAAACTTATATATTTTCAATTTTCTAAAAAAAATAGTACATTTAAATTAGTTTTCATAATCATTTCATTTTGACATAATTTTTTACAAATTTATAATAAATTAACTTTAATCTTTAAATGTCATAAGACAAAAATTCAATAATAATAATGTCAATTCTGCAAAAAAAAATATTATTGAAAATTAACTAAGATATTCGTAAAATTGAAATATTTTATAAATTTCTGTTTCTATTTTCTTTTTTTTTTTAAATTGCAGAAATTGTTTTCCCTTCTTTTAAGATAATTTTGTAAAGATTATGCAAATTTTTCATTAAATGTTCAATTATTTATTCATTTTCAGAATACAGACAGATATTTAAATGTTGAATATAAAATTGCTTGTTATAAATTAATAATGAGAAATGAATTTAAAATGATTTAATGTCTTAATCGTTTCATATTTAAGATGAAAACAATAAATAAAGGAATTATAAAATTGGGTAATATTTTATTTTATCATTTTATAAATTAATAGAGGTACTTAAAAATATTAAATTTTATGTTATTTATATTATATGTTGACATCAATTTAAATGGTACGCATTTTTGCATTTCAATATTCAACTAAATAAGTTTTTAACAAATATTTTTTCAATCATATTTATGTTTTTTTTTTAAATTTTTACTAATTTCCATAAACAATTTCTTTATAATGTGTCCCCGATTATGTTTAATTTTTTTAAATATATTATATTTGTATACTTCTACTGAAAATATTCATCAATAAAATTTTCCTCAACAAAGAATTGTATGATATAAAAAAAAAATCATGTTGCGGAAAATTCTTCTTACTTTTTTTGTTATATTGAACCGTGGCTGACTGAATAACATAGCAACAAAATATTAGAAAATTCTCTGTTCATTTTTTTTTTTTTTTTATGATGATAATAATGATGATTTTGTAGATTAATTCTAGCGAAAAGAAAATTCATCACTTTTGAATGACATTTAAATGACATATCGGTTAAATTTTGAAACACTTTAGTGAATATGTGATAAATTTTAATGTTATATCAATGCGACAAAAATTAAAATTTTCAATCAAAATAGGATATAAATATAATGTAGTAGTATATAATTTTATTTTATTTTTTTACAATATTTATAAAATTTGAAAATTTATCAATTTGATACCTAATCGATATTATTATATGCAAATTAAATGTTTAGATGGATTTTATTTATGGGAAAAATTATTATTAAAATACCAAATAAAATTATTTGTGTCAGTTGTACGTAAAAAACAGGAAATTATTAGTAAAAAAAAACAAATATTACTTATATATTTTTAAGGGATATGCAAAATAATTGAAATTATGAATAATATTTAGAAATTCATTTTATACAATTTTAATAAAACGTATTTCAATTTTAATTTGAATAATAATTGTTATAGGTATAATCAAGAAATTAACATTTTTTAAACCTGAAAACAGTGTACACAGCTTGTTTATATGTTTGACTCTTTTATGTAATTTGAAAAACTGAAATTTAGGAAAATGTATACCAAATTTTTCCAAACAAAAATTTAAGCTTAAAAAAAATTTGCAAAAGTTCTTGTATGACAACTACTCTCTATAGACAATAATGCTATTGTGAAATTTTTCTCTTTTTACATTTTCTTGAAAAACTATTCATTTATAATCCTTCCGAGTCAACAAAAGCATGAAAATATGTCAAAGGATAAATATTTCTTTTTCCCATTTTTTGTTTTGTTTTGTATTCTTACCTAATAGTTAAATTTTTGTTTGTTTATAACAGGGAAAGAGATTTGTCTCTTTCCATCAAACGAACAATGGTCCAAATTATCCTTCTATACTGTCAATAACCGAAAAACGATTCTTGTCACGCTAGAATTGACTTTTGTTTTGTAGTATTTTGTCATATGCAGTTGAAAAATAGAAGAAATATAATTGAACGAGAAGAAATATTAATGCCTTTTTAAAGGACGAAATAACTTTTATATATATTTTTGTTTTTGTTTTGGTTAGTGTGATGCTATCGAAATTCTTTTGTGCTTAACGTTTCAGTGCGTAGGGAATAGGAATAGGAAAATTTTCAAAGATATTTGATTTAACACCTCGAGTTATTTGTGATATCATATTTATATTTCCATGTCGGAAAAATTTTGATTTATTGGTTTTATTAAAATGAAATATTTATGTAAAAAGAAATTTTTAATGTCAAAAACTTGTACACAAAATTTTGAAATATCATCATCCTCTGCAAAAATATCTTATTAAAGGTAAAAATTTAATTTTACACAGATGATATAATTTTTAATTAATTTTAATGATTAATATTTTCATAATAAAATTTTTTTTTGTAATTCTTAAGATAATATAATAAATACCATAAGACCAAGGACTTATTTAATCAAATCTTTTACTTAAAATTCTACTATTTTACAGAAAACTGAAAATAAAAATGTCTATTCTCTTTTAAAGTTAATCCCAAAAAAATATAATTTAATCTAAAATTGAACCGGAAATGAAAAACTCTCGTGGCTATTAAATTTAAAAGACGAAATTATACCTTGAATATCTATTTCATCAGTTAAATCCTTTTTCTGTTTATTTTGGTTAAAAATTCATTCATTTTTGTTTTTTCTGTCTGAACGAGATTTTTTTTTTTTTGGTTGGTTGGTTTTATCTTGACACTACGTCAATAAGCTAGAAAGAGGAATTTTTTGGTAAACGTAGAAACTTTAAGGATAACAAAAATTTAGATATATTTCTTATCATCTGTAAAGTTAATATTGTGTTGTCCTTTACCAGTCTCTTATTTTTCCAGTACAATAATATATATTTTTTTTTTGTCTTGGTGCTATTTTTTCCTAGTTGTATGGTGTTTGTTGTGCTATATTTAGACAAAAAATGTTTTAAATAATATATTTTTACCCCGTCTGTGACAGGACAATAAGTTCTCCTCTTTAAAACCATTTATTTTGATATTAATTTAGTTTTTTATTTTATTTATTTTTTATTTATATAATTTATTTGTGTGACAATATCCTGTATATCGATTTTTTTCTAAGTATTTGTTGATAAATGTAATTGTAATTGTAAAAAAAAAAAAATGAGAGAAATTTCAAGATAAATTTTATAGTAACTTTGTACGGTATTATAAAAAGCATGAAGGATATTTTTTATTTTTTACAAAAGAAAAAAATTTAATTTCTGATTTTTATATTGTGTGTAAATAATGAACTATTTATAATATGGTGAGGAGTTTTTGGAAAATATCAAAGAAAATTTTTCGTGAATTAATGATAGGAAAGTGATTTAGGTAACTGAACATAAAATAAATCATTCAGTTTGATGGAGTTATGTATGTAATGGGGTACCAGTAACCAGTGCGATATTCTACAACAAGAACATAATTATATGTCCACAGATTAAGGATCATGAATCTTTTCAAATTAATATATATGGGTTTTTTGTTCAACTCAGAATATCTCTGGACAACTTAAATATAATATAAGAGAAATTAAATATATATATATATGTTCAGTTATAAAATGAAAATTACATATATGTATATGTATATATAGAAAAAGTAGTAAAAGAAAATTCCCATTCAGATCAAAAGTGGTACACTTAAGAGGCGGGTTTAGGAAATGATTTAAAAGAATGGGTATTTATTTAGACATATTTTTTTTGGCGACATTTTTTTTATTCGTCCTTTCTTTATATTATATATGTATATGAAAGAAAAAGATTTATTGAAGTTTTTAGAATGACAATGTACGATATATGTATTATACATATACCGTATATACATATTTATATTTATGTATATCTCTCCTCTTTTTATTAATAAGGAAAGATTTTCTACCAAGATTTTCCTTTAAATTTTAGTCTCCTTATTTTTTTATTATTATAAAAGTTCTTTTAATTTTTCAGAATTGCCTTTGAATGATGTGTCTAATAGATTATAAATATGAAAGGAACAATGTTATTTATCATATCTTTTTATGCATATTGTGAATATTTGGGATAAGAAAATAATTTTTTCAACATTTTATTATTTATTAATTCATTATTTATTATTATGGGTATAAAAAAAGATATATATGTATATTTTTTATTTTGTTGAATGATGTGTCATTTTTTTCTTGGGAAAAACTAAAATGATCCAAAAAAAAGAAAAAAGGATGACGAAGTATAATTGAATTTGTAAATTAATTTTAATATAAATATAATAAATAATATGTATAACTTAAGATTACATTTGAATTATTAATGATTCACAATTTTTAGATTTAATTTTTTTCTTGTGTATATATTGATTTAAGGATCCCAATTTATAAGTTGATTTATTTTATAGTATTTTTTTATTTTTTAATATTCAATCAAATATTAAAGATTTTGTATCAATATATAAATAATAAATTATAATAATTTAAATTTAAAGGACTCCTCAAACCATAAATTTTCGCAGCCGTGTGATTTTCGCTGTATCACAGAAGAAAGTCCTTAAATCAAACTGTATATATGTAATTAAAGTCCGAGCAGAATACTTTTCTTAAATAATTGAAAATATGTCCGAGTTTTTTTTTTTATCTATATACATATAATAGTTTACTACAAATTCCACATTTTTCAAATTTATTTCACTCGTCATGGATTGTTAGAAAATAGAAAACTATTAATCTGGAAAAAAAATGAAAATCTTTCAAAAGAAATTTCCTGAAACATTGTATACAATTTTCATTTTAAGAAAATTTAGTTCAAAATTATCTGAACTCTCTTTACTCTTATTTAATCATACTTCTTATTTTTTTTATTTTTCATTTTTAGCTCAGTTCAGCAAAATTCTGGAGTCTTAATTGATTTATAAAATAATTTTCTTTTTCTTCCTTCATTCTTGCACAAGACATTTTTTATTATTATGATTTTTTTTCATGTTATATTTTAAAACTTTCTGCCATCACGATGATTAGTAGTAAAGAAATTCCTTTGAATCATAATTAAACAAGACAAAAAAAAAACTTTACAAATAATAATAAAAGGATAAAAACAAAATGAGATAAAAAAAAAAAAAGTAACATTGTAAGCATTTATATTAAACCAAAAAGATGATCAGAATTTTCTACCAGATTATATGACCCTTTTTCAACAGTTCATAATTTTTAAACTACTTTCTCCATAAAATTAGAACAAAATTTTTTTAGTGTTTTTAAGGGATATGACATTTTGACTTATACAACAAAAGGATTTTTTTTTATAATAATAGTAAAATGGTCAAAAAGATACAACTGTAAGAGAAAGCTTTAAATAAAATTGTAATAATTTATATAATGAAAATTTAATTTCAATGATGTTATATATAAATCTGTGGAGAAAAGTAGACAGTAATAATTTTGAATATATATTAGTGATAAATTAACACTGCGTAACAAATTTTCTACAATAGACAGGAACATAGCCAAAATTGATTAAATTTAATGTAATTCTTTGGTTAAATACCATCAAATTAAATAACCAAATATATTTCATTGAAAAATATACTTCAAATAGAAATTTTTTTTAAAAATTAGTCCTCTTAAGTAAGGTTTGAACTCTGAAATAAAATGGATATAATACAATTCCTTTATAATTCATAAGTTTGATCATTTAATATCTTAAAGAAAAAAATCCATTGTTAATGTTTTTTTAAATACGAAATAACATAAAAAACATCACAGAAGGATTTAAAGAGTTTTACAGAATTATTTAAAAAAAATAAAAATAAAAATAGAAAATAAAATTTTCCAATTAATCGAGCACAAAATAAAAGAATCAAAAGTTTCAAACATAAAAAATATTTAAAAACTTAAGTTACAAATAGCTTTAACAATTCTATTATATAAACTTTTTTTTTTTATGTTATTTTATCCTTTTTTTTCTTTTGTATATGTGTGTCAAGGGTGAAGTTAAGATTAAAAGTGTAAAAATAAATTTAAAAAAAAAAAAAAATCGTCCTTTTTTAAAAGCCTTACATTTTTAAAAAACAGTTTACTCTTATAAAAACATTATTTAATAGAATTCAAAAATAAAATTCTTTGTATGCTAATAAAAAAAAAATTGTAAACTCCTTTATTGTTGTTGGAATAAATGTATAGCAACATTTAAAATACTTTTATAACCAAATTGATATGAATTTATCATAGATTAGGATATTCTTAGGTATTTGTCTGTTTCCACACGTCTAGGATAGTAAATTTATATTACTTTTTTTTTTTTTTTTTCAAAGGAAACATATGTTTTTTTTTTTTGTGTTGTCGTTCTTCTACTTTTTATTTATTGTATAAAAAGGATAATAGATATAAATAAACATACGTCTTATTTTTACTTTACTATTTTATTTATTTATTTACATTTTTTTTTTTGTTTTTATGTTGGAAGAAAATTTTCTCTCATTTGTCTTAAAAAATAGAAATCTTTATTGATTAACCTCAATCAATCAAAATCACTGAAGAAACAATAATTCGACATATAAACCTATCCTTGTTTTTGTTGTTGTATATTATTCTTTAAGGATTATCAGAATGAGTATATTCAAAGGAGAACAAAATATAAACTTTTACCTTTTATCGTTGATGATACAAAAAAAAAAAAAAAACGTAAGTAGTGTGTACCTTAAAGAAAATCATTTTCCAAATGGAAATCTTTTATGTTGATTTGTTGAAAATACTTTTAGACATATACATATGTATATATTATCCTTTTTAAAGTGAGGTCGTTTTTATGTTAAATTAGCTACCATTTACATGGAATTTAGGCTAAAAATTATTTATATAAATGTATAGAATTATTAAAATATAGTCAGAAAATGATATGAAAGTTTTCTTCTATATTTGAAACAGAATTGAAAGTATGTATAATATTTTTTTTAGAAAATTTTTATGCTTAAGTTATCCTTTTATTCAAATCTTATTTGGTCAAAGACCTTAAATAATTACATTATATTTTATTTAAATAAAATAAAAATTTATATAATTGACTTTGTTGGTTAAGGTAAAAATGAATAAGTTACGAAATTTATTTGGTTTTTCAAATTGATTGTTTATTTTGTTTTTTTTGAAAAGTTATTTATGCGATAAATTATTTACGGCACTTTGGCTTAATATTACTTTTTAAATATATTTCTAAACTATAATTTAATTAAAATATGTATAATTCTTAAAAATATATAATCCTTGATAATCCTTACTTTCACTATAAATGTATAATAAAAGTAAAATAAAATCTACATATTTTTTTTGAAAATTAATAATTTTAATGTTAATTCAACTTTGGTTTTTGTACATAAATCTTAACCCACATAACATAAATATAACATAATCTAAAACTTTTTATAAATTAGTATTTTTTTAGGAATTTAATTTTTTTTTCATAATTCTTTGCTTCTTATGCAATTATATAACATTTTCTATTTGTTAAAACATTTCCATTTACTTTTTTTCCTTATTCTCATAAAAAAAACCCTCTTTATTTTTAATTATAAAAAAAAACAACATAGAAATAGAGAAAATCCTTCCATATAAAAGAAAAACTTTATCTTAAAAATATTTTAAATTATTTTACTGTATATATATTTATAGTAAAAATAAACTTTTACACTATATTTCTAATTCAATCTAGATCTATAAATTTTCTGCTTAAATGTAATTAACACAATTTCACAGGATAACTCATTACGGTAATTGTATAACGACAACACTTTTCTTGCAAGCAAGTAATTCTTTATAATATATACAAATATATTTATATCTGAAATTTTTTTTTTATACACATATACATATATGTATAACTAATTAGTTTTCATGATTTCTTTTAAAGTTCATTGAGAAGCGCCAAACAGGATATATTTTTGTGCAATGTGTTTAATACGAAAATTATTGTTGGCACATGTTCAATAAACCACTTAAATGTATTTTTTTCAAACAAATGAACATATTTTTAAAGGTTATATTTGTATATGTATATGTTTGTTATTAATTTTGTTAGACTATCTCATTATTTCCAGTCTAAGTTACAAATTTATTTTTAACTGGAAAATTTCATTTTATTTCTAAGTATAAAATTTTTATATCCTGTTGTGATACCAGGATTAAAACTATCTCTGAAAATCACAGTAAAGTATATACAAAATAAACTTTTAATCTGATTACATAACATAACTTGTAACTCCTTAAAGTACCCCAATTATTTTTAAAGTCCTAAGGCTATTTTTATATATAAACATATGTTAAGTTTTATATATTTGTATAATTACTAAAATACTTATTTATTATATTTTTACTTTTAATTGTATCCTTTTTTTGTTTTTTTACTTTGCTTTTGTATAAAAATAAATAATTTTAAATCTACCACTGTACGTACTATTAAAATAATTTTATTTTTTTCACAAATAATTTAAGTTTATATTAAAACTGACATTCTATTAACATTTAAACAAGAAATATTTTTGGCACCATAATAATTGGAAATGTTTGGTCCTGTTTTAAAATTGGGAATTGCATAAGTTTTTTTTTTTATTTGTGTTCTACATTATAATTTTGAAAATTATGTTTTTTTACATTTTTATAAATGTAGTGATGACCATTTTTTAAGTTTTATATAAAAAAGGAAAAAAAAAAGTGTAAATTTAAATTTGTTTTTATTGGAATCTCTATGAACTTACAAAACCTACAAATGTAACAACAAATAAAAACTTTACTAATTGGAATGGGTGGCTGTTACTGAAGCTTAATGTGTGTAGCTAATAACAAATTTGCAATTATTTTATTGGCGCCATAAGACTACTCATTTAATTTTCGACATACATTTTTTTTTTCTTGTTATCCTTTTAAATAGTGATAATTTAGCTAAAAGTATGTTTTATTATAGATAGAGTAATGTACAATTGGAAATTTATTACTGTACTTGAAAATAATTTATTACATTTATCTGAAGTAATTTTCTTCTAATTAAATTGTGTTGAAATGAAATAAATATTAAAGAAATTAATAATATAATTATTACATATTTTATTTATCATTTATATATGCGAAGTTATAAATTTTACAATATATTCAAGAAACCATAAATTATTTCTAATTTTCTATATAAATATATATAAAAAAATAAAATCAATCTATATTCAATCAAATTTGATTCTACTGTGATTGAAAATTATTATCAATATTTATTTAGAACTGATTTTTCATTTCTACAAAAAAAATAACAAAAAATTTTCAACTTTTATATTCGTGTACCCCACACTTTTGACAAGTAATATTATTTAATATCAATATTTATTGTACTAAAGGTTCATATCTACCTTAATCTCATACAAAATATAAACAAGAACTCCTATTCAATTTGCTTCCTTTTGTAATATTTATATTTTCTGGTGAAAAATTTACCAATATTTGTTAAGAAATTTTTCTAAAGATTTACAAAAAGGGAAAATTTCTTCGTTTTCTTTTTTGTAGAAAAATGAGAGAAAAAATGACAAAAATTTTTATAAAAAAACAAAAAAAAATACAAAAGAAAAATCGTCTTTTACCTTTATTCCCAAAACAAGATATTTGTAGACATGAAAATGTAAAAAAAGGACTATACATATATAATACAACAAGGTTGTTACGGAATCTGAAAATATGTTGGTAAAAATTGAATTTTCAAGACTATTTAAACAAAAATAAATAAATAAAATATCTTTGATAGTTTTTCAAATAAAATTGAATTCAATAAAATTATAGTGGTCGATGTAGTAGGGCAAAAAATTATTTTTGTAAATATATAATTTATAGGTAGTTGTAAAATCTTAACCTTATAAGTAAATATCCTTTTGTCATTGACTTTTTCTTTCTTATATTGAGTATTTGATTGGATATGGTTGAATGCATTTTTTCTATGACACAAGAATATACATTTTTTTTTTGAGAATTAGATATTATTGTATTTTGATGTAAGGAACAAGAAACTATTATATATTTAAAATAATTTATATTACTTTTTTTAAGGAATTTCCTATTTTTTTACAATTACCGAACAATTCAAGTTAACGAATATACATTAAAATGATTGAGAGATAGATTTGCTTGTACAGAAAGTGAAAATTCATAAAATAAGCTATTGTTAATATGAATTTTACGTATTTTGATTCACAATGAATTTTAGTGTAGTGAGTTATACACTAAATTGATTGGATATGGTTGAAATTAAAATTGGTTGAAACTAAAATTCATACAAAATTCTCGTGGATATTATAAATCATAAAATTCAATATGCAATCTTGCCAAAAATAACATTTATTTTGAAAATTAAATTTTTATTTAACTACATTTTTAATAATTCATAAATTATTATGTTTTTATACCGTCACAGTTTATTTAATGCATAAATTTTACTTGTTAAGGAATGAAAAAAAATTTTTTAGATGTCCTTTTTTGTCAATTTTTTTTTTCCAGTTAATAAAATTTTATATAAAGAAACTGATTGAGCAATTTAATATATATTCATAAATAAATATATGTGACGTGAAAATTTTAAATATAAGTTAACTTTTTATCTAGATTATCTTTTCAGTGCTTTGAAAAATTACAATTTCCAACATCACCAGAGTTTAAATGTTTTTTTATTCTTATGATAAAATAGTACAATTTTCATAATGCAAACATTTATTCGTCTTTAATACATATGAATATATACGGATAAGATATTATGTAAATTGAGGTGATAAGTTTCCTGGAATAAAGTGTCTAATACGTGCAATGAAATTGAAATTTTTTTTTTCTTGACAATAATGATTAGATTTTTAAAATTCACACTTAAATATTGTCTACTGTGAAGTTGAAGAGCTTATAATCATCAATAATAATTTTAAATTATATGACTTTGTAATTTATAATGTAACATAAAAATGTTATAAAACTATGCTTTTATTACACTCTAATTATTATTAATGTAATTCACTTTAATTTACATATTTTACAAAATAAAATTATCATGCAATTTTCTAAATAAAGAAAATTTCCCTTTAAACTTTTATAATTTTCTGACAATTAAAATTTGTAAAAATGAAATTTTTTAAAAGTACTTTCAGAAAATAACCTTACAACAACAGCAACAGAACAACATACAAAATTATCAAAACAATTTCCTTTAGGCTAATGTTTATCATAAAAAGAATATATATATAAGTAAGCAATTAATATAGGTATATTTAAGAATATAGTGTTATAATTGTCGTTATCTTTATGTATTCATGTATATATAGGTAATCCTTGACACAAAGTATATTTTTTTTAAAACATATATATATTGTTATATTTATATATTCCACCACATTAACTGAAACATAAAAGTTCTTGTTAATATTTTTAAAATAAAATTATAAATAATAAACTTATACATACAAAATATATATAATATGCCTTTGACTTTGTTATAAGTTTAAACTTTGTTATATATGTATATATCATTTATCCTTCTTTTTATCCTAAATAAAGTTCTTAAAGTCATTAGACAAAGTCCTTTTATTATAATCATTCTCTCATATACATATATTCACGAAATACTCATCAGCAGTAAAAATTTCATATATAATGTGTTTGTTATCTAAATAACAATTATCTAAGTATTAAAATCTAGTATATACACCACATATATAAAATTTTAAAAGGATTTTTCCTTCGTTTCTAAAGAATATATTTTTTTTATTATGTTTCTTATAAATTTCTTTATCTTTATATAAGTTTTTCTTTGTATACATATATGATTTTTTTAGAATAATTTTAATTATATTTATAAAAAAAATTATGCAAATATTTCACACTTTCAGAAAAAACAAAAAAAAAACGGAATATACTCTATAAAAGTACAAAGATATATGACAGGATGAATAATATAAATATTTTTATATATCCTTTTTCCTGATTTTAATTGTGCGGTTCTGCATTGATGATAGTATATATATATTTTTAAAAATATATATTTTATAAGAAATCAGCAAAACTTTTTCAACAAAATCTTTTTGTTTCAATTACGCAAAACTAAAATAAAGTCTTTTTTTTAAAAAAAAAAAAATATATAAACTACAATTTTTTTTAGTATACATTTTAAAAAAAAAAATAAAGATTAAGGATATAAATTGCATAATAAAAAGGAATAAGAAATGAGAATTTAAAACAAAACAAGTGATTTTAAACAATTAAATTGTAGCAGACTATAAGACACAAAAAAAAAAACGATCTTCTAAAAAGTTAAGTAAAAAAAAAAGCAAACTTTAGTTTAATTTAACTTTGTAAAAGTCCTTTTTAAAATAAGAAAATATTAAAAATTTTCTGTCTTATTTAAATCCATTAACTTTCATTTATATAATGTAATGTTATAGTTGTATTAGTTAAGGGTAATTTCTTAACTATTAACAGAAAACTTATTTTTTTAATTGAGCTTAATAAGCTTTTACCCTAAAATATAATCTTCATTAAATATTATGTTATTAACATTTAAAAGAGTGAACTGTAACAGAATAACTAAATAGCATGAATATTTTTTTTTTTGTCAAATTAAGATATGAAATGGGGGAATGGGGTAGGCAATTAAAATGTTGATAAAAGTTTGTTGATTTGTTTTTTAAATATTATTTTGTATATAATAGTATACAAAAAAAATAGTACTTAAAGAAAGTTTAATATTTAATATTAATGGAGAACTAAAATTAAATAGTTTAAATTTGAAACAGAAATTTTTAATCTAAATCTATAAAAAAAATTGCCTTTTATTTACTAAATTTAATAATTTTATAAACGTACTATTGCTGTACTATATCTATGCAAAAATGCGAATTATACACCTTGTATGATTTTAAGATGACTTTATGTTATCTCTAAGTACTTAAAAATTAGTTGGTAAATTACAAATGCAAATTATTAAAAAAAAATCACAAACCGAAGATATATAATTTTAAAATCTAAATCTATGTGTTAATAAATTTAAAAAAGCCAGCATAATATGGAAGATTATTACTCGTATAATAACGAACTTAACAAATTAACTTTAAAAGATTTGTAAAACGTATCTGTATTTTAAAGTAAACATTTTTTTTTAATAAACTTGATTAGTTTTTAAATTGGTTTTATAAGACACAATCCGAGAAAATTATAAATTCACTAAGCTGTTTAGTATTCTATTAGTAGCATATTTTCTAAATCTCAATAATATTTGAAAATATTTCCAGGAAAAAAAAATTTTTAATTTTAAATTTGGTATGAATTTATTCTATTAAAAACGATCAAAAAGTTTTACCCAGATATCTAGCAAAAGTTTTATTTAACTAATGTTAATTTTAAACCTTATTGCATAAACATATATTTCTTCTTATTACTAATCATTATGCTTTGTTGTGGATCAAAATCATTTCAATACGTATATAATTTACGTATATCCGTTTAAAACGATTTTACTGTTTTTTAGCCCAAATAAAGTTTTTCTCTTGATCACTAGAAGGTAAACAAGTTATGAAATTTGCATAAAAAAACACTTGAAAAAAGTGTTTTTTTTTTTTTTTGTATTTTATATAAAAAAAATATTTTATAAACATTTATTTTTCATTTGAGGTTATTTGTTTTTGGGCTTTATTTTTTTTTTTTTATAAATTTTCCGTTGTCAAAAATGTGGTGTGGCATTGGTTAAAAAAAAATTTCACTCTCAAGTCACAAAAAATTGTATATAAGAATAATTTTTTTTATTACAACACGAATTCTGTAAAACTAATTTATATACACAAAAAAAAAAAACGAATATAATAATTTTTTTTATATAAATTTGTGTTCCGCTATGGCGGCGGCACATAAGGACGTGATTTTTATGCTTTCATCAGGGTTTTTTTTTTTTTTTGTTATTAAGGATATTCGTTTTGGTTGTATGTAAAAAAAAAAAAATACTTCAAAAAGAAATTTTCGCATGAACTTTTCCAATCAAAGAACAACCATAACAAACTTTATCAAGGTTTAATTTAAAAAAAAAAATTTTTATAACTTTTTATGCTGTAAAAAAAAAAAAGTCTTGTGTCAATTCTTTTTGATATTTCATAATCTCATATACTTATTAAACCAAAAAAAAAAAAAATTATCTTAAAAGATGAAAAAAAAAATTTCTATCAATAATAATGAATATAAATTGAAATGAAATTTTTTGAAATTAAAATATTTTTCCCAATACGAGGATTTTTTTTTAGTGCTTCCTTTTAATATTAACTTTCTCATTAGAAAAAAAAACATAGAAAACTTTGCAAATATAATTTCATTTGCCAGCAGGATATTCTAGGAATTTTCTACTAGAGTACTTTTTTTTTTTTTTTTGCATAAAAGATAATTTTATTTGCTAAAATCCGGAGGATGATAAAGGAAAATAAAATTTTCTGATTAATATATAAATTTTTTTAATACCTGAGAGGAAAAAAAAATATTAAGAAAATCTTGAATTGCAATTTTTTTTTTTGTTTCATTAAGTGATATGAAAATTTTCATTTAATGCAATAATGTAGCGTAAGAAAATCAGTAGAATTTAGATAAAGAAAATTTCCATTCTTAATTAGTAGTTCGTTAGAAGATATAATCGTGTCTATTCTAATAAACGTTAGGAAATTTGCTGGATTCTATCTAAGTTTACACAAAAAAAAGTTATTAATTTACTGGCAATAAAAATCAGCTGTCTAATCCAGAACCGGAATTTCAGAACCGGAGAAGTAAATTTGTGACACGTCTCGTTGCACTAAGTATGGATAATGTGTAAAATTTCTATATTTTATTTGCAATAAAAAAAATCAGTTTTATTCTGAATTAGTTGAATTTACGGCAAATGTTAACCTATTACTAATGACATAACTACACATATTTTTTGGATTGCATAATGAATGTTGAAGAAATTTTAGGACCGAATGTCTTTAAATTGTAATTGAAAGAAAAACTGATGATTAATTTTTTTCATTATTGAAAATTTCACAAAATGTCCTAATTTTCAACATCCTTGATTTTCATTTTAAAAAAATTATACTATTTGCAAAAAAAAAAAAAAAAAAACTGTTTGACCAGCAACTTTTTCCAATTTTTCCTTCAAAAATCAAGATAAAAATTCTAAGAAAATTTCTTCAGAGGGTAAATTTTCTTTTATCATAATCAAGACAATCCCAAAATGATTATCATTATTATTAAATTAGATTCACTTAAATGAAATTAAACTATAATTGGACCGAATGTCTTTTTTGTAAATTAAAAGAAAATTAAGAAATATATATATGAGAGTGAAAATTTCATTTAACTTTTATCATTTTCTTCTTAAAAATTTGTTTTTGCTTTCAAATTATTCCTTATTTTTCCTTTAATAATTGTAATTTACTTATTTTCAAATTATACCTTTTAATAATAAAGATAAAATACTTTGAAAAATGATTTTATTATTCCAAAAAAATATACAGAAAATCAGATTTACTAATATAAAACAACATATAGTAAAATATATAAACGTAGTAAAAAAAAACGACCTTAAAGGATATAAAACTGTCAGAAATAAAAATATATATGAAAATGAATGCTTTTTCTTTATATTTAATCAAATATAGTCAGAGTAATGCGCTTATAAATAAAGTGAAGATATCCCATTTATTATTCATAATTAATTTCGTTATAGTATTTTTTTTTTCCATTTCAGTGTCCTTTTTCAAGAATCATAAATTTTACTATATTATTTGTAACGACGTAATTTTTTTTTTTTATTATTTAACTTTAAAACGTCATGGTTTCATGCCAGGCAACCATTCATGCGTCCTTAATTTACAGGGAACACGATTAAAAGATGGCAAAAAAAAAAAAATATCTTAATCAGCTAATTGGAAAATCATTACATTGCAAAAAATTCCAGAAAAAATAATACAAACATGTTAAAAAACAGAGAGAAAGAAAATTAGAATTGTCATAAATTAAAAAAAAAATTTTTATGTAAAGCTACAGAAATATATTTTTAAGGATATTATTATTATTTCTTGGTTCATAAAATTTATCGAGGGTAAACGAATTTTTTCTATAAGACAAAAAAAAAATTAATTAATATTAACTTAAAAGCTTTCTGGGACTTACAAAATTTATAATACAAATGAATATTTTTAATTAAACAAGTTATTGTTAAATTTATCAAATTACATAAATTTACAATTATATAACATATAAAAATATTTTCAGTAAAATATTTAAAACATTGAAAATAATTATAAAGAAAATATTGCATAACGAATATAAAAAAATTTGTCGCATAATATATTTATTTATTTTTGTAAATATATTTCAGTTGCATTTTACTCTTCAAAAAATTTCATAAAAACATTTTTATGTTTTTTTTAAATAATATGATTTAATATATTAAGAAAGATTTATCTTTGGATTTAATTTTGAAAAGAAAAGTTTTAAAAACAATTTATTATAAGTTTTAATTTTTCTAATGAAGACAAATTGAAACAAATAAAATTTTCATTTTACTAATGCCATTAAGTTTATTTTGTGCTATATGTGTTGTTGGAAAAACCAGAAAATTTCATATTTTCTAAACTTGTATGTAATTACCGAAATATTTCCACAAATAAATACGATATTATATTATTGTGGGTTTTTAAAGTGGTTGTAATATTTTTGAATTAAGAATAAAAACTTTTACCAAATCATATTTTACTAAATACATTTCGATAAATTTAAATTTACTAAAATATAAAGAAAATTTTTTTAAGATTTAAAAATATTTAATTTATATAGGTTACATACAATTAAATATAATATTTTATCAATATTTTATATTATCGGAAAATATTTATCAAAAAAGTTCTGAACAAAGTTCAAACGAAAGTCAAATTTTTGTAATATTTAATAAAAAAACTTTATTTGGAAAATAAACTGAAATTTTAAAAGTTTTTATATTTTCTTAGTAATATTATTAAATATCCTTTACAAAATTGATTTTATTACAAAATAAGGAAATTTGTAATAAAATATTTTTATTTACGGAAATAAATTTCATGAAAGTTTGTAAATAACTACAACTTTATATCTCAAATATAGAATTATTATATTTATTATGATTTCAATACCAAAAATTTCATAATATAATTTATTTACTTCCTTTTTTATGTTGAAATCAATTTGAGAAAATTATTAATTATCTTTATTAATAATTTAATACATCTATATATACAATACAAATCATATTAATTAGTTTAATTTCCTTTGAGTGGTATTCTAAGCTACTAAGTCTATAATAATATAATCTTATAAATTAATATCTTAATAATATGAAAGATACCTATATACAGATAATGTTAACATGTCTTAAAGGATTATATCAATTTTAAGAATTATTAATTAATATTATTGAACAAGATACTATGTTATGACGAATATTTCTCAACTATTTAATTATATATCTAAGATAAATTAAATAATTTACAATTTTTGATATTAAATATGTCCAATAAGTATGTAAAATATTTTTTTGGAAAATTAAAAAAAAAAAAAATTATTATGTTTAATAATAAATTAGTACACTACGAATATAATAAATTTATCTTACAAAGAAATTTTCGAAATAAATCATTTTACGTTAATTAACAATTAATTCTAGCAATAAATTTTACAATATTATTTTATACATATATATGTATATTATATTACTGATGGAATCCTTTAGACACACATACAAATAGAAATAGAAATATTGAAATAGATAAAATAAAAAAATATCTGGCAAATTCTTGACATTATCCTTGGTATCTTTTAGCCTCTCATAAATTCTGTACTATTATACATATATATATATATATTTTTCTTTATATGAATATATAAATTTATTCTAATGTAGCAATGAATCTTAGACGTGAGGTCTATACAGGATTAACTAAGTGTAAGGATTTGTGTTTCTCATATGGCCAAAAAAAAGTGGAGAAAATTTTAGGCATAAAAAAAACCCCAAGGTTGAATATTGCCATATATATGTTCGTATATTTTTTTTTTTGATAGTTTGTAATATATCATTGTGTATTACATAACGTAATGTATCCCATTTGCGTTTTTTTCCTTTTCATTAAAAAAAAAATAGTTCTTATGTCTTGTGTGTATATATAAACAGAAGGATTCAATATTTATAGCAAATGATATTCACTTTCTATATCATATATAATATTTATGTTGAATTTCTTCCATTTTTTTTTATGATTATATCCTTATGGATAAGTTATATAGATATTTCTGTATAATTTTATTTTGTTTCATTATTATTTTTGTATATGAATCCATAATAATGTTTGACAAAACTTTTGCCTTCCGTGTATCTATATTTTTTAAGCAAAATCTATATTCAACATATTTTATATATAAAAATTACTTTAGTATATGTGTATTGTAATGTATAGAGTTCAGTTCATTGTGCGATATAAATTAAAACTTAAGACACTATATGCAATATTTAATATTATATATGGGACAAGTAATTCTGCTATCAAGATAAATTAGGTTGAGCGAAAAATTAATCATAAATTTTATTTTTTTATTTTTTTTTTTGTTTGATAGAGTTTCAATGATTCTGGATGATAAATTTTGTAATTTTTCTTTTTTTCAGATGGCATATGGATACATTAACTTAGTATATTAGTTGAGAAGTGGTGTTGCGTAAGTGAACATATGAAGAAAATTTTTCTTTGTAAGAAAAGTGAAAATAATTATGAAAAAGTTTTGTCAATTATAAATATGATTTTTTTACGAGAGGAAAAACCAAAATTTGATATTAATTATAGTTTGATAATTTTTATTGATTTATTGTCATATATTTTAGAAGTTTTCTTAACAGGTGAATAATATTATCTAACTTGACAAAGAAACATAAACTTTCAGATTTCAGATAATTAGCTGACAATTATAACAATTTAAGTATTATTATTCTTATTTTTGCGGTGAGTAAAAATCAGTTTTAATAAGTCACAAAACATTTACAACATTTTAATTGTTAAAATTATGTTTCATAAATATCTAGTACAATTAGATTAATAATCTATTAAATATGTTTTGTACTTTACCAAAAAGGAAAGCTTTTATTATTTTTAAGTATTGCTCAGATATCTTTATATATGATTTATACACCAAAATAAATTTTAGTTTTTTTAAATTAATAATCCATAAGATACTTTCAAGTAGCTAAATATTATGGTAATTGTAGCTCAACTGTGCGACATTTCTTACAATCTTTCGCGATATCTACATTAGATTTTCCACTAAAATTTGTAGTTAATTAACACCAAATTTGCCTAAATCGGTCACGATCACTTATTGACTTTTAGAAAAAAAATATCAATTGGTTTTTTACTCAAATTGTAGCTCAGCAGATTATAGCAAAAGTTTTTTTAAAATTATAAATGATATTGTAGAATAATCGGTTATAAATTCTTTTTTGAAACAGCTAAATGTGATACTACGTAAACCAGCATTAAAATATCTAAACTATTAAAATATCTAAAAATTTGACACGAAAATTTAGTACCCTATGGTATTTTATCGTTCATAATAACATTTTTTTAACTATTCCATTATTTTTTTTAACTATTCCATTACTTTTATTAGATAAATATTTTACTTTTAGTTCCGATTTGCAAAGAAAAAGTCTAACTTGACAAAAAAAACATTATATTTTGCAATCAATTTATCATTTAATGTGAAGTGAAGGATGAAATTTATTAGTAGCACGTTGCTCAAAATAAATCCCTTTATGCATAAAGCATAAAAAAAGTAATATCCCTATTCAATATTTAATTAAATTAAATTTAGAAACAACTATAGTTAAAATATTTAAAATTTAAATGATTTAACATATAAATATATAGATATTTTTTAAATGTATTTGCAGTACATATATATTAAGTAACTGCAAATAAATTTAAATTATTAACTTTTCAAAATTATTGAAACGTTAAAATTGATTTATAAAATTTGCAAAGTTAATTTTTATTTTATATAAAAAAATGCCTTCAGAGTTAAATGAAATCGCATGAATAAATTCTGTAATTTATTTTGTTTTAATTAACTCGTGCAGTAACTTTATTATTAACATATATGAATTTAACCGATTGAGAAAGAATAAATAAATATAAATAAAGTTTAATAAATAAATTTATTAAATCATTTTTCCACACTATTTAAAGTTACTACAATTTTACATATACATTTTGGAATCTTCAGCTACAAAATATCTAAACTATAAAAATTTTCGCTTTATATTACAGATAGGATAAAGACATAATTCAAAATCTAAGAATATAAATAAATTTCAATTTCAACGATTTAGTTCCTTTTTGAAATTTAAATATTTCCAGCGTAATAAAAACTTATATTTTTTTTTTGGTTGTCTATAATTTTTTTTAAAAATTTATATAACACTTTTAAAATACTTTTATCAATATGATTTTAGTACCTGCGCTTATGAATTCACTTCCTTAACGAGATTTGAAATGGCAAATATAAGTTTTCTATGTACACAAAATCAAAATATACTTTTATTTACTTTATATCATTTATAGGGGAATATTGAAACAAATATAAATTTACAGAATAATATACAAAATAGAAAATAAACCAAATAAAATTCATTTATAAAATGTAAATAAAAATGTGATTTTATAGCGAATTTTTAGCTTAAATAAAAATATTTCGCAGTAAATCTGAATTGAACAAAAACCGTGTAGTACTATAAAACAAAACAAAAAACGTTGCAGGGAATTACTCTTATATTTATTTAATTCAAATTGAATTTTCTGCAAGCTAAAATTAATTCATTTTACAATTGAATTAATTTAATGTTGTACAAATGCAAAATAAAGATAATTCCAATGTAAAAAAATAAAAAAATATATATTTAAATAATACAGAATTGAAAATGAAGTAAATTTTTGCAAATTTCTTAGAATAATCTAATTAGAAAGCTTTTAACCCTCAAACGTTTCCAGTATTTATTCTTCAAAAATTAGTATAATTAGAAAAATTCTAATTTATGATTTTCGACAATATTTTTAAGTAAATTTAAAAATTCTAATAAGTACGTACATGAAAATTCAATAGACTATAAATTATTATTGCCTGATAATAATATTATTTCCTTTTAAGAAATATTTCTAATATATTTTAATTAATATATATGAAATATAATATCCTTTTGAATATATAAATAGAGAAAATGTATTTCCATCGGATATAAAATATTTTTTTAAATAAACATACCAAAAAAATTAAATTAAAATGTTTCAATTCTAAAAATACAAAATAATACAACGAAATTATATATAGATTTTATTTTTCATTTGATTAAGATTTTTTAAGGATCAAATATATTATTGAAAATAAATACATACATTTACAAGAAGAAAAAAATTATACATATTTCAAAATATCTTTTCTTCAAAAATTTAGAATTACTTTTTTTTTTTTTGGTAATTCTTCGAATAGCAACAACGAAATCCTTAAAGATTAACAGAAAACGTATACAAGAAAATAAAATATATACCAGTTCCTGCTATAAATTTAATTTTGTTTTCTTTTGATTGTACTAAAAGAAAATGTAATTTTTGTTTTTCAAAAAAAAAAAAAAATTAAATATATTTGTACATATGTCCTTAGCGCGGATTCAATATCTTATTTTCAATTGTTAAAGAAAACGGAAATTTTTAGAAGGTCGTACAGGGATACATGTTCAATTAGATATTCTTTCTATATATGTGCAATGATATTTTTAATATTATTTAACTCTGTATTTTCTGTATAAGGATATAAGTTAAAACAAAACGAATCAATCGGAATATATTTAATATCGTTAAAAATAAGGAAACTGGATTTATCAAATAAGCAACTAAGCAAAAAAAAAAAAAAAAAACAAAAAAAAAAACAGGAAAATCCGTCCTGATTTCAGGATATTCGCAGTAAAGAACCCAAAAAAAAGAAAATAATAATAAACGAAAAATAGAAGAATTTAGGTACTTTTCTGTATTATATATAAATATGTATATTAAATTTTTACGAACCAACATTATTTAGAAGTATTATCAAATCTTCAGGAATTATATTTATATTTAAGAATTATTTCATTATTTTATTTCTTTTGATTTCCGGTAGGTTCTTTTTTTTTGTTTTTATGGCCTTTAAGGTTAACAAAAGGTTTACGAATTATAATTGAATCATGCTCAAGTGACCGGAAATACTAAACTTTTACTAAATTTATTTCAAATATAATTTTTTATTGAACAAAACTAAATGAAAAATCAAATATTTTGATTCAATTTTATAAATTAAATGTTTGGAAATGTTTTCCAATCAAATTTGATTGATGATATATTTTAAATATATATTTCAAAATTCATTACGTAAATATTAATAGACAGGATACCGATAGTAAAAACCACTTAATTCTTTATGTTTTAACTTAAACTCAGATAAAATTAATCAATGATAAAATTAATCAAGGTTTGCTTGAAAAAAATCGACTAAATTCGGTTGATTTGGCTTGAAAAAAAAAAATGGAGTGGACTAAAATCTGAACCTTATGTTTTTCTATGGAAAAATTGCGTTAAGTAATACAATTAGAAATTGTAATTAAAGTTAATTTAAAGAATATATTTGACGTTTCAAGCTGGACATTTCATATTATCCAGTGAAATATTTAAATCAGAATTTCTGGTTTCTTAATTTAATTAAGATTGTCTCTAAAGTCTAAAGAATTGGTTCATATGTTATTCCGTATAAGTTACCAATTATTTCAATATAAAAGATGAAGTGTAAAAGAATTAATTTTAATAAATTATTGTTGAGAATCATAGAACATGAATTTCAGAAATTTCTCTCAAGTTAACTGATGCATTGATTCCTTAGGCTCATACTTAAACTACATATTAAGACTTGATCATATGTTGTAATAAAAAAATTTAATTTCATGGCTTTCAGTTTTATAAACTATAGCCTACATGAAAACAAACCAAATTTTATATTTCAGTCAAATTAAAAAAAAATCTATTTATCTTCAAAACCAAAAATAACATTAAAACAAATTTCTTTTTTGATTATAATTTTGTAATTCTGATCATTTCACGCCATTTGAATAATCATATTTTTCTAGACAAAAATCTAAATGTTATGAACCTTTTTTTTCTATCCACAAAAATAAAAATAAAATGATGAAAATTTAAAATAGTGGTTTTATCCTTTTTGTAAATGTTTTTTAAAAAAAGAACATAAATCTTTGTGACTACTTTTTTTGTACAAATGTATATTTTTATAATTTTATGTCAATTTTTAGGAAATGGGTCCAAACCAGGCTGATAATTGGAATCATTAAAAGGCAAATAACGATTTATATAAAAAATATTTTACATAGTAAAATGATAAAATCGGTTTTTCGATTTCAAATCATTAAAAAAAAAAATTATACAAAAACTTTAGGATAATCTCCTTTGAATTAATGTAAAATTTACTTTAATGCTATAAAGTTGTGAGTGTATCATTGAAAAAAAAAACATTCATATGAAACAGGTTGGTACATTAATGAAGTAAAAAAAATTAGTAGCTTAACGAATTCGGCTTCTTTTTTATGCTTAATAATTGAGTTTTTTTTTGGTTTTTTTTCTTTTCGGCTCACAGATTCATGCCTTATGGGACATTATAAATTTTGTAGAATTGGTCTTTGTGGTTTTTATGCTTTTGTTATTTAAAACGTCAATGTATCGAAACGAATTAGAATTGTTTATATTATTTTTTTTACTTTGCTTGGGGTTTATATATATATATTTTTTATACTTTGTCCTGTCCTTTTCAATTGAAGATAATATAAGAAAATTTGAGAAAAAAAGGACATTATATGAATTCTAAAATAACTATATACGGTAGTAGATTTGTGAAAAAATGAAAATTTGGAAAAAAAAAATTTAATACAAATCAACCCCCAATAGCAACATTAAAGTTGATGAGCCGTTTAACACATGTTTATTTGCTATAAAAAAAAACGTATATTCTATATCCTTCAACACAACAAAAAAGGAAGAGAAAATCTAAACAAAATTGTTATTATTTGTATTTATGTTTATGGCATACAGTTTTTTTTTTGGTATAATATTTTTTTTTAGTTGCTTTTGTATATGGAAATATAAAATTATTGAACTCAGATTTTATCTCTATAAATTTTTATCAGTTCTTTTAATACATTTAATGTATATATCCTTTTTTTTTTGGTATATGGTAAATTTATGTTTTTCGAAAAAGTTTTACATTTCAAATAAAATGAGTTTTTAAAATTATCCACGGTTTGTCTTCAAAAAGTTAAAAAACAATATATTTAAAAGTTGTTGTAAAGAATTCTGGGAAATATTCTGAAAATATTTTGCTTTGACTTCCCTAAAGTTAAAAATTAAAATATGAAATAGTTTTTATTCATTTTTATTAAACATACTCGACCAACTTTGTATTAACTATATTTGTGTATAAATTTTTTTATTAATATAATTTATGAAACATAATTAATATTTGCACTTTTAATTATTTATCATAGCTAGATAACAAAATATATGTTGAAAAATTTGCCCTCATAAAAGAATTGTACCTATAAAATAATATTTTTCAAAAATTTATTAGCTTGAATAATTTGCCAATTAAATTAGCAAATCGACAAAAAATACATCCGCCAATAACATTTCTGCTATATTTTTTTTTTTTTTTGGAATTTTTAAACTAAAATCATGTTTATTTCATATCAACTAAAATCTAATCCAAATTTATGTTCTGTTTGATGGAAAATAACGTCCACATCTGCAAACAAAATATTTTTGTATTATCTATAAAATTTTATATATCACGTACAAAAAGTCCTTCATGGCTTTATAACACAAATATATACAAAAACAAAAAAATAAAAAAAAAAAACAAAAAAAAATTTAAAGTTATGTCCTTTTGTGCTTTGATTTACCCATAATTTCATAAAATCCTTTTGATAAATTTTGTGGTGTTACGCGGATATGAATTTATGAGTGTTTTGTTCATGTCAATGTTATATATATATAGTATTTTATTTTAGCAATTATTATTTTTTCATTTATATTTTTTTGGTATTCATCTTTTAGGAATTTAGTACGACACTTTTAGATAATACCTAGTGATTAACTTGTTAAATTCTACAGAAGAAAGAAAAAAAAAACAAGAAAACGGTCCCAAATAATGTTTTGTGTATGTCTGTAAATAAGGATAATTTTCTGAATTTTCTAAATATGATAATAATAAATTAAATATTTTATACACTAATAAAATATATTAAACATATTGTGTATAAAATGTTATCCTTTATGGTAATTACGTTGTTGTTGCTATGGGTATAAAAATTCTTAAGAATAACTAATGTGTATATAGGGTGAATATGTTAAACAAATATGTATGAGGGCGGAAATTAATTGCTTGGTTTAATCAAATTGGTTAATTAATAAATGTTTTTCCAAACTTCTATAAATATACGACATAAAAAAAAATTAATTTTTCCAAAGAAAAATTAACATTTTTTTTTTGGAATTAATCCATATGTAAAAATTTCTTAAAAAAATAAAGGGTTGTAAATTATTTAAATAAGGATCAAGTGTTTACAGAAGTTTGTTTATAGATATGTAAAAATTTATTATTAGTATTTAAAAAACATATTAATAAGAATTTATCAAAGTTATTTTAAATTTTATTTATGATTCGTATAAATTTGCATAAATTTTTTAGATAGGTAAGTATTTTTTGAAATAATTATATGTTATTTTCCACTAGGGAGCATAGAGCATCACGTACAGAGTTATCTGCACTTGGAGTTTCTTAATATTTTTTATTGCAATAATAATGTATAATTCGAAAAAGCTATCCATTTCCGAATCTTTAAATGTAATTTTATAACTGCGACTTATTTAAAGCTGAGTAAAATTAGACCAACATCTAATAATAAATTAATTTTTATGTTTTATATTAAATTTGTTCGAAATTTATTAATTTTTCGATATTTAACATAATTATTTAACTATTTATATAATTGACGGGTATTATCTAAAGTTTTTTAATAAATTTTATCTATAATAAATATAACATTTAGTCAATTAACAAATCACCCTGTATATTTGTTGAATTAATCTGTTGAATTTTCAACAGATAAAATTTATGTTTGATGAGTTTTGAAATTGTTCGTTCTCTTCCTTTTTTTTTTTTGTTTTTTAATTGCTTCTTCAATTTTCATTTACAAGAACCCCCATCTTCGTAAAACATTATTAACATGTTTATAATCTAATATATATTTTTTCTTCCCTAAAGGTATCCATTTTTACTAGGTTATTATCCTTTCCAGTAAAATGGTAAAATAAAATTAGGGTAAAGTACATTTGTAGAGTGCATATAATTAAACTCAAATGAATTTCTTTTACTTTACATTTTCAGTGATGAGTTTTTAAGAGAATGAATATAATAGAATTGTTTTAGGAAATTACTAAAAAAAAAATTAGGACAAAACTGAGTTAAATTATAAATTGTTAGTAGGCTCGCGACAACAAAATCCTATATAATTTATAATTAGATTTTTAAAGGCTTATATGCATGTTAACAAACTATTAGGTACACACTACAATTTATGATATTTTCAAAAATAAATATGGTTATTTAAATAAATACAATGTATCAAACTATTTACGTAATATTTCATAAATCATGTAGTTATATATAATTTGTATACTAATTTAAATAACTTCCTTTTATTGTTAAAAAAAGCTTAACTTTTTTTTTTAAGAATACTATAAATTTTATCCTCCGGATGGTAAAATTTATGTTTATATGAAGAAATAGAAAAGAAGTAATAAATGAATAAGAATAAAATAAGAACAAAAACCACTTAAGTCCATCCATGAATTCAAAATAATAATAATAAAAAAAAAAGTTAAAGATATCAAAAAATTTTATAACAAATTTTTTTTTGATGATCCTAATAAAAATACAAAAAGGATTTAAAAATATGAATTTCTAGATATTTTATAATACGTTACAGAAGACAAACATTTTTTCAGATTTTGTCGAAAGATTTTAAAAGCTTAAAATAAATATTATAATACGCTTTTATAGTAATTAATTTTAAGAAATCAGTAAGGAATAGATTTTTTATAAAATAATGATTTTACAATTTAATATTATATAAATATATTTAAATCCTTATAAGGACCAATAATGTTAAATCAAAAAGACAATTGACTGCACAATTGACAATTGATTTCAAAAATATAACCAACAGTAAGATTCAATTTCAACAGTAACAAAAAAATTATTAAATCTTTTACACTTTAAACTCTGTATTATCTTTATAGTCCTGTCATCCTCTTAAAAATTCATCAACACAGAACCAAAAAAAAAAAACACAGTAAGAAGATAATTCAAAATTATCGTCCATATAAAATGTTAATAAAAAATAAAACCATATACACACACCAACAAATAGAAAAGTATGATAAATATCGTTGAAAAGAAAATATAAAGAAAAACCAACAAAGAAAATCATAAACATGCGTTACGTTTATTATTCACTGGATAAAAAATTTATATCCTTTTTCTTAGTATTAAATTGGAAATGAAAGAACTTTTTTTTTAATATTAGATATCTTTATGTTATGATAAAAGAACTGATACAAAATTAACTTCTTTTTATATTATATTTTTTTTAAATATGTAGAAAAAAAAGGAAAATTAATTTTATTTTTATTATCCTTTTAAATTTTTCTATCCTTCAACAATTGATTATACTATTAATCTTCAAGATAATTAAAATTTGTTATAGATAAATATATTTGCATGAATTTATAGTTAAAATAATATACAGTCAAATCTCCCTATCTGAAAATCTCTAAGGATCATAAAAAAATTTCCACATAGAGCACATATCGAGATAGAAAATGGTTTAAAAATTTTAATGTGAATGAAAGTAAAGAGTAATTATAACACACTACATAATTATTACAAAATATTTTAAATATTTAGTGCATACTTGACGGGGAAATTATTTTATTTTGACATAGAGAAAATTTCATGATAAAGAGCTTATGAGATAGAGAGATTTGACTGTATATATTTTATCATCTCGTATTTTTATATTTAATTTTCTAATGATAAATTAAATTAAATATTCTAGAAATTAATTTGAATTTTTTTTTTTGTAAAATATTCTGTAAATTTTACAATTTTCTGCCAACTACTTTCAATACCAAAATATATGTATTGTCTATAAAAATATCAAATTTAATGGAAGAAAAAATTTCACAGATTTTGTAAAAAGCCATTGCACCCAAAGTTTTTTTTTTTTTTGTTTAAAAATACTAAAGGATATGTAAACAATTTTACATATATTCATATATGCTATAGAAATCTGAATCCTTTTATTCTTCAGTTTAATTCAAATTTAATGAAAATTTTCTCAACCTATGTAAATGCAATGTGTATTCTGTAAAAGTAAATTATTGTTTTGTTGTATCAGAATAAATAAATCTAATGTTTTCCTTATTTTTTTTTAATATAATATCTAAAAATAAATCAACTTTTGAAAATATTGTCAATAAAAAATATATATATATTTTTTTTTAGACAGATTATCTAAATGCTTTTATTCAAAAATATCCTTCATTCTTTATTATATTTTAAAAAAAAAATATGAAATTTCTTTTCATTAAATCATATCCTTTTTTTTTTGGCGTACTGTACATAAAATGTTATATGACAAAATTAAAGAATTTATGAAAAATTTTCAATTGACTTTTAGAACGACTATTTTTCACTTTAACAATTTTTAAAATAATTTTTTTTTTGTTGTTCAAGGGACAAGTACTTAATGTAAAATGATATGAATGAATTCTAAGATATCTGATAAAGAAGGATATTATTATTATTTTTATGTAATATTATTACATTTTTACTTAAAGTCTTATGTAACAAGAATTTTATAATTTTAGAACGAAAATCATCATCAGTTTTCTATGAAATTTTTGTTTGAAATATAAATTAATAAAAGAAATTTTATATATATTTTTTTTTAGCAAAGAAGATATTTAATGGAAATAAATTTGTTTAAAATATAAAACACAAGTTTGTCTTTTGTGTTGAAATATGAGCTTTTAAAGATAGATATCATATTATTACTGCTGTTAAATATGCTTTTATAAATATTTGTAAATTAAGGTTTGTTTTTAATAAAGATTAGATGGAAAAAAAATTTTCAATGACTTTCATTTAAGTATATTACGAATTTGAAATATGACAATTTAAAAACTCATTCTTATTAAATGAAATAAATAATAGAAAAATCTTTCATTTTTTTTTTAAAAAAATCATAAAAACGTGTCTAAGTTTTTAACTAAAATAGAAAATTCAATTAAGATAATCTAAGATCAGTTAAAATTTAAATTAGTATAACATTCCAGTAAGTATTTAACCTTTAGTATGTAATGATGCAAACTATTTATTGGGGATATAATCCCTGATAGCAAAAAAATTAAAATTGCTATAACAAATCATTATGTTTATGTGCTATACTTGAGAGTTAAAGTAAATAAATTGCTTACGATACCATAATCCTAGAATAAATTCATATCCACGCGCTATTTATTTACAAATATATTAACATAATAGTGAACAACAATTCAAATAATTTTGTATATTTTAATAAAATTCTTATAAAAATGTGCTGTAAAAAATTGGAAAATTAAATATATTATTATATAATGTTCAGATTTCATTTTTAAATTAAAACAACATTTTTACTGATAAATTGCTCGTTATTTTACTCCTGTAGATATTTAAATGAACTCTTTAACGTCAATTTCTCTTTCAATATTATAATGTTTTATTGTACAAACATAAATCGAAATGTAATTTATTTAATAAATATTTAAATTTAAACAACATTATATCAGAATCTCTTTAATATATTATATATATTATAGTATATCAAGATATATACAGTGTGTATCAGAATTTCCCTATCCAAAATACACGACAAATTGGTTACAATTTATTGAAAATATATTTTCCTATTAATAAAAAAAAAAGCCTCAATATTATTGTCAATAAAAATCATTAATATCTAAAAATTATATAAAAATTGGTTAAAAAGTATTTTTTAATGTGTTTCAGAACAACTTACAGAATAAAAACTGAAAAAGTATATATCCTTGTATGTTCATGAATATGATTATACAAGGACGAAAAAAAAACTCATTTTCTTCTGAATTAAAATAGAATTGTTTACATATAATTTTTAGAATACATGTTCAACACATTACCAAGTACCATTAAAAATGATGAAAAATGGTATAAGGATAACCATATACATAAATATATACGGTACAGAAAAAAAAATTGAAAATTTTCAATTGTATTGTAAGTTTCCAATTTCAGAACATCTTCATTATATAATAATTGTTATTAAATTTCTTGAAAATTTTATTTTCTTTTACGTAATTAGTATTTTTCTTAAATGAAATTATTATTCGAATATTATTTAAAATTCAGGATGTCCGTCCCTTAAACGAAGAAAATTAATTTAGCTATTCATGTATTTTAATAAAAAATTAATAAATATATAAATATTTTTTTTAATATATTCAAAATTCTATTTTTTTTTATAGGTTTTTATGTTTTTAACATTTAATCAAACAATTTTTATATACCATTTTTTAAAAAATTTAATTTTTTATTATTATTTTGTTAAATTTTTTGAAGAAAGAGCAAAAAGGAAAATGTTGTTTTTTTTTCATTTTCATTTTATCCTCATAAATCAGTAAAATTGAAGAAATTTACTGAAGCGTATTTAAATGGGTGGATGTTTTTTTTTTCAAGAAAATGGAAATTTAAACTGTAAACGATTCTGTTTACTTTTTAATGATTTAATAAATCATTGTCTTTGAAATTTTATTTAACAATATGGAACATAAGAGAACTAGAGAAAACGAAAAAAAAAATCTAATAAATATTTTACATAAACATTAAAATAATTTAAGAATGTTTTTTTTTGTAAATTTCAATAAAATATTACAGAAATATGGTAAAAAAATTTAAATGTAGAGACATAATAAAAATCATAAATATTTACTTGTAATCGATTGAAATATTTTTGACAAGGATAAACATTATTTGAATGCAAGTCATTAATTTAATTATAAATATTATGTTATTACAATGTCTAAATTTTAAGTATATTATAAATCATTTTTTTTTTTAAAACCAAGTTATTTTTATGATCATTTAACGATTTTTCAATCGAAAATAAAAAGAGTGTTCTTGTTTATTTTTTTTAAAATTAATTTAATGTTAAAACATTTTTCACCTAACACTTGTGCAAATTAATTTTATCTAATTTTTTTTTTGTAATGCTTAGAAAAGTCTTTAATTTCATTTGTAAATTGGTTCTAACAAAAATGATTAATAATTTTGTAGCGTTAAACCTTTTTCTTTGCCCCCAAAATATAGTAAGATTCAAAATATAATTTCAGATTAAACCTTATTTCAGTAAAAAAAAAAAAAAAAAAAGTAATTAAAAGAATTCTTTTTTTTGTTGGTAATTTAAGATAGATAAAAACTGTCATTCCCAAAAGTATACTTTGGTATAATAAACCACCCCCAAAAAAAGCAAAAACAAAACTGAATCAGAGACAAAAAAGGCAGAAGAAAAAAGAACTTTTTAATAAAGTCACACTTTAAAATTAGCATAGTTACATGAAAAGTTTTTAATTCGAAAATGGGTATGCAAGGATTTTTGAATTTTTGAAGATATTAAAAAAAAAATACGCCATTGTGTAATATCAAAAATTTGGGTTATTGAAGTTAAAATGCTGAACTGTTTTCTTCGAAAAGAAAAACCGTCTAAGAAAAACAAAAAAAAAGTATTCTTTTTATCCTTTTTTTGTTTTAGAATCACTAATCAACGAACTAACCGGAAGACTAATAAAAGTCATGACTATGGAACGGAAATAAGACACACACAAAGCAAAAAAAAAAAACATAAACCAATAGAAAGGCATGAATTTTTAAAATAAAAGGATTTTCAGTGATTTTTTTTTTCTTTTTGCTTCTTATCCTTTTTTTTTTTTTTCTTTTTTTAGTTAACCAAAAATTTCATTAAACAATTTCTTATAATATTTAAAATTAATTTTTTTTTTTTGTGCTGTAACTTAAGTAGATGAAAATCATTTTTGGGTCATGTACACTTATACCAACATTGGTAAAAATTAATTAAATATAATTTGAAGAAAATTTATATTTGAAAAAAAAAATGATTTTGTTAGGAAATATAAAATTAAAAGAAAATGAAAGAGCAGTTGGTTTTTTTATTTTTTTTTGTTGCTGTTATATGTTGAATTAGATCGCGAACATTATTAAGATTGTCAAAAGAAAAACCTTTTTTTTTTTATATATTTTTTGAAGGAGATATAGAAAAAGAATATTCTATTTTACTGTCAAGCATTATTTTTCCTTTTAGAATTTTTCTTTTTTTTGAGAAAATGACAAATGATCATCTACTCTCTTAATATGTTATTCTTTAATTTTAATATCTCGGGTTTTTTTATTTTTTTTTTTGCATGCTGTCTGTAGAATGGAAACAATGAAAGCTATTAATCTACAAAGATTTTGTATCTTTTTTTTTTTATTATTATTATTATAAATATATTTACTGAATTAAATAAATCTTAAAAGATTTTTCTGTTAAAAATAAAGTATAATAAAATTAATTGATATGACAAATGATTATAATTTCTGTACAACAAGATAATATTTATTATAATAAATATGACAATATTGTTTGGGGAAAAATGATACAAGGATAATAAGCTATTTGTAACAGAGAGACAGAGTTTAAGTTAAGTAAAAGAAAATATATATAATATATATATTTTTTTATGGAAAATAATATTTTCAAAATTTTCTTCAATATTTTTTTTTAAGGTAAACAATAAAAAAAAATTTTTTTTCATTCTTATTCGTTAAAATATTCAAGATGATTAATTAATTTTTATAAATAAGTTCATAATTTTTTTCATATTTTCATTATACCATTTTGTATTAACGAAAACTATAATAAATATTTATAGAATACCATAATATATAGTTTTTTCAACAAATTTTCTATGAAAAACTTTTCATAATTTTCTTTATTGTGATAATATTTTATTATATTTTAAAGCTTGACAAATTCTAATTTGGTTCTAATAAATTTTCTACTCATACACAGTAATTATTTTTTTTTTTTACTATTTCAAGAACTTCATTATTATTTAAATTAAAGGACGAATTATAAAATTTATTTATTTTGTTAAATTTTTGTTGCTATGCCAATAAAAAAAAATATATATATATATTGTTTTTTCCCCCTTTACACAAATTTAATGAGTTTATATTTATTTTTATTTTATTTATATTATTATATATTTTTAATTTAATTTTGACGAACTCACAGGATCTTCAATTTATCATAAGATTTTTAAGTTAATGAACAAATATGAAAAACACTCATAAATTATCATTCTAATACAAAAATATCCTTGGATTATAATATAATTTTTAATATAAATTTTTATAAAAGTTGAAGAATTCATTTTCAAGTGAAAATATTTAAATTAAACTTTTCTAGAAAATATATCTTATTGTTTTTATTTTCATTTTTTTTGTTGGTTTTTCCCCCAAAAAAAAAAAAAATCAAATGTGTAAAATTTTATTTATTTAAAAAGGAAAAAGTTATTTATAAAAGCATATATTTTAGTTATGCTTTTATAAATATATACATAATTTTAATTCTAGATTTCTTATGAAATTTATATAAAACCTTCAAGTATTTTCACATTTTCAACATATGTTAAAAATAAACAACAACAACAACAACACCACCAAAAAAACGTTTATTTAGGAAAATTTTTGTATTCCGAAAAATTGTTAAAATTCTAATTTTATATTTTATAGGAAAGAAAAATATGGAATTTTCAACAAACATAAAAATTAAATTCATTTTATAATGTAATTAAATATGAAGGGAAAAAAAGAAATACTGAACAAAGGGTTAATCACATGTAAATTTCTTTAATCAAATTAGATATACTTTAGTATGAAAATTTCTTTTAAATATCTTTTCTTTGATTTTTCATTAATAATTAATTAAAAAAAAAAAATATCTTTTCTGGTAAACATAACGCATTAAAAAAAAAAATTATTAATTAAAAAGTTTACGAAATAATATTAAAATTATTTAAATTTTCAACTTACCACCATATTATTTAATGTAAATTTCAGAATTGCTTTTGGTCTGGATGGAGGTGTTGTGCAATTTGCATTAAGAATATCGCCTGGTTCATATCGATCTTGGTCAGTCCATAAAAATGGTCGTTTCTCTGGTAATTCTGAAAATAGTATGAAAAAAAAAAAATAATTATTTTATAGTTTAATTAAATGTATTTTCTCTTTGTATAACGAGATTTTATTTTTATTTACTTTGTGACAAAATTTAAATAATTTATATTTTTTCCCACTTGCAACTTTTGAAAATATTCATTTTTTTATTAATAATTTTTTTTTCTATACTAGGACGTTTTTAATTTTGCAATAATTTAAAATTTTTCTCTTTCAGTTTTCCATAAAACTTTATATTTAAAAAATAAAAATAAAATAAAGATTTCTTGTGTACCAGTAAAAAGGAAAAATTATGAGCATAATTTTTTCAAGTGAAAATTCATTTTAGTAATTTGTTTTGAGTATAAATTTAATATACTTTTTTTTTTAATAAACTTTTGATCAAAATTGGTTTTTTAATTTATAATTTTTAAGAGTTTTTTTTTGTACAAATTTTATTTTAAAAGTAACCGCGAAGTGTTGCAAATAAAAACATATTAAAAGCAATGGTTTTACATTTAATTTTTTTTTTACAAAGTATAAATAAGTTTCATTAAATGTAAAAAAAAAAAGATTTCAATTAAATATTTAATACTTTGAAATATATTTAATATTTACATTTGAATCTGCTGTAAGGAAAACTTAGTGAAATGCAAATATGAAACATGGTACAATATTTTAAATAATTGTTTTAACTTCATTTCATTTTAAATAAAAGACTTTAAACCATATTTTATTTTATTTAAATCCACTAATTTAATCTATTTTCAATGACAAAAAAAAATACTGGAAAACAACGTAATATTTACCTGTGAAAAATCACAATAAATATTTCATGCTTTCCATATTTATGATTTACTTCTAGGCAAAAATAAAATTTATGTTCATAAATCGTTTTATTATTTTTATTTTTTGTTTTTATATATATACTTCTTCTACAAAAAAAAAGAAGGAAAAACGTTTTCCACAGATTTTCAGTCTTTTTTTTTTTTTTTTCTTCTTCATTTTATCATTTCGCTTATTCCTTTTTATTTGTTCATGTTGTGAGGTAAATTAATGTATATATAGACCTAATCTAATCAACTCACATTTATTTAATTCTGGGCAAATATTTTTCCCTAGAGACATATTTGTCGATGACAAGACAATGACAATATAAACGACGGCAAAGAAGAAGAAATTGCTGTCGTTTATATTGTCACAATTTTTTTCCATTTGTTTTTTTTTCGGTTTTTCTGTGTTTTTTTTTTTGGTACTTTAAGTAAAGAGAGAAAATATTATTGAAATGCCAATAGACCGATACTATCTTGAATAAAAAATTATTTAGGTATTATAATGACTAGGTGTAGGGAAATTATATTTGATTGCAAAACGATAAAATCGAAGTAAAAGTGCAAAAGAAAATTATAAGAAATTCTATCATTTTACTTTTCAATAGAACCATATTGGTTGTGTTCAGTATCAAATAAAAAGTGACAAATAATTATATGTAAGATTTTTTGACTACCTACGAGTGGTTCAGTGATACACATCAAATTGACAGCGAATATGGTCGTAATTTACGTCCTGAGAGCATAGTTCTTTTTTGTTAACTCTCGTTGTTGATTTATTAAAAAAATTATTTTCATAAATATTTTTATTTAGGTATGTGTCCATGATAAAATTAATGGAGATTTACGCTAGTATATGTAGTAAAACAGATATTTTTTCCAAAAAAATGTCATTTTAAAAGTTCAAAATTTATCAAAATTTACACCGATATCGGTTATAACTACCCTTCCAATTCAACACATTTAATGACTATGTGTGTTACAATTTAGCAGTCTAGTTTAAAAATAATTTTTCTTTCGTAATTCAAAAAATTTTGTTCCATGTCTCAGGTATATAAAAATATTTCCACATATTTAAAGTACGTTATTAGTCAAAACATGTACATTTATATAAAATAAAAAGCATATAAAATATTATATTAAAGTATATTATGATTATAAATAGTATATACTTAAAAACTGAATAGAAAAATTTAAGCTTCTCCGAACAATTTAAAAATGAAGTATGTAGTATGAAGAAATTTTCCTTGTTTCTTTACATTTCTTGCTAGAAATTTATGAAAAAATATTTATGTATACGTTGTAGGAGGCATACACATTATTTTATTATATTTTGAACAGATTTTTATGTACATTATTAAATATTATGTGAAAAAAAAATTACAATACTATATAGTAGTAACAATCTAAAAAAAAATCCTAAAGAAAAATATCCTATCGAGACAATTTTTCATATATTGTCGTCGTCATTGTGTCGTCGTCACAGTTGGTCCTTTTTTTTATATATATATGTATATGAAAGTGCTCGTTTTCTTTTTTTTTTTTTGCTCATTTCCCTTTTATTTTTTTGTAAATTTATGTTTATGACAGAGAAATATAAAAATAGTGATTATAATTCATATTTGATAGTATATTTTACATCTGAACAATAATGATTGTGTTGTACAATATTCACCATTGTTGTAAAATTATATCATTATGTATTATGTTGTTTTTCTTCTTTTATAGTAATATATTTTTTCAAGAAACTAATTTCTCTCGATTAACTATTTTCCTGTAACAAATATATGTATATATGTAGATATGAAATATTTATGCTGATAGAAAAAAAGAAATGATGAAATGTATATAAGTAAAATCAAAAAAAAAAAATTGTTGAGGTTGTGCCACATATGGACACATATTTGTTAGCTATAATGTGTTTGTGATATGTTTGTTGGGTGTGATTTACTTTCTTCATAATATATATTATTGTTTCATACATACAAATTCCTTGAATGTTAAGACAGGACGAATTTTATGAATACACAAAGAGAAAAGAGGAAATAAAGTGGTGGTACAATATAGTGAAAAAAAAAAACTAATAAATTTTTATTGATGTGATTTCAAATTTGCTGCTTATTTTCTTTTTTCTTTTTTTCGTACTCAACCACAAACATTATGAGATGAGTGGTTTTGGTTTTATTGTTAAGTGGTTTGTTTTAGTATTTTATTTCCTTTATTTTCTAGTAAAATGTATAAATTAAGTGAAATTTTTTTAATGTATATTCATTACTTTTTCAAATAATACAAAATTAATTAGTAATTAAAAAACTTCAATATTCTCAGAGTATATCTAAGGAAAAAAATTAATTAATATTATTTTTATTATTATATTTTAATTGTCTATTAGCTTTGATTATAAAAAACATACACATACACGCACAAAAAAAGCACAAATTTATTCAGTAATTGGTATTTCTTTGATCAGTGTTCATTTGAAAAAGCAACACCTTATTAAAATTATTCAGTTAATTATTCTTGATATTATATACAAAAATAAAAATATGATCCTAAGTAAACGTAGACATAAAATTTACATCAAACAGTATAAAAGGAACAACACCAAAAAACATTTAAATTTATGCATAAATGATCCTCCTTTTATTCCAATTTTAGATAAAATATTCTCACAAATGATAAAAATTTATTTCTTCATTTTCTACGTCTTCTTTTCCACAAGTTTTTTTTCAATCACAACAAAATTTGATTTTTCAAATTACTTTCACTGAAATATATTTAATTCTATTTAAAAAAAAAAAAACAATAACCACAAAAAGCATTAATATCTTTAAGTTTTTCAATTGTAAGTTTCAACTTTTTCTGTGGATATTCAAATTTAATGATTCCTTTAAACTGCACAGAAGAAGAAGAAGTAAAAAAAGGTAAATTTTATTCATATTTGTCTGCGTGATTTCCTTTTATTTTATATCAACAAAAAAATAAAAAAAAATATCTTCCTAAAGCTTTGCTCTCTTCATTACAAACGAAAAAGGACTTAGTTTACTTATATTATACATATTTTTTATTACTTATATTTTTTTAGTTAAATTTATAAAATATTTCAGCGAACTAAAATATATAGTAAACAGTAAAAAAAAGGACATTTTTCATATTTATTCAATCTTTTGTTTTATATTGTTTATTGTTGTTCGCTGGGATATAAAAAATTGTCCTTAAGGTTCGAAAGCGCCTTAGAATTGCGAATAAATTTAAAGAAAATAATCTGGATGACAGTAACAGAAGAAATTATTTAAAATTGAAATAAAATCAATAAGAATTTAAATTTTTGGGAAATTATATATTAAAAATAATCAATAGAAAATATTGTTTCAGAATAAAATGTTAATTCCATGGTTCGACAATCTGTACCAATGAAACAAATTGAAGACGTCTGATTGAGAAAGGTTAATTCGACTTTTTATCAATTGAAATACTTGAAAGTTTATATTACTTTGAATTGAATTTCTGAGAATGTAAAAATTATGTAAACATTTTTGTTTTTTTCATTTTCTATAGGACCTCATTAATTTTCTTTTAAACCAAAATTATATTAATTCAAATTATTATTTATTTAAAATTTTCATAATATGTAACTAAAATAAAAAAAATATGGAAAAAAACTTTTTATTCATTTTCCAATGTAAACCTTAACCAAAACTGTCCCAGACAATCAACCAAATTTAACCAAAAAATTTATCATTTCAAAATGTTAAAAACACATTATTTTAGAATAATACTTATTTACCTTACAGACTCAATAGCTATTTATACACATATTATATATATATATGTAAATAATTTTACTGGTATTCTTCTAAAATTATTTATACAAAAACCAGATAGGACACTGAGTGTAAATTACCTTTTTAAATAAAAGTTTGGTATACAAACATTTCTATTTATCAGAAAAATAAGGAGATAAATGTTAGAAAATTTGTGAGGAAATGACTTTTTTTTTTTTTTTAACTCGTCATATCATGAAAAACCATTTTAAAATTATATACATATATAACAAAATATTAATATGATACGTTTTTGGTACGAGACAAAAACAGAAATAAGGATTCATGTCATTATTTAAATATGACACAAACAAAAATGACCTGCAAATTGTGGGCAAAAATCAAATCTAATTTTAATAAAGTTTCACAAAAACAAAAAAAAAAAAGGATTTCTTATTCATATCCATACGTAAAGTATTTTTGTCTAAAAAAAAATTAAGTATATTTTTGTATTTTTGTCTGAAAATTTGTTAAAGGATATAAAGGACACAATGTTACGGATAATAGGTAATTATTATGTAAAAGAGTTTCTTTTATATTATACGTTTTTTTTTATCGTTATTTTTTTTTATGTATATAAACATATGTTTAGCTTTAAGAATTGTTTAGCATTAAATTATTCTTTGTTGATATTTAGACAAAAACAAAACAAAACATATTATCCTTTTCAATTTTTTTTTTTTATTTTTATTAAAATAAACATACACATATTGTTTTATATGTTTTTTTTTTTTTCGATTACGTTTAGTCCTTAATAAAATTTATTGAGTGTATGTGAAAGAATATGACTGCAAGGCTATAAAAACTTTGTTATTTTGATTTTTTTTTTTTCTATTTTCTTAATAATATTTTATTTTACTTGTGTATGTATTGTAAGCAATATAAAACAAAATTTATATTTCTTAGTATTTGTTAACCTGAAATTATTTAAGTTGACATTGTCATATTTAAGTAACCCCAAAATTTAATATAAAAAGGAACAAAAAAAAGATATAAAGTAATGTTCCTTTGTTTCGCAAAAGAAAACTTTATTTTGATAATACTTTTTTTTTTTTTTTGCTATAAAGGATCTGAAAATTATGTGGTAAATTAAGACACGTGTTGCATTCTTTTGTAGTTCAACCCTCGATTTAACCAAAAATATTTCATTCTATTACATGTGGTTCGTTAATAGTAAAACTTTTCTTAGTAGTTTCTTTTTTTTCTCATTATCCTTCCTATTTATATATATATATGTATACTGTATATATTTTTTCCTTGAACTTTTTCAATTCAATTTGGTGGTGTTTTTAAAGCACATAATATGAAACAATTTTTCATATGAAACAATTTGTATATGTTAAAGTAAAGTTTTGCAATATATTGAATTTTAAAAGTGTAATTTAAATAAAGTTCTTAACACAAAATTCTCACTTAATAAATTCAATTTGAAAAATCAAATTTCATGTCAATTTTAATTAAATTCGTTATTTGTAATTTAGTAAAATTCATAAATTTACATATATGTATTACAAAAATTATTATTTAATTGACATATTTCCAATTTAAATTACATTATTATACATAATATTATTTCTATTCAATGAATATTGAAATTAAATTTCCAATAAACTAAACTTACGTTTTATGTAGATATTTTATATTAAAATGAAAACTTTATGCCATGTTAATGAAATCTTAATTAATTTTTGTAACAGGAAACCACTCAAAAGAAAAACACATTAATTACATATTACTAAAATGATATTGATATCATCATTCTATAATTATTCAAGGGTGTAAACATTATGTATCAACATTTATTAATATAGAAGAGTGAGAACGTAGATATACAAATTTACAAGTAATATATGTAAAATTTCATTCAAAATCAAATACAATCAATAATAAATACAGCACTAAATGATTTTAAATTGGTAATTTTCGTAATTAAATGTCCACTTTAGAAATATTTTTTGACTTTAAATTATTGATTTACTCAAGTTGAATTTATGTTAATTATGTTTTCATTAGAATTTTGTGTACATAAAGATAAAAAATATATTGAAAATAATTGGACTAAACTAAAAATGCTAAATGTGTTGAGGTTTTACACAATTTTTAATTAAAATATTTGTACTATATACAAATAAATTTGACTATCTTCTACATCCTTAACGTTAAATATATGAAGATAGACGATAGAGTGACAATAATTAAGTTTAATAGCTCTTTTAATATCTATTATATTTATAATGTGAACATATAACTAAATATACGTTTTAGAAATAAAATATCTTAAAACTAAATATTAAGAGATAAAAATCATATAATATGATTGAAGTATAAAATTAATATTGGTATCTTAATGTCCTGTAGTTTGTTGATAGAGATACAAAATAAAAATTAATTGTAACATGTGTTTTACATTATTTCATGTTCAAAAACACTCAACATTTTGAAAATTAATTATTTTATGTAAATTACAATTTAAGGAACATGTTCATTATTAAAGTATTAAAATATAGATTGAAATAAAATTATTTTTGGCAAAAGATTGTTTAGAAAATATTGAATTCATGTTCAGAATCTTTAACTCATAGTTTAATGATAATAATGGCAATAAAAATTTATATTTGAATTATATGATTTTATTGAATTTAAAACATTATTTGAAAATAATTTAACAATATTTTCCATTAAACTAAACTTAGTGAATATAATTTTTATTTAACATCTGTTTCTAGATAAGCAAATCGATATTTCAATTCAATTTATCAAAATTTATCATATATATAGTTTTTTTTGTCTAACCACTTTCAGTGGTAAAATATATATGAGATTTTTATGAAAAACCAAAAATCTATTTAAACTTCTACTATATTGGAAAATCTACAAAGAAAAAACACAAAACGTGTAATCATTCTGTACCGTCAGTTCTTTTTACCATTTTTCTCAAATATTTAATAGACAGATCCAATTTTTATTTTTTTTATCCTTTCATTTCTAATAAAAAGTTATAAAAATTAAAATGAATAAAAAAAGCTTTAACCACAAATTTCAATACTTTCCGAATGCAGTCAATCTGTGTGGTATCTGTGGTCAATATAATACTAATTCATATCTTTATTTTATATATTATATTTTTTTTCGCACTATCGTATAGCAGCTATTTTGTGGTCGATTCGATAATGAAACTTTATAACACATTTATCAATGACGACAAGTGAGACTTAAAAGTTTTTACTTTAAAAAAAAAAAATATTAAAACTGAAATTAAATTCTATCTTTTTTTTAAAAAAAAAAATTTTACTTAATTGATGTTAAGAAAAATGTTTTTTTTTTTGTAATTCGAATGTTTAAATTCAAAAGATATAAAATACAAAAATGTTTAATTACATTTTTATTATCTTAATTAAACTTTTCGTTTTTTGTTTTAATGTTTTTTTGTTGTAAATGAAAATTGTAAATGAAAATTTGTTCAAAATTGTTAATTTTATATTGAAAGAAAATATCTTTACATAGCTAGATAAAGTTGTCTTTTTTTTTTTTGAATATAATTAATGTTGGAAAAATAAAACTTAAGAAGTAAAAATTATAAAAATTTTGATAATAAGAATATTTGATTGCGTGCAATCACCGTAAGCGTTTTGGTTTTTTTTTTTTTTTTTCAAAACAATATTCTAGTAATTGATATAAATATAATACTAATTAGTTATTCCTGTTGTTGTTATTCAAAAAACAAAAAAAAATATCCTTTAAAATGAATAGAATATTTTGTGCTTAAAAACTTCTTTCGTATATTTTCAAAATGAGTTTAAATTGGAATAAAAAAAGAAAATCTCGTCTGTTTAAAAGGTGATTTTGTATCTATATATAAGAATCTTATATTATACAGACTTTTATCTTGTCCATGGAAATGAAAATAATCAAAGTCTTAAAATAAATTGAACAAAATTTTCCATTAATTTAATATCTACTTCATTTGCAAAAAAAAAAGGAAGAAAATTATAAATTTTAGAAATTTTATTATAGTTTTTTTGTTTTGAACGTTACCAGTAAAGTATTCTTTGAATATAAAACAATTATGAAAATTACTAATTAATTTCAATATTCTGTTAGAATCATAAAAAAAAAGTTAGGCTAAAGTGAAAATTTTATTATTTAACATTATTAGTAAACTTCAAATGCCGTCAGCAAAATAATATCTTATAGACCAAAAGTATAACTTTTAATTGAGTATAAATTTTATTTCTTTATATAAAAGTATACATAGATAAAAAATATATTATATTAAATTATTAGCTATATCTAGCTATTTATATTTCTACAGCTAATAGCATATTAATTACAGTTGATTTTTTTTTTTTTTTTGGCATGAAATTTATTTTGGTTTGATTTACTATATTTGTGAATTTATGTTTACAGGTATATGAGATGAATTTCTAATAATATTTTAAAGAGGTTTACCACAGTTATTATAGATAAAAAAAATGAGAATTAATTTTAATTAAATTTAAAATAATGTTAATTTCAAATAAGTACAAGCATAAGAACAAAATAAAATAAAGAATAAATTTAAATTAATAAAATTACACGTTTTTGGCTCTAATGTATTTTTAAACTGCTGATTTGCGGCAACATCTTTTGAAGGAAAATAATTAAATACTTAAAAACACAATGAAACTGCTGTTGCTGCAAATTAATTCTATAAATGAATGCCAATTATGATCCATTCACCTAAATAATGTAAATTTTCGTTTCAACTAACTAAAAAAAAAACAAATGTTTCAATCATCACGATAAAATAAATTTCATTTACAATAAAAGTTTCTTAAAATTTTTAATGCAAATAAATTATGTTGCTTGCAAATACAATTTTCTTACTCCGAATAAACATCGTTTACTGCAAATATCGTATTTTTCGAAAAAAATTTTAAGTGTAAATGTCGAATTCAAATTTTTAAAAATTTTGCACAACAAATATTATATTGCATGCAATATGTGTTTGTGACATAATTAAAATATAGCTTTTATTTTCATAAAGATAAAAAGAAATTAATTTCTGTAAAACTTTATCATTTACATTTCAAAAATTCTAAAATTAGTTTTGTTTATTTTGAATAACATATTTCTTTACTTTGTTATATTACAAACTGAATTAGATGTTTGAGTTTTTTTGCTATTTTCAAACAAAACTTTATTCTCATTTAAATCTTTCAGGATATTAACATCAATTTCATAGAATTATTTACTTGAAAAAAACTTGTTTTTCTCATTTTTCTAGTAACATATAATTAAATTAAGAAAAACATCAAATTACTAAATAATGTATTCATAGAAAATGTTGTTATAAATATCCTAATTTCAATGTCACATAAAAGTTCTTTTCTTAGAAATATTAATTTTTTAACTGAACTCTTAAGTTATATATTAAATATTATTTTATATAACTAAATAAATAAAGTATTTTTTTTTTAAAAATATTATTAAATAAGTAAATTTACATGACACATTCTAGATATTACAAAAAAAAAAACAACAATATTCTAAACATTTAAAAGTTCTTCAGTAGCAAAGTTGATGTGGTTACAAAAAAAAAATTGTATTCTATATTTTATTAGTGTTTATTTTTCCTTTTAACCTCATTTTAAAAGGATTCTTAAGAAAACAATAGAATCCAAATATACATCAGAGCATAGAATTTTCGCATACAAAAAAAAAAGAAGCAAAAAATTGAATCATTTTCTTCTATTTAGCACTTAAAATTTCAAGTATAGAATCAACTATACCATAAAGTACAGAAAAAAAAAATACATTTATTTAATAAAATAATGTACATATATCAATTTTTTTTTAGAATTTCATATTTTATGTATAATTATGTTGAAGTACCGTTATTGCGAATATGAAGTTGATTTTTGTTGCATATGGCATTTATAAAGAAGCGATTGTTAATTCTATTTTAAAGCTGGTTATATTGTCTTTGTATATAATATGGTTATTTTAAAATGTTTTTCCAATGAATAATACATATATAAACTAAACAGGATTCACTCATACTAACCAAAATAAAATTAAAAAAAAAACGATATAATAATTTTTTTCTTTTAAATGTGTTTATAACTTCTATTATACGACTATATATATATTTTTTATGTTCAGTACACTTTGTAGATATTTTACTGTCATGTCAGACATTGTCATATTTATTTGATGAAATATGATCCTTTAACTATTTAAGTATTTTTAAAGATTTTTCCTACATGTATTGTGTACAAAGTGTTTATAAAATAATAAAGTATACTTGTGGTTAGGAAATGTTAAGTACACCAATATAATAGTATAACAAAAATAATATACGTTTTAACTTTTATTTTATTACTATTTTTCGAGTAAATTTCAAAATTTGTTAAAAAATTTTATGTATTGAATTGAAATTTATACTATATTTTCTAATGTATACAATAATATTTTCAATAAAATATTTTTTTGAAGTATTTAACTTTTCATATTATATTAACTTTATAAATTAAAAAAAAAAATTCAAACTTACCAACTACTTGCATTTGAACAAAAGCTGTTGCTGTTGAAAAGAATGGTGCATCAGCTGTTACTTCACATGAAAAATTACCAGTTAATGCAAATTGAACATTTCGTATCACAACTTGACTAGCATTTGACATTGTTATCTGTAAAAAATTAAGATTATTAATGTGTTTTTAATTAATAAAATGATATAACATACATCAACATATATTCCAGGAAATGGAAAAACTTTTGAACTTGGTAATTCACCTGGTGTATATCGATAAAATTCATATTGTCCACGATAAAATTTCACAGAATATAATGGAGCACTATTTAAATCATAAATACATTTTAATGTAGCATGATGACTACGTCTTACGGTTGGTGGTTCTACTAATAAAGTAACATCTCGGAGGGCACCATCCACAAATCCTTAAATAAATAATAATTTCATTAATTTTTTTTTTATTATTATTATATGACATAATTTTTGACTAAAGTTATTTAAAAATTTCTATAAATAATTATTATTTTCATAGATATTTCATATCTTAGTAAAAATCTTAAGAGTTTTCATTGTTTGAACATTTTATTATCTATTTATATTTTTTTAGAAAACAGGATTTGTTTTTAGAAAAAGATATCTAAAAATATATTTTTTTTATGTAATGTTACCATACCAACTGAAGAAAAACTAATAATAAATATTGCCGACTAAATAAAAATTAATTTTTATATTAAATTTTACAAAGTTGCTTTATTAAATTTGGAAATTTAATATTTTATGAATAATAATAACAACAGGATACGAAGCTATACAAAAACATTATATTAAAAAACAAAAAGTTTTCACTATAATAAATTCTGAAAATATTTTCCTTTAAAAATCAATTTAATTCACATTAAATCTTTCATATTTTTTAAAATAATTGAAAATTTTATCAATAATCTAACCCTTAATAAATTTATTTAAAAAAACATGTTGTAAATATTTGTGTTTTTTTTAAGGACTTTTTAGATACCATTAAATTATACAATCTCAAAATACAATCTATTATGTCATTTATATTGTGTAGTAAAAATGCATTATACAAAAAGTTTTTGGTAAATGTTAAAAACTGGAAATAGGCCATCAGATAAAGATTGTTTTCAAAAAAAAAAGTAAATTGATATTTTAGCTTCTTTGCCAACAAAAAACAAAATTAAATTAAATAGTTTTTTTTTTAATTGCTCTTTTATTATCAAATAAATTTAATAGTTCACTGTTTAATAGTTCACTGTGTTTATAAAAATTTAAGAAATATAAAATAACAAAATTTCATTTAGTAATCAGAGACAAATAATAGAAAAAATGTATTGACATTATTTTCATTTATAATAAAATATAAAATTTTCGTACTTTTTCTTTCCAAGGAAAATCAATTACAAATATTTGTTAGAAAATTTTTTTGAAATAATTCCAAAAAAAAAAAAATCTATATCTAAAAAGAAAAATTATTCATCCCAATCTTAAGACGAATGATTGATTATTCTTCATATTCAACATTTTTTTTTTGTTCTTGGAAAAACTGAATGAGAAAATCTTCAAAAAAAAAAGTGGATATATATGCTTTAGATTAAGATTTAGTATGTTTTCCTTATAATATGTACAAACATTTGATTTAGTGCAAAAAAAAAAATTCTTATTGTTATGTGTTGGTAGTGAAATACAATGCCATTTACTAAATATGAGACCATTAAAAGGATTTGTTTTTAGCGTGTAATGGTGATTTCACTTATGGTCTCCGTTTTTTGTTTTTAAAAAGTAGTTATAGCTTTTTATACCATTTTCAGCTACTATATAAACATGGAATTAGTTTAAGGATCTAGAAGTTTTTATAAGTAAAATTTACTCTGTTTGGATTTTAGGACATATTTCATAATTAACAGGTTTTTTTTATATTAAAGGTCCTTTAACTTTCATATAAATTTTAGTTGATTGAATAATATTAACAGCAGTCACAGGAATACTTAATTTTATTATGATAATAATTATGTTATCGTCACATACATATAAGCTACTGATGGAAAGAAATTAAAAGAGATTTAAGTAAATATTTCATCATAAATCGATTCAATTATTCATTTTTTTTTTATTCCAGAAGCTATTATTACACCCTGTATACTTTAGTCAAAACAAGACTTTAAAAAAAAAATTTAAATAACCATCAGTATCCAATTATTGATAGGATTTTCAGCAGCATCAAAAAATTTCATATTTTATAAATAGATTATCAACATATTTTTGTTATTCATGTATCATTTTCGCTGTGTACTATCAAAAAAATATAAATTTTTTTTTTCCAAGCGATACGTGACCAATCAAATGTTATTTATGAAACGTATTTTCTATGATTTTAGTTATTTGTTGTTTTTTTTTTTTATATATATATTTTCTAACTCCATTTTTAATGTATATAATTATCTAGGGCTCCACATTGGTCAAAAATGCTTTGAATAAAAAAAAATTTTTTTTTTTGAATAAAATCAACGAAATTTATTTATCTGGATCACGTTTTATTTCTGGTACATCATATTTATAAATCATATTCCATTGAATATGAAAAAATTAAAAAAAAATCATATTTACCACAAAAAAAATAAGCTACAAAAATTATACCAAAATACAAAATATGTTAATAATAATTTTTTTTTTCTGATAGAAAATACGATGAACAGATCACAAAAATATTATTTGAAAAATTTATGAAAAAAAAAAAAAACAGGATATTTCAAAATAATAACATTATAATGTGTCCAATCCTTACCAATATTATCACTGTCATTCATATAAATATTATTATATAATAATAACAATGATACTTGATTTTTAGTCCTCAACCATACAATTTGGGTCATAATCATTTTCGTTATCCTCCGCATATACATATATGTATATATCCAATTTTTTTTTTATTTCGATTTGTATTATGTGTTTTTATTATTATAGATCGATTTTTGATTTCGTAATGACATTTTTATGATAATCTTTTATATATAATAAAAATGTCCTCATTCAGTTCATTTTTTTTTTGTCTATACAACTATATACTTAACCAAACACTTATACAAATGATGGGTACAAACATTCAAACGTGAACTCAAATACCAAAAAAAAAAAGCTTATATTGATAATAATTTAGCAAATTGCTATATTACCTAGATTCACATTTATTGGTTACTAATATAAAAAAAAAATATAGACGGTTAGCGACCCATTTTATCAATGATGGTCTTATCGTTGGCACCTTTTTTCAAATGAGAAAAGTTTTTTTTATATGAGAATGTAATGGAATATATTATAATATGATACGTAAAACGTTTAATGATGAAGTAAAATTATAGAAATTCATATGTAATAAAATTGGATTTCTTTTTTCTTGGTGAATATGATTGGAAACATTTTAAGGATAATTTCAAATCATCATAAATAAATTTATGTAAATTTATAAACTAAATGTGTACGTACATTTTTTTTTAGAATATGAATTATAGAAAATTTATGTGAAAATATTAGTTATAAATGCATAATAGTAAAAATGAAAAATATACATAATTTTTATTTTTTTTATAAATAAAAATACACCTACACATACAAATATTATTTATTCAACAATATTTTTCATAAATATACATACAGATGTGTTATTTTGAAAATTTATTTAATTTTTATGTACAATAGTTGAATATATAAATGAAAAAAGACATAAGAACTCTTTAGCAGCAAAATATTAGAAATTATATATCTAAATATTATTGAGATTATATAATAAAATTTATTACCATAAATATTATGAAATTTTGTGAGACTTTTATTGATTTTATTGCATATAAGTAATGTTTAACTATTTTTCTAAAGGAAAAATATATATAAAAAAAATTAAATTATCATTTTTATATATGAATTGCATAATTTACAGAAAATATTCACTACAGTTCCACATATTAATAACTTAATTTCAAAGGAAAATAAAAGGAAAAGGAATTTAAATTTAATATATTTATCACTGATAAAAACAAAGTGTTTTTAATTATAATATTTGTATTTACGTTCTTAATAAATATATTTTTCCTGTTTTAAATAAAATTCTTAATCACATATTCATTACACATTTTTTTTTGAATTAACATTTCTGAAACATATTCTAGGAAAATTTTTATTGATTATTTCCTGAATATTAACAAGTCAAGTTTTATTTATATGTCATCTATAATTTGATTAAGATAATTTGCATAATTATTAATTGATTTTGGTAAATCCACTGGGATAAATAACAAAAAAAAATTTAGTTTTTAATATTTCATATTTTTGAGAACTTATAAAGTATAACAATCATTTAATTAGTAAGCATAACAATTTATAATTATGTCAGATCTGATAATTTAAAATTACTACTTCACACAAGTCAATAAAATGTCATCCGTAAAAAAAAGAAATATCATTATTTTTATTACTTGTATAATGAACTCTATAATAATTTATCTTGTTTACTAAAAAGTTATAAAAAAAAAATCCTATTTAAAAATAATTTATTTTATAAGAAAATTTTATCATAAAAACTTGTTGTTATAAAATATATATTTTTTTTTCCTTTAAAAAATTCTAAAATCGATTATGAAATGAAAAACGATTGCACTATAAACTTTAAAGATTTTTTAATAAATCTTCAATCATCCAAAATGTGTATTTAAGTAACGCTCTACTGTCACTATTCCAAATGACAAATTACATGTCAAAATTGATCCTTTTGTTAACACATACATGCAAGAAAAAAAAAACTTTTTTTCGATATAACTAAAAATAAAAAATAAAATTATTTTATGGAAAGGATAAAATTTCATTTAATCAATATAGGGGGTTTTTTTCGAGAAATATAATATTATGAAATTTTCAAATTATTCTTAAATATTTTGCAAATATGTATTTATAAACACATAAGTATTTCTGGAGAAATTTTTAGGATTTTACTTCAATATTTTGCATCTATCAAAATTTATTTGTCAAAATCAAATTAATATACAGCTTTTTAGATTAAAAATCTTTAAGATACATATATGTATTAAGTTTACTATCAAACAAAAATATGTTTTCGAAAAACTAGTATATAAGTAATTTTTACAGATTTTTTTATATGAAAAAATTAAGGATTAAAATAATTTTATGTAATAACCTAGATTTTTTTACTGGTGCCCATATAGTATTATTGTTTTTCAAAATTAATATCCAATTTTTCTAATAATGACTTAAAATTTGTCATTTAACAAACACCCTGTTGATATGAGTTCAATTTTTCTAAAATATTATGATAACTTTGTCCTTCTACTAATGCATAATATGGTAGAAAAAATATATATTTTAGTTACATACAGAAATTGTGTATAAAAAAAAAGGACAAAAATATATAAACACCATAAATTCAATATTATATGACCATATGTGTTACGACACCGGATTGTATTTTTGAGTATACTTTTAAGAAAACTTTTACGAAATATTGACAAAAAATTAAAAGACGACTGACTAATAGCATTGGCATGTCCTGTTCAAACTTTTAATATAATATTTTTGGCATTTTAAATCAAAATTTTGGAAAAATACGCAAACAAAAAGAACAAGAAAGTTTCTAAAAAATTAAAATGAATTGAAATTTATTTTTATAATTTTGGTGATTAAGTAAAAAAAATATTTATGTAATAATTATTTTTTGTCGATCCTTTTATCTCCTAAAGAAAAAATTCAGGTTTAATAATAAATACAAATTAAATATATAAATAATCAAACTAAGCTCAAATTCCTAGGGCAATTATAATCCATTTATATTACCATTTTTTTTTTTAGCTGTACGTAAATACGAAAAAAATAACAAGATTTTTACCATCATTTTAAATTATATTTATATTAAAAAAAAAAGAATTTTCCTCCCGAACCCAAGTTTTTGTAAAATAAAATAGCCTCTTTCATTATTATGTTTGTGTTTTTTTTTTTTGGTTAAGCTTTTCTTTTTTTTTTTTATGTTGTTAAGAAATATGAATACAAATATTTAAGATTGTTTATTTTATAGTACGTTTTTTTTTATTTTATTTTATTTTTCGTACACTTTGGCGCTGTTAAAATATATATAATTTAAATTATAAATTTGTTTAGGTCTACAAAAGTCTAAAAAATAAAAACCCACAGAATCTAATTTACTTTCTATTCAAGTAGAAAAAAAAATTGTTTTTTTTTAATGAAAAAATACCGAAAAAATTATTAAGCTTTTTTTTCTGTCTATGAACAACAGAAGATAAAAAAAGATATTATGGGTTCCATTAAAAAGATTTCATACAAATTAGAATTTCAAGTAATTGAATAATATTTCAAATAAATAATTTAAATGACTTGGAAATAAATGAGAATTTTATGTTTTAATTTGTAACTAATACGAATATTTGTTTCAAGATTTATAAATCAAGGACTTTCACAACATCAAAATTAAGGTTTAAGTTTTATGAATAATTATTTCAAAAGTTACCAACAAAATATTTAGTACCAAATATTATATGTAAATATATTTAGATATCAGAATTATTTTTTTAATCTTTCATTCGGTTTTAACATAAAAACTATTACAAACGACGATATGCATTTCAAGACGACAATTGTCATACTGATAAGAAATTAATAAATTTCTTATCAATATGACCACTGTCCGTCATGTTCTCTGTCACTACCCGTACGTGCCGGGAAGGAGACTAATAATTCTAAACTAGAGAGCTATTTCCTTAAAATTTGGAAGAAAAATTGTCAAACTTGGCCAATTATAGGCACATAACACATGTCATGTTGGTGGCTATTTAATAGACACATTGCACTCTCTTAGTGGCCGACCACAATTTGACTGGCTTAACTTACCGATATCGGTCAAATAGCTATTCTTGTGTGGATCATTATGCTACAAAGGAAATATTAATTGGCCACTAATATGACTTCTGCTACGGGCCTTTAATGAGCTCAGTGCTGTGATTTTTTCTCCATATTTCCCACTCCCTGCAAACCAACTAACCAATAATATATACTAATGTAAAATAATTATGTTTATGATATTTTATTAAATAATTTTTCACAAGGTAAACTAAATTTATAATTTATTTTTTATATTAATATTATTCAGTTATAGATTTTTACTATAAAACAAATCTTAAAATCCCTCATGAAAATATACCAAATTAACCGCAATACAAACTGAAAAAGATCAACATAAGAAAAACATAATTTTTATTATGTTTTTCTTCGTTTTGTATTTGAGAATTTTTCCAGTCGACGATTTTTTTTTTTATTTTTTTTTTTTTTTTTTTGTATTTAAATTACAATTTGATGATCAAACTCAATTTGTACGCCCCAAGGTTATTAAATATTCAAAGCAAATGACATATAACTAAGCTTCTTATAATATAAATTTTTTAAAGAAAATTTCTAATTTGATTTTTGTTAACTTGGAAAATTCAATATTTTTTTTAAGCTTTTTTTTCTTTTTATTCATAGAATAAGTGTAAAATTATAATTGAACTTTTTTTTTCCAATTATCCTTGACTTTATTTTATTTTTTGAAAATAGCTTGACGCAATATTTTATGATTAAATAAGCATTTCTTTATTTTTTTTTAGAGGGAAACCAACAATTTCATATCAATTATAATAAAAGACAGAAATCCTTTTTTATTTGACATTTATATTCATTTGTTGTCAATTTAAATTATAAAAAATAAATGTAATGAAACAAATTTGTAGAAAAATTTAAAATAGAATTTATATATGTAATATTATCTTCTGATTTATGAGAACCAAGAATTTAATTTTTCACTTTTCAAAATTGTTATTATTCGTTTAAAATAATAGAGAGTATTAGAAAATAAATAGGAAACTTTTCAGAAAGTAAATATTTAGTATAAATTTAGACCAGAATTCATCTATTCAAATCAGAGTAGGAATAATATTTAAATCAAAAAATATAGATCAACGAAATACATAAATATTTTTATATATTTCGAAATAGGAAGTCTAGAATTCACAACATATGTAGAATAATCAAGGAAATTTTCTAAATCTTGTAAGCATTTTGGTTAAACAAAAAAATATTATCCACAATATACAAAAATATAAATAAATAAAAAAAAAATGTATTTGTAAAACGGAAAGGGAAACGAATATTTTCTATTATTGAACCCGGAAAAACCTTTCATAATAATTTCATTTATTTATCTTTTTTTTTTTTTGTTGGTTGAACCAAAATATAATTAAATTTGATTACCAATAACAAATATAAAAATTTATTTTAAACGAATTCCTGTTTTTTATTTATTTGTGTAATAAAAGCATAAGTTTTTATATTCAGTTATGATACTTTATGACCTTCATTAAACAAAAATATCATTAAAAAAATTTTAAATTATTTTTTATATGTTGCGATTAACTTTAAAAATCCTTTTATATAAGTGACAGAATATTAAACCTTTAACAATCTTTATTAAAAAATAGAACAGATGTGAAAAATTAATAGCTTTTTACGGCATCGAATCTTAAATCGAAAATATTCTCAAAAAAAAAAAAAAAGGATCTATACCTAAAATTAAACAAAAAATATCTGCCAACGAAAAATATTCTTGCCTTTTAATAGTCTTAATAAAAATCAATTTTTTTTTATTAATACTATTAAGGCCAGTTTCACAGCGCACGTTAAAATGCGCCACAGAGTTTAAACTTGTGTTTAAATTATTTCTCAGTGTAAGTTTAAATGTTATCTTCAGTTTATAGTTATGTTAAACCGCAGAAATAAATAAACTCATCTTTTCTTGTCAAATTTATAAATAATTGATATACATCCAGTAAAATCCACTCTAAGCTATTTGTAAGGGTGGAAATAAAAAAATTATATTATTTTCCAATATAGTTTCCATTTATTTCAGTAAAATTTTCATGTACTAAATATGACCAGTAAACTTAAATAATAGTCCTCACGTTACAAACTACCTCCGTTTTTAAATTTTACTCAGAAGTTGGTCAGGTCTGATTTAACTGGGCCCAATATCCAATTTATTACGAAGGTGGGTCGAGTTAAAATTTAAAGAAATTTTAGTCCGACAAACCAATTTTTACTAAATCAGCTGATATGGTTTGTTAGTTTAACTTTTAGTTTGCGAGGTTTTAGTTTCAAACATATTATTTTCTAATTTTAATTGACAATAATACACCTTTCTAAGTACAAGTTTAAGTAAACTGTGAAAAATTTACAACTGTGAAACCGAAAGTGTTTAAATTTAATATTTAAAATACGCATGTTCACTGTAGATAAAATTAAGTTGAAACTCTCACTGTGAAACTGGCCCATTACATTTTCTATCATAACAAAAAAAAAATCATAAACATTAAAATCTCAATGTATACGTAATTTTTCCTCAAAAATAATTTCATCATCCAGGACTATCCTACATATTTTTCTTACCAAATTTTAGAGGTCAAATAAACAAAGAATTTTATTCCGATACATATACATATTTTTTTTTATATAAATAATACAATAAGCAAATTATCAAATAAAAATGATACTAATAAAAATAATCAACCCCAAGCTGAGCCACAAAACATAAAAAAAAAAGAAAACGCACAATTTATATTATTTTTTAATGCGTTATCTCATTTAATCATCCTCTATTTTAACGCCCCTCAAAAAAAAAAAAATGCTCATAGTCCTGTATAGGTCCTGTAGAGCATTATGAATGATTCTTTATTTTTTTTTAGTTTAATAATACGAAAATGGCAATTTTATTCATTTATATTCAAAATTAGCAAATTTGTTGGTGTTGTGTATTTTTTTAATTCTACTTCTGCCTGGTTTTTTTTTTCTGTCCTTTTTAATTTTTTTTTTAGCAAATTTATGACATGACAGCCAGAAAAAAAATATATATATATTTATTTTTTATAACATTAAAATTAGATACTATTACCAAAGGAAAGAAAATAAATAAGAAAAACTCTTAAAAAAAAAAAAAATTGTACAATAATGAAAATTAAAGCAGTTTATTTTGAGGGAAAGCACAAAAGAAGAAGAAGAAAAAAAAAACGGTTAAAATATATGAAGGTGCTTTTATAATGAAAGCATAAATTGTTTCTGAAGTATGCTAAAAATGGGATATATAAAACAGGACTCAACAGTTAAGAATAATAAAATATATACATATATAATAACGCTCGCGAAAAATTATTTTAAACACGAAAAGCACAAAAAAAAAAATTCTCTTGAAGATTTTATAACAAAAGAAAAGAACGCGTGAGAAAATTCCCTCTGTATATCACTATGGGTGTAATTCAATATTTTCATTTAGTTTCCACAACTTCAAAAAAAAAAAAAAAGACGTTCAATTCATGTCCGGGTCATAAATGAAATGAAAATTTTTAAAATTAGATTAAAAAAAAAGAAATCTAAAATATTTTTTGGCTAAATAAAAATATTGTCACTAACTTGAAAGTATTTTTCTTAATTAATTCTACAAAAAAAAGGATCACATTTTAAAAGGGAACTGTTTAAAATGAAAGTATTTTTGAGTATTAATTTTATCCTCTTTTTCTTTTTGAAAAAAAAGCACAAAATTTCAATTAAGTTTGATATATTTGTTTTAATTAATAAAATAGAAACTCTACACCGGTAAAAGAAAATTATATACGTATATTTTTGTTTTTCATGAAAATTACTGTAAATTATGTCCTTTCCCACCCACAATTTTATAATTTACGCTAATAAAAAAAGATAAAAATGAATAAGAAAAAAAAAAAATATTATATGGGAGTGGTTTTTTTTTTTTTTGATTATTATAAACATATTTTTGTTCATTTTATGAGCTTGTAGGTTGGAAATTTTTTTTTAGTACGACCTATTCTTAGTAATTATATTTTGAAAGGGGAGCATAACATATATATTGAGTGTGGCCACATTTCGTGTTAATGAAATAACCCAAAAAAAAAAATATTTTATTGATAATATTTCCTTATTTTTATATTTTTTGGTTTTCATTTTTTTTCAGTTGAATTTCCTTTTTTATTTGTTTCATTTGAATAATTATAATTTTCCTAATAGACTGAAAATATCAACAAAATTGTAGAAAGAAATAAATTTTATTTTACAATTAAGGAGTTAAAAACAAAAAAACAAAAAGAAAGAAAAGCTTTTAGGTATTAAATTTAAAGTATTCAACATTTTATTGTTTGCCACACAATTTTTCGTGACAATTAATTAAAAATTATATTAGTCCTTTCTTAACAGCCATATTTTTTATCATTTTCTGTTTATAATTAACGTTTTCAACCTTATGGGTTAACGAGAACATAAAATATTAACGATGACAAATAATTTGATATGGAACAGAAAACGTAAGCAGTAGGGGAGTCTTCATATCTAGTGAATGCTTCAATATTAATTTTTCACTAGATAGTATACTAGGATTTGCCATCATCACAGTTGGATATATAATTTTGGAACTTATACATAATTAGGACCTTAAGTACTTCAGTTGACTACGGATTTATCTATTTATATAAACTGGTATGGAGACAATATTCTTTACGAAAAATGGGTTAGGGTAGTATAGATGTGGCGTAGTAGATATTGGGGTTCCATTGCAGTCCGAAGCATCGATCTTTGCTTAACTTCACTCACCTTCGACTATTAAAATTACAATAAGATCTACTTAAAGACTGAGAAAAATAGTACTAACAATCGAGACTAACAACAAATTTCTCACGGGCCATTATTTGTTGCAATTAAACTTTCTTCACTATAAAGAAATTTTTGATTCGGAATCAAAATTAATAGGTCCTAATTGAAATATTAATTGTAAGAAAAAACTTCACTTACAGATAATTTTGCTCTGATTTAGTTCATTTCTGATTATTGTATAAATTAAACCCATCCCAAATTAATGATGCAATTAAAAAGAATTGTCACTATTATAAAATTAGTAAATCGAAATTTTAAAAATATATATATTCCAACTGGCGATTTATTTGGCAAATACAATTTAAATTGAAAATTCAGACCGATTTAAAATTTCATATGATTTGATTCAATTGGATATTAAAAAAATTTTCTCATCGAAATTGATTTCGGGATGAAAAACCTTAATTAATATCTGACCTCATATAACATATACCAAAAACAAAACTATATTACGACAGGACATTTAATTATTTTTTTTATTTTTATTTTTTTGTAAATTCCATTCAAATTATTGTGACACGGCATTTACTCTGGTTACATGTTAGTATGGAATTAAAACACGCAACAGGATCTCAATTATCAATATTTCATGAATAAAATGGAACACACAAAAAAAGAAAATTAACTATAATCAAAAGATAAAATTTCTAACGTTCAGGACACTGTGATTTTAATCGCAGTGTGAGTTCTGTATTTTTTTATTTCCTGGTTTTTATTTCATTGTTACAACAGTATAATTGTGAAAAGTCACGAAGATTGTAAATAATTTCTTTAAAAAAAAAAACAACACAAACATTTTCATATTAAAATAATAATTTTATTTTTATTTTTAAGGCATGGCCAAAAAATATCTACGATTAAAAATATTAAATTATATTTGAATTGAAATATGATAATGACTATTCTAAGGCAACATAAATAACTCGTTAGAATAAACAACGAATCAACAGAGTTAGGCTAATGAACCAACCCATTCCAAAAAAGTAAACAACAAAAAAATTCTTAAAATTTTAGTGTGGCATTTCTTAAGTTTATTTCAGAAATTTAGTTTGAAACAACATAAAAATTTGTATAATAATTGAATTTTCCAATTCTTAGAATTATGAGATTTAAAAAAAAAAAAGTTACATAAAGTAGACTGAAATTACTAATACGATAGTAAAATGAAATCTTTTGTTTTAATAAATTTTATAAATTTAAATAATATACTTTTTTTTATGTTGAAAGAAAACTAAGAGGCGGTGATAATTAAATCTTATAATTTTATGTTTATATCTATATAATTTTTTTTTGTTTTTTACCTTCATTTTAATTACGTTTTCTTGTTTTGTTTTCATTTTGTTTAAGTACATAAATTGTTGTAGATCATGAAAAAGAAAATTATATTTATGTTTTCTTTTTTTTTTTTATGATAGGACATTTTTTCCTATTTATTTTTTACAATTAATATGAACAAAAAATATTCTTTGGCACGATTTAACTAAGTTTAATTAATATTTCTCATAATATATATATATGTTAACTGTCCTTAACAACAATTTTTTAATTACAGGTGTGTTAAAACATTTTCAAATAATAATTTTTAGTGACAATTTTTTTTTTTAACAAAAATTACAATTTTTTACTTCGTTTCTGATTATGGTATAAATTAAACCAAACCCAAATTAATGTAATTAAATATTAAAATGAACATAATTATTATGAAAATATATAATAATTTTCTTTTTAAAAAAAAAATTATTTGTAGAAGAGTACTCAAGGTTTTTTATATAATAAATTAATATATTTTTCATTTAACAAAATACACAAAAATATTTTAAATAACTTTTAAATATATAATTTCACATTAATATAAATTTTCTTTATTTATTTTCATTTCACAAAAAAAAAAAAAACGTATGAAAATTCTATAAAAATGTCTTCACAAAATTATGTAAATTTTCATAATAATAAAAACCTCAATTATTTAAAAATCAAGAGTAAATTTCATTTCAATTTCTATAGGAACATGAAAATTTATTTAAAAATTATCATAACAACTCGTGTGTTACTTTTCATAGAATATAAAATATGAAAAAAAATAAAATTTCATAGTAAAAAAAATTCCTTAATTTCACCTTGAGAATTGATTGCACCATAAAAAAAATATTTCTCTTTTTTTAGTTCAGAATCACATAAATATTTAAAAATGTGTATATATACCATTTTAAATGTAAATTTAAGAATATTTTTTTATTATACATTTTCCAATGATAGTCAAATATACTTAAAATATCAAAGAATCTATATGAAATAATATTAGGTTTATAATTCAAGGACATTTTACAGGTACAACATAATATTCTCTTATGCTAATTCAATAATATAATTTAGTTGACATATAAAATATATGAGTTTTAAAATATAAATTCTCAATATTATTTTAAATATCTTAAAAATATTTTGTTTGATTATAATAAGAAATTAAAGTAAATTTCAGAAATTGTATATTGAGCGAATTAACAACGATCTTTTTCTACAATTATTCAAAATGAATACAGAAAATTTTAACTCTAAACAAAAAAAGATATAATTTTAAGTTATTTTACTAAAAAAAATACATTTTATTCATTATTTTAACAATAAATAAAAATTAATTTAAATAAATTATTCTTTCATTTTCTTAATTCACATTTTACCAGCATCATTTTCTATAAGCCTTCAAGTACCAAAAAAAAAAAAAAAAAAATTGAAATCCACATAAAATTGTATAGAAATAATAACATTAAAAAGCTATGTTGACTTATCTATATATACATAAGAACTAACCAGAAAAAATGAGCACGCTTGAATTTCCCCCTTGTACATAAATTTTACTTATAAGGTTTGGCTTTTAATTTTCACATTTTTCAAAAAATTTCTATGTTGCAAAATTTTGTTTTTTGTATTTTTCCAAAAGCATAAAGTGTTAAGTGGTTATACCCTTGAGAATAACACACAAATAATTCTAGAATTTTATTTTTTATATCGTTTTTAGTTTAACATTGAAAAAAAATAAAAACTGCAAGTTTAGCTATAGTGGTAAAGTATACAAACAAAAAAAAATAGTACCTTAAAATTAGATGTCTTACCAAATAGGCATAAAGTGTAAAGTACTGTAATGCTTCAGGTCTCTCTGGTTGAATTTTTTTTTGCTTTTTTCTATGTCAGCAGGAAAACTATTTTTACATATATAAGTGATATATTTATGTACGTAATTTTTATATAAATACACTAATATATATACAAAAAAAAAACAGTAAAATTTTTTTTAAAAAAAAAATATTCAGTCAACAAAACTGACTTAACATAAAACATGCTTAAAGGAAGCTAAAAATTCATTTAATGAAATTCCTTTCAGAAAACTTGCTCTAATGCACATGTCTATATACCAGACACTAGAAAACTTTCAAAATGTTGAAATTTCGATTAAAAAAATAATACTTTTATATAAAGCTGCAACAAAAAAAAGAAGAAATCCCTGCAAAAAAAAAAAATTCCTTTCAACATTTTAAATGTGTCAATTTATATACGGATTAAAGCTTTCGAGACTTCTTATATAAAAAAAAAATGTGAATTATTATATTTTTTTTATCTTATATTTCATCTCATGGAATTAAAGTTATAAATCAAAAAAAAAAAAAAAAATAATTTAAATATTTTAAAAATTATTAATTTAATGAATGCAAAAAATTTCTACAATTATTTTATATACAAAACTAAAATAATATTAAATTACCGCATAATTTCAAGGAAATATGAAAATTACTGCATAAATTTCAGAGAAAAAGCACGTAGATTTATATTTAGTTGCTGGAAATTAAATAAAAGACATAATGACATAACACGCAAAGGCTATAGGCATATGATATAACGACAAATATTTATGAAATTTAAGAATTAATTATATCAAATTATCTAACTTTTTTACCACAGTAAAATTCTGAACTTTACTCATGCCAGTTTGAAAAAAGTAAAAATTATTATTGGAATAAGACATAAATGGCGCTGAAACGTGTCTAACAGTACGACACTTCATATGGATTTATAATGTACTGATTCTTTTTACTCTTCATATGCAGGAGCTGTTAAAATAAAGCTGAAATATATGAATATGTATTAAGATAATTACAATTAACTAATAGAGATGAAAACGTTCATTCAGTATTAGACATCAAACGTCTAATCAAAATATGTAAAAAGTTATTTATTACGAATAAGAATAATAATCGAATATATTACTATTTTGCAAACCCCAACTAATTTTCTTAAAAAGAATCAATAATTAGCTACAATATTTTGTTAATTAGTTAATTAAATATGTGTACAATATTTTTATTTGCTTGTTAGTTATCACTTAATAACCTCCCGGGATAATTAAATGTAGTTAGAAATAAACCAATACCGCATAGTAATCATATTTATGGTTATCGATAAAATACATTTTCGATAATAATTGACCCATAAAAAAACTAAAAACATTAACACTTTGAACCACCCTTCTTCAAACGTGAACAAATTACTACTGTTCACATAATAAAAAAAGATGGCGCAGTAGAACTACTGTGCAGTAATTTCATATGTATGGTTTTTTTCAGACACTTTATCAATGTTAAATCAGACGTAAACAATGTTAAATCAATCGTAAATATGTTAGTACATACTAATTAATTTTGCTTAAAAAATAAAAAAAAGATTACATTTTGATATTGTTATCTTTTCCAGAGTAATATACTTTACGCCCCCCCCCCCAGGCAGAATATTGAATTATACTAACTAGTATTTAGTATACTAGATTATCTTTCAACAAAGGCTCTAGTTACAAACACCATTTAATATGTAGAATTACATTTGAAAGATTATTAAAAATATATTATTCACAGTAGTTCAGCCAAATATCTGATTTAAAAGAAAGAGCTGCTTTATTCTACTCTTCAATACCCTTCCAACATGTTGTCTATTATCAAATTTAGATAATATTTACTATGTTAAATTATTATTTTTAATTAAAAACATGTTTTTGCAAAACGCGGATTACGCCGCCTACCGGTCGGTCTGAAAATAATTTCTATCATTATCTAACTTTAAATTATTCAAATTTTCCATGAGGTATCCAACAATATTTTATGTGTACGTTTACAATGCTAAATCATATGTTGAAAAAGTTTACCCACATACGGATGGACGAATAAGCAGACAGATGGACGGACGGACAGCAAAATAATAATATAAAAAAGAAGTTTTCACTACATCATTAATTTTATTTATAGAACACAATATATTTTAATGCTGATGATAGATAAAAATATTATTTTTATGAACGTTTTTTAATAAAACTTGAATTAAATTATCATAAAAAGAAAATTCTTAAATTTACTAATTTTTCCAGTTAAAGTGTTAAATATTTGAAAAGTTTTTCTTTGGTCGAAACACACTTAATTATATATTTTGTTCAGTCAGAATCAGAAATTCCTGCTCAAAGCAAAATAACTAAAAACAAAAAGATAGAAAAATGCTTCTCCTTTTTTTATTAAATATTTTACACAAATTAATAATAAAAAAGTAGTTTTTGTAACTTTTGTAAAATAATATTCCGAAATAAAGCTAAAGATATAAATTTGTTATGGGGGGTAAATAAGGTTAAGTGGAAAAAATAGATGGACCACAAACTAAGAAAAATCTAGAACACTATGGTTTAGTTATAAGTAATATAATGTCATTATTATATTTCTATGTTTTCATAATTAAAATCCCCACAGGGTATGCTCTAATTAAGGATCATTTCTGTTAATTTTTAATAATTTCTTTCTTCTTTAACTACGTTATATATAATTTTTTATTACAATTTTTATATACCACACTTTCTATTTAGTATTTACAGAAGGTGCTATATACTTACACTTATAAAAAAATAATATATTGAATTTAAAACATAATTTGGCATAATTTTGTATAGTTTTAAAGTATAATAATTGTGCACCGCACGAAAATTAGAACACAAAACATTTTGTTTATTCTTATATTTTAGTATACAGCAGATTTTTCTATCTTGAATAAGTGAATCTCCTGTTGGGAATTTAAATTTCATAATATAATTTAGGGTGTGGAATATTAAACCACAGCAACAATAACTATAAGGTTTTTTTATGAAAAAAAAAAAAGTTCCGACAACTTTTGTGAATAATTTAACTAAAAATAAAAAAAAAATAGAGTTCTGAAGAAATTAGCAGAAAAGTGCAACCGAAATTATGAAAATTTAGAGAGGGGTATATAAAACCGTAACAAATTTTTGGTATTAAATGGAAATTTAAATGATACACAGATAAACAATTTCTAAAAATACGTCTTGTGCAGTAAACGAGATTTATTAGAAGTATAAGTCAATTGAATTGATTTATACTTCTAATAAATCACCAACTTTTGAATTGATTTATCTATCATAAGCTTAGATAAAGTAAATTTTCCTGGTTTCACTAGCGGTGGCTCACGTATTGTAAACTATGCTGTGGTGCAGTTTCCATAATAAAATTATACTCAAATGTTTCATTTGGAAGCTCGGAAAAATGACTCTATTCGTTGAGGCGATTTGAAAAATAAATAAAAAAAAAGAGTTTAAATAACTTTCAATAAAGCAAAATGTGTCTCTGCTGTCAATTGATCATAAAAATCGCTATTTATTTGCAATAAAAGCAATTCATTTACAGGAAAAGTATTTATTTTTAGCAACATAAGTGTATTAATAAACAAAATAGAGTAAGAAAACTGAGTTATAAATGATAATTAATTTAAATATCTCTGTGGTTCGAGGAACTGACTATAATATATCAATTTTTTTTCAAAATGAACTCAAAAAATTTTATGATATAATAAATTTTATATATAGATAGATCACTGAAAATTTACAATTTACGTAAATATCTTTTTCTATGATCTATAAAAATTCTATATTTTCAAGAAAAGTTTATGCTATCAATTTTTATTTACTTTTTTTTTTCAAAAAAAAAAAAAGAATTTCATAAATAAAATTCCCAAAAGAAAGGTTTTTATTTATGTACAAATTTCCATCTTTTTTACCCAATTTTACTGTTCAATTAAGTTTTTCTCATCCAAATGCAGGATTATAAATTTTTATACATATATATTTTATTCCGCATATCCTCGATATTATCAAGGATATTAACATATATATGCATGAGTTGATAACATTTTTGTGGAAGAGAATTGAAATTGATGGAAAATGTCAAAATGATTAACAATGTTTTTTTTTTCTTCGTTTTTATTTTTGCCAAGTGAATTTTGTTTTTGCTTATTTTTTTTTATTTTTTAATATTTCAGCAAAAAAAAAAAAAATATGAAAACAACTGAAAAATAAAAAGGACAAACAATTTTTCACATTAAAGTCCCGAGATATAAATATAAAAATAATTTTATTACTGCAGAATAATTCTTCTTTTTTCTTTTTTTGGATAAAAATATATAAATAAAATATTTACACAAAATATATCTACGTATATCCTTAATCCAACTTCCGTAAATATTAATAAAAATTATTTTCAACAATTCTATATTTTTTTTTTTTTTGTTTATGTTTTTTGAGGAAATTTTTTTATAAATTATATTACCATATACCAATTTAATAACAAATTTTATATAAAAAAAAAAATTGCAAATTAATACAAAAAAAAAAATTTGCTACAATATCATATTTCCTAAAAAATTAAAAATAAAAAACTCCTGATAAAGCATCCAATTTTTCTTCTACATTATACAAATTAAAAAAAAATCCTGGAATAATTCAAAAACAGGATATTTTATATTCAAGATTTTTTTTATTGATTTTTTATACTGATATAACACACCAGTAATATTTATTATGATCCCTTATGTACTCTCGGTACTTCATTAATATTATTTGTAATTTTTTTTATTATTGTCTTTTTTTTTAAAATGTTGATATTTCTCCCACGGCAACATTAAAGTATCTCATCTGCAATCAACGTACCTGCCAGATATTCATAAAACCAACAAAAAAAAAAAACTAGTAAAAAAATCATCATATATGTAATTGCATAAAAATGAGATTTAAAAGCCTGGAAAAGTTGTGCAAAGTCATCAACATTTATTATTTACAAAATAGATACAAGCATTTTTATTTATAAAATTTTCTATAAATTGTTAAAGTTTTGTACCTGACATATGGAAATTTGTTACCAAAATATTCTCAGCAGTTTCTGTACAATTTATAAAACCAAAATGATACAGAAAAAAAAAACCAATCTCGTTATCATTGTAACATTAAAATAATAAAAAGTATGTACAACATCAGGATTCTCTTTACATAATATCCTTGATTTTACTATTGTTGTAATTTTTTTTTTCATTTTTCTATTCTAAATAGTTTTCCGTGTGTATGCTTTTGATATAAATTTCTAGTATCCTATCACCCATCATTCAGGATATGTAGAAAAATATTTTTTTTTTAAATTCTCCTGTGGAAGGAATTACGAACAAAAAAAATCTATTAATCGTTGAGAATGTTCACTTGAACTGAAAAACATCAATATAACAATAAAACTATGTTATATTAAAAAATATTGTTAAGAACCTTTTCGAATCTATTACACTTGCACTAAATATTTGATATTTGTATTTGATTATTCTGAAACTTCATTCATATTTAAATTATAGCTGCACTTGCTTCTCGAAAACTTCAAGTGTTTCATAGCTTGTACACTAATTACTGTACTAGATTGGTAATTTTTTGTGATAGACTTTTGTTTTTAAATTTATATACAAAAAACTCCAAATTGAATATTTTATCTGCACTGAGAGAAAAGAAAGTTACGCTCGATTGAAGGAAAGTAAATTCTTGAGGATGAAAGTAGTAAATAATTAATGAAAAATAATTGTTTGCCATCCAAAAAAAGGGTAAATTTTGTTACTTAACCGAATATTATTCTAATTTAAATATTCGTTTAGTACAAACAAACTATTTTTTACTTTTATTACAATTTTTTCTCATATCACAGACAAACTACTCAGCTAATGAACCTATCCTACTCGATGGAGTTTCATTTTCATGACCGAGTAGCTGACCTATTCCTATGCAGCAAATACCTAATTTTCTCTCTGTAGTGAAAGTGATTTTACTCCGAAAAGTCATGTAGTGTGAAAAGCTGATGTCCTAGAAAAAAGTGTAAAAGTGCGGAATAAAGTGCAGTAGATTCGAAAACGTCTTAAATTGCAATATTTTTTTGGAGATAAAGTATACAAATTCTTAAGGATTATTTTATAGGGTAAATCAAAAATAAAGTTCACAAGAATAATAAATAAAAATAATTTAAAAATTGGAGCATAGTCAGATACAAATATTAATCATATCCTTTTTATGTTTATATTTTATTACTTATATACTATTTTTTAGTATACAAATTTTTAATCACAGATTTTCTCTAATGTTATGAAAGCTGAAGCTACTACAATACCACTGTATATACATATATTATTTACATATTAAAAACAATTTCAGTGTTTTTATTAAAATAAAAACATTGCTAATGGATTTGCTCTAAAAAAATTGCTAACAAAAACTAAACCAAAAAAAAATAAAATAAAACACATTAAAATTTTAAAAATGTAAATAATTTTTTTGCGTATATGTATTTTGTTTATTCTTTGTTTAAATACAATAATCCTTGCATTATTATGAATTTAATTTATGTAATTTATTTTACTCAAATTATACATAATTTTATGAAATATCTGCAAATGTATTCGAAATTAATAGTCCTTTATATAAAATAAGAGTTGAGGTTAATTACCTATCATTAAAATACATATAACACTACACGCAGAACAAAAACTGAATTTATATTCAAACAGAATACTTAAATTCAATGTACCAGAGCTGAATCATTTACTTTACAAAAGGATTTTTTATATTATATCCTTTTTTTTTTAATTTAAAGTCAAATAATTCTTTTGTACCTTAAAAGAATTGTATGTAAAATGATTTATTTAAACTATACATAAGTAGATAAAAAAAATATTATCCTTTTACAATGAAAATACTCTTTGAGGATAATTTAACAAAAAACAAAAAAAAACAAGGATTATAAACTGAAATATATGCAAAATATAAAATAGAATTAAAAATATACAATAAAATAACGATTTTAAAATTAATGAGTAAAATTGTTTATTTTTCAAATATTCTATTTTAACATTTACAAATTATGAAAATTTTGAACTCACTTGGTATTTTACATTTTCCACTTCACGAAAAATGAATAAATTATTAATATGAAAATATTACTAAAATACCACTACCACCAAAATTTGATTCATTTTCGTTATTAAAGTCAATAATTAAGCCTTTTCATAATAATTAGAACCAAAAAAAAAGTTAAATTCAAAACTAAATAAGTTAATAAATTAATATTCATTACAATTAAATTCTTCAAATACAAGATAAATTTTACTTGAATTAATATCCTTTTTATTTATGTATAATAATCTAATAAATTATTTATATATAAATCATTAATTCTGTTTTATATTTTCATCCAAAAGAAAACTTTTTTTTTCCTTATGATTTTCAAAATAAATATTACTATCCAAGTTAAATATGATTTTATCTTTTTGTAGGTTTTAATGAAAAACTTTTTCATATCAACTTAATTAGTACAATTTTTTATTTACCTATCATATAGAGGAAAAAAAAATGGTATAAATCTGTTCAACTTTAATGCATTATTAATTAGTTTAATATAAAATTCAGAAAATTTTGCGAGAAAATTATTTTATTATAAAGTTAAATATAATTAAAATTTTTGGACTAAATCTATTTTTATATTTCAAAAATACATTATTTTAATATTAACAAAAATAGACTGATTTCACAAGCATTTGCCTTTAAACAAAGACAAATTTCAGCTTCCCAATCAGTATACCAGCACGATTATGTTAGAGTAACTAAAATTATAATATTTTACATTATTTATTCGACTAATTTCATTTGTGCATAATTTAAGACACAATTACTGTAATAATGTAGTCAAAAAGTTTTAAAATTTAAACTTGCATACTATATGCATTTACAAAAATCACTATAATTTTCATAAATATGGTAAGTCCTTTTAAGCTTGTTCGTGTCCTTAATTAATTAATATAAATGTCCGGTTATAATTTTCTTTTATAGATATATAAAGTTGGATAAAGCCATGACCGTCTACAATATCAGATATATTTTTATGCTAATATGATATAGCGTGTATAAGGCAAATATGTATTTTTACACCTCCTACGATAGTTGGAAATACGCCCTTTTTTTCTAAGTTTTATCACAAAAAAAAAAATTTATTCAACAAGCTACTAGAAGGATATATGATTTTTCATTTATCTGATTAGAATTGTTTCTAACATAATTGAATAATGTATACCGTATATAAAAAAAAAATGTTTTAAAAACTTTGATATTTTAGTTTTTGTGAAATTTTATAGCGAACGGAATAGAATTATAGAAATAAAAGTTTTCATTGATAGCATATTTTTAATTTCAATTTTTTAACAAGTATATTATTTTTTTTAAGGAATAAATTGCAGTTCGTGCAGAATTCTATCAAAATTATGATTGACAAAAAAAAAATATGCAAAATAAAATATCCAAAACATATAATTAAACAGAAATATTTCTAATCCATAAAATCAAAACTGACATAATTCTACATAAAAAAAAAAAACTTAGCTACAATCATATCAAGTTTTATTTACTTTCAAATTATATAAAAACCCATTTACTATATTCATGATGAATTTGGAGACGTAAACATTAAACAGAGTATCCTTTCATAAAAAAAAAGTCGTACTAAAATTTCTGCAGACAAATTTTAACTATTTTCATCATCATTTTACTGATTCTTTATTCAATGTGGGAGTTGTGTGCATGAAAAAAAAACTATTTTACATATACAGTTATATATTACAATCAATTCTAGTTGATTCTGTGTATATAAGGATAACTTGAGAGGTGTTCAATTACATGCCAAAACCGCACCCTTAATCGACCTCTTGAAAATATATAAAAAAAAATTTTTCTTTCAAAGAAATAAATTCGAGGATAGATTTCAAATCGTTTTTTTATCCTATTTTCCTTTTGTCAGTAATATTATATACCACAATACCGACCTTAGTATATGATGATGTTACATTATAGTATAATATCATATCAACCTCAGAAATGAGATGGAATCGTAAAAATAAAAAAAAATTCAATGCAAAATTTTATAGTTTTCATTTTTTTTTTTTTATAATTTGACAGATATTACAATTTTGCATCACACTATCATATATTCGTATCAAAAATTATGGATTTGCATAAATAAAATTTTGTTCACTGTAAAATAAGTATGACCTCAATTTTAAGTATTCAAATTAGGGAGTGTTTTTCAAGTGAAATGTTTTTGCAAGATTTCAATGATATCTATAAAAGAATATGTAATAAAAAAAAAAGTCATTTTGATATTTTAATTTTGAAAAAAAGTTATGTTTCTATATTTTTTTTTTTTCTGTGGTATGATATTTTATGATTTAATGTATTTGGAATGTTTTGGAAAGTGATTAAAAAAAATATTGTAATAAAATTTATTCCTTTCATGGTATAGTTTAAAGAAAACTGATTATATTAATGAATAGTTTACAGACCTGACAAACAAAGTTACCACTTTATATTTAATAAGCAACTCTTTAATTACTATACTTAATTTTAAGGATAAGTTATGAAATTTATTTTGTATTTCGTGTATTCGTTGTCACGATATAAAATATAATTAATAATTATGTAAAAGAAATATAATATAAACTAGCATGTATTCTTTGATTAATCGTCAGAATCTTCAAGAGCACCAAATACATTAAATCAAAGTATAATTTTTAAAACAATTTTTCTGAAAAAATTAATTTTTTTTATTAAAATAAATTCAAAATTCTTTACTTTCCCTGTCTTTTGACTTTTGGCATGTTTAAAATTCATAATTGTAAATATAAATTGGAAAATGACATTCTACCAGTTGTCATTACCCCTAAATTATTATATCTAAGAAAATTAATAACAAAATTTCCCTAAATAGTCATATTCAGTTCAATTTAAAACGAAGGACAATACTACAAAAATTGCATAACTCTTTATTAAATTTAAAACTATAACAAAATATTTTATCAACTGACACAAATTCATAAAATAAAACTTTTTCTTTCAGTTTCAAATTGTTATTATATATTATTTTTTTTGCAAAACTTTTCAACATTTTTTATACTTTCTTAACGAAATTCTATTACATTTCAAGCCTTAAAATTATATTTCTTATCTTAAACTATATTTAAAAAAAAAATGCAATCAGAAAACAAAGAAAGTAATACTTATGCTTCGCCAGAAAATAATAATAAAAAAAAATTTATAATGAAAACTTATAGTTTCTGACATTTAGACCACATGTTTCATATTGTTTCTAGTATATATATTTACTAAGAAATGACTTGGCGAATAAAATCAATAATTATCCTTTAAAATAAAAAGAAATTCTAAGAAATTTTATTATATATCCAACATAACCTTAAATTTAAATATAAACCAAAATATAATTTCTACGTTTTATTTTTCGTTGCCATCATCACAGGATATATACAAAAATACCAATTTTAACCATGACAACGATAATTGTTGTTGCGGCAAAACGAATACCAATGTTAAAACAAACCTCACACATATAGAGAAAAGTTTTATCCAAATTGAGGTAAAAAAAATAAAGTTTTTCCTTCTTTTTCGTTAAGAAAAACTATTTTCTTTTTTCGGAGAACCATATTTGAAACTGAAAAACGAATATTTTTCATATCTTATTTCTATCAAGATTTTTTTTTTGGAAAAGTTTATTTTTATATATTTTGGTATCCAAAAAATAAATAGTTAAATAAAAACCTAAAGTTTTCAAAGAAATGTTAAAATAAAAAAGTTGAAAATAGCAACAAAAACACAAAAAAAAAACCCAAAAAACTGATAACAACATATTGTAAAGTGATTAAATTGTACTCTTAGTGAAATACGTCAACAAAAATGTATATAAATAAATTTTATTTTTATACTTGGTTGATTTTCAATTGTCAAACAGAGTGAAGTTAATTTAATTTGGCTTCGTTTGTAAAATACGTTGAGTAATTTTGAAAAAAAAAATAAAAATAAAAATTTAACATATTTTGTCGTAATACAAATCAAAAAAAAAACATGGGAGAAACATTAAGAAAATATCTTTGTTTGTGTGGTAAAGAAAATAATGAAATGTATATTTAAATATTATTTTAATATTAACCATATTTTAATATTAATATTATTATTTCAGAAAAGTATTTAATATCCTTTTACTTGGTTTAACGAATAGTGGTAAAACTGAACTAGGACATGTTATTACTGGTGAAATTCGTAAAGATTATGCTGTAACAAATGGTGTTCGACAATTTACAAAAAATTATGATAATTTTAAAATAAATATTACTGAAATTGGTGGTAGCATTGATATGCAGAAAATATGGCATCATTATTTTGTAAAAGTTTGTACTAATTTTCATAATTTTTTTTTAATAAGATAGTTGTTTTATATAATTGGTTTTGTTCTCTTTTACAAGGCAATGGCAATAATATATACAATTGATTTATCAGATATATCAAAATTACCAATAGCATTTCAAATATTAGAAACAATTGTACAACATCGATTTATACAAGGCAAATCAATTCTTGTAATGGCAACTAAATCAGATCGATCAGAAGAAATTGAAATTCAAGACCTAGAAGAATATTACAATTTAGAACATATGGCTAATCGTTATAAATGTCCAATGTCTTTACGTGATTGTCAATTAGATGATTATAATCAATTATATCATGGATTAGATTGGCTATATAATAAATTGGATAATGATTATGAAATGTTACGGCATCGTATATCATATGAAACAAGAGTAGCAAAATTTGAAAAAATTCCTGTAAAACATATAAAAATTTCAAAGGTAAAATTAAATTTAATATTAAACTTTATTTTTTTTTCAATAAAAAAAAATATAAAAAAATTATTCTATTTTACAGTCTACACAAACTATACGAAATCATGATACACCTCGACCTCTTACTGCACCAGCAAGAACTAATAAAATCTATCTATCAGACAAACGTAATAAAAAAAATATCCGACTAAGAAGAATTTTTGTTAGTAATAATATTAAAAATGATTTTATCGTCGTCAATGAAAATAAAGATGACAATTTAGATAATCTGAAAATAAATCCATCTATAGAGGAAACAGTGTTTGTAAATAAATTGAATTTAGAAAAAGATTCTGTAGAAGATGAATCAAATAATATAATAAATGAAACTATACAAATACAACATTATAATGGTGATGGTGATACAAATAGAATTCCTTTGAGTAATATGTCCTTGAGTTCTGGATTAAATGGTTTTAAGAAATTCCGAAATAATCGAGTTGATGGAATTGATGTCAATGAAATTATTTCCATGCCAGAGAGTTAAATATATATATATATATAAAAAAAAGTTTTATCCGAATTAAGAATTTCTCCTATTTTTTTTTACATTTACAATATTTTTTTATATGAAATGTGGTAGTCTAGGATTGTGATATAGCAAGTATTTTGCCAAAAAAAGAATAATAAATAATTTTTTTTGATATAAATTTTAAATGTAATAGTTACGTCAAAAATTTGGATTTAATTTAATTTATTGAAATAAAGAGTGTTTTATATAAAATTTGTATATTAATTTATATTTTACAAGATTATATAAATCTGAAAATATGGAGAATTATAGTAACTATGGAGAATTTGAGTAACCAAATGGACCAAAAACAGTACCAGTTAAATTTATTGTATTTCTGGCATGTAAAATTGAAAAACTATATAATAAAAGGATAATTATTGAAATGATTATTAATAAATGTTAATTTCACAACATTACGTATCAATTAACAATCGCCATGTTTCTTTTATCAAACTATAATATTCTAAAATATAAAAAAAAAATCGTTTATAATTTAAAGCACTTTACATCAAATTTAAATTGAAAGGAAATTATTTCCTTTAAAATTTCTTATTAAGAACTTTTCTTTACTATAAATTTATTTTCTAGTCTTTTAAGAAATTTCTTGAATTTTCATTTCCTTTTAATTCTAAAAAAAAATATACTTTTTACTCTACAAAATTTAAGATAGTGTTGAATTATATTAAAATGTTTTCAGTTTTTTTTTTCCAGCTACTTTCTATCCATACACAAAAGAAAACTTATTCCCATAAAGAATTATTTTCTTAATTGCTTGTAATTAAATTCTTACAATTCTCAAAACATACTTTTTTTTACTATACTTTGAGGAGTTCAGTTAAAAAGTACCACCTTACCAATGGGAATTATGATGCTAAGAAGTTACTCAAAAAAGAATTAAATGTGAATAGCGTTAAATTAAGTTCAACCAAACAACTTTCATTGGACTATTATGTGAAAAAAAAAAATATGTCAAGAAAGCAAGGACAAAGACCAAAAAAAATAAAGGGAACAATCTTGATTATTAATATCACGTTGGAATATTGTAGTCAAAGTAATTTCATTTTTTTTTCTATGGGAACAGGGGAACTATTAATTCTAAAATTTATAGTATATTATATCTTATTAAATAAAGTAGTAAATTGTGGAAGCTTTAAGATTACAAATTTATTACCACCATTTAAATTTTTATGTAAAACTTATAATTATTCAAATGTAGGATGACTTGGAGGCTATTGTAAAAGAGTGTAATAATTATTAAGGTTTAATTTTAAATCATATAAAAAGAAATCATGAAATGAGCCGATTATTTAGAAAATGAGGCAAGTCCATTTTCATAATTTATAGAAAAAACATCCTAATATTTGAAAAGAAATTCTATTGAAATTGAAACGCAAAACCTTGATTATTTCGTAATTGCCTACTTTCAAAATAAACGCCTCAAATATATAATTCTTGTTATTTACTAATTAATGACTAATTGATGTCTATAATTAGAAAATTAAACTCAACCAAAACTTAACAAAACTTAAATTTACCTGGCAACATAATTTCATTAAAATTACTTAGCAACAATAAGAAGAAAAAAAATAGAAAGCATTTCTTATTGGTTTTGCCTCTGAATATAATTAAAATTTAACCAATTATAATTAGATTTTAATTAGTTAATATACATACTATGTATACCAACCAACCAAGCAATTTTATTTTTTTTAAATAATTTTTATATTTAATTTTAAATTTTTCCATTACATTGATATAAATGTCAAAAGCACTTAAGGATTTTATTCAGTAAATGTAAAAAAACGTCTTAAATTTATATTTACTATAATATTTATTATTCTTGATAAGGGATAATTTATGATTTTGTCACAATGCCGCAGGATTAAAAATGTCCTTAACAAATAGTATAAAGATTTGAAAAAAAAAAGAAAATTTTACATTTGTAAATCATGTATAGGTTTTATGTGCCTTTTAATTTTATAATTCTTTGAATACATTTAAATATTTGGTCATTTAAATTCCCTTTTTTTTGCATTTTTTTTTTTTTTTTAAATGTTTAAAAGCTAGGAAACAAATTTTAAGAAACCTCAATCAGATAATGTCAAAAAAAGTAATCAAATGCCTTAAAATATCATTAAATGGGTTTATAAAAATAATATTTTGATATATAAAATTATTATTGTATTGCTATTGCAGAGAAAAATTTTATTTTTTTAAGGGTTATTTTATTTAATGACCATAATTTTATTTTATAGTTAATTTTGAATCAACTATAAAATTATAATTATAGAGTTGTACTAAGTGAATTTAATACTAAACTTGCTTAATTTGACGTTCATTCGGAAATTTAATAAAAAAAAAATTAGTTATATAAATTTCCTATTTATTTTATTTACAATTTTCTAACGAAATTTATAATAAAATGTCCTTAATAAATACTAAATTTATTTATTAAACAATTATATTAAATAAATATTCATATTTGTATAGTAATTTATATTTTAAATAAATAAATATATTAAATAATTAACTCACCCGTATTTCCAATAATAAAATATAAAAATCCAAATGTAAATAATCTCCACCACAATATAAATCCAAATTTATTTACAGCCATTTTTTTACTATTCACAATTGACCACATATTTTTTTTTTTTTTTTTTATTTATTTTTATGCTTTTTTCAAGTATCCACTTTAATTTATATTTTTTCTACGATTTTATTAAACAATTTACTATTTAAATAAAATTTTAAAATATATTTAATTTTATTAACTCGTCACTATTAATATTCAATAATATGTATATTTGAGAATCATAAAATTTTAATTTTATTATTATATATTTTTCAACTTTTAATTATTTTAAAGTTAATTCGTTTTTTTTTTTCTAAAAAAAAGATATTAATTACTTAAAACTTTAATTTATTACGTCTTTCATTAAAAATGACGAATTCAATAATTCATAGCATAATTCTTCTATATAATTTTTTTTGGTGCATTATGTATGTGCACTTTACAACACGTTAAGATTAATATCCGAAATATGTAAATTAATGTTGTCTTTATGTCTTTTTTAGAAAAAATAAACAGAATTATCCAATTTACCTAAAAAAAACTGAAATAGTCAATTTATCTTTTTCCGCCGTAATGTTTTACTTGAAAAATAAAAATTAAAAAAAAAAAAAATGTGTTACTTTTATCACAAGAATGACAAATTTTAAATATATAATACACTTTTTAACGCAAGAGGGTGAAATTTTTGGAAATTTATGCTATGATATTTTTTTATTTATTTATTTATTTAAATTAAATTTAAGAATATTTATAGTCATTTTATATTTTATTTTATTTGACGTATGTTACCAAATGTGGAAATAAATAAAATTTGTGGTTAACCAACAACGACGACAGCACTTTTCTACTCAAAATATTCTATATACAATATACTTTTAACATAAATAAACACTATCTGCCAATTGGTTTCTTCTTTTTTTCGGTTATTCTTTTTTGGTGAGATTTTAACGAAAAAAAAAATTATTTTATATGAAAAAAAAGATACATAAAATCAAACACAATATATTATCTATAAGATACAAATATAAGTGAGCATAAATATATCTTTAGTGTGTAACGTAGAAATATTTCTGTTCATTCGAAAATTTGGAAAATTTTCTGTTAAAATTGTATTTGTATGTTAAGTCACTTTTCATATAAATATTCACAAAAATTTAATTTATATGCGGGAGTATCTTTTATAAATTTTTAAAGAATATTTTTTCGAAGACGACAACAACAATAACAGACCGTTTATAAACATAATAATTGCCTTGTTTATATGTTTTATGATTGGCACATAAACGCATTTAAAAATCCATAGACAAAAAAATTTTTTGGATTTTTTTTTGTATTATTATTTATTTTTTTAATGCGAGCACAGTTGTACGTATCTGGTAGATTGTGTATCTTTTATTTTCTTTTGTTTTTTTTTGTGGTATTTTACGTAAAAAAGTTAGAACAAGGAAAAGCTAAACAAATAAATATTACAGGAAAAAAGAAAAATTATTATGATTTAATTTTGGAAATTTTCATATTTATTTTAATTTTTCCTGGATGCAATATATATAATTTCTAATTCAAATTTTTCGGGATTTTTTTTTTATTTTTATAAAATAACATATTTCATGAAATTTAATTTAATTTTTCTTTTTTATGTATTTTTGTATAAATTTTCAATATATTTTTCTCCTATTTTTTCTTTTTTTGTTGTTGAATAAAATATTATTTAAATAATGTTATTTTGTATAATTTTCATATTAAAACACAATTCAATTACACGTTAATGGTTTACGTTATTAATAATATTATAAGAATATATGTATGTAAATTGGGAAGATATTTTTTTGGATTTATGTTGTCAGCATGAATGTTTATTTTATCTGAAATTAAAAAAAGAAAAGAATTTAATAAATTTATAAATATTTTGTAATGTAAATGAATATATATAATGAAAATATTTAATAAATTTACAGAATTTTCTACGTATTTTAATAATAATAAAAAAAAAGAAACCATGTAATTAAATTGAAAATGGAATGAACAATATGTTTTAAATAATTTTCAAAGATTATTCTGTATTTCTGTAACAGAATACCACTATCTAGTTTCTTAGCATCATTAAGAATTTCTTATTATTCTCCAGTTATTCTTTAATATAAATTGGGACTATGCTATTATTTTGTCGATTGCGTTCTCTGTCTAAACCCAAAGAACGTTATTTTTGTAAATACTACTATAATTTTTAAAAAAAATATAAGTATACTTTTATTTTTTAGAAATATTACAAACATAAACAATTACCATAATTTAAACCCTCCAACATAAAACTTAATTTTGTAAAAAAAAAAAAAAAATATATAAAGTTAAAATTCAAATTATCAATTTGCCCGAAGATATATAAAGAAAATATGAAAATTATACAATTTTTCTACAATTAGGTGCAAATAAACAATTATAAACTTTGTGTATCCTTGTTTTTTTGTGGAAAATATGTAAACGAAATTGAAAAATTATTTTTTTCATTCTGAATGCAAATTTTTAGTCATTTTTTATCTATTCTTTTGATTATTTTCCGACTAAATTATTATTTAAATAAATAAAAAATTTTACTTTGTAAATTTATTTTCCTGTACATATTTTTATTTAAAAAAAAAAAAATTTATTCTAAATATAATTTTGCAAAAAATTTCCTGAAACATTTTTAAAAGTGGAATTTTCGATAATAATATTTGTTGACAATTAAAAATATGAAATTAGATAAACCGAAATTTAGATTTTCTTTACTAATTTTTTAAATAAATAAATATTTAAAATTTAAGTCTTGTAGTAATGATTATTATTTAATTGCACTAAAGTAATCCATTTTAAGCTCTATCTTAGTAAATTACTTAACAAAATTATGAATAACAAATTTCCAAAACACTTTAATCAAAACATTATCTAACCTAAAAAAATCTAATTAAGGCATAATAATACAACACTTAATAAAAAAAATTAGATATATGGTTTACCATAATAAATTTCACTACCTTTTCATTTTTTGTGTTGAATCATTTTTCCTTATCCTATTTAAGGTTTTTCAGGATTTTTTAAATGAACCCGAATCCAATAAGTGTCATAATTTCATTTGTATTTGTATGGTTGAAAGAATAAGCCAACAAAATAAAAACGTATTATCATAAACAGGATATGACGTATGGCGCCAACATTCAATATACAAAAAAAAACGTATTTATAAAAAATTTATATTATGAATATTGTGGTATTTGTTGAATAAGAGACCAGACGCAATAATAAAAATAAAAGTAGAATTTTTTTTTACGAATAATTGTCTGACTTCAATTCACTGTTAAAAAAAAGAAAATTAAGATTCAAACCAAACAAAATTGTAAAATTCTAAAAGGTTCTAATTGAATATGTTGAGTTTATCTGACTTACGAATATGCTGTAAATAAATATAGTTATAATTCAGCAAAACTTTAAAAACAGAAAATATATAAATGATCAAAAACAAACTTAATCTATCACTCAGTAAACTTTTAAGTTCTATGCTGGCTGGTTGCAATATTTCCAATATATTTATGAACTGTGTAAAAAATTTCCTTCTTTTATTCCACTCTGATTCCACAGGAAACTTATTAAACTCAATAACAATGGCTTTTATAAACAAAAATATCAGAAGACTATGATGATTTGGTCATAACATTGACAACAGCAAAAAAAAAATGCTATAAAACATTTTTATTTTTAAACAACAATTATCATTGTCTGTTCAAATTAAGATAAATAATAAAAAAAATATAAATAATTATTAACAATCACGATTAAGATTTCAATATATTTATCATAATTTTTTCAAAAAATCTCTACAAATTTTTAACGATATAATAAGTTTATGCTTTGTAGCCGTCATATATTTTATACTACCACTTGTAACCATATGGATGAAAATTCTTTTTTTTTTCATTTATTTACACATAAATAACTATGTAATAAAAACAAATACTGAATTGAAAGTTCAAAATAAACATAAAAAAAAATTATTTCAATTGATTTGTTGTTCAAGAGTTTTACTACACCAGAGGCAAAAGTGCTCTTAAACATATGCAGCAAATTAAAACCCCTTTTTTTTATCTAATTGAAGACTGAATTTTAGTTAAAGTTTGTTATAGCATAGTTTAACTATAAAATATACTCAAATAAACTTTTCAAATATTTGGTTTGTAAATACAAAAAAATATTCACCCATTTCCAACAAAGTTTGACTATATAAACTTTTTTTGGAAAAATATATTCCTGGAATGATTAATTTTCGATTGGAAAAAAAATCATTCATTTTATTGAATTTGAAAAGTTAGTAACGAAATTCACGTAATCAAAAAATAATTTAAATATTCTAAAACTTAGCAAAACTATTTAATTCACAAATTCACATAAAAAAAAAACACAGATATTTTATTTTATAGAAATTTGATTGGTAAATAACACATAAATTTGATTACAACATAATTTAGGTTTTCAAAATCTATTCAAAAAAAAGATTCATATGTTAGAGAATTTTATTTCATTGCAAATATTTTTACAAAATCATTTATATTTTTTTTTATATATATTTTATTATCAAATATTTTATAGGTTCCTGAAAAGTTCATGGATATAATTTCAATCAATATTTGTAAAACAATAATATCAATTAGACCTTCAATCAATTGATATTTAGTGAAAAACAGGATCATAAATTTTGTTTTGTTTTTTATGTAATACGGTAACATTTGTATGTTTAATTTTTTTATTGCAATTGATTTGTGGAAATTTTATGAATCAAGTTTAATGTTTGGATTTTTCAATAAAAATATTTATAAGTTTTCCAATGGTTTTATTCAATTTATTAGTTTCCGAAAGCAATAAAATGTCTGAAAATTATATATATATATATATATATCTATGTAATTTTATTCGACTATTATAAATTCAGAATGCCATTTCAATATTAAAATATTTTTTTAAGTATATACCATATTTGAGGACATAATTATTTCCAATTGAAATAAAATTATTACTGAATACAAACTATTTTATAAAAGCCACTTCAAAAATAACATAAATTTATTAAATATTTTCAAAAGAATTTAACAGACCAAGAATGCCAAAACCTCTTCAAGTATTTTTATTTTATTTCCATCAAAATACATATATTAAATTTCAAATCTTATGAATAAAATTCATTAAGTAATCTTATTTTACTAAATAAATATATACTTTTATCTTTAAAATATCTGCAATAAAATAATTTTTGTCTTGTTGCTGTTATGATGAAATCATCATTTCAATCAAAATATTCTATTTTTTCATACATTTTTGAATCTTTTTCAACTCAAAAAAAAAATAAAAACATACTCCAGACAACAACCTCTAGAAAAATGAATGTTATACAAAAATTTAATAATTAAAAAAATATAAAACTAAACCATTAAAAAAGAAGTTTTCATATTATTTTTTCCAAAGAAATTTATTTTATGCAACACACAACATAATGACTGTCATTCATAACAAAAATTTTCTGCTTCAACATTCAAATTTTCATAATATTTTATTTTATTTATATATATTTATATATTTTGTAACAACACTAAATATAAAATTTAATTTTAACAAATTTAAATTACACTTCATGTGTGGTCAAAAACTAATGAAAAGTAAATTTTAGTTACCACTAAATGAAAAGTGTTTCTGTTGAAAGTGAATTAAATTTGTAAAAAAAAAAAAATCAAATTGGAACTAATTCAGAGAAATGTTTTTTTATTTCTTTTACAGATTGTTTTTTAACTCGTCTACTTGGAAAACAAATTAATGTTTTTTTTAGATAAACTTCAAAATTTTACGATTTGTAATGAAAAATATAAATTGTTTTGAAGTTAAATATAAATTTTTATTTAATTAAAATGGTTTTATTGCTTAGAATGTTTTGTGACCTTCGAATAATTTTATGATTTTCTCAATTTTTGTTGAACAAGTTGCTGTTTTAAAAATTCTAATAATAACAATCTCATAATAATTTAATAAAATGAATAATATGTAGAGTATAATAAATAATACTGGTCTTTCAAATATTTTAATTAAAATAACAAACCCATAAAAACTATTACCTGTACAGTCCGTTTGTTTTAAATCAGTTCTTTTTAAAATCTATAGATTCATACACGTCCTGTTAATAGGGCACCAAAAATTTAACAAAAATTACTATTGACTCAAAATAAAAAGGAAGAAACAAAATTTGTTTAGGTTACCCCAGTGAAAACTGAAAGTATTTTGATTTCAATATAAAAATTTTGAGTCGAAACTAAAATTTTAAAATTAAAATCTATGTGTTATTGACCACAGGATGTGGTGTGGTGAGTTAATATTTTTTTTTAAATTTTTTTTTTTAAGGAGTGAATAAATCAATCAGGTGGGTCAATAAAACATAGATTCATATAAATTTCATATTATTTAATATAAATTTGAAATTAATTTGAATTTGAATAATATTTAATAGTTTATAATGAGATTAAATAAGATTAATTAATTAAATATCCACAGTCCTGATATTTCCTGTTCAAAAACAATTTATTCAAAACTGAATATTGTTAAAGAAAAATTGTCTATTTTCCTAAAAATATAATTAAAATTTTAAACAACTCTACTACAACATTAAATTACATAATAAACAATTTCATTAATTTTAAAACCAATTACCAATATCTAAGTATGTAATATCATTACGTGACATAACAGGAAGAAGAATTTCTTATACATTCATTTTTTGTGTATGTCACAAAAATTTAAATTAAAAAACGTCACAATATTCAACATATATTTTTTTCACCGTAAATTGTCATTTTTTTAACTTAATTAAAAAATACTAAAAATAAAACTCTAAAAAATACTTTATAAATAAATGTGTTAAATTTATAATTTCTTAAACATATTTCTTACAGATGTCACCAGTTAAACTATCAGTCATATATTTTTATTGAAAATTTATTCTTCCATGTAATTACAATAACACGACAGTATTATTGTTACGCCCTAACACTTAACGCAGCCAAAACCGGATAAAACATCAAACAAATATAAAAAATATTATAGCACGTGAGTAAATTTTCATAAATTCTTAAATCTATAAGAAAATTACATCATTTGTGTCCTTAACAGAAAAAAAAAATAAATAAGAAATATCTTAAATATTTTAAAGAAAAAATAAATTATTTTATTGAATTTTTCTTTTAAATTAGTCTGATTATTTCCTTAATGGCCATTACGACAAAAAATAATAAATAAATTCTGTTTAAAATTGTATTTAATTTCTAAGGACATTAGAGAAAATATCATCGGAGAAAGAATACCAGAAAAGGTGAAAAGTACTTTAAAGTTTTTCATGACAATAAATTTATTTGCCTGTTTGTGACCTGTAATCGACAATTTAAGAAAAAACTTTTAAGAAAAAAAAACTGTACCGAAAGTATATATGTATATGGGATCAAGCTCAAAGTTTCTGATCTGAAATCAGAACTAAAAAATAAATATTTATATAAATATGAAGAGAAAAATGGAAACTAATAAATACAAAATTTATAGATTTCCGTTTTTATATACTTTGGTATTAAAAGTTAAGTTTTCCTTAGGCTATAATGGCAAACTAAATTTCAATTATTAAGATAAATATATATCCAACACTAAAAATAATTTATCTATAGCTTACTGAAAGACGAAAAATAGAAAATGTGTTTAATATCGTCAATTTCTTTATTATATTCACAACAATTTCCCAACACTATCGTCTATTCTATTCTATACTCATTCAGTATTTTATACAATTTTTTAAGTATCCCCGCTAGAATATTTTTATTACCCATCTATATAGTTAAGAAATAATAGACAATCTGTCATTTGAACAGAATATTCCCTAATTTTATGGCAATTTAGACAGCTGAGGGTAATAAAGTACACAAAAATTTTCCTTCACAAAAGAAAATATAGAAATTAAAGAATATACCTCATCAGTAATGGAATTTATTTACATTTTTCTTATTTTTGTTTTGTTTCCCTACCCAAATTCGGTGATACCATATATTAAAAAGAAAACTTCTTCCGCATAAACCTTGGCATGCGTTAAAGGTCGCGAGATGATAATAAATTTATATATATTTTTTTTATAGTTTAATTTGTTACATTTTCAAGAAGATATTCTTATTTGATTGCTTTAAATTTTTCTATTATAGTTTTTAGCATTGAAATATTAGTTTTTTTTTTATAAATAAAGTTTTCCTCAAATATTCTTGACTGACGGCTCCATGATATAAGTTTAAAATCAAATTTGACTGATTGATTTATGTTCTGTGAATGAAATATTATATTTGGGAGAAAAAAAAATTATTTTCTTGATACTAAAAATAGAAATTTATCGGACAATGTCATTTTTATAGGTAATAAAATATTAAAATAATATTTTCAAATAATTTATTGCCTTAAAGTTATTTTTAATTGATGTTTTTTTTGATAAAATCTACAAAAAAAAAAACAAAGAAAAAATTGAAACTTTACTATTTAATATGAGGAAAATTATTGTTTGAAAAAACAAGCAGTAGTTACTTGGTGCAGTTCATAAATTTATCTTAATTTCATTAATAATACTCAAGAAATTATTAAATTATAAATTTTGAATCAACTATAATTTTGAAAATCTTCTCTTAAATATTTAATTTCTTTTTTATTATCATATTTTATAAAAAATTTAATATATTTTCAATATTATTAAATTTTCTTTACCTTTTATGATTTTTCCAGGTAACTTTTTTATTTTTTAATAAAAAAGTTATTAGTAATAAATAATTTTTCTTTTTTTGTAAAACACAAATAGGAAGGAAGTTCTAAAAGCAATTATCCAACCAGGAAATATAAAATAACTAGGACACTTATTTAATAGTATTATAATAATTGTATTGAAGCAAAAATTTATGTATTTTATTTAATTATTTCTATAAACTTTAAAAGGATTTTTCATAAATATCGTATGATAATAAACATATTATTATAGTAAAAAAAGTTAACTATGTTTTTAATAACAAAAAAAAAAACACCATCCTTTGTGTCCTGTACAAGTGATTTATAGTATTTTTTAAGAAGATTTTCAGTCAAATTGAAAAGATTTTATCATTTTGTCTCTGTAATATTGTCAAAGTAAAAAAAAACTTAATTTAATTTATTTCTGAAGATGATTTTGTTTATAATTTTTTTTTTTTTGACTATACTATAAGATTATAGATATTGTAATGTGACTAAGTAAAAAATTATCAATATAAGATAATCTTTTAATATAAAATTAAATATCCTTAGCATTTTCATTAAAAAAAAATGGTCATTCAGTCCTACTTTTATTTTAATATCATAGACAGAGATAATAATAGTTTTTATAAACGACACTTTAATTTATAAAGACTTAAAGTGTTATTTTATTATTATTATGCGTTATTGATACACTTTTATACTTTTCTGATTACCTACTATTTAATTAAAATAATGTGGCTGTTGAGACATTTATATTTGCATCCTACATTAACACAAAATTAGTATCGTTAAGCAAATTGTATTTGCAATTAATGAACTTCATTTCTCTTAAAAATGGTTTTTTAAAGAAGCTTATACTGCAAAAGAAATTTAATTTTTTGTAATCTTTGAAATATTTGTAGTAAAAGTAATACGAAAATTATATTTGCGTCAAAACACAAACTAAAACATTTTTTTTTCAATATTTTGACTAAACAAATCTTTTAATTCATCACAAAAAATAAATGTATCTCATTACAATTTTTTTCATATTTACATAATAAAAAAGCAATTCAACACTATTTATTATAATACAGATTAATAATTTCAGACCTGAAATAAAAGCTTTAAAACCTGTATTTCATAATTATATAACTGAAAAACTTTTCAACAACTTTATATAAATATAAATTAATTTTCCATCCTATAAAAAAAAAGTATCAAAGTCTTTTATAATACTACTTGAAAAGCAATAAATATACTATGTACTTTAAAATTCGAACTTTTTATTTCATATTTTTTTTTCATATCCAATTTTAACATTAAAAAAAATATCCTTAACACACCAGTTTATACGTAAATAATTACAGCAGAAAAAAAAGTGGAAAATTTTATGCGAAAAAAAAAAATTGAAAATATAAAATTGCTTTTAACATATACAAACTACAAAAAAAAAAAAACAAAATATATAAACTATATTATCCTTATATCCTTAAAATATAGAAAGTTATATGAAATTATTATAAAAAAAAAAAATTCGCATAACTGTGGGTGCAAAAGAATAAAAAGTAAAGTCGATTATTTTTAATTAAAATAAAAAACAATTTATATTGTTTTACTTTAATAAAAAATTAAACTCAGGACTTAACCTATATACAAGTAGGTAGATTACGTAAGTTCTTAAACTAAAAAAAAATAACATGTTTTATATGGAAATTAAACATTCAAATAATATACATTGAGGTAAACTATTTTCATTTTGGTATTTTAAAACTTGAACGTTGTTGTCATGGTTAAAAATTATTTTTTTATTTTATAGTGTTTTTATTTATGCATAACTGAGAAAATGAAAACTTTCAAAACATACATTTTCCCCAAAAAAAAAAAACGCATATACATTAAATATTATTTTGATCTCATGGAAAATATATAAATATGTATATTAAAAATCATAAATTTAATATGAAATATACTAAAAAAAATATTGGTTTTTGTTTAATGTCAATATAGCGAAACCGACCCTGAGAAGTGTTTCACTATTTTTCTAGTGAATGCAATTATTATGTTTATTTATTTATAATTTTACAGTATAAACTAACAAATTTTTTTGTCAACACTCATAAAATTTGTACTATTTAATAGTTTCTATTGAAATTTTATTATAATTATCAGCAAATTTCATCAATATTGCAAAATCTGGAAATATGTACAAACTTCTGCTGAAATTCATGATTACAAAAGTTATCCAATATTATTTATTAGTAATTTATTTAAATATATACTGCACTACTTTTATAAAAGTAATTTGTGCTGTAAAATGATGGGTCACAATATGTTATCGTCGCTATATTCTTTTGTCGAGTACGTCGCCCTTGATCTTATCGATGTCGCTGTTCTGAATATTTCTGACGATTTTTATTTTATGTTAGCGTCAGAATTGTAGTCACTTAATACACAATATGTACTTTTGATTTTAATTTTAACTTTTCCAGCAACATTATCCTGTTTGGCCCTTAATACATTATTTTACTGATATTACAAATAATCTGATTAAGTTATCTGATATAATCATTTATTAATGTATTACAAAGGTAACCACAGCCACAGCAATATAAAGTTATTTATTAATTTCGATTTATAAGTTTACAACTAACAGACAGACAGACACTTTAATTTTTTCTATTGAATATAGTTTTTATTTTTAACTTTCCGTAAATCAATTTAATATTTTTGTCAAACATAAAAGAAAAAAAATATCTAAATTGAATATTTTTCTAAATTTACTATAAAATTTATAATTGAATTTTCAAAATATTTAAATATCCTGGCTTTGTAAATAAATAACAAATATAAACAAATAAACAAAAAAGGATATGTAAATTTTGTATTTTTTAGTTTGATTACTCCACAATTTTCAACTTTTCAATTTTGAATTCACAAAAACATTGCTATCGGACTAAAAAAAACATTAATTCATTGCAACTAATTTAGTATATGCTCCAGAATAAAATTTTATTATAGCATAAAAAAAAACGTAAATAAAAAATAGGATATACATACTAGAAAATTATTACAATTAAATTATTTATAAATCTATTACAATATCTTTTTCAATATTCTATTAAACATCAAGTCATAATTGAAATTTCAAAACTACACCAAATAAAATTAATCAAAATACATTTTTTTTTCATAAGCTCATAATTTAATTATTTTTATTTAATTACTTACTATATTTGTTTTTGTTTTTTTAATTTAAATATAAAATATACTTGGATAGCATAAAGCTCTCTATGGTCGGAAATTAATTAAGCCATGATAAAAATCACATATTTCTATATTATATTTTATATTAATCTACCTTAATATATAAATAGTTATTAATTGATTTATTTATGTTTTATTTTCCACATAATATTAATTAAAAAAAAAAATGTTATTCCAAAAAATTAAAATTTTTTTATTATAAAAAACACAACTTAATTATTTAAATATGTATTTCACTATTATGAAAATCATATTTGATCAGATTAAAATAGCAATTTTAATTAGTCTACTTAAAAACTACATTTTACATTATATTATATTTTTGAAATATAATTTTTTCATAGCATATTTAAAATTTTGTTAAAATATAATTTAACAAAACAAATAATTAATGATTTTTTATTTATTATAATGTTTTATGTTGGTTATTAAGAGTATAGATAAATAACTAGTAAATGCTTTTAATAAAATTAACTTTTTTTTAAAATATAAATCAAAACTAATTTTATAATTCCTTAATTTAAATTTAAATTAAATAAATAAATTGAATAAAATAAATTGTAATCACATTTGAGCAGATTATATAAATATTTAAAGTATTTTAAATGCCTTTGGGAATAGTTTTTGTTAATTTGATAATGGTAATTATAGAAATTTCCCCAAAGTTTATAAAAGGTGTTAAATACTTTAAAAGGTGTTAAATAAAAATACTTGATAATAATAAAAATTATTTCTTGTATAAATTTTCTTAAATTTTAAGAAAATTATTTTGTTAAAATTTTCTCAAACATAGTAATCAAACCAAAATATTAAATTCTTTTAAAAAAATTAGTTAACTAAATGTTTTTAGACCCAAAAAAAAAAATACATTTTATCATCTTCTTCTTAGACTTAGACTATGCAAAAATAAATTTATATTTATATAATTACATTTAACAACAACTAAATATCCATTATCGAAGATATTACTTGATTAAAAAACTTTTATAAATTTGTTTAATGTATTTTAGTTATTTTTATTTTATGGAGAATACAAAATTTTTACAAAATCTTTGAAGTAGAAACAATTTCCAAAACTTTTATAAACTAAATTTATATAAATTTTTAGAATATAATTTAGTATATGGGTTTTTTTTTGGGGTATTTTTTTTATATGAAAAATTTCAAGTTATGGAAATTTACATTAATAAAATTTGAAATAGTTTTGTGGGCAGTTATTATAAACTTTTAGAAATAATATTTAATTATTATTATTAAAATTTATAAAGATTTTTCTTAAATTTTTATGTCTTTTATATGTATATTTTTTGGTTTCCCAATTTTTTAACATAGAAATTAAACTTTTATGAACCAGAAAATTTTTCTTGAAATCTACTGACCCAATATTATTTTTTTAATATAATATAAAAGTATAATTTTCCAGTTGAAAACCGAAATAAAAAAAATATCTTTCTATTTACTGAATTTGTTGTTCCTTTATCCAAAATGACAGACTTTTTTTTCGTGATACAAATTTTACTAAAAATTTAGCAATCGAAAATAAATATTAATTATACAAAATTAGAAGTTTGTTGAGAATACAGAAAATGAGATATAAAATTACATTAGGAAAAATCTAACTATTTTAACCTACATAAGCCCATTGATGGCGTTTTGAACTCACAAAAATTAAAATTCCAAATCGTATTCCATTTTTGTACACAACAAAAACGTTTGTGCGCACATTTTTGGTTAATCAATTGTTGAAAATATTTATTATTAGTATTTCAACAATTTTCTAGATAATGATTTTTTTTCTTGAAACAACAGAAAATTAAAATAAACTTAATGTTTTCAATTTTTCTTCGAAATTTATCTACAAATATGCTAAAATAACAAAAACAAATACCCAAGAGAAAAAAAAAACAAGAAAATACTTCAAAGATTTCTTTCCTTTCTCCATAGTTGAAATATAAATTTGTTCATTCCATTTTCATTGATTAACTCGCCTGTCTAGTCAATGAGAAAAACAAAACAAAAAAAAAAGGAGAAACTTTTCTTTTTCCATTTTTATTGTTTAATTTCTTTTAAAAAAGGATTCATTTTTTTTGTTGTGTTGTTGTTCTATGAATGAAGAATAGTAATGTTTGTTTATATACAATTTTTCCTCTTCTTAATATCTTCAGTTTTTTTTTCTACACACAGACGAATTAATGAAAATCCTTTTGTTTTTCCATAGTGATGCATTATTATTTCAGACAATAGAAATTTCCTTTTTTCGTAAGCAATTTTTTTTTTTTAAATTATTGTATTCTAGGTTGTAGTATAAAGATCACGTTCATTACATCAATTTAACTTTACAACAATAACAAAAAAATAGTAATATGTGAAAGGATATAAATATTAAAAAGCAAGTATATTGCAAAAAAGGATTTTAGGAAATAATTTATTTTAACATTTCCAAATATATAAAGTTAGTGCCAAAGTGTAAATCAATTGAAAAAATTTAATTTATTTTCTTCGGATATTAATAAAATTTGAATTTTGTAATAATATTTTTATCCGCTTAGTTTATTTCAAGATTTAATTAAGCAAAATTAGCTTCAACTTATCTTTTATTAAAAAAATCTCTACAGTTTATAAAAATATGATGTTTTAAAAATAATTTTTTCTTTAAGAAAAAAAAACAAATAATTAAATTTTCATTTTCTTCTATTTTTGTAAATAAACTCTATTAAAATATTCCAAAAAAATTTTTTTTTTTTTGTATTTTAATACCTTTAAAGGACCTTTTTAAGGAAACTTATTAAAAAGCTCTTAAGATACTTAACTAAATAACAAAAAAATAACGAAAAAAAAACTTGTTGAATATTTGGAAATATTAAAAAGGTATTAAATACTAAACATTGCCTTGAATTCAAATAAGTTCGGTATACTAAAATCTCCTTACACAGCAAAATATTAATTTATATTGTTATATAAAAAGAAAAAGAAAATATTGTCCTTATACACAAGTAATAAGTATAATTTAAGTTGGTATTAAATAGATGATAATATTTAACCAATTAAAGTGATAAAAAATATATCATATTTATTTTAACTTTATTCATATTTCAAATTAAAGTTATTAATTTTCATTATTTGAATATGCTTTGAATTAAACTTTGTTTTTTGAAAAGCTTTATTATTAAAACTCATATCCTTTCTATATTTTATCCATAATCTCAGACAGTATTTTCTTATCCGAATAAATTATTAATATAAAAGTGGATAAAAAGATTCTTTAAAAAAAAAAATTATAATTTTCACATATAATAATAATTTTATTTTATTTTTCACCACTTCAACTGTTTTGACAAGTCCTTGTTTTTTATATTATTTATTTCATAATAATTTGCCTTGACAGTTTTAGTATTTAAATAATAATAAAAAAAACCATTTTTTTTTTGTATATTAAAAAAATTGTGACTTTAATTAGTACTGTATTTGTATTTCATTATATTTATGTTAAGTCAAATAAAAAAAAAATCATATACAAAATTATTATGAAAATAAAAAATCCTTCTTAAATTAATGTTGATTATGTGTGTGTGTGTATTCAGTTGTTGAACGTAGTTTATTTTTTCATTAACTAAATACGAACAAATATGAACAAAATTTCGTATACTAAAAACGAACCAGTTATTATATCCTTCTCAGTAATACGTAGGTCATTAAAAAAGTTTTGAAATATTACTAAATGATTACATTTATCTCAGTTCTTAGTTTTTTTTTTAAGAAGTACAAAACATATCATGAGACATGTAATACAAAATTTTGAAATTATATTAGAACTTTCTTAATAATAATTAGTTTGTATGTTGTATTCTTTAGGCATATGGGCTTCGCTTAGGCAATGAACTTAGAGGATCAATTAATTTGTCTTCCAGAAGATATTTCTCCTTTAAAGGGTTGTATGTTATTTCAAGATAATACTTCATGGCATTTTTAACATGTTAATAGAAAATTATTAGTGGTATGCTTTTTAGTTGTGAAAAGTCAGATAATTTTTTTCCATTTACTTACACATATAACTCAAAATTTTTTTAGTGAACCTCGTAAAAGGGATTTTTTTTTTTGCTATTATTGTCCAACATGTCACTATACTAAAAAGTTTCTACAATAATAATTCTTTTTGGTCTTAAATGAATAAAATATGAAGTGTTTTTTTGTTAATTGTTGTTTGGAATTCATCAAAATATTTATATATGTATTTGTTTTCTTTATGAAACAAAAATAGAATTGTACATAAGGACGTAATGTTGTCCTTTGTTTTTATATTATTTCATCTTAAATATTGACTATTATATGAATTGTTTGTAAGACTCGTGTTTATCAAAATTTAAATATTCTATTCAATGTAGAATTAAGTTAAAACATTAAATTTTATAATTTCTTATCAATATTTTAGTATAAATCAATTTGAAATTGTATCATGCATTTAAATAATTATCACCTAAATCTGGTATTCATAAAAAATATCAAAGATTTTTTTGGGTTTTGTTGGTTTTTGGAATGTTTATTCTTTCTTATGAATTTTATTATATTTAACTAAGTCTGCACATCAAATTAAATAAAACAAGAAGAAAATTTGTGTTGTTCTTAAATACTAAATTCGAAAACTTTTACTAATCCTCTTTTATATTTGTTTGTTAATATTTTTTTTTGTCTAATAATATATATAGTTTAATAATTTCATATTCAATATTATAATATATGTTCTTATTTAAAAGGATAATATTTGTTTGAAAAATAAGTATATATATGTATATAAATAATCCTCATAAAATTTCTTTTCATATATAATTCTAATTTTTTTATTTTATGTGGGTGTTTATTATTTATACACTGTTGCTCTTTTAAGTTGAATAAATACCAAGTTTTTTTTTAAAAATAAAAATGAACAAACAAAAATTTATACAAATATTAAATTGCTTAAGACATAAATTTTGTACGTTTTAGTGTGCTTAAAATAATAAGCAAAATTTCTTAACAACTTTGCAATATAAACTAAAGTATTTCTCTTTCAATATTGATGTTTCCGATTTAAATAAATATTTGTATTTAAATTAATAGAAGAGTCTTAACAAGGTAAACCAAAAATCTTCTTACTGTTTTATATCTTAATGGTACAAAAACTGCAAAACGTGGTTTTTCTAATAAGAAAGATTACATATTAAATACTATTTTAATATTCTATTAAGTTTCAAATGAATTCAGAATTATAAGTTTCTTTAAGTTTACCCCCAAACTGACGTGAAGTTTTCGTAACAACAAAGGGTACCAGTTATTAGCAAATTTTAATTATATGGCGGTTTGATTAAACGAAGGGGAATTTCGTGTCGACATTTTTTCGAGCAAATTTAGGACATATTACGTTTAATTTAATTAGTGACCTAGTACCATAGAAGCATTGGTGGCATAGTAGCCATGGAAGCCCCTAATAGTTGTTCATACAAATTCGACAAACAAAATGTCTGGTGGCATAGTAGTTTTTTCTGTAGTACTCCCCGACAAAGCCATTTTATGAATTATTAATTAATAAATTAAAATTTTAAGCAAAACTTGAATTTAATTTTTTCGAAAAAACGTCTCGGTTTGGAAAGTGCTTTATAGCAGAGATATTTTGTGTTCTAATAGGAAGACTTTTGGGTGTCGTAAAATTATTCTCAAACTTTTTTCTAGTCTTTACTAAAAGTCATCAGTAGTTTCAAAATTTCAACAAGATCCTTAATTTCAATTATTTAACAATTCTAAAATTGAACTTTTCGTACTAATTGTAATATTCTATAATACGTATTGCGTACGTGTTATATTTATGCATTCTAGAATATTTGCTATTAAACGTAACCAATTAAAACTTAAAAATTATTATAAATCATATACATAATTTTCATCTAAATAATATTTCTCATATTGCTCTCATATTGCTCTACTAAATTGAAACATAAAATTTTTATAATACAATTATTTGAACTCATAAATAATTTTCATTGTAGTTTTTAATTGGATTTTTTTTTTTTAATTATCCTTTTAATAAATTTTCATTTTAATAAAAAAAAATTAGAAAATTTTTATAGGATAAATAACGTTATGGTTACTGTATATAAGTTTATTTAAAAATTAGTCACGCGTTATACGATTTTTCATACGTGAATGTGTGTAAGTAAAAAAAAAAAAAAAACAAATATTCATTTTATTTTATCCTTTTCCTAAGAAAATTTCAAAATAACTTTGATTTATAGATTCATATAACATTAATATGTACATATATATTTTAGATATTTTGAAATTTATTGATGTTTTATTAGTTTTTCAACAAAAAAAAAAATAAATATACACAAATGCATATAACATTATTTATATATACATACGTATTATGTTAAAGATGTTATTTTCTTTGGAATCAGGGAAAAAAAAATATAATAATATTCAAACCCCCAGTAATAATGATTGAATGTAAAATTTATTATAACAACCAAAATGAAATTTTTCCTGACATAAATAAAATAAATTCTATTTTATTTTTTTTTGTCATCCCTAAAAAAAAAAATGTATTTTATGTGAGTTTGAAAAAGTTTTTTTGTTTGTTTGTTTGTTTGACTTGTTTGTTATTCTAGTTCTTTTAAGGACTTGTCCAATACAAAAACAAAATAGAATATTTACAAGATATATAGTTCATAAGCACGCATTTAAAAGATGTACGAGTTAAGTTTTTAAGAAATATACACAAATATATATAAGGCAGCAAAAAAAAATTAGATTGATTTCCCTTGTTCGTTCTGATTATCAACAAAAAAAAAAGGATCTTATTTATCATGTGTAAAATATGACAGAAAAAAATCAAGAGAAAGGAAAAAGAGGTATGTATATAAGTTTAGTAAATTCAAATAATATATGTACATATGTAGCTGGATGGAAAAGTTTTGTCCTATTACGATTGATAATAATGTGCGAAATACAAATAATATGTTGAAATATATTTTTTATGGGAAAAAAGTTCTAAATTTACGAATATATAAATGAAATTTGTGTATAGTTAAATAATAGTTTGTGTTTTATATTTATTTTCTTTCAAATTAATCATTCGAATATTTTATAGATGGAAACAAAAATACTATAAATTATATTTTATTGTAAAACAACTCGACACAAGAAAAAAAAATAGGGAAATTATTAAAAAAGTTTTTGATAAAACTTTACACACTGTAAGTGGAAAACTCTTGCATAATTTTCTTCTTCTTCTTTTGTGTCTTAGTAGAAATTAGCCGAATTGTACGATAATTTAACAACATAAAAACATGATTTTATAGGATAGATATTAATTTATGGTTTCTATTTATGATTAACCTATACTTAATATTTATCACCTAACTTGCAAATTAAGTAGGTGGTAAAGAGGCAATATCAGTCAGTGCTGAACTGGGATTTAATATGATCCGGAAATTGTAACATTTCGGTATATTTCAAAATCAGGACTTTTTTCAAAATCAAGTAAGGTTCTTTTTAATTTCAATTTAAATAAATCATAGATTTAAATTTGAAACTAATTATTTACGAACCAAAAATTATTTTAAATTATTTTAATTCTTTTAAGGGTTTTTTTTGGGAAAAAGTCTATGAGCCCATCTGACACTCGGTTATTTGACCATTCGTTATAAAAATTGAAGAATTTACTATCAGCGAGAGGTAAAATTTTGAGATATTTTGAACATAATTCGTGTTTTAGGAAAAAATTCTTTTTTTTTACTACAATTTATGTTAAATATTCTCTAAAGTTTGAAATATGCCAGAAAAATATATTTATTTATAATCTTTAAAATGTAATTTAACATCTTTCAAATAAAGATATTTCTTCAAATGTTTGTCCATATTACAATATTATGTCATTGAAGCTGTTATATCTGCAAATCGATTTTCGTAATATTGTATCTTTGGCCCACCACTGAGTTGTAGAAGTGCAATTGTCACTACATACAGAGACTTAAAAAACGAATAAAATATAAATTGAATTTAATTTTTTTTATCACATTTTGTTGCTTACTATTCCTTTTTTTATATTTTGATTTGTGTCAACCACAAAGAGTTTTTTCTTATTCAATTAATATTGGGTTCAAAAATTTTTTTTAAACCTTGACCTTTTTCGAAATAATTTTATATATATCCTGCGGCATGAAAATCAACTAAAATATCTTTCAAAAAAAAAAAAAAAACTTCCCTTAAAATAAAATAACAAATCTTTTCAGTGGTTTCATCTTAATTACATTCTTGTTTTTGTTATTTAGTTACTCTTGTGATTAAATTTCATAAAAAAAAATTGAATTGATTCAAAATAAAAAAATATATAAATAATATTCAATTTTGAGACAAGATCCTTTTTTAATATTTCTTGGAAATTTTGGTGCTGATGATGAATTGTTCACCATTAATATTTATTATTGTAAATATATATTCTATCAACTAGTAGATAAATATGGAAAAAAAAAATTGATTTTCCCAACACGCCTAAACAACATAAAATAAAAATTATTGAGAAACGTAACAAGACACTTTTAATTTTGATGAAAAATTTTTTACCAGGAAAATTCTCCTTTCTTATTGTCTATTTTTAATATATTTTCGCATAAAATATTTTTGAACTGTTTTTGAATATTTTATTACATTTAAATATAATAAATCTTAATTATTATTATTTTTCACAAGATTCATATTTTTTATACAAATATGACGAAAAAAAAAGAATAACGAAGAAAATAGAAAATATCCTTTGGCAATTTATAATTAAAAAAGGATAAAATAAACCATATTTATGTATCCTATAAATATGGTTTATTTTATCCACAATATTTTATAAGTTTTTTATATAAAATATTCAAAACTTTGACTATTTCTTAGATTAATAATATTTATAACTACTTTATTCTTGTTTAAATAAGAAGATTCAATTATAATTCTATCCATCACTGTCAGAAAGTATCGTTATTATTATTATTTTTTTAAATAATTTCCTTTGATAAAGTCTAATTGAATTGTTACGAAATAAATTTATCTTTATATTAAATTACAAATGAATTCCTTCAACTTAATTTAGTATTACTTACAAAAATCTATCTATTTTATTTAAACCAAAATAAAAGGAACAAGAAATTTAAGAAATTTTTATATAAAAAAAAAGAAGAACCCATAAAAAGAATATTAAAATTTTAATATTTGATATTTTTATTCTATTTTCTACTTCAATTTTACAAAGCATTAGGCTGAAAATAGTAATTTTAAATAATTTTCCATATGAACAATTCCTAATTAGAGATAATGAAAATTGTCTGACTAGCTGGAAAATCGCCAAAAAACTTCATTAAGGATTAAATATTATTTTAGCTCTTATTATACTTTAAAAAAAATTTTTAATTACTTTAAGTTGAAATATTTTTGGTTGGTCAAAAATATTTATATAATATGTTTTAATGAAAATGATTTTTCCTACAATTGTTCATAATATAATTGGTTAATTTTATGCATATTTAAAGAAACCAACTAGTTTTTTCAACCAACATAATACACAAAAAAAGAAAGTATTTCATTCTTTTTGTACCAAAATTCAAATATTATTATACTCAGTAAAGGCTTCAGTATCTACATTTCCAATTATCATTACTGTTCTTATTATTACATATACATGTATAGTGCTGGTAACCCCAGTAAATAGTTTTTCATTTCATTTCTTTTTCTATCATTTTCTTTCCTGGACCTTTTTATGTGAGATTTTGATGAAGAAATATGAAATCATAATAAAAAGGTTTTGAAAAAAAATAGCATAAAATTCATTATAACTTTTTTTAAACATATTTCACATCAAATTAAAAAAAAACTTTAAGAAATATAATATAATTTAAAATTTAAACATCAAATATAAAAATTACAAAAACAGAAATGTAATATTTTTATAACGAAAATTTTATAATTTATATCCTTATTTCCATAACAAATTTCATAAAGATGATAATAATAATAATTTCTATCATTTTGAATCAGTTTAGACTACAAAAATTTGAAAATTTATTCCAAAATTTGATGAGTTTAAATAAGAAACTTTTTATGCATATTTTACTAATATATTAAAATAGTAATACGAATAAAATGCAAATGACTGAATTTAGTAATCACATTTTACTAACATTTTATCAACACATTTAAACTAATATCCTTGTAATATTTTAAAAATATTATTTTGTTGAAAATTTTCAACATATTCACCAAAAAACTATTTATACCTTGACTTGTAAATGATATCATTCTATAATTCTATAATAATAATGGAAGGATATATAAATGAAACATATTAAAATATACCATTTAAAAAAAAAACATAGAAAACATAAAATTTTTAGTGGTAAAAATATAAATATATGTGTATAAATTTACTTTGGTTAATATGTAATTAGATGTCGTTTAGTAGACATGGATATACTAGTAATTTGTTTTTAAATTACCACTGACTGTTAGAATACAAAACTGAAACATTTAAATATTATAATGCTTCTCATAAACTTATTTACATATTTACAAAATTATCATTTTGAATTTTGTGGAATTTCTCTTATTAAAAATTACTTTTATTTCAAATATCATTTTCGTAATTAGTTTTTTTTTTTTTTTTGGTTTATAATCACTAATTAATTACAAAATTTTACAAAAAGTTACATATAATGTATCTAGTATTTATAATTTTTGTATACGGTTATTAAAAAGAAATTTTTAGTTTAATATTTGTTAAGCATTAAATAAACCTACTTTATGTTATTAAAGGATTAAGTGAAAAAAATTTACTACCTATATACTATCCGTATCAAATAAGTGTAATTATATCGGTCAATGAGTGTAATAATAAATATATCCATATTATTAAGGATATAATAGTACCTGAGAGATTTATTAAAAAATCTTTTCATCTTTACGCATTAATTCATATTTTTAAAAATACTATTTTTTATTGATAATAACTCTTCATAATTTAAAATTGCTTTTGTTAATAATAAAAAATAATATTAATTTTTTCAATACCAAGCACTTTTTTATGTTTTATCAAAAGATTTTATCTTATATATTAAAATGAATATACTTTTTTTTTAAAAATTTAATTAAAAATATAAAAGCTTTTAAGTAGTTATTATATTTTAAAACAACATTAAATATTGTATACATTATTATATTTAATGGAAAAGTTTTATCCCCAAGGATTATGTATTTATTAAAGCAAATTATTTGATCATTTAGTTTTGGACCAAAATAATCAAATTTTTGTTATTTTCTCAATATATGTTTTGTATAATTTTAACATTATTATTTAATAAATATTCTAAGTTTTAATTTAAATTTTTCTTTCTTTTAAAATTAATTATAATTAAATATTATATCCTAAATTATAAGGTGAAGGGTAATAATTCCACATGGAAAAAATAACTATTATCTTGGAAATAACTTTCGGGTTAATTACCACTAATTGTCAGAATTTATTTAAGTTTGTAGGGAATATATATAAGAATTAACTTCACATTGGAATATAACGAGAAATAAAATTGTTTTAATACTTTTTCCGGAAAATACTCGAGTAACAACGGAAAACCTAATTTTCTCAACAAAGAGGATTCAGATCTACTAAACAAAAGATTTAGCTACTTTTCTGGTAAATTTATTCTTAATAATAGCTTTTTTAATATTAAATTCTTTATTAAACTATTAACATATACTATTTTTGAAATTTACATTAAATAATTCATATTTTTAAAAAGAAAAATATGCTACCTAGTTACTAATTCCAACATAAATCATTTAGTTTTTAAAATACTTGATATCCATAAATCTGTAAAGCATAAAAAATATTATTCAATTTTGAAATTTTAAGTTCTAATTGTAAAAAAATATATTTTTTGAAAGAATCCTTAAATATTTACGACTTCTCCTTTTTTTATTTATTTTTAAATGCAACACCAAAAATAAAAAAAATAGTAAACTATATTTTTTTGTTATAATATATCTACATATTTAAAAATGGATGCAATAATATTTGGCGCCAAAATTTCATTACTATAATGGATCTAAAAAATACAATTCATATAGTCTACACGGTTATATGCATGGTAACATAATTTTGATATGCATAAAAAAAAAAGATTAAAATCATAGAAAATTGTTGAAAATTTTCAATTAAATTCAAATTTTTGTTTACCATCTAACTGAGTGTTTATTGTGCATAGTAATATGCTGTTTTGTTAGTTTTGGTTCATGAGTTTTCTACAAAAAAAAAAATTTAAATATATTTTCGCATAGTTTATGGTGGTATAAAATACTTAAAAGGATAAATATATACTATAATTTATTAGTGAATAACTAGATTGAATTTTATTTTCTTTTTTTTTTTGCATATAGTCGTAAATACATAAAGTACTTTGAATAATTAAATTGTTTTTCAATATTTTTCATTATGTAAAATTCTAATTACGTACGAGATTTAATTAAACTGTTCTATATTTTTATGAAATAATTTCCAAAATATTAAAAAGTCAGTTTAAATTAGTGCAACATTTAAAATAAATTTTAAATCAACTTGAAAGTAAAGCTTTTCAATTTAAATGATTTAATTTTTAAATTAAATAAACGTAATTTAAATATAATAACTTAAAATCATGGAAGTATAAGATTAAAAGTGAATATTAATTATATGTGCTATAAATTATATACATAATTTTAATGTGGTTGCTAAGGTAAAATTTAATGCGGTAGGTTGTGAAATATTGTATACAAAATGTGGATATACGTTAACATCAAAGATTTGCATACCTGTCATGACAATGTTAAATCTTAATTGTTTTCTAGTTATTTTACCGAAAATTTTCTAAGCTGGAAAAAATGAAATAACATCAGCAGAACCATATTTTATGAGATTAAATTTATCTAACCAAAATAAAGCTAAATTTATGTTAAAAACATTTTAAAGTAATCCTTATTTTATCAAGGATTAAATCTATTTTGAAAGATTTGTATAATATTTTCAATGTTAAAAGCTTTAACAATTTCAAGTACATTGTATTATAAAGGGTAAAGACTATACAAGTTCATTAATGCAATCAAATTGATAAAGTATGAGTGCAGTTCTACCATCAAAATACTATGTACACAAATTCGCAAATTTTGTAACCAAACTGCATGCAGTTAATTTAAATTCAAGTTCATAAAAGTCAATACAAGAGTATTTTTAAAATTGTAATACTTTTTTCTTATTTTTTTTTCTTCCAGAATTTTAATAATTTTATGCTTATGTCTAATGTCATATATTTGGAATTTAATGTTTGAAAGTTGTCAAAATTCTCGAAACAAAATAAAAATTAATATCAAAATATTTTTTTACTATTTGTTTTTCCAATTCAACTGTTAAAAAAGGAAAATATATGCCAAAACTATAGCACTATAAAGATATCGTGTAAATTGGCTCTTATGAAAATTTTAAATCAGTTCCAGTAAATTTAATTTTAATATTTGAGATTTTCAGCAATACAAGCGAAAATAATAAATATTTTAACAAAAATTGTACAAACCTATCCCCCTGCAGTCACTTTTTTACTGCACAATTGTCCTGCAAATATGTTACACTGACATTTAAAAATTCTCAAACTACTGTCCAACTACGATCAACTGAAGAACTGAACAACTGCAAGTACTGCCAAATTTACCAAATACAAATATTTATATGTAGTATTTCCTTGAAATATAATGAAATTAAGGATATCCAAGAAAATTTGAATTCTTAAATAAATTTCAGAAAAACAATTTTTATATTTTCTTCTTATTCAAATATTCTAATCCATATTCTCTCAAAAACCTTGACCCAAAATTGCAACAAATTATTTTAATAATAAGCTAATCAAAAATAATTTGTATATGTATACGTACTATAATTTTATTTATTTATAACAGAAGTCTAACATTTCGTAACAGACAGCATTAAAAAAAAGGCAAATTATTTCCAAATAAAGACATATATACGTAATATAATCAAATTCTTTTAAAATCAAAATAAATTATATACGAAGATATCAAATCTACAAACTACATCAACAGAAAAAAAAATCTATTGAAAAGCATATAAAAAAAAAATTTATGGTAATTTTATAATAATTTTACGCAGGAAAACAAAAAAATAAAATAGAAACTGCTTTTTCTCCCAAAAAAAAAAAAAAATTATCCCTCTAGCCATACTTAATCTATAAGGAAAAAATTATAATATTATAAATATATATTACTATTTGGAAAGTTTTCTGTTTTTCGTATTCAAATTACCACCCCACACAATCTACAAACTTTTTATCGGAGTCCCATGATCCGGACACCAATTATATAATATTAAAATAGAAATTTGCCAATTCTTAGTGGAGACAAATATATATTAATACATGTATATAGTCAATAAAAATGTAATCGTATGCGTAATAATATAGTTATAATAATATTCATACCAAACAATGGTTCTTTTATAATCTGTAATATTGGTTGGCCCTTTTTATGCTCATAGTTATTTGTTAATAATATTGAGGATTAAATAAAAACTGGGATGCATAGACTATTCTAAAAATTAAAATTACCAATACAGTTTCCGATTAACTATAATCGGATATACAAGGATACATGATATTTTAAAAGCACTATAATAGAGTTTACTTTAAAAATTAGGTATGTCACACAAAGATATTGATTACTTCGAAAATTAGTTGTACTTGTACATATCCAAATTCTGTTGATTTGCGAAATATGATAATAATGCGTGTTTAAACAATCAAATCGTACACTAATAAACCAACAAGGATATTCCAATAAAATATAATTTTTTATCTACATAGGAATTGAAAATCATACCCAAATCCAACTCTGTTGGGGCCAAAGATCAATGGAACATTTTGTTGTTTTACCAAAAACATTTCTTTCCCTTTTTTTTTGCACCCATATTGTGATTTAACTCTGTTATATAAAATGCTGAGATATTTAAATGAATGATATAGTTATTTACATTTTTTACCCTTCTCATAAAAACGGTTTTATGCAAAACGTTTAGAGCAAAAAAAAAAATATAACCTAAAAAAAAAGAAGAAAATAATCTGCCTAAAATCACATAAACATTTATTAACTGAAAGTATATTTATTTTGAAACGAAAGTATGTGTTGTTCATTTTTTTTTTATATGGCTTAGTGTATAGAGTAGAGTATATTTCTATAAATATATACAGTATATATATTTTTATATAAATATATATATAGACGAATGAATGCGACCTTTGTTTGATCCTTCACGGAATTACATAAAGTCAAATCGAGATTTTATAGAGAAGTACGTAGTCGTGGCAACGCAAAAAAAAAAAAAAATATACAAATATAAAATATAACATTTAAAGTGGCGGATTATGAGAAAATTATGCTGATATAAATCTTTTGAGTAGAACTAAAAATTATTTTGTTATTTTTTTTTTTTTTTTTGCGTGGATTTAGTTATGTAAAATAACTTAACATTCGGATTACATTGAAAAAAAAAATGAAAAAAATCCTGTTGATCACAATTTCACGCACGCAAATAAATATAATAAAAGCGTTTTTGATTTATAGCCCGTAATACGGATAGAATGAATAAGAATCCTGTCGTCCAGGCATTTATTATCAAAACAATTCTTTTCACTGACAATTTTCATAATATTTGCCCCCCCCCACATAAGAATTGTGGCCATTTGGGATGTTATATCATCGTTATTCAAAATAGAAGTGTAATGCTTTCTTCTTCTTCTATAAATGTTAAGGAAAATATTGTACATCAGGCATCCTTAACATTAAACTTAACTTTTCTTTAGCTTACGTTCTGCAATTAGTGAAAAGAAATTTTTGTAAGTAATGCTATTGATTCACAATAATTATTTTTTTCTTTATCTTCATTCCTTAAATTTTCACATTTTTTTTTTCGATTAATATTAGAATATCACTAAAAAAGAAATTATTTAAAGAAAAAAAAAGTGATTTATAAAAAGTCTGCGTTTTGAAACGATTTATGATAATGAAACACTTGAATGACTTGATATTTCTTTTCATCAAAATAACAAGAAAATATATCCTTAAACCCACTTCAATTCACACAACAAAACAGAACGGATAAACGACAAAAGAATTGAATTTTTTTTTTCTGTATAGAAAAATGGTATACAAAATTTATTTTGATAATATGAAATTTATTATCCTTTTTTTTTGGTAGAACGTTGTGGCTATAAAAAAAAAATTGGAAGATATTCTTTTTATTTTTCTATTTTTGCTATTACAGTGAAAAATGTGAAATTAAAACTGTTCGCGAAAGTAGAAAAATGGTCATTTATAGTCATGTTAACACTTTTCTTTTTAAAATTTATATTATTTTTTGTTTTATGTAGAAATCCTTGGCTTTTATTTTTTCACAAAAAAAAAAAATCATATCTCAGTCCCGGAACAGAATAATAATAATAATAATAATAAAAAAAAAGGAACGTGAACGTGATAGAAGTAAAATGGCCAATTTACTATACTATCAAAAGTCTATAAGCATTTTATAAATAACACAAATTTCATTTTTTTTTTCACAATTTAAAAAGGATTTATTTAATCTTTTATCCTTGTTGTTAGTTTATTTTTTGTTCAACTCCCGCTCTCAACAACAACAAAAAAAAAACCAAAAATGCTTATTGTTCAATTCAAAAATCCCACATCCGCGCGCACCGATTTATAAAATATAAATTTAATGTTTTTTTTTTTTTTAGAATGTCCTTTTTTTTTGTATTTGGCCAGCAGAGCCTTCGGGGTTTTCGTTTTTTCGGTACCAGGAAAATAAAATAAAAATTTTCGTTGGTCTCTTTTTTTTATATAAAGGACACACAAGTAGCAATAATAAAAATTCAATTTTTTTTTCCTGTTTTATTCTTTTGATTTTTTGCGGTGAATATAAATATAAAAATTAAAATGTGTTTGGAAAATTTTTTATAAATATAGGTATATTTATTTATTTTATTTTTTTATAATCATTTTTCAACGAAGGACCTAAAAGTAAAAAAATAAAATTTTTTAGTTTAGTGAAAAACAAAATATATAAATATTTTCTTTTTAATTTCTCGTGGAAAGTGGAAAATATTACATAAAATTATACCAGAAAAATCATACAGTTTTTTAGTAAACTATATTTTCTGGTTGGTTAAAAAACACCTTTTTATTTTATTTTTAAATAAAGGATTTTTGTTGATTGTGCGAGGAAGTGGATAATCCAACCAAAAACTGAAACAAAAAAAAAAAGAAAAATATTTTTTATATATTTTTTTTTTGTTCCAAGGATAATTCGAATACGGAAGGAATCACATATAATAAATCATTATAAAAGTGTAATACATAGTAATAATCTTAATGTCCTTGGTCGAAAATTTACTATTATGTATATACATATATGTATTTTATATTATATGAGAATTAATATATTTTTATATAAAATTCAAAGTTAATCCTGATTAAAGATTTATATTCTTTCACAGAATAAAAAATATATATATAATATATACATACACATATTTATAAGGATATAAATATTAACTTTAACATAAAGTTAAGAGCTAGGATATATTTATATATAAAGAGAAAGGAAAATTCTTTAGCGAAAACTTTTTCTATAAAAATGTAAATTTCAAAATTATTTATATTTTATTTGTGTTATTTTCTTCAGATTTTTTTTTTGTTCATATTATAAATAACATATTTATAGATGTCCTTTTGAAATTTGTTTTTATTTATTTATGTCATTTTTTTTGTTGCTTAAAAAAGTAGGATATTATATACGGATTAGATTATTTTTGTGAACCTATTTTTATTTATATCAAACAGCATTAAATGTGAAGAAAAAAAAAATCAAACATAATTTGTAAAATTATACGTAAATTAATATTAAGAACTATCTTTTAGGGGGTTTGTTTAGAATCTGAATTAAATATATATATATTTGTTTTAATACTAAAATAAAAAAGGATAATTTTAGAAAGATTTTTCAAAAATACTTGAAAGTAATTTGAAAGTAGGTATAAGAGTTCTTCAGAAATTATCACCTAAGGGTTAAATCAATTGGAAGACAAACATATAATTTTATTGAAATTGTATGACATCCTTTAAATAGATTGAAAGGACTTTAAAAAGCTAGTATTAATCTCACTTGTAACTAATTTAAATTTTGATTATGCTTCGTTTCTTTGATCTCTAGTCAAAAAGGACTAATTATTTATCTTCGGCATCATGTTGTTTAAATATAAATATGTCAACCACAATATTTCAATTCTGAAAACAAAACATAATATTAAAAACAATATCTATAATAAAATATTATCCATTGATTAAAACATAAATGCGCGTACAGTATGCACAGTATTTTTCAGTAGGCTATCCATAAAAAATTGTATAATCATAATTATTGCATAACAAAAAATGTTTTTATTTCGCTAATTATAATTAAATTTAAATTAAATATTTTACATTAATTTTTCAAAACCATTGAGGTAAAACAGAAATTAATTTTTCTTTTTTAATAAGTATTACCACATTACCATATACAAAACATATATAACAATTAGTACCAGTTGATTTTGAATACTGTACGGATATTTAACGTATTATATAATATATTTTTTTAATATTTTTTGTTACAAATATCCTTTTTTTTTCTCTACTATCTTTTATTCAAAAAAAAAACTGTATGTTGACTAATTAGTAAATTTTTCAAAACCACATTTGGACCACCTAATGATTCAGGTCTGATAGTTATGACAGTGATTGATGAATTGATTATAATACATATATATACTTGTATATATATAAACAAAGAAAAATTAATATCAATTTAGTATACCCATGATATGGGTATGTATATTTACATAGTTTTATGTAGAAAAATTATCTATTTTTTTTTTTTTTTTGAGATTAAAACTTAATCTATTAAATTTAGATAAGTTTTGTTGAAATTATACACTCAGTATACGATATATCTATATATATCTTTTATATGGATATACATATTTAAATTAATTATCACAGAAATTAGATTATAAAAAAATAAAAATGGGTAGATGAATCCTTATAGATATTATAACAATCACATAGCCATAAAATATATAATTTTTTTTTTTTTATATCCTAAATCATTTTGTCATATATTTTCTAAATATATTTTTGTTGACATGAAAAATTATTATTTATAATCTAATTTCAAAATTTTTAGTAGAACATATAATAAAAATTAAAAAAAAAATTATTTCAATTAGAAAAATTTAACAAAAATTTAATTTAAGTAATGTCAGTTATTATTATAACATATATGTGAAGTTTCAAGGATATTTTTATTAGCCAATATAAGTGTTATATAATACAATTTCGAGCCAAATACATAAAACAAGAATAAAAATATTTGAAGTTTATTTAAAATTTAAATTATAATAGAATAAAGGATTATTATTTTTGAATTATTATAATGCCAGGCGAAACAGGACTTGATCAATTTGATTTTATATTATTTTTTGATATTATTACAACGGTAAAAAAGGATATTTTTTTAAATTAATCTTTATAATTAAGCTGTTTTTTTCTTAATTAGTTTATTTTAAAAGAATTGTGGAATTTAATATTTGGGCTTTTTTAATGTGAAACATTACCGAAAAAGGAAAAAAAATTCTGTAGCCTAAAAGGATAAATTCAATTAATTCAAAAATGTATGAAATGTGCTAATAAAGATCATTGATATTTTATGTGTGTGTGTTTTTTTTATCATGTTAAAACTTTAGATTCTTATTATTATTATATATTTGTGATTGAAACTTTAGAAAAAAATTCATTGCTTGAGGAAATCATAAGAACTGTTTTTTTTTATATTGAAATTTTTTAAGAATTTTGAATCTTTTTTTTTTTATGATCCTTTAGAAAAAAAATATAATATATTTTATTTTTATTTGAAAAGAATTGGATACAAACAATAATTTTGTTATGTTGTACTTATTTGAAAAGTTTCTTTTTTCTTTCGTTATGTTTTTTTTTTTACAAAATTGAAACTAGTAACTTTTCACATTTATTTTAAATAATTTTCTTTTTTTTTTGCTGTACGTTTTTACAAAAAAAAATAATAAAAAAAAACCAAAAGAAAGTTTTGTTTTGGTCTTTTGACGACGGAAATTGCATATATATTCAGTAAATAAATTTTACGAATTATTATACAACTTGTAAAAAAAAAAATAAACTTTGTATAAAGTTATTCTTGTTTATAAGATATTTTTTTATTTTCAAAATTCAAAAATTGATATTTTCATTTTGATAATTATTTTTATGAAATGAATAATTTCTAGATTCTAAATTATGTAAGCAAATCACAAATTTAATATAATAAATTTTTGGTTTGTATCCTTAAAAAATAATGGAGCGAGTGAATGTAAAGCTAGTATATAAGTTAAGTATTTAATAAGAGTAAGGATTTCCTTTGCAAAAGTATTTCCTAATATGTATATATAATTTTTTTTATGTTTTTTAAATATAGTTTTAATAATCCTTGAGTTGACTTTTATTAAAGGAAATTTCAGATTTTATTTGAAATTTATATATTATCACTAGAATAGAACAGAATATATATTAAGATTGGTAACTGTATACCCTAAACACCGGGGAAATTTTTGTAAACAAGTTTGGCCATTTGTGAAATAACCGATATTCAAATATTCAAATTCAAATGTACTATCAAAATTTTCGCAAGCAAAGACATTTAGGATTTCTTTGTGTCAAAAGTTTTAATGGTTTTTCTGTACCACACCCGAAGGAATGTCATGTGGACCTGAATAGACCTTCACATTAACAGAGAATTTGTTCGACTGTCTCTTATTCGCGTTTGCAGATCCAACACGGATTACCCGTAATAAGTCCCATTATATGAAGGTGTAATAAGCAGTGAATTAGAAGTGCACTCACAAAACTGGTTGGTACTTATATACAACGATATCCTCATCTCTGTCTTATCATAACTAAATAAAATCGCTATAACTTTTATATCAAGTACAATGATCGAATTATATTTTCAAATATCATCATAACGACTAAAGTTTTTAAGTAGAATTTCCAACAAAATTACAATTATAAAAATCAGTTTTTTTAAATTCAAATAAATCTTTTTTACTCGTAAAAATCAACTTTAACAAAATTATTTTATTTTAACAAACTTCTTAAATGAAAGGATATTAGAATCGAAAAGCATAAATTTTATTTACTATTAAAAAAACAAAACTAAATCGTAAAAAAAAAAAATTTGTGTTCAAAAGAATTTTTATAGTTTTTCAATTGAAATATTTTGTTTTCTTTATCCTCTCAAATATTGTATACATTAACAAATTATTTACAAAAAAAAAAAAAAAAATCCCAAGGACTGTTTGAGCATCTCATTAAAATTTCAATAACTGAACAGGAAAAATTTTCTATTCAACTTAAGATTTTCTTATATACATATTTGAAACTATTAACTTTCAAGTGAAAAAAAATACTAGAATTAAAATTAAATTATCTACAATAATTTAATAAAAAAAATATTTTAAATTTTAAATAATGTAATTAAATTTTTAAAACTAAATGAAAAATTTAAATTTTTTTCAATATCCAGAACATAAAAATTCAATCAGATAAAAATGATAATAAATCTTTTTCACAATTGAGCTGTTAAAAAATAAGCGATAAAATCAATTATTTATTTTGGTTAATCAATATTAATGTCATTTGTTTAAATTTTTAAATATTTACCACAAACAAAATTATAGATACAAAAAAAAAAAAATGTCATTTAAAAAATTGAATATTTATGACATTTTTTTTTAGTATAACAATTTTTTTGGGTAAATAAAAATAATCAACTATATATTTAAGTAATTTAAAGCTGATACTAAATAAAATTAAATACTATAACTAAATTATTCATCTTAAAATAAAAGAGAAAATATATTCTATTTTCTAATTATAAGAAAATATTTATCTAAATCATTAATTTAACTTTGTTCAACCGACCATAAAAGGACAATTTAACATTGAATCCCTCTTTTGATCTTCAAAAAAAAAAAATTTCAAAAAATATAAAAAAAATCTTATGAATATCCAAAATAAGTATATATTTATTTTTGCTTTCTATGATTTACTGAAAATTATATAAGAAATAAAATCTTGTAAAAGAACATTTATTTTTCAGATTAAAGAAGATTTTTTTTTTTTTACTTAAATTCTTTATAATTTAGTTTTATTTTTATTTTTATTAAAGGAACAGGAAGAAAAAACTGATTTTATCAATCAATAACAGATCAAATATTTGATGAAAATATCATATATTTTATATAGAACTACAAAATATTAAACAAAAAATACATAATAAAAAAAAATTTATCTAAAAATCTTTTACAGATTTTCTTTTTTTTATTTTACTTATAAATATTTTCGCAACAGACAAAATTTTCTACATTTTATTTTTTTTGTTCCTCGCCTAGATTTTTTAATAATTTTTTAATATATTTCATAAAGGTTTTTTGGCTCTAATAAGAGAAAATTGAAAGTCTTAATTTACATAATTTGTCGTCAAGGAAGAAAATCTTTCAAAAGAAAGAATATAAAAATCATATATTAAAAATATATATATATATATGTACATATATATTTAGATATAAATTTTATGGTTAAATTTTTCATATTTTCATCTCTGATAAACGAGAAACGACTAGGAATCAAAAAGAAAAAAAAAGAGCCTAATATAATAATATCAAATCAGGACGATATTTATGTAGCGACATAAAAAATAATAAATGTATAAAAAAAAACAGTTTATATATTATTATATTTTTAGCTGTTTGTGAAATAAATTTCATATCTATTTTTCTTAACAGAGAAAATTGAAAATTGAAGGTAAAAAAAAAGGTTTAATAGTATACTACTATTTTTTTATTTGGACGTATCATAAATAATAGATTTACTTAATTATATATTTATTTAATTTTATGAAATAGATATCTGATCAAATTCAATAAAACATAATTTAATTTTAAAAAAAAAAAGATATTTTAAATTTATTTTAATATAAGATAGGTATAACATTAAAAAAATATAAAATTAATTTGATTATTTATTGTTATTTATATATTTTTTATGTAAATTTTACGAATATTTATTATTATGTAAATTCCAGAAAAAAAAAATAATGTAAAAATAAAAAAAAAATTGAAAATTAAAGTACCAATCAATTTTGTATCAATTGAAAATTGAACCAAGTGTAAATAAATGACTATGACTTGCCAGTTTTATAATAAACGTTTTTACAATTATTTATGAAATTTTTTGTAATGTTAAATAAATGTAAAACATGAAAAAACATATAGATGTTATTTTTAATCCTGTTTATATATTTTTTTTAGTACAATTCCCAATTGTAAAATACGAAAAATTGGAATAAAAAAAAATTGTACAAAATTGTAGTCAAAAAAATTACTTACTTAAAAACAAAAAAAAACAAAATTAATAAATTGCAAGTCAATATTCATTAATTTGGAAAATTCATAAACTTTCATAGTAAATTAATCAAGAAATTTAATAAATAATCCTAAATTGTATAAATTAATTGTTACTTATTAACTTTCAAGTGAAATAAATGCTTTAAAAGAAATATGCTATTTTAATTTAATTATTTCAATTTATAATATTTTAAATTTATAATCTTTTAAGTAATATATTTGTTCAAATTATGTACATATACATAAATATGATTTCAATAAAATGAACAGCAAATTTGCATATTAAAGTACATATTTGTATGTTGTAAAAAATATGTAAACTGAAAAAAAAAGCTGAAAAAAAAATTTCGAACATCAATTATCTGATAGAAATAATTCAAGAATTGTATCCTGGTTAAAGTATATATGTAGATATATGAAACATATAATTTATGTATATTAAGTAGAAAGCTCTCTTGTAAAATATATAATATACAGACAAACATATTCTACCTTGATTTGAAAAAAAAGAGATTAATATGATTTTATAATCGAACTTTAGATATTCAGGAAATTTCTCAATTTCCTCGAGCAGTTCATCATTGTGCCATTTTGTGGGAGATAAATGTTCTATTTTATAAGGAATAATTATTTATGAAAATAGAAAAACAATTTCTGTAAATACTAATGTTATTACATATTTAAAAATAAAAATAAATTGTTAAGTAATTTATTGTAAAATTTAAAGGTATTTTTTAAAACTTTTATAATATGTTTAGAATATAATTTTGTTTATGAGAATTTTGCATTTCTTCTTCTAAAAGTATGTCAATGGGGCGTCCAGACGTTCAAAGCAGTAGGTGGACAAGGACGAGGTACAGAGACATAAGAAATGGAATATAAATAATATATCATTTAAGGGACATATAGCAAGAATTAAGGGCAATAGATGGAAACAAAATGAGAAAAGATGGCAGACAGAGAAAAATATGCATAAATGAAATATCAAAAATACCCAACGATCGAAGAAGTATAAACTTAAAATAAAGTAAAGTTGAAGACAGTCGGGGTGACTTTTTCCCTAAATATACTTCAGATTTAAATAATTAAGAAATAAATGAATTAGAAAAAAAAAAATTATAAACAAAAATAATAATTTATGTAATTTAACAAAAAAGGGTGTTTCTATCTAATAATAATAATAATAATTTCAAGGATCCTTGTTAAAACCATTAGATTTATATTTTAGGACTTAATTTATTTATATAACAATAAAAGCTTACATGAATTTCTTCATTATTTTGAGTGCATTTTCATCAGTAGTCAATGTCAAATATATAAATTCTATGTAAAGATATTTAATATATACATATAATATATAAAATTGTTTAATCATTTTTCAAACTATATAAATATACATACATATATATATAATATTATTAATCCTTAAATGATACGCCTTTCATGTTATAATTTTTCATCAATCTAAAGACACATAGCCTTCATCAACTTTATAGTAACAAATAAACAAATCGAAAATCTTGTCACTCTATTTTATGTTACATTATGATGTTTATAAAATATACAGAAAATTAATAGTACATATAACTAAAATATATATAAAATTCATTCATAATACATATATCTAAACTATATTTATTTATATTAAAAGTATTGATTTACTATAATATATCAGTTTATTAAAATATATAGAGAAATACTATAATGATTCAGGATATCACTAGAGGATTATTAGATACAAGAAAATATTTAAGTGTATATACCAAAAAAAAAAATGTGTGTAACCCAAAAGAAAGGACCTTTCATCAAAAAAATATCCTATAAAACTGGTTAAATTAAGGTTCATTTTTTCTTTTTATTTATTTCTTCGTTGAGTAACAAATCAATAATTTCCTTTTTTTTTATTTTAACCATAATTTTATATACAATTTTCAAATTAAATCGGTTTGTGATAATATTTACACAAAGTACAACACTTTGAACACAACAAATTTCAATATAATATATAAGTTCATTTTTTATTATTATTTAAATTGCCTTCTTGTATTACAATATCAAAAGTTTTCATGTGTTTTTTTTTTTTTATTCTATTTTCTTTTTTATGATATTATTTGTATTGAACTTTGAACATGAAAATAGTTCACATGGGTTCACAACACTTTGAACTTATGCTGATATTAGGGATTATATATATTTTTTTTATAATAGAGTTACTTATATTTCTATACATATTAGATAATTCTATCTAATTCTCTTTGGATTATTACACAGCTTTATTAATTTTAAATTGAAATTATGGAAAATTTTTAGTTTTTCTATTTTAATTTTATTCATATTCATAAATTTTACAACATTAAATTAATACTACTGACTTTTAATTAAAAACTTTGTTCATATATTTTCTATTGTTTTTAAGTTATAAAAACATTACTAAAAATACTAACGTAATAATATATTTGCAAAAATTTGGTTAACTTGAAAAATGTTATTGTACACCAAAAAGTATCCCCATATAACCAAAAAATAATCCATTCTAACCACTTTAATAAATATAATATTATTTGTAAATATAGTACCAGTAAACCTCTTATATTAAAATATTTCATTTTTTATTTTTTAGAGATACCTCTCAAACGTGAGATTTTCAATATAAGATAATAATATCGCGCATATATATATATCAAACAATTTTATTCGTCTTTATAATTCGTCCTAGTTCATGTTTTTCAATCCAAAATTTTCCTTATATACATAAACTGCAAATAAAAACATTTTTTTTATCTATATATTTCGTTCTTTCTTATTTATCCTTCTTGAAACTCTTAGACACTATTGAATTCAAATCATATTTATGTGTATAGTACACTCGTACTCTTTTATATAAAAAAATAATAATATCCTTTATAGAAAATCCAGGAACCTATAGTAATAATATTGGTGCTTGATATGATAACCAGAAAGTGTTATATTTCAAGTATGTTATTGACTTTACAGAAAAAAAAAATGTAAAAAAAAAAACTGATTATTTATGCTGGGGAAAAAAAACACAACCCTAAGAATCACTTCAAAATCCAAGTAGATGGAACAAAATACTTTTAGTCCTAATATTTTTTGTAAAAATATATCCCGCAGCATAATACTACTAAAAGGATCCCACTACAAATATAATATAATATTTTTTTCAACTTTCCTAACATAACCTAGCATTATTATTTAAATATATTTAACATATGGTTTCTTGTCGCGTAAAAAATAAAAATTTTCTATATTAATTTATCTTTAAGATATATTTTTTTTTTTTCTAATGTAAATATTAAAGGAACAAATAATTTTAATAATACTTGTCAACCATTATTATTTTTGTAATTTTTTGCAATAATTTTTGTAGCTAAAAAGAAATATTAATAATATAAATTACTTAGAACTTTAAACATCAATACGAAATGTTCCAAACCCAAACTCCTAGTTACACTACTGTTCAAAATATAATTACCTATCTATATAACATATATATGTATATGATTTGTTTGGCGCTTGATCTTAAACCAAAACGTGCTATATGGTATCCACAAGATAAAAAAAAAAAACACACATAATGTCAAGTGTGTTTTGTGTGGTGTATAGTTTAAGCATCTATAAAATACAAAACATACTCAAGCATGTGTATAATAAATTTATGTATTATAGATATATGTATATATATATCTATTTTTTAGGAACAAATAAATTAAAATATTCTGAACATATTACAATGTTATATGCTGTATAATACATACTGGATGGTAAATAGCCTGATTTTTATTTTATAAAAAAAAAAAGTAAAAATACAAAATATTTCAAATAAAAAAATATATAGCAATTGAAATATTACTATATGTATATGTATATAGAAAATTCGTAGATATAATTTTTTGAAGTGTTGAAAAAATAAATCAATTGGAAAATTCCATTTTCAAAAAGATTAAAAATAAATAAATTTAAAATCAAAAAATAAAAATATAAAAAATTTAAAGCGTGCCGAAAGGAATCATGTTAATTGATAGATAATTAGTTAATAAAATTGCCTAAATATGTGGTTCGAGATTTATAATTTAATTGAAATTTTAAATTATATGTTGAACAATTTTTTTTTAATACCGTAGAATGAATTTTTTAAATTCTTTTAATGTTAATTTATGTATATGACAATTTTATTTTATTTTTTTTTGTTACATTAATTTTATTTTGAAATTTAAATGAAATATAATTTTATAGAATTAATATAAATTATTGTTCATAAAATTTTAATATTCTATTTAAATTATCTGTTCACATGGAATGAACAACATTTTTTTTTTTTCATAATTATATAATAAAATATTATGAGAATTATTAACATACTCATAGTAGTAAAGATATAATTTTAATATCATAATTAAAAAGATTCTTAATACTAGTACGTAAATATGTAGCTTAAAATTGAAACTACATATATAGAATATTATTTTAAATATAATTATGTAATAAATTTTTAAATTCATTAAACTGAAATAGTTTTTTTTTTTTTTTTGATAAATTCTATTAAATTACACTGATAAAAATTTTCTAAAAATACTACATTTGCAGAAAACAGGATTAATTAGCAGTAACCAATCTGTATTTGTAAATAAAGTAATTTTTTTCTCATAAAAGTGTATTTTAAAGAAACTTTTACTGCAAATAAAATTTCGTTTCTTGTAATTTTTGAAACATTTGTAGTATAATTAGTAAAAAGTTAGGTTAAAAAAAATCATATTTGAGCCAAAAACAATTCGTTTAATGCAAGTTAAAAAAAAAATAGGCTATATTGATGCCGGTTTTAAATGTTATCTATAAAAATTATCTAAACCAAATTATGGTCAAATGTTTCAGGTGATACAAATGATTGATAAAATTTGAAAGCAAATTAAAAAGAGGATTTAAATAAATTTCAATAAAACAAAATGTGTCTCTGCTATGAATGAATAATCATAATTGCCATCAGCAATAATTCGTCGGAAAAATAAATTCATTTGTAGCAAAAGCAATTCATGTGTGACAACGGAAGTCTCCGTATTTTTTACTTTACATTTTTTCCTCCAGATGAAGTTCTTTTGTGGCAAATAAAAGTTCGGCTGTTGTAAATATATTTAGGGCAAACGTTTCTTTTATCTCTGTGCTGAAAATCTTTCCGGTAATTTTTTTATTTGTTATTTATAAAAAAATATATTTTATGTATTTGTTTTGAAATACAATTTTTTCTATATTAACTCAAACGTAAAAATATTTATTTTATTAATATTTAAATTATATAAAATTTCTACCAATAAGACTGTCATCAAAAAAAAAAAATTTAAATAAGATTTATAATATTGAGTTTTTCATAATCTGAAAATCATATTACATTGGAAATTCTAAGTTTCTTGCTGAATCATTTAATATATCAATATCACAAGCGTCTTTTCTTACATTTTATTTATGATTCAATTTAACGAAATAAATCAATTATACTTGATTACTTTTACATTAATTGATTTTGAAATGAGAAAAAGAAATGTGAGTCGTGATATTCTGATTTGGAATATTATATTAGCCATGGTTTCTAATGTTTTAATAATTAATTACATTTTTACATTTAATTATAGCAGACCTATATACATAAATTATTATAAATAAAAAAAAAAAATACGCTATAACTTTTCTAGTTTTATGTGATAACAAAAAAACTTAAATTTATTTCAAAAACTATATATAAATACTGAAAAACTTAAAATGTCTACACATTCATTATTAACATAAAAAACATAATTTTTTATACATAAATTTAGAACTCTACAATAACATATATCATGATACATGAATGACACACTAATGATACTATATTTTAACATCAAATTCTAAAAAGGACATTAAATATTATATGAGTTTATATAATAAAATAGTATTAAAAAAAAATTCTACACATTTTTATTATAAAATTTAATTCAATATTTGAATATACATACTGATTTTTATGAATATTGGTTTTTTTTTATTTCAATTTCCCAGAACTAATAGCTTAGATATATGTACGATAAATAGGATTCTTATATCTATACGCTAATAGTCACATAAAAAATAGGAAAATTTCTAAAATAAAAATTTCAAATTAATATTAGAGAAAAAAATTTATGAAATATTGCTGTTAAAAATTAATTGAGATATTAATATCATTTCAAACTTCAATTGAAATGAACTAACGAAGCAAATACTAAACCATTTCATATGTTTTTTTTATTTGCAAAAAAAAAGGATTTCCCATTGTTTTACGTAACTTATTTGCGTTCAACGAAGTGGAAATGTTTTTTATTTTTTAATATACCAAAATTGATGACGGTCGTTAAAGGGTCAAGAATTCTAATTGTTTTTTTGTTTTTGTTTTTTTTGAAAAGAAAAAAAATACGGATGCTGAAATTAATTTGATGTTGAACAATGGATATCTAATTAAATCTCGATATTTTCTGATCAAAAAAAAACTTTAAATTTTATTGTAACTAATAAATTTTTATAACAAACTGGTTGCACTATTTTGTCAGTACGACAATTCACAAAAATCTATTCATCGCATAGAAGAGTTGAAATAGTCATTTGCTTTTTTTTAAAATATATTTATTACACTAATCTATTATTAATAAAAAATGTGAAAAATGTGATTTGTTTCTGTATACAAAATTATTAAAATAATTGTGATTTTGAAATAATTTCCTTTTTTGAATTAATTTAATCCTAACTAAAATTGTTCTTAATCCTTATATTCCTCGAACATTAAGAAATAAATTCACCTGTAATATTTTTAATTACATTTTTCAGTTAAGCAAACTTTTAAAATAACAAAATAAAAATCTTAATCCTAATTAAATAATTTAGATAAAAATGTTTAGTCTTAAATTTTAACTGTGTAATAAGTTTGGAACAAAATAAATAATAGTTTAAGGGTGGAAAATAATTTAATGTTTTTGGTGCATTAAAAAGACATGGCTATTAATTTTATATATCCAATAGTAGCGAGTATATAAAATTTATCAGTTTATCTAATATCAATTCTTAATACTAAAATGTAATTTAGTTGAAAATCCTTTCTAATAAATTTCCACCCTATCAGCATGTTTTTCATTGGTACCATGTAAAAAACTACGATAAATTGATATCATTTTAGATTAATATATCTATAGTAGTTATAGTACTTGGTATTAAGTATATACTGTATTATATTTGGTAAGGACTTTTTTTTGTTTAACAAAATGCATTAAATAAAATTTTCTATTAGTTTAGTAAGTAAGGATCGTTTTTTTTCAATCGAGTTAAATGATTTTCAATGAAAAATATATTTTTAGATATCAAGCAAATAAATTTTATTTATTTTTTTAAAAAAGGATAATATTGATGATAATGCAACAATTTTAGATTTTTTGATTATTCATTTCTTTATAAATTTTGTTGAGATTTTTATTTTGAAAAAAAAGAAAATAATTAAATTATATTTTATGCTGTGAAAAGGATATTTATAAAACTATGGTAAATTGCTAACTATTTAGTTTAATAGTGTCATGTAAAAAATTTTCTTATCTTTTATTCAATTTTCTAGTTTATAGATATAATAGAAGAAAAATCAAATTTTCCAATTATTTAAATTTTAAAAATTTTTGCATAATAAATTTATGAAAATTTCGTAAAATTGATGTAATTTTTTTTTTTCTATTAATATACAAAATACTACAGAAAGAAATGAAAATACGTAATTTAAATATTTATCATATAAATTAAATAGAAAATTTAATTTATTTATATTTAATAAGCACTTCCGCATCGTTTTATAGAGATTTATTTTCAAATTGAATTTTCAACATTTCTAAAAAACCCAAATAAATTATTTAAAGTTGATTACCTTTACCTACATTTTAAAAAAAAATCTTTAAAATACAAAATAATTTTTACACATTTTTACAGACATTTGGTATTTGAAAACCGCCTGAAATATTTAGAGACCCAGAAAAAAAAAACTTTATTAACTTCTCACTTTATTGGTCTAAAATCTAAATAACCTTAATATATCATCAAAAATTATTTAATAATAATCAGTTTTATTTACCAAAAAACACAAAATCGTTTTTTTTTTTTTTGATTTTATGTTTCCACGAGTTTTTTTTTTCATCCTTTATCATTATTTTATTTCCTTTAAGGCTTCCGTATAATTTTTATATCTCAGGTATTAATATACTTTATTTTAATGTTTTATATTTTTCCTATTCCTTTTTAATTTTATTATAATATTTTATTCATTTTTATTACATTTTATAAGAAATCACTCAAAATAAAAAAATCTTATACAAGAAATTATTACTAAAAGGATGATTTTTTTTATTAGTATAACAAAACAAAAAAAGAAACATTATCTTTATCTGATGTATTGAGAAGCTAAAAAGCTGATTCTTACAAAATATGTATATATATAACAAAAAAAAGAATATTTTGATCCTTTAAAGGGCAATTTTCAATTCATTCACGTGTAATGATTTCAATTTTAAAAGCAAAATAAAAAAAAAATCCAAGAAAGGATATAAACTTAGAATGAGTATATAATTTTATGTTCAAAAAAAAAAAAAAAATTTATATATAAATATATTCATATATATTATACTATTTACATTATCAAGGATCACAACAGCTTTAACTTTGGAAACTCAAGGGTTTTGAACAAAAACAAGATACTTTTCTGTTTCGTGTATATAACTTAAAGTTTACAACACAACGACAAAAAAAAAACAACAAGTAAGAAAAAAATGTATTACTTTGGGAGGCATAAAACCAGGAAGTAAGGTATAAAAATTTTTTGTTAAGGATCAACCAAGAATAAATTCGGAAATGAAGTAAAAAAAAAATATATATAAATACAAAAATAATGAAAGAAGAAAAAAATTTTGATTTTTATATTTTATTTCATTTAAAATTAACTGTAATGAAGATTGAATTTGACATTTATTGAAAGTAAAAAATTTAAGGATAATATCTCAAAGAGTAAAAGATTTTAGTATAAATAATAATTGATGTTAATCTAGTTATAACATAATTTATACTTAATTTTGTCAGATTTTTGTCATTTCAATTGAGAAATTTTCGTTAAATATAGAAATAAAAATTTGAAAATATTTAACTTATTCGAAATGACAAATTTTTTGACAAACTATCCCCAGGAGCGCACCATTGCTACCTGTAACAAAAAAATCTTTCATCATAACTATAGTTTTATTATGGTCCTCGTTATAGACAACCCCTGTTTGTAGACATTTCTTGAAAATTATTTTAATTTTAATTTTTCCGCTGTATTTTCTCTTATTTTGGTTAAGGGCGTTCTTAATTGGTCTCCTTAAATACTCATCTTAAAAACATGTACGGTGTACCATTTGTATTTTGGTACAGTAAGAGCATTACACACATGAACACCACGGTATCTGATTCGTTTTAAATTTGTTAAACTATTATCGAAAAAAAAATTGATATTTTATGAAAGTTAATCTTATTTTTATATAAATAAACCCATTTTTTTTTTTGTAAATTCTTCTATGAAATATTAAATATCTTTTTTAAAGAGTAATTTTCTTGAAAAATCCATTAAAATTCTTTATAAAACTATGTTTAATTTAATTAAATATCTACTTTTTTTTTGTTCTGAATGCAATAATTTACATTAGTTCGTCATTTAGATATCTCAGTTTGCAAAGATTCAAAATGTCTTGCAGTTGATGACATAAAAACATTATTCTTCTATACAACATCAACAACTAATTTAATCAAAGAAAAACCAAAAAAAAAAAAATAACAACAAAACTAAAAATAATTTAATTGAAAAGTTCTATTAGAATTATAAACCAATTAAAACTTTTTCACTACATTTTATAATGAATTCTTAATAAAGTTATTAAGATAGTTTTTTTTTAACAAACGAGCAAAAAAGAAAACAAATTATTGACTTAAATTTTTGTGTCATTTAACATTAAAAAAAACTGATATTTATATATAATTATAAAATTTTGGGAAACCTCAAAAATATATAAATTTTCTAAAGTATTTTAATTAAAAACATATTTTTTTCCTTATTTTCTTAAATTATATTTTAACTATTTAATTTAATTATTTCAATAAAATTTGACAAAATTATTTGTTAAGGTTTCCATGTAAAATGTAATATCATCATTGTGAGTGATAAGATTTTTCTTAAAATAATATAATTTTTTTTTAAAAAACAATTTTTATCAAATAAGAAAATATTTTGTTTAGAAGAGTATTAAATAAAATGTTGATAATAATACAAAAAAAAGATATTTTCCAGACATATATAGAAATCTTTTTAACAAGAATAAAAAAAGGAGAGAAAAAATTGTAGAATTTTTGTAGAATTTTACCTTACTTAAAAAAAAGGACATTTTTTTTTTTTCATAACAATTACTTTAAGAAAAAATAACTGTCAGTTTAACCGAGAAAGGAAATGAAAAAAAAAAGTATAGAATTAATAAAAAAAAAAACTTTAAGATATCAAAAATGTACAAAATGATTAAATTAATGAAATAGATGGTCTACAAAAATAATAATAAAAAAAAAACTTTGTTGTAAAACACTTTGTTTCAAAAGCTTGTGTTTGTTTTTTTTTGGAATTTATACAATTGAAGGAGGTCACAACCCTTAAAAATATTTATAAAATTGTGTATTCACTATGTTTGTTTGGACTTAGTTGTATACAAATTGTTTTATGTTTAGAAGGAAATGAGGATTGTCCATAGGTAAAGGAGAAGTCACATTTCCAAGAGTTTACATTTTATTTTATTTTTTGAATTTCTGAATATTTTATTTTATCAACAAAGTTGAAAACTGTGATATTTTTATTCTTTTTAAATAAATTTTTAAATTAAATGAAAATCACAATTTTTGTCATTTCTTCATGAAACATAATTGAAGGTGATCAAAAGATTTATTTATAAATAATATAAGGAAATATAATTATGCAAGTTATAATTAATTTTTGTAATTACTTCAAATTCAAAAGGAATTTGAATATACATGAATAAAATAAATGTTTTCTTTATAAAATTAACTTCAGCTTCACAACTCAACTATTTAAAAAATTTAAATTACGTAAAAAAGTAAAACTTGGTTAAAGTTTCATAATTTTGTGGAATAAATTTTATTTAAAAACATATACGAAGTATAAAAAAAAAATAATTCTTTTTGGAATTTAGTTAAATTTCGTTAAAATATGTAAATTTTCCACGTAATTTTTTTTTTATAATTTGATTTTTGTTTCTTTTGTTAGAATAAAATTACAAAATAGTGTGTACTGTGATATTTTGAAATTCATTACCTCCAAGGGAAATTAAATTTAAATCTAGAAAAAAAAATATACATAGATATGTACTACATAAGATTTTTATGGAAATAAAAATTTAATAATTTATTAATATATAAAATTATATTTTTAATTTAACTATTCGTACTATATACTTTACTTTATATACTGAATAAATATATTTTACAAATGTAAATGTTGACTATAATAAAAATGAAAATTTTATTCCATCAGACATCTTTTATCATCACAGAAAAAAAGAATGTCCTTCTTTACATAAATATAATTACAAAATTGCCCTCTAGAGAGTCATCTCTTGATTTAACTGCATTGTGTGTATGGTTATTTAAAATCATAAAATAAAAATTTTATTTAGTAAAACCGACAAAAGAATATGAATATATGCAACCTTACTATATAATAGCATAGTCCATAGCAAAAGCATACCAAAGTATAAATTAATAACCGCAGAAAGTTTTTAGGCTTTTTTTTGTAATATTACATGTTTTATAATGTAGAAAAAGCATATCGTTTCATTATATAATTATTTTCATTCGTTATATACTATTTTACCAACTTTGACCAGCAGTTTTTAAAAATAATATCAATGTTACGAAACAACTCATTGAGGTTGAATTTATGCAAAGAATATTACGTATTTTCACATTTTCAATCAATTTAAACTTTAAATTTATGAAGATAAACAAAACGGAGAAAATCTATTTTTTATAATACCTAAACAAAATATTTGTGACAAAGAAATACAACAAAAATATTAATAAATAATTTGACAGTGTCAATTCTAAAAAATAATTTCTTATGTACAATCTTGAAGATATCAGAAAATTTACAATATTTTTACCCTTATATATAATATATATACAAAAATTTCCAAAACAAATTATAGCAAATTTCCTATTCTATTTTTTTTTTAGTTTGAATGTGGAAGTATGTGTTTATGGTACATATTTCATTTCATATCCTGGATAGAAACTTTATTGCTAGGATAAACGTTTTCGGAAAATAAACTTACTTCATTGAATTTTGTGTTGCTCTGTTGAAGTGAAAACGAAAAACTTGAAGTATAAACTTGCTTATATTGAATAAAAAAAAATATATATCCTTATACGAAAAACTTTATTTTTATGGTAAACTAGATATAGAAATGCAGTTGAAAAGAAAATATCTTAAGGAACAATTTCTGGTTTATAGTTAAATTGTTATACAAATTCAAATAAAATTGAAAATTTTAATTTTTTCTTTTTTTTGTTTATTACTAAAATAAAGTTTAGATCGTAAACTTTTTCAAGAAATTTTCTATCTAAGTTTTTAACTAGAAGGTTGTAATAAAAAATATAGTTCTTTTCGTTTGTAATATTTGTTATTTATTATACACATTTATGTTTTTTTATTAATTTTCCATTATTTTAATAATAATAAATTTTTCATTTGGAAATTACTAATTTCTTAAAAATACCTGTCACGACATTAAGGTAAAAGTTTAATTAAAATGAAAACTTTAAAATTGATATTTAATCATCGTGCAAAGTTCTCTTTATTGAAGAAAATTTCAAAAATTAATGGAAAAAAAAAATCTAAACCAATCGAATCAGATTAGTTATATCAGAAAATGCATTAAAGAAAATGCACACATTATTTTACTCCCTGTTTTTTGAAAGTTGATAATATAAATGAAAGTTCACTTATTTAAAAAGTTTTTTTTTTTTTTTTTCAATTATGAAGTTCATTACATAAAATTTTATTAGATATTAAGTAAAAATAAAAATTGTAGAACTGTGTAACATAAAAAAACATAAAATTGGAAATATGTATATATAAAATAAAATTGAAAAATGAATCGATTTTCAATTAAAAGAAAAATGTAATCAATTTAAAAATTCAATTAGAAATTTACCTGATGATATAAGAAGATTGAAATATTTTATATATTTTTAAACATTTGAGATAAATTGATTTTTAAATTTACTCGTAAAATTAAGTTGAAAAATAGTTATATGTATTTTTTTTATATTGAAAGATTTAAATATATTGTAAAAATTTATATTTTCAAAATATATAACTTTTTTTTTGTTAACAAATATCCTGAAAAAAAATTTAGTTGGTATTTTAAATACATTTTTTTTTTTGTACAGGATAAGGATATATATTTTTCTAATAAAAAATTAATGCAACAAAAAATATATCAACTATAAATAAAAATATATTGTATGTATTTTATTCTACAAATATCCTGTATTTCTTGGTGCTATATCCTGAACTTCCCGCGTGATGAATTTCATATACTTATATCCTCCAAAAAAAAAAAAAGGACAAATAAAAACCTATGGCATGTAAAAAAAAAATTCCTAAAACATATTTAAACTTTTTTTCACTTTTTTCCATCAATTTCCTGCTCGATATTTTTTTTTTTTTGTGGAATCTATTCAATGTATTTGAAGCTTGCTTGATGTTTTGCCTGATATATAAATCACTTTAGAAATTTTTATATTTTCAAATATACATATATGTATGTTAAATATGTTTAGAGTTGCATATATTTTTATAGAAATTTTTATTAAAAAAAAAAAATTCCCAAAATTCTATGAAAAGTAAAGTAAATAAAAAACATGAAAAATAATTTTTTTTTTTTTTCAAAAAGGTTGATATTTTGCGATATTTTGATTTTTAAAAATGAGATTTTTTATGTTAGATATTTAATTCTATAACCGATAGTATATAAAAAAATCAATGATTTACATTTCCTTTAATATTAAATATTATTTAAAGTTTATAAATTTTTTAGAATTTCTACATGAAATCCATTTTTTGTTCTTCAATAAGTATAATTCGTAAAGGATAATAATATGATTTGAAATAATAGGATAAATATAGTTTTCTGTCTACTAAGGATTATGTAGGAAGTCTAGATATAAAAAATTTGCAAAACAATAATATTTTTTTACTTTATTTATTTACATAATTTCAATGCAGTGGGTGTTTCAAATAGTATTAAGATTTTTGTAAAAGAAAATTATGTTTTTTTATATAAAAATTGAAAAAATATTAAATTTTTTTAAAATTACTTGACGTTTAATGACAAAATGTTCAATGCAAAATATTCTTTTTAAAAAAAATAATATCAAATTTCAAATTTTAAAATACATGAATATGATATAATCATCAAACAATAATTTTCCAGTCTAGGAGTCTAAATATGTAAACTAATTCAACAGATACAGTTGACTATTATTCTAATCGTATAATTGACTATTATTAGGAAACTAAATAATGCATTTAAATATTAATATTTAAAGTAAATATAATATTGTACAATAACTTACATTATCCTGCAATTCAGCTTTTATATAGTTTAAATTCCTATTTTCCATGTATTATTAATATTTATATGCTATGGATAAAAATTTCCTCTGTTGATCATTTTCCAATAATTTTCTAACCAAAAGTAAAGTAAATATATGCTCAATTTCTATTTAGATTTATGCTAATATACATTTATGTATTTTAAAATTTTCTGCATATTTTTTTTTTATTGTGTAATTCCAATACATTGAAAATTTATTAGTAAATTTCCTCGGTTTTTTTTTATAAATTTATAAGTACACTTTACACATTATTAAGTACATATATATTTTTATATGTATTCACTTTACATAATATTGAAAAGGATTATAACTAAATATAAAGAACGTATAAAGATAATGTAAGCAATTTTATGCTTTTATGATTTCTTTCTTAGTTTTTCCAATATTTTTTTTTTTTAATAAGCTTTTTAATCCACAAAATATTATAACTGAAATTATTTAGTACAATGCAATATTATTTATGATTTATTTTACTTAAATATGTATTTAAAAATAAATATATATGTAATTATAATCAGATTAATAGATTTTTTTTTATTTTAAAGTAATTTAATTAATTTACAATTCGGTAGTAAATTTTTTTGTTGTTGTTATTATTGAAATTTTTACTTATTTAATTTTCATTTTTATGATTTCTTTTACATTTATTATTTTTATTTCAGTTAAATCTTTTTTGTAACTTTATAAGTTCTTTTAAACTATTTTCCATTTTTCTATAACAAAAACAAGAAAACAAAAAGAAGAAAATTATTAGTTTTTCTGTTAGAGAAAATTTTATGACAATAAAAATTATTAGAGTTTATATAAAATAAAAAACAATTTTTTTTTTCTCTTCCACTTGATGGAATTTTATATTATTCTAATTTTAAATCTTTTTTCTGTGTTATACAACATAAAAAATTTGTATTAAATTAATAAAATAAATATGATTATGTATCATAAAAAAAAAGGAATTGTTAAAAAAAAAAGAAGGAAAAAAAGAGCATAAATTTATTAGTTTTGGTTTTATGGTTATTTGGTTTTATTGAAAGTAAAATTTACATTTCATAAATTATTTAACATTTGTTATAAATGTCTTTTGGTAAAATAATATTCAATTTTGTAATTCTTTAAAAAACTATATATAATTTTTTATATTGAATATTTATTGTCAATTTAGAATTGAAATAGACTAATTTTCAATAATAATAAAAATTGGAAGTTTACAAATGAATAAATATAAAATTGAAATATGTATATTAAATATTATTATATAAATTTATGATTTTCACTTATTAAATCTTTATTATTTAAAAATAGACATATTTTTTTTTAGTAAATGCACTAAACATTAATTATTATGACAAAAAATAAGAAGAGTTGTTTGGTGGCAACCAGATGTTTCCATTAAGTATATAATTTTTAATTATTTATTAAGATTTATTGTATGTCCCATAAAGTATTTAAAACTTATCCTTGCTTTCAAGTAAAGTATAAATATAGACAATTTTGTAAAAAAAAAAAATCAGTATCTAATTTTTGGTACTGATTTTTAGAAATATATTTGAACTATTTTGAATGTATAATTTTAGATACAAAATTAATTTATATTCAGTGTTTGTATTATTCATATTAAAAATCCTTCCTCCTTAAAACATCATTATGCAAAGAAATGCCTATAATAAAAAAGTAAAATTTCCAAATAAAACTTATATAATCGTTAACCAAAATCTATTATTCGAGGTAATTTATTAGTTTGTAAAAAAAAATCTATAATTATTAACTATTATTATGTATTTGTTTATTAATTCAAATTTAATGAAATTTTTATTATCTTGCAATTCATCATTTTAAATTTATAATTAAAAATTCTTCGAAATTGATAAAATATTTGCAATTATATTTTTATCAAACTATAATTATAAATTAATTGGAATATGTAGTTTTATTATACATATATAAAAATATATATTTTATTCCAATATTAATACCATATATAAGTAATCCAATAGTATTTTTTAACTAAATTTCAATTTACAATTTTTAGAATTTGCACAAAATAGATAAATTAGAAATTATTTAACGCACGAATAAATTATAAAAAAAATAACAAAAAAATACACAAAAAATCTTAAACAAAACACGTTTTAGTCCTTTTTTTCAACAATAATTATTCACGATTAAAATCACCATAAAAATGGCAAATATCCTTTTTATTTTCTATTAAAAACAGTTAAATTTTCATAAAATTATCCTCATCATTGTATATATGTAGTAAGTATATCTGTATCTTTTTGAATTTTCATAATATATATTTGAACAATATTTTTGATTTAATTTATAATAAACAAAACGCGCAAAATTAATTATATCCGTAATGAATGATACGTACTGACTAAGAACGTACCATTATCAGTACTGACTAAGAAACTGATACTTAAATTATTATTTACTTTTTTAATTTTGACATTTATTTTTCAAATTAACTCTGCTACAACTGCTCTCAATTTATTCTTTAATTTACTATAATATGGTAAACTCTGGTAATGTTCGATGGCATGGCCAATTCAAAAAATACCATTTTTTGGGATGTTTGATTTGGGTTGGATGCTTCTTCAGAGTTACCCTTTTTTAGCTTATTTGGAATAAAATGAGAGAATGTAGTAGATTTTTTGTGAGAAATGTGCCAAAATTATTTAAAACAAACATGTTTTAAATAATTTTATCTCGTTTTAGTTTAATTTGAAAATTTTATAATAATTTATAAAATATTGTAAGAGAATATAAGAGAATTATTTCAGAAATTAGAAGATTTGGTTTTGCGCAGGTCCATAAATAAATTTTACGATATTAAAATTTATAATAGAAATTCCCAAAATCCAAAATTTGCAATATTAAAATTAGAAAAAAATTCCCATTTTTTGCCTTCTTTTCAAAGCAAAGGATTTTGAAATTTTAAACAAGTAGGGAAAATACGTAGTGAACATACCTTTTTTTTAATTTTTTTTAGAAATGAAACAAATGTTATGTACAAATTATACATTCATATGTAATAATCAATTCCATATCCAATAATAACTATATTCAATATTCGAAATGGGGAATGGTAAGCATTTTATTACTTGTAAATTGAAAAATCCTTTTGTAAATAGATTTTGAAAAATGTGTTTAATACAAATTTTTGAGATCATTAGTTTGATGTAGATTGTAAAAAGAAAAAAAAATCTTTACGAGTATAATTGCTACTTAGCCTCTGGTTCAAGGGAAAACTGAATTTCTTAAACTAAACAAATCTTTTTCACGTGTATTATGCATACAATTCAATAATGTAGAAAATGGTATATTATAAATAATGTTCATAGTTTTACTGATTATTTTAAAAATGTAATCTAATTGTCTAGATTCCAGAAATATTATTTATTTACCAAGTTTATTATTAAATACTTTAAAGTATTTAAACATTTAATTAAGCACATTGTCCTATGAAACTTTGTCCTGCTATATGAATTAGTTTATAGTTTTATATAAATCATGAAATCTTTTAAAAAAGAAAAGAGAAATTCTGTACAATAAGGTAAATCCAAAATTCTAAATACGTGATGTCATGCGACTTTGTTTTAATATAATTTTACTTTGAAATTGTAAAAAATATATTGTAAAATTGTAAAAAACTCAAAATAAATAATTTCTTCCAAAATATGTGGTAATCGCTTGAATATGTAACATAAGTTAATTTATCCATTTTTAAAAATTTACTCAGATTGACTAGTTTAAAAGACTGTTACACGTAAACTAAATAAGATATCAACTTGAAATTTTTTATATAGCCTAGTAAATGATTTTATAGGTAAAAAATATCTACCTGATACCTGTGCATTAACTGCATCACAGCTAGTCCACGTAATTATGAATCTCCCCTCGTATTTTTTTTAATAATTAATATGTTTTATGTATTTCATGTTTATTTAAAATAAAGTAAATTAATTACAATAATCTATTCCAAGTAGCTTAATTTTGAAAATTATAATTAAAGATAATTATGTACAAAATTAATTGGAGGTTCTGGTGATTCTTTATAATTTAATTCTGAACTATATGTTTTATTCAATTGTCGCAAATCATAACCTGCTGGTAAATTTTTAGTTTTCCATTGATCATTTTCTTGTTTAGCTTTAAAACGGCTTTTCATATCAGCCAAACGGTTCAATTTTACTACTGCGAAATCACTTTCGCTAATGCATTTAAGATTATCATAACTATTTGTAAAGTCATTGGATATAAAGGAAGTATCAATAGTTTTGTTTGCATGCTGGTCATTTTTTTCGCGCCAAATTTTAACTTTTTCATTAACTTCCATTTCAATTTCAGATTCAATATTATTTTCCATATTTACGAATTTGCTCTCATCCTGTTGTAAAATTTTACTTTGTTTAAATTCATCAATAGTTTCTGATTCTTTTAAACTCATAGTTTGTAATGATGTCATAGAATTTTGATATTTGAATAAATCACAATTACCATTAGATTGTAACCAACGTGATGATTTATTCAATTGATATTTATTTAAAATTTGGTAAAAGTTTTCAGAGTTTTGTATACCATGATTTATTTCAATTAAATGATTTTTAATATTAACTTGTTTATTCATATCGGTAGTAATTGCAAGTTGTCCAAATCTTTGACCATTATGAATCTTTTCAATATGAAAGGAAATTGTATATGATCTATTAATAATTTCTTCGCAAATTTTTATTGATTTTTCTGACCATTTTTTTGTAAAAGTAGCTTTTGATGAATTTTTTATAAAATCAAACACCTGCAAAAAAAGTAATAAAATTGAATTTATATACGTATTATATATATTTCAATTACAATAATTATTTAACTACTTAAGTATTAAATTTCAGTAGTTGTATTTTCCCAATTTTATTTCACAAAATTGTGCTACTGAAGAACAGTAGTCCCGCGAAAAATGAAAGCATTAATTGTTTACAACTTAATTACGCATAAAAATATAAAGTGACATTCTTATAATATAGCATTAGACAAATTTCATTATTGTTTTCTCTTTCTTCACAAAACGTAAATTAATATTTTATTCAAATAAAATATTAATTTATAAAAAAAAAATATAATAGAGTATATTTACTTTTTTTTACCTTTTCAGCTGGCAAAATATTATTAAGGCCACCAAAGAAAACACTATCAACCTTATGATTTGCACCCGCATCAGGAATATCACGAATAAATTTCGCTGAAGACATCAAAGGTTTCCTTGAATATTAATTTTTAAAATTGAATTTATATACGTATTATATATTTTATTTTTTAGAGTTTTAATATTAATTTTTATTTACCCATAATCTATTGTCCATAAAATATATTTATCTTCAAATTTAAATTTGAATACATCATCCACAACGGCACGAATCCAACAATTTTTTGAAAAATCGAAAACTGCAACAATCTGAAATTATAGAAATAGTAACACAAATAAAAATAACAAAAAGATATTCATGAACATTTCTTATATTAATCTAATATTTTTTTTTTAAATAAAAAATGTTTTCTCGTATGGGCGGCAATGGATGATAATAATCAGATGATACTGTATCATCATCAAATATTGATGATGATGATGAAAAAATACAGGAGGATGCATTAAATTTAAATTTTCACAATCTTTAATATTTTTGTAAACAAAACTTACACTATTAATTTTTGGAGTATATGGAATATTAAAATTAGCTTCATGTTGTTTTTTGGCATAATATGCTTGCATTCTATTTTCCAAATCAAACAACTTTTCGTTTGTCGTATTTGTTTCCAGTTTATACCAAAATTGATTAGGATTAACAAAATGCGTAATTACGATATCATAAACTTGGTTTTCTAACGACTCCATTTTATAAAATGCTTTGGTTGGTTTCTTCAAATTAGAACCTTAAATTAAAACATGTTGATCAAACATTAATTCAATTGTTTATTTTGTTTAAGTTCAGAAATTTTAGAGAACTCATTAAAGATTAAAACATATCTAACCATTTATAAGGAAATTAGAATACATACCAATATATTTCTGCAAAATTGTAATTTAAGAATTAGTAACAATATGCGGCATCCTCTAACTTCATTAACGGTTTCTTCTTTACTTTTTAATGATAAATTGTAAAATTGCTTTCACATTACATATTTTTGTGTTCTATATATAAATTTGAATTAAGTTTTTTAAAATTTGACACTGACTTTTTGAAATAATACCCTTTATACCAAAAACCCAGCTAAGAATCTGATTCCAAACCGATATGAGATTAAAAAAACTTTTATTTGACAGACCGAAATCTATAATTCAAAAACGTTTCATTTTTAGTTCGGTAAAACTGACTGAAAAAGATACTCAGGAACGTATCATTTATAAATATTCATTGAGACGATGATATTGCTGCGATTAATGGGATTTTCCTATGAATAAATTGATTGTCTATCAAATGTGTTTTGTATTAGTTGAGGTTGAAAATATTCTGACTGTTTCAGTACATGAGTTTCTTCTTTTATTTTTTGACTAACTAATTTTAAATTATGTATTTACTAATCATCAACCTAATATTTTTAATTCGCTGGACAAATATTTATTTAATGTAAATTAATAAAAAAAAACCTAATTTACTTAAAACTATATTATTACTTACCTTTTGAAAATAATAATTAATTTCTGCCTCACTTAAATTGTCTGTTTCTCGATGCAACGAAGGCTACAAAACAAAGTGCTGCAAATGTGAACAGATAGAATCTCTTATTCAACCGCAACGCAATCCTAGAATATAGACACTTGGTAATATCAAGTGCTGTCAAATTGCTGACAGTTTACATTATTCCTGTAGGGAAATTTAATATAATTCAATACAAGTTGTTTTTTTCGAAATATTTTCATTCCAAATCTTTATATTTTCTAAGTCCTATGATTGACCATAAGAAATTAATAAGTTTATTTCAAAATTAATACTAAATGACGGAACAGAAAATTATAATTTCAAGTGAGTGGTAAATTTTAATAAAAAATATATTAATATTTGTAATTTTGTTCCTAACGCTTTACAGTTAGATTTTTCAGAATGATTCATTAATTAGAAATTAGATAACCTATATTTTTAAGTTGTATTATTTACTATATATCGTTTTAAAATTTATTATTAATTAATAAGGTGATACATAATTTTCAGTCTGAAATTTATGTTCCGAATATGCTACAAAATTTTTGTGTAGAATATTTTTTCAGTTATGTACTATGATCTTTTTTCGTTTTTATTGAGATTATTTTCCATTTAAGATTACTACCACACAAATTTCATATTTCAAGTAGAATCTTGTTATATTTGCTTATCTAGCATTTATCAAGAAGTCCATCTAATTACATATTGACATAACATTAATATTTTAAAAAACTTAACAAGCAAGTAATGTGATTCCGTTTTATATATTTAATTTTGTACAGGTACAAAATTAATTATAAATAACGGAATCACATTATTTATTTTCTGCATGATATAACTAAACAATCAATTGTTGTAACGTTTGTTGAAGACAATTTCAATTAATTTTTTTTTCATTTATGATATTTCGGAATATTTATAACCACAGAGAAACTTATATAAATATGTTATACATATATAAAATTATAACAGATATTGTTTTTATATAAAGTTTTAATTTTAATACAGTGAGTAGTTTAACCTATTATTACCTGATTTAAACTCATTCCTGTAAAAATATTCACTTAATAGCTTTCAGACGGCTTTTGTAAACAAAAATAAAAGCGTTTTTATATCCGTCATCATTAAGCTTTCAGAATTTTTCGTCTTTAATAAAAAACTGCCATCCACAATTCCCAGAACAATATATAATTAAAATTTAAATAGCAATTGGAAAACATAAATATGTTCTTATTATATTTTATTATTATTTATAATGATAAACCTTATTCTAAATTGTTTTATAGTGAAAATCGTCATTATATTCAAAAGAAAAAAATGTAAAATAGAAATAGATTTGACGTAGAATATGAATTTTTCACTATAATCATCTAGGTTTATCGTTTTTCCAATTCTTCTGCTATAAAGGCATCTACAATAAATATATTTATTCATTTAAAAAAATTATTAACTATAAATAAAATTTACTACTTTTTCCATCGCACGCAACTATTTTCACTTTATCGACTTTGGCAAATTCATGAACTTCTCGGAACTCAACATCGTTTAACATTAGTGTCCAGACATTATCACAAAATCTATATGTATTTAATTTACCCGCTTTAAATGTCACCCTAGCTTTAACTCTTTGGGACAATGCAGTATTTATACATTTGTCAAATTGAAGAAGTACCTTAAATGCTAATTGTGGTGTGATTTGTCCATACTGTAAAAAAACAAATGTTATATATAACGAAATTAATGTATCGAACAGCGTTAATAATTTATTAGCAAGCTAAAAAAAAATTTTTTTTAATGGCCGCATAAAAAATTGATAAATGCAACAAGTGACAAAGCTCATTAATTTTTAATTAAATATAAACATATTACCTGAATCAATTCATCTAAACTTTCTTGTAATGTATTTCCCAACGTAGTATTTCTGTACAATTGATACGACATATTTAAAATAATTAAATTATAATACGGATCCAAGCGACAAAACAAATATATTTTTCCTTTTTCTCTGAAATGTTTATGATGTAAAATTTGACATTGACAGCACTTGACAGTTTTATAACTTCTATTTGTACTCACAGCGAGCGCTACTTGCGTTCAGTATTGCCAGAATTATTTAAAAAAATAACCTTTTACCAAATATTTGTACATTGATTTAAGTACACTGATTAATTATTTATTTTATAGTTTATATCCTTTCGGCTTTAAGGAATTAACTGAAATAGAAATCTGTTTACAATACTCGGGTGTAATAATTCAAAATATCGCTATAGTACAATTAGTAAGAATCGCTAGTATCGGACGTATTTTGCTACGAAAAATAAAAGTGTTATTCTTTTTTTAATATTTCGTAATATTAAAAAAGAATAACACTGTTCTGTCTCTGTTAATAAAATATATACAAATTATTCGTATTTTCTTGTAAATTAACTGAAAATTAAATTGCCGCGTGCCAATACAAGTAAATTACATAAATTTGTCTTTTTTCAGCAAAAAGTACCTTGGAATAAGGTAGAACGTACCTTGAAATAAGGTATATGTACTTATATTTACGGTGACGGTGCGCTAGCAATGTTGCTTGTTCCAATTGTCACACACCATAAAACATCATAATTATAAATTTATAAGCCTGTTCGCGTTAACCTATTATTTCTGAAATTCTATTATTTATGACATGAAGCATATTTTTGCAAATTTCCTTATTTTTATCTATTTTTTTATTCATTATATATTTTTTTTATTTATCAAAATAACGGAGATCAGTAATATTTTAATGAAGTGAACAGGCTTTATATTTATGATGATGTTTTAAACATCATAAATTTATATTTGAAAACCATCATAAATTTACGTAAGCAAAAAAATAAAAATTATTTTGATACTGCGAGCGCTACAATCAATATTTTAAATCTGATTTCCGCAATTTTATATTAAATATTTTTTCAAAATTTAGGAAAAAATTTTTTAAAAAAATATACATTTTCGTGTTTTTTTTTTCAAATTTTGTTATTAAAATTCGTTCCACTTTTAGTTTTTTTTTAGATTGAATAACATCTTAAAAAAATATTGAAACTGTGGAATTGAAGAAATTTGAATATTTTTTTTTGTCTAAAAGTGTTAATTGAAATATCATGAAAAACTTGAAAATATTTTTATTGAACTTGAACTAAACATAGTCTCACAGATCAGATTTTTATTTGAGTAAAAAAAAAATGCTTTTCTAACTGAATTGAGACCAAAACTACAAAAATTTTTGTACGCAAAATTTTATTTTTATAATTTTTGGTTTTAACAAACAAAAAAGCTAAGCAAAATAAAAATATTTAGACTTTGGTCTAAATATATGCTCTATTTATATTAAATGAATATATATTAATAAATATTTTATGTACATAACTTCATAAAATGTAGCTTTTATAATTTTTAACAATTATTTTATTAAAAAAAAATATATAATAATAATTTCTTTTGTGTAAGAATTGATATATGCTTATGAAATATAATATATATAATTTACAAAATTTATACACATTTACATATATATATGTATATATTAGTAAATCAACAAGATCAGCTTGTTTAGAAATTTTGGAGAGTGATCTTTGCTATATAAATTTTTCATAAATATACCACAATTTAAAATCTCTCTGCTTGAATAATAATATGAAATTACCTTACCGCGAAAATGTGTTAAGCGACAAAATTTTCATAAACCAATTTTGATTATAAACTAATCGTTTAGATGGAATATCATGTTTTGGTATAATTTTAATGTTTCTGCCATAACTACAAAACACGTCACAGGACATTTTCACCTGCTAACAGTTTTCTTTTTCGAGCGTTTTTATGCGACCAGCTAGAAAAATAGTGCTAATCTCAATCGTGTTCAAAAAAAAAATAAATGTATTTATGCGACAAAATCCACAACAATAAGCAAATTTTTATAATATACAAGCAAAAAAAAAGCTGAATAAGAAGGCTTTTGCATTTCCTCATTTCCTGTAAAATTTTCACAAGAAGATGTTAATATTAAATTAATCAAGATTATTGAATTAAACTACAAATTTTTTTATATTATTAAAAATAAATTATTTGAGTTAAATTGTTTCTTGTTGATTACGTAACTTTTAACCTAATATAATTTTAAATATCTGTGGAACTTTGCCAAACACAATATCTACATTTTTTTACCTTTTGAGATTCTTATTTCGATTTCTAAACATTATATCTTCAAATTTACCAATTCATGACAAATTTTTATTTGGTATTAACCAGATAAAAATTGGTAAATTCTAAAACCGATATAGTGATTGAGTTTGCCAAAATATGACAAGTGAATCCCCTTGCACAAATTTTGGTTTACGAATGAAAACATAAACTACCAAGTTACGATCGAATTTTCATAAATTAGCTCTGTTGGAAATTTTTAATTATGTAGATATCGTATTTTGGCAAAGTTTCACAGATATAATTCTCAAATAAAAATTACAGATTTCTAAAACGTAATCTGGGGTAACACCAATCTGAGGTAACACATAAATTAAGTTGGAAAATTATTAGTACATATATAAATGTTTTTAAAAACCATTTTCGTTATCTTAATCTTAAAATGATGCTTATTTTCAAACAGAAGAAAAAATTATTAAATTCATTTACACTTCCATATTTTAGTCAATTAGAATTATCCCATTCCACATAATAAAATTAAGTTAGACTTAACTATATAATTTTTTATTATATCTATGTATATTTAAAGCTTTCGGCATATGTTATAACAAAGCAAGAAATAATCAACAACAACAACATAAAAAAAAAGTTTCTCAGCTCAACAAATTTTCATGCTAAACAAAGCAAAAATGTAAAACAACAATAATTCTACATTTTTTTAGTTTTCTTTTCTATCTTATAAACTATCTTAAAGTTTAGTATTCGACAGTATGAATCAAGTCGGCAAACTAGTCACTATGATAGCTTAAAATATAGTGAAATTTTAAAGAATAATTAATTTTTTTTTTTTTGTTATTTCGCCTAAATAAAATATTATACATAATAATAATAATAATAAAAAAAAAAATGTGTATGAATAATTTAATCATGTTGTAATCAAATCATATAACATTAAGTAATTCATGGCAATAATTGATTGCAGTTAGTTGTAATAAAATCTGTTTTAGTGATTAAATGTATAATACATAAAAAATCTTATGTAAATGATATATTTATTTAACAGTATCATATTTCTAATAAAAAAAAAAATATAATTTAGATTTGTCACACTGTCAGTGAATAAGAAAAATAAATTTATTTTTTTAATAATAATTAAATGATTTTGGGGATTTTCGTTGTTGTTGTTGAATCTATAACATTAAAGATCTTGTTATAAATCATCCACAACAAAAAAAAGATACACGAAATTTCTAAATTTACTGTAAGATTTTGGTGGTAATTTATATTTGCTATTTTAAAAAAATTTTCTTACAAAAGATACATATAAAAATCAGAAAAATATGGATTACGTTATTAAAGTTTATAAAGACTGGAAATTACATTCACAGGTAAAATTTTTTTATATATATAATAACCATTAGTTTTTCAAAGGTTAATTATAATTTTTTTTTAACCTACATTAAGTTTTTTTTCTTTTTTTTTTTGCAAATTAACTTAACTTTTTTGCAAACGTTTAGAAAGTTTTTTTGGTTGTACATAATAGAGTTTTTAATTTATGCTAAAAAAAATTTAAAAGTTCTATTAGATTTTTCATTATAATATTATGTGAAAAGTCGAATATTTTTAAGTAATACATAAATAAATTCATTTTTGTTTCATATGAATTGTATTAATTACTCCTAAAACTTCCATTTAATATAAATGGTTTGCCATGTTTAAAATCAAAAATTTCAATTTATTTAGCCTTCTACCTAGGAAAAAAACTATAATTTAAAAACTAATTGCAAATGACATTTATTTTTGACATTAAATTAAACAATTTATTTAATTTTAATTAAATTTTATGTACATGGTTTTACTATTATATTTAAATTTCCCAATTATATTTGTTTAATAATAAAAAATTATAGAAACATATTTGTTATCACAAATTATATTTAAACATCGAGCTAAGAATCTACAAAAAGTTAAATAAAATTTTAACTAAAGATTAAATTTTGAAATAGTATTGAACAAATATTTACCGGATGGGGTTTAATTGTTTAAAATCCAACCTACATATTTATGATATCTATTTAATAAATTTTCACACTATATAATTTTTTTTTTCTATTAGTAAATTTATACATAAGTAAATTTTATACAATGAATTTATGCTAGTACTTTCGGAATTTTACGATATTATAAATTGTTAAGACATTAAAGTAAACCTACAATACTAAGTAAATAAAAAATATTACTTAAACCTAATTTAACTAATATACCATAATATTATCAAAATTGTGAAAGTTAGTATTTAAATAAATTTTAAATTATCAAGTAAAAGTAAGTAGTAGTTATAACCCAAAAAAACTGAAATTTATTCAACAGTTAAATAGCTAGTAATTTATAGTTTTATTCACACTTTTCCTTCAATTAGATCTTAAATTCCCATCTGCTTGCTTATCAAATAATAATAAATAATATAGTAATTTTACTTTGTGCTTTTCCCATTAAAATTTCATATTTCGCGTAAACATATTTTCTGGAAAACAAAATACAATGCAATATGTATTGGTGATAAGATTGAAATAATAAAAATTATTTTCAACAGATAAAAAAAAAAGCATAAATAAATATCAAATTTAGCATATAAAATGTTTTGATTTTCATGTTTTCAACCATTCTACAATAGAGACTAACGTAAATATAGTTAAGCAGACCTTTTGGGTTGTAAAATTGTAAAATATTTTTAAAAAAAATTATAACAAGTTTGAAAAAGTGTTAATTTTTATTTTTTTTAAGTTTATTTAGTAATTTAGACCAAAAAGAAAATATTTAATACTTTATTTACTTTTCAAATGAAGTGACAAATCAAATAAAATAGTTTTTGTTTTTTATATTAATTTCCTTAAATTTGCAATCTTGAAATTATTAAAAATATATTTTATAGATAATTTATATATTAACTATTACTTTCATTACACAAACCACAAAAAATATTGACAATTTTCCTTTTATTTTATCTGAATATTTCAGATTATTAAAATAATTAATGTCTTTTTAAATTTTATTAAGTTAATTATATATTTTAATTGCGGTGTAACTAAAAAAAAATAATAATATTTAAACCTTGATTAGGAATAAAGATTTAGTAATTTAAAGATGATATAATTTATGTAGTTTTATAAAAAATTACAATTTCAAATAACTACGTATTATTAAAGTTTTTATTAAATGATAATGAAATATGTAATTATTATAAATGGCATCGATAATGTCAATCGAATTATAATTTTTATAACGCAAAATTTAGGTCAAAAAGTCATATATATTTAACATATTTGAGAATATTGAAGATTTTTATAAAGCATATGAAACTAAATAAATGAACATTTAAAAAGTTTGTGTATATTTAACTTTAAAAACAAAAAAACACAATATTTTTGTGATAAGAATAAAAATTATTTAATTTTTTTAAATCATAAATTTTTATATTATACAGTAAATTACAGATTATTCGAAATTCGATTATTTGATATTTCAGATTACACGGTCATTTAGTCAAAATTTGAAATAAAAAAAATATATTTAGGATTTTAGTACATAGTATATTTTTAACCACAAAATGTGAAATTATCTTCTTACTAAGTGTAGTTAGTCGTCGCAATTCTTTTTAAAAAACCAATCAATTTGAACTCGAGATATTTAAATCTATTACATTTAATAGCTACATATTTGAAATATATTTTAATCTAATTTATATCTGTTCTACAACAATTTAATAATATGACAGTTTAAAATTTTGCATCATTTCCGGTTAACCGGATACTTATGATACCGGCTTGATAACCGGGATTCAACTGTAACAAAAATAATAGTAATAATAATAATAAAAAAAATTTAGATTAGTTTCGTAATTTTTTTGTTTGTTTTATTTTCTTAAGAATTAATGTTGAGAAAGATTTGTGAACATATGAGCTTTATGTAATTATAATTTTATTCCAAGACAAAGAAAAAGTAAAAGTTCTTTGTAAGTTTTGCAAAAGCATATTTTATGGTACTAAATGTAAATTAATTACAAAATTAAATTAGTGTTTTTAACTCCATTAAAATAATATTTGTTTCTATTATCTTATGGAGAAAATAAATATTACAAATTAATATTGTTGTGTTGTTTTTTTTTTTGCAAGGACGTTGAAAATTATTAATTACAAAACTCTAACCTTCTCTTTAGTTGTTTTGCCATTATCATATAAAGTATCTATTAATTAGTAATTATTATTTAACAAAAAAAAAACACAAAAATGTTTAATTTTATTTTGTAAACTGTTACATAGTATTACTAAAAACTACCTAAGCAATATTTTAATTAGCTTTTGATTGTCGTTGTAATATTATTACTTTATTAGAAAAAAAATAATTTATTTCATGTTCCTAAACTTTTCTTTTTATTTTTATATTAATAAACAATATTTATTTAATTTAAAAAAAATTATATTTCTATATTAAATGTATTAAGTTTCAATTTAATGTGCGATGAAAATTATCCAACCATATGAGTAAATAAACCGTATTAGTCATAAAGTTAAACTAGAATAGAATTTTCTATTAAATTTTACATTTTAATAAAATTGAAATATGTTTAAAAAAAATCTATAAGTTTAAAACAAACTTGAACTTAACTACATTACGAAAAAGTAAAAAAAAATCGAAAATACAATTTATAGCTGAAGAAATTAATAAAAAAAATTAATGGGAAAATTCTAATGTTAGGAACAAACTTACAAATGAATGAAAACTATTGTATAACATGGAAATTACGCTATTATAAAATCAATTACTATCAATATAATTAATAATCATAAATATATTTTAATTTGTCACAGGAAAAAAACCAATAATCGTGATTCAAAAACTAGTTTTTTTTATTATAATCTTTGTTCTATGAAAGAGTCATATTCCGACTAGGAGATCCCCTTAAAATAAGAATATCTATAGACAGACAAATTACTTCACCTACATGGGTAGTTTTCTTTGTCTGTAATCAAAATAGAAAATTGAAATTATAAATAATTTGAAAACAAGACTTTCATTTTTCTTCTAATTTTTTTTTTAAATCACTTAATAGAAATAAATTATAAAATTTTTATTTAAACACATTTTTAAAAACATATGGAAAAACTTATGATAATACATATACCTACATAATATAAAAAAATGCGGAAATTTTTCTGTTAATGCTTATTAATATTTGTAGTTACTATTATTATTTTTCTAATTGTGCAAGAAATATAATATTAACAATGTATATAAAATACATATTTTTTTTTCCAAATACGTCATGAAATTAAAATATAATTAAAAGAAAAACAACTAAAACTAAAAATTATATCACGAGTTTTATTTTGCGACTGGTTGCATAAATTACAAAATTCAATAAAATCAAAAACATATTTTAATAAGAATAAATGAAATGAAAAAAAAAAATGTTTAGAAAAAAAAATCTTGATAAACTGAATTATAATTATTATCATATTTTATGTTGTTTTTTTTTAAACTTATACTTTGTTTCCATAATTTTTTTTTTTTGTATAAGCTGTAATTAATTTAAGTATTTGTAGAATATAATTAATTTTAGATATAATATTAAGAAGCTTTTTAAATTTCTTTTATAAATTTTAATTAATTATTAAAAAAAAGATTATTAATTGATTATTTTTTTAACAATAGTTGTTATTATCAAAATTATTTTAAAAACTGGAAATTTATTGTCAAATTTTTTGAAAAATTAATTTTGATTCTGAACCCTGTGGTTTTGGAAGGGTAGGACATAAACTGTTAAAACATTATTTTGTATGTTTATTTCAGATGGTCGTATAGATAAATCTAAAATTTTAAAAGTACATATATAGAAAAAATCAAGTTATAAGCATATTTATATTATTGCCTTTTATTTTATTAAAATCTTAAAATAAGAAATACAAGTATGTAATATGAAATATTAAAAAATAAATTAATTTGAAGTAAAATTAGAATAAAATATATGATAGAGAACGAAAATGTATTTACAAAATAGCGACATTATCAAAATAAATCAATTACCGATATTTTCTTTTTAAAAAACTTACCCATCACATTGGCCTCTTGCCCTGTTGGCAATGCTTATAACAAGAGGTCTTCAGTAGCCATAGTTTAGGCTAGAGGAAATTGCTATTACTATAGCTATATATGGCACTGTTTATGGACAGTGGAGATCGCATCTTAGGCACTATATATTTTGTGATATATTTTAATTAGATTTAAAGTGCTAGAAATTAAATTATATTCAAAATTGTAATATGTTAATCTTTTTTTTTTAAATTATAAATTTTAAAACCATAAAAAAGGATTAAGCTATTTCTTATTTAAATCTGTAAATCAATCAGATTTTATTAGGTTTGAAATATTCTAAATTTAAGTAAATCTAGCATTTTTCACTGACACATTAATGGCAGCACTAATTATTTATACTGTCACAGAAAATTATAACAATCTGATAAAATGTCATTAATGTCACAGTAAAATTTTGCGATTAATAAAAAAAAAAGACTATTCGTACATTCGGACATTGTTAAAATTTGCAAAAATAAAAAAAAAAAAAAATATTAATTAAAATAAATTTGTGTCGCTACGTTTTTCTTAAATTAATTAAATGATAATTAAAATTGCTTAATTAAAATTACCTAAATATCTTCTTTTCTACATAATTAGTTTACAGAAATTGTTCCAGATATGGACGATGAAATGTTTTTTAATGAAAAACAATCAATACGCGATTCATCAAAATCATTGAAAAAATATGGGAGTACTCATACATGTAATCATGTTAGAAATAGTGAAATATTAATACGTCATGAAATTGGTAAATTAGATACATTACAAGGAATTGCATTAAAATATGGATGTACGGTAAGTAAAAATTGATTTATTTCATTTTCCATAATTAACAATATTGTCATATGATTATCATGTGTGTTGACCTTTTTTATCGCTTAAGTTTATCATTATACAAAAGTTTACTAAGTGTCATTCATTTTTTTCTCTTAAAAACATGTATATAATTAAATAATTTATTTCTTTTTTTCAACCTACGCTATGTAGGCAAACAGTGTAATTTTAATCAATAACTGAAATTATTAAATTGAAATTATATTTGAATTGCAGAATTTTATTGCATTGCATTGCTTTTAAAGAAATAAGTGTATTCTTTAAATTTAAATAAGTCCTTTTTTTATGGGATTCATTTGCGTGTTAAGATAATTTATAAATTATTAAATCAATTTTTTTTTCAATTTAAATTTTAAATGTTATGTTATATATATATCTACTTAAAATAGAGGTTTTTAATATATGTTAGACAATTAACGAAAAAAGGTCATTAAAAAATTCAAAAATTTATGTTTTATTAAAATTTATATATTGATTTTTTTTTCATGTTATATACGTATATGTATCTTAAAATACGAGCTAAGTATGAATCAGTTTCTTATTAATTTAATTTTGCATTTATGTAAAGCTGTTTTATTATTAGGACATATGTAAATAGTACGGAACTAAATTTATAATAATTTATAGTCAGGTGTTTGTAAATTTTCTACAATTTTATATGTATTAAGGGAAAAAAAACAAATAACTTTTAGCCCTTAAGTATGATTCTTACTAGTTAACCGGTGAAAGCTGGTCATAATTTGATGTAGTTAGGCTAAAATGTTTAATTTGTAACGACAAATCTATTCCTTTAAGGTTTAAGCAGTATATTTAATAGATAAAATTAAGTTTAAAAAAATCTTTAATTATATACTTAGATGTATATCGTATATAAAATAAAAGTAGAGCTTGACACGTCAACATTTTTATAATAATTTTCTTAATAAGATATTAAAAAAATTCAATTTATAATAAATAAATTATTTATTAAAATATTTCCAGACTGAACAAATACGTCGAACTAATCGCCTATTTGCTTCTGATAGTCTATTTATGCGTCAATATTTATTAATACCAGTTGGTAAATCATCACCATATTATCCAAAAGATGAACGACCACATTCTCTGCCGGCCAGAGCATATTCAGTCGCAACTGGTTCAAATTTTAATACAACATTATCATTAGGAATGATGTCAACATCACCACAACAACAACAATTTAATACTAATCAAAATAATATTAATTTTAATAGTAACAGCAGTACTAATACAAGTACAAGTAGTAAATCAATGGAATCAGTTGTTATGAGTCCAGAAGAAGAAAATAAAAAATCTATTGATGAATTTTTGGGTAAAATTGATTCAACAATAGCTGAATCTAAAAAATATGTTGCTAAGTCACAGAATAACAGTACAGAGTAAGTTGCTAATTATATTTATTTATTTTTTCTTATTTAAAAAAAAAATAAAAATATATTTCATTTTTTTTTCTTTTGTTCATTATTTATTTAAAAATTTAGCATGCTGTCAGGTCAACTTGATGAAGCTTTCTTATCATATTCAGGTTATGATGATATTACCAATAATAAAAATAATCGTTATTATCAACATTCATCGTCATCAACATCACAACAACATACAAGACATAGTTCATCGGGTAGTACATCAGATACAGCACATTTACTTAATTTGAATCAGGGTAAACGTGTACAAAATTCATTACAACGGTTGGAAAAACAACAAGATGAATTTTTTGAATTGTAGCATAAGGCAAATTATATACAAAAATTTTATTATTATAATTATTGTATTAATTTTGCTGGAATAAGAAATGGTTTAAGAACGTTACTAAAATTTAAAAATACGGACTAAGAAGATTATGTGTATGTCATCATGAAAAAAAAACCATTGAATGGAATTAAAAATTAATAATTATTTTTTATTCTTTTCTCATTTAAGTTATTGTTACCTACTACTTTTTTTTACTATATATAATACAATTTGTTATTAACCAAAATCAATATTTTGAAAATGTTTTATCTAAGTAAAAAATCATACATAGTATATTGATGAAATGTATTGAAAATTTATTTAATTAAAATTATGTTTTTTTGCATATTATTTATTTATATTACAATATGTTTTAAACAATAATTAATTAAGTAATTACGTATAAAAACATATGTAATTGGAAATATATAAAAAAATTTTGATTTCTCATTAAAAATTTTATGTAAAAAAAAAATTTTTTGTGATATCTTTTTTTTCTTTTTTTTTTTTAATACGAATTATTAAATATACAAATTTGATTTAATTTCAAATGTTATTTTTATTTTATTTATAATTTCACTTAAAAGTCATAAAACTAAAGAAATTACACTGATTTCTTACATTTTGAATGATTTCAGTTTTTAAAATTTGTAAGAGAAACTTGTTTTTGCTGTGACATATATTAAGTTTTGTCTAATTTCTTAATGAATACGTAATTTTTTGATGTGATCTAATAGGGTTTGCCTAAATTAATCAATTTATAAAGATTTTGCCATTGATTATGAAAATAGTAATAATTATTTTTTTAATTTTAAAAATAGATAAATTTAAAACGTTTTTGTTTTATGTAACAAGTCCAATTTATATACATATATTTAATTATTCTAGTATTTTTACAATTAATTTGTCAAATTTTAAAAAATAATGTATATATATGTTACTAAGAAAATGAAATTAATTTAAACCCCTTAAATGCAAATAATTGACTAAATATTTTTTTATTTGATATTATTTTTATAAATATAAATAAATAGAATGTTCTCACCATTCTCCAAATAAAAAATTCATTTCATAAACATTTTATTTTTCTGTATATGTGCCTTCTTGACAAAAAAAAATATCAAAACTTAGTTAAATAAATAAAATTTAAAATTATAATAAATTTTAAATTTTCTTATTTTTGTCCTATGCACTTGATTATAAAAAAATTAATTGAAAATATGGATTCAAGATAGTCCGCAAATTAAAAAAAAAAAGAGATTATTATTATAACTTCTCGATATTCACTTTAAAATTACTACAATAAATAATTAAGATATTTAAAAGCATACCACCTACAAAATAATGCAACTATTACAAAATGTATACATATAAATTTTACTTGCAAAAAGGTGACAAAATAAAAAATATTACTATATATTAAATGTTATAATCATCATTTTATAATCATAAAGTGATTTAAATAAAATTTAAAAAAAAATACTAATACCTAAATTTATATTTTTTATTACCTTATTCAAAATCAATATAAAACTTTCAGGAGCCTATAATTAAAATATATATATAAAACGTTTATTGATTTATATTTATTTGAATGTTAAGCCCTCTACACATAATAGGAAATTTATATATGTAGAGTGTAGAATATAAAAAGAAAAGTTTTAATATTAAGATTTTATGAAAAACAATTATTTTACATTAAAATGAATAAGAAACAAAAAAAATTATTTTCAAGTAAGATTTCACCGTCATTTCCAAATAGAAACTTTGTCAAAAGTTATCTTAAATATATACCTATATAAAATATTATAAATAGTAATAGAATAATATCAGTTTACTTTATTAATTTGAAGAATATTTATTTCTGCTATTAACCTAATTTCAAGGTAATATAGAATTTATTTTTTTATCATTTAAATAATGTCATTACTTTCTCTAAAAGGAAATCAATATAACAAAATTTGAAAAAAAAATTCAGACATTATTTAAAAAATGACAGAAATTTTTTATCTACTAATTTTATTTAAAAAGAAAATTATTTTACTAACATAAAAAAAAGTCCAAATTTATTTAAAATATTCGATTATATTTAATAAAAAGAACATATATAATACAAATACTCTGTTCAGGTGTTAATTTGTTTTGATAACTTTATTTTTTAGCTAAAATATTTTTTATCAATAATATCATCGCAAAAAAAAATAAAAACCAAACTTCTTTTAATTATAATTCACACTATAGATTTCTATTGAAATAATAATTTGCGTCGCCTTTATTGATCGATCAGTAAAAAATGAATTTTTTCAGAATTTTGTAAAATTTTAGCTTGGCTGGTATCAATCATTTCTATGTATTCTTTAATATTAGCATTGATTTGTGATAATTGATTCTTCATTGGTTCGATTGCTGATTCAGTCAGGCTAAAATGAATTTTTGTGTGTTCAAATTTTAAAAATAAATTTAATTAAGTTTTAAACAATAATATAAATTTAATATTATTGCTAATTTATAAATCACATAATGGAAAATGTTTTTTGTTTTTTTTTTGTCATGTTTACGGAATTTTAAAGGATTATAACTCATTGAAATAATATTGATGATTAATCATTTTAATGAACTACAAAATAAGGTGAGAATTATTTCCTCACCTTTTTTTACCTAGATTGTACAAATAATCAAGCTTTTGTCTTTTATGAAAGACGTGCTATAAGGCAGGAAAGTTTAATTTAATTATGTATATGCGATATAAATAAGAAATAACTTCATATATCACATCAATCAGCTTTATTTTTTAACACTTTCGACCCAGTGAATTTCATCATGTTTTAAAGAATTTTATTGAAATATGAAAAAAACCTTTCTGAGAATATATTCTACTTAAATATTACAACCAATAAATTATATGAGATTTCGAAATTTAATTTATATTTAAAAGTTATTTAAAGAAATAAATACTGTGCTGAAATGCAATGGAGTTAATTTATTATCACATTACAGAATGATAAATAAAATACTTTGGTTTCGTTGATGAACCTAACCAACTTCAATGTGTTTATACACAGTGGCCTACAAAAAATTATAATATTTTAATATTAAGGCAATGGTTGAATCACTGTAAATGGTTAAATAAGATTATCAACTCCCCGACATTGGATGATAAATGATAAACATATTGAATTGTGTATGGGTCGCTTCAGTAATTACATTATAAAATAATGTATTATTTATATTCATTGTTCAATAAAATATCGTTCCAAAAATTACCTTTTTTCTTTTTTCAATTCAGCAGCAGCTTGTGTATAATTATCTCGCCACATTGTCATTTCCAACTGCATGGAATCAATATCTTCCGGTATGAAATCCATTAATTTTCCAAGAGGATTTATTGATCTTGTAAGATCTTGAATTAGGTCACGTAATGAATCCATTTGTTTAGCAGAACTTTGACGTTTTTGTATTGTATCAATATCCTAAAAATAAATATTAATAATAATTATTACCTGTTTAGAACAATTAGCAAAATTTATGATTTCGTGAGAAATCATAAAAATATTTTAATTTAATTATACCTTTACTAATAATTAGCTTTACTAATAAATTAAATTAACTGTCAGAAGCTAATGAATTATTAGCAATAATTTAAATCAGTTTGAACTTAACATTTAAAACGAATTTTATTGATTTATTTTTCGCAAATAATTAAATTTGGAAGACAAAAACTTTTTCAAAAATTACGTATTTTAAATATTTAATATCTAATTTAATTGGTTAGGTGATGTTTATAACTAAAAATTAATATTTACCGATTCATATTTAATATCTTCTGTATTTTGTACTAATTCTTTTTGTGTTTCTAAGATTTGTTGTACTAAATGTCCTTGTTGGTTTTCCTCTACATCATCATTTCCAGTAATTTTGTCTTCAGTTCTAATCAAATCAGTAGAACTTGAATTTTCAATTATAACCAAATTTTCACCATCATCTTCAAGTTCTGCATTAAATGATTCAAGTTTTACTTGTATACCAGCTAATTTAACTTGATCATTTGGCTGCAAAATAATTTCTACATTTTTATCACGTCGACGTGGTGCACCTGGGCGAGATGATGCCGGTCTTGCACTAGGTGGCCGTAGCGATGTACGGGGACGGGAACCATTTTCCTTAGAATCTTCACGAGTAAAAGTCGATTGGCGTTTTAATTCAAATGGTTTTGAATTATTTTCACTATCTGGTGGCTGTACAGGTTTAGTCTCATTACTTGCAATTGATTTATTTTTTGGTGGTGAAATATTTTTTTCGACATTTTTAATATTGCTTTCTTTTAAAATCTGTACGCTAGTATCAGTAAGAATATCTTTTTCCTGGTTTGAGAGAAAACTTTTATCGATACTTGACTTACGACTAGGTGCTGAAGATTTCCGACTTAAAGGAATTTCATTTGTAGTTTCAATTTCAATAGAATTTTCTATTTTTTTATTATTTTGGTCTAAAACTTCAACAATTTTTATCTTATCATTTTCTAAAATTGGTGAATTAGATTCCTTTCGAGTTGTCTGAATAAAAGGATTATTTACCGATTCATCAGTTTCTAATTTTTGTTCATTTTTAATTGTTTCATTAGTTTTATTATTTTCTTTTTTTCCAACAGAGTTCTCAATTAATTCTTTATTATTTCTTAATAACGGTTTCTTGTCAACATTATTTGATTTATTTGAATCCAGAATTTTTGCTTTACTAACGGTAGGGTTTCTCTTATTTCCATCTTTTACAGATTCAGATTCAGTTGATTCGACTTTACTAATTTTTTTCACTTTTTTATCAACATCTTTTACCTTTACAGCTTTATCTTTGGTCTCCTTGGAATTTTCTCTTTTTAAAGCTCCCGGAATTTTTGATTTAGCTTGAGGTTTTTCTACAGTTTCTTTGACTTTAACTTTACTAGTTGTTTTAGAAATTGCAGGTACACCTCCTGTATTTACCTTCTCAATAGCCTTACTACAATCTAATTTTTGATCAATTATTCTTCCTAACAATTGTAACATTTCATTGGTTTTTTCTGGTTCATGTCCTGCAACTATTTTTGAAGGACGAACACTAACATTTTCATTAGTTGTAATTTCTATTAAAAAATTAATATTAAATAAAGATTTCATTTTATATTTAATAAGAGTTTATCATACTTATAACATCTATTAATTTTTGTAAGAATGCAATTTTGGATTCGCGATCTTTAACATTATCCGAAATTAATTCAGCCTTTGTGTATAAACCATTTAGAGTTCCTGTTTCTTTCACCACCTAAAATAAAACAAAAATCAAAATTTCCCTTACACATACTTTTAGGGATATAATTAATTTTACTTACTACATTTATAATATCATGTAAAAATCGAAATGGTGGCTTTTTCAATAACTTATCAGTAAATTGTGGTTTTTTAATATATTTTCCTAAAGTTTCTTGAGTTTTTTTCATTATATTAGGGTCAATAGTATTTTCTGTAGCCATGTTTTTTTTTAATGAATTATCTAAGTGAACTGAAGTATTTTATAAAAAAATTAAAAATAAGAATAAATTTCGAATATTAAAAAAAAAGATTTGTTTACATTTTATTGTTACCATGACAAAACGTCGAGAATTACTTATTTGTCATTTTGAATTCACAGGTTGTTTGAGCGTTCCAAATATGTGCTACCGGTTTATGTAATTCAAAAATTACGTGAAAAATAATTTTATTTGTTCGATTTTCGGCAAATGTCTCCAAATTAAGAAAAAATTTTCAAGAGTTAAATGGTTTACTTTTTATTTATAAAAATAATAATAATAAAATTGAAAAGATGCTAAAAACGGAAATTTTATAATATTAAATAGTTAAAATTAAATTTTTAGGGAGCCAAATAATGGGCAATAAATAAAAATAATTATAAACATAGTTATTTTTTTTTTTTTTTTTTAATATGTTTAAAATATTAAAGAAATAACTACAAAAATTATCAACTTCGAAAGTACAACCATTTTTCGTAAATAAGGTATAAAATATTAAATCTGAACCTTGTTCTCAGTTCCGAAAAATTACATTTGTCAGAATCAGAAAATCGTAATCGCCTATATCGCATTTTTTCAGTCAAATTAAAATTATAAATTTTTTGACACGCAAACAAAGTGAATTAGAAAAGAATTAATAAAAAAAGGCGTGAGTTTTTATAGTCGTTATAAAAAAATTAATTATTTTAATTTTGTATATTCATTAATTTGTAATCACATATTTTCATTCAAGTGAATTTAATTGAATATTATTATCGCTTATCAGGCGCAACAAGTCTTCAATTTTTTTTATTATCAAAGTATAGCATCCATTTTTAAACTTCATTTTTTTGGTGATCATACAAAAAAAATAATGTCAAATTCCCAAAAGCATGCAATCTGAAAAAAGAATTTATTGAAAACTATGTAGGAATTATTTTGTGAATGTACTATTATGCCTAAAAATATGACCTAATTTCTTCTACTTAGCAAAATTAAAAAAAAATTCTTTTTGGTGTGAATATGTTAAAGTTTATCATTTTACCTAATTGTAGACAAGCGACGATTACACCAAACATATTTACATAAAACAAAAAAACAAAACGCCAAGTGGCTGCTTATTATTAATGACCTATAATAACAATTAAATTATATCTAAACTGTAAATGATTATGATTTTATATCATAAATTATTACTTTTTATAACAACAATTAATTTTTGTTACATTTAATAATTATAGAAAAATGACAACTAAATCGGAAAATAATAAAGTATTTCGTGTAGTTATCAATGATAATGATGAAATTGATCTTGATGTGTCCTATGAAGATGAAAATAGCCAGGATGTAGGAGCTACTAAAGAAGACGGTGGTATGATAGAAATGGTACTTGTTGATGAAAATGATGAATATGGTTCTGAAGATGAAAAAGAAGAAGAAGAAGAAGAGGAGGAGGAAGAAGTTGTTGAGCATGTTTGTAAAAAATGTGACAAAACATTTTTAGATCTTAATGTAATATATATATTTAATATTTTTATTCATTTAAATTTTAATGAAATATTTAATTTCAATTTATAGGATTTAAAAAGACATTTACCATTTTGTCGACAAAATAGTGCAGCACATGTTATGAAAAAACGAATGTACGAGAAAATTAAAGAAATAGAAGAGGAATGCATTCAAATGGAAATTCATGATAAAATTTGTTATTGTTGTGAAGAAAATTATGATTCTTGTCATGTATAAATTATGTTTTAATTTAATTAATTTATTTATAACAAATTTTTGATTAAACTTTTCTAGGCTGGTCATATTCGTTGCCCTGAGTGTCCAAAATCCTTTAAAAATTCTGCTAGTTTTCAACGGCACGTATTTCTTTTACATTCCGATATGGAACAATATCCTTGCGAAATATGTAATGCTCGTTGTCCATCCGAGCAAATATTAAAACTCCATACTGAACACCATCATAGACGTGGTAAACCATTTGCATGTAAGAAATGTGGTAAAGAATTTACACGACGTTATCATGGTAATTAATTCTATTAATAAATAATATTAATTCATTGATTTTAAAAACTAAATTTATTTATATTTTAGTTCTTCGACATTTAAAATATTCTGGTTGTGACGCTGGACAATCGAAAAAAGAATTTGAATGTAATGTTTGCAGTAAAGTATTTTATCGTGTTGATAATTTACGAAGTCATTTGAGAACACATTTAGGTGAAGATACAAAAACTCGTGATTATCAATGTCCATATTGTGAGAAAAGTTTTTATGGAACTTCAACATTAAAGTAAAATATTTAATTTTAATTTATATAAATCTTATTAAAAAATAATATTATTTTTGTAGTATACATATACGAACTCATACAGGAGAACGTCCATTTTCATGTGATTTATGTGAAAAGGTAGGTGAAATTTTTTGAAGTACAATCTAAACCAAAAGTTAAACTTTATTTTCTTTATTTTAAGGTATTTCCATCGAATGCTGCTTTAAGAAAGCACCGCCGTTATCATACTGGTGAAAAGCCATATGAATGTTCTATAGTAACTAATTTCTTTTTTTTTATATATTTACATAGTTTTTATTTAAAATTTATTTTAGTGTTCTCGATCATTTACGGCTAAGGAAGTCTTAAATCGTCACGTCAAAACTCATACAGGTATGAAATTTCAAGAAAATTTTAAAAATAAATTAAAACATTATGCATTATAGGTGAACGTCCACATACATGTACTATTTGTGGAAAAAGTTTTATTCAAGCTACACAACTAAGAAACCATAATAAAACTCATAATGGTGAAGGACCTTCAGCATTTGAATGCCCTTTATGTGATCAAAAGTTTAACAGAAAATCAAAGTAATTTATATATTTTCTAATTTATTAAGTTGTCTGTATCAAAATAAAAATAAATTTTTAGACTATCAAAACATTTAGTCGTTGATCATTCCTCAACAGATGTTGAATTTCAATGTAAACAATGCGATGATAAATTTGTTAGTTCGGCAGGTTTAAAACGTCATGTAACTAGAAAGCATACACGTAAAAATACTTGTTTTGGTTTTTTTAGAAAATTGGTTTAATTTTAATTTTTTTTTAGCAAAATCATTGGTTTGTCCAGTTTGTGAAGAAGAGTTTACTGATCAAGGAAGTTTCAATTTTCACCGTCTTACCCATACAGATGATGAACCAGAAAATCTGCCCGTTATTACATTAAATCAATGTACAATTTGTTATGAAAATTTTTCAACTAGTTTGAGATTAAAACGACATATTAATCGTAGTCATAAAGGTAAATATTATATAAATTAGTAATATGTAATATAAATTAATAGAAGTATAATTTTAATTCAACAATTTTAATTTAAATATTCAATTTATAAATAGAAGAAGAAAAAATTGATAATGAAAAACGTATTTTAAATGGTGTTTCATTACAAAAAAAGAAAAAATCAACTGAAAAGGTAACAAAAACATCTCTTAATGGTGAAATAATTGAAGAATATGTTATCGAAGAAGTACAAGAAGAAATGGATGATGACGACGATACAAAACGATTAGTTATATATGAAGAAAATAGTAATAATGAACTAAAACAACAAAACGTTGAACAACCAAAACAAAAAATTGAGAAACATTTACAAGATGATATAGAAGTCATTGAATATGATTCTCCAAATGAAAAGAATAATGATAAAAATGAACAACTACTAAATCAAAAAGATGATGACGACAATGACGAGGATGAGGAAGAAGAGGATGAAGGTGAAGTTTTAATGGTTTTAGAAACTGGTGATGTGAAAATGGAAATTGAAGATAAATTTGATAATTCACTTGATGATGATGAAAAATTTAATGATAAAATACGAAAACTATTAGATTTTCTGGTAGATACAAAAACCTTGAAAAAATTTGGTTGGCCGAGCGCTTCTGCGGAAGATGTAAGATATTTTTAAGAAAATGTATTTATTAGCTAAAATATATTTCATTTATGTTTTTTTATAGGTTCTTCGTAAAGTAATTCTAAATTGTGGTCATAAATTTAGTCAAATCGATAATTCCAATGAGTATATTACAAGAATGAGGCAATATGTAAAATTATTATTTACGGTTGTTGTTGACAATGATTCAATTAAGGAGTTATTAAATAATTTAACTATTGATGAAGTAATTGATCAAGTTCTGTCAATGGCAGATGATGATTAAAAATATTTTCATCATATATAAATTTAAGATATATACAATCAACAATTATAATATAAAATCTTAGTAGAAAATATTAATTAGAAAAATGGAAGTGTTAGTAGAAGAAAAAAACATTTTAACATTGCATTTTTATATTTAGGCACTTCCACTGATTAAATAAATATTCTTATTTTTAATTAAAAGCACGAATACAATTAATCAATTTACAATGGTATAATTTATTTATCTTAATTTCTAGATGCCGTTTTATTTGTTTTCGAGATAAATTTTATTTTTATTTTGTTCATCTTTAATTGTGAGAAAACTCTTCGCAAACCAACAAAAATCAGATAAAATATCTCAATAATGCTTAAAACAGATGCTCCAAAAAATAATCCAGCTATACCACCAACTGAAACTATGATAATATCACTTATATTTCTAATCTAACTAAGGTATAATATGAACAAACTTATTAGATCCAAGAAATTTTTAACAACTTTTCGAACATATCTTTGAGTTGGTAGTTCAATCATTGATATTATAATTTTACTCGCTTCAGATTCATGATTTGTTCTAGAAAATTAATAATAATATAAACAAAAATACAATTTTATACTTCCTATATTTTTCACTTAACTCTTCCGGTGAGGTATAAACAATACCATACTCCGGTTCTTCACAAGATGACATACAATCACAATTTCTTCTCAACTGATTGAGTCGTTGAAAATTTTCCGAAATACATTTAATACCTTCAATATCACATAATGCAGCTGTAAAGAATGTAAGTGAAAAATCTAACAAATTTTTATATAAATTTATAAAAAACTACTATTTACTATTTTCTAGTTGTATAACAAAATGACAACTGCATATTAATAATTGAACCGTTCTTACGCATTCTACAACACAACTCGAAAAACTATAGAATCTATAAATTATCTCTGCTACTAAAATTATATCACATTATTTCATTTTTAAATTCTACATACTATTTCTTTTCATACTACATACTGTTCATTTCATTCATTTCATTTTCGAAACGACAATTTCGTGAATTTGGTTTATAATTGAAAACTGATTGATCATTGTAAATTTCCATTACATTAAAAATAATTTCTTTTCTTGAACCAAATAAAACAGTTTCTCGTATAACACCTTCTGAGAATAAATATGGTATATCATGTGTTGGATGTACATGAATTTGTACATCATCATGTGTTATAAAATTTAATTTTCCTGGTCCAGTTTCTCGATTATTTATATAACGAAATCCAGTCGAATCACTTTATTAATTAGAAAATTTATATTTACAAATATAATATTAACTATATATGTAGTTCAATAATTTACCCGGCTTGAATTGAATTAAAAGAATAACAAGTTCCATATTCAGTTAAAAGTGGACGAAATTGACGACAGCAATCAAATTCTATATTAAGCCATGTACAATTTGTAATTAAATTTTCACAAGATGTTCGATACTATGAAATATATGCAACATATTTGTAATTAATTGCTGAACAAAATAATTATCGTAGAAACCAAATCTTGATAGAAATTATATTACATTATGAGACTAATAACCTTGTCATACTAATATATATATATATATATATATATATATATATATATATATATATATATATATATATATATATATATATATATATATATATATATATATATATATATATATATATATATATATATATATATATAAATATATATATATATATATAATTAAAAATTAAATAATAATGATAATTAATAGTAAATAATAAGAAGAAAAGTTATAAACTGAATTTAACTTAAATGGAATATAATGAATATAACTGAATTTATGAAACTTAATATGAATTACTAAAATTGGAAATACTAATTTAATCTTAAATGTTATTGTAAATAATTGTAAATAAAGTTATTTATCAGAACCAAATATTTTTACCGTATTTATTAATTCAGCAAAATTTGTTGGGCAGCTCATATTATCATTATCACATCGATAACATGATTCACATGTACCACTAAAAAATGTTATTTCACTAACAAAATCATCAATTTTATGATCTCTCTCGGTACCAAAATAATTCTCACTAATATCCCAATTTTTTTCACCATTATAAATTTCACATACAGTTACAGCTGGAAATGATGTATTCCAGTTTAAACTAAAAAAAAACAATATTTATTTATAATTAATTAATTGGTGTTAATTTTAAATATATTCTAGTTAAATTACTATAAAGTATCTAATGTAAATGAAATGGATGATGTTAAAAAATTTTCATAAACTGATATTAATATTAAACCAAAAATTGGAACTAATATAAAAACAGTTGCTGACCAAAATAATCTATGAAAAAATTATTTATTAACATTTTAAATTCATAAATTTAAATATACAAATTTATACCCATTAACAGAATATTTAAGGATCCTTTTTGCAGTCATTCTAGAAATGAACTGATTTTATTTTATATTCTAGAATATAGAGGAAAAATCATATGAAAAATTTTGGTAAAAAAATTTTGATTACATATCATTTAAATGTAAATTTAATAATGGATTACATTAATCTACTTATTAAAATGTTCTTTTGTGACAAATTTATATATATTAACCGGCAACCGTTATTTATCTATACGTTCAATTATGAATAAAAAATTTTAGTTAGATAATCTACATTGCGTAATTGGTAAATGTATTTCAATTATAATTATTGTTCCAGCCAATTATTTATATATAATAAAAGTAAATATATATAATAACGACATTAATAAAATTTCATTAACAATAACAATATTTTGTTCAGGATTGCATTTAGTAAAGTTGAATTTGTTTTCAAAATGATATTTTATGATTCACCAACAAGAATTTCAAGTTTAAAATTTTTTATATGTTTATTTTTTACTAATAAAAATTAAAATTATAATAAATTAGCTAATGTCCTTCAGATATTCAATAAATTTCGGTATAAATTAGTATTGTCTTTGTAGTAATTCGATATATAATTTATTTACCATTTTTATTTCCATCATGAAATATAAATAAAAAATCACCATTCTTGATAATTTCTTAATAATTCGTCATCAGGACTTAAAGCTAATTAAATGAAATTGGAATTTTTTAAATTAACTAACTATGTTATTAAACCATTTCTAGCCAAAAAGCTTTTTAAAGCTTTTAATACAAAATAATAAATATGTATACTTCTATCTTATGTATTATTTTTAAAAAAACTACACAGGTAAAAATTTCATTCAGTTTTAATTGAAATTTAGTAACAAATTGACGTGTTTTGTTTTCAAAATTTGTGATTAGTTTATTTATCAATAATTTACATACTATAATTATATACTTGAAATGAAAATTTTAAATTATTTGTTTTTATTATTATTATTTATAACTTCAGCAAGGAGTGCTAGTAAGTGCTATCTAGAAATAAGCATAAAATTATCATATATTTTGTTTTAATATTTTCTTTCTTTAGAAAGAAAAAAAATATTTTTTATTTAGTTATTTTTAGTTTATATTATTATTCAAACCGGATTAATAATTTTTATAGATTTAGAAAATTGTACAACTCCAATTAATGAAGCCGGTCAATGTGTACAAGTGAAGTTTTGTTCCATATTTAATAAATATTTACAAAGTACAAATATAAAATTAACAGAACAATTTTATAATTATTTAAATCGAAGTATTTGCGGTTTTATAAAATTTGAGGTAAATTCTTATTATATATTTAGTACTTTAATTTATATTATAAAACAAAAAAGTTTATTAATTTCATCTTTTTAATGGAAATTTTTAGTGTAGATTTTTTTTTATCATATTTTATTTATTAAAAATTATTTTTCGTAATAATTGGTTTCAAATAATTTTTGTTCAAAATTGTAAGAAAAAAAATTTAATTATTTTTAAAATTAATAAATAATTTAAATATTTTTGGTTATATTGCAGGAGTCTGTTTAAGTAGTAATCCCCTAAAAACAAGTTCTGAAATTTTTATTTGATTTCATTAAAAATATAATTAAATAAATATGCTAATTAAGTTTATTTACATTCATATAATAAACTATTTGTTATTTTTAATTTATTTTATTATAGAGTTATGTTTGTTGTGCTGCCAGACATATAATCGAAGATGTAGAAATATCTTCAGAAGTTAATAAACCAACCATTAGTAGTTCAACTGATAAACCATATATATTACCACCACCTTCACTAAACCAAGACGAATCATCAAATAATAGATATGATTCATCAAATGAGACTCATAAAAATGCAAATTTACTTGATACGAAACGTTGTGGAATTGTGAATAGCGAAAAAATTTCAAATGGAAATAAAACTGAATTGAATGAATTTCCTTGGATGGCATTATTACAATATGAAACAATTTCTGGATTAGAATTTAAATGTGGTGGTTCATTAATATCGAAACGTTATGTATTAACAGCAGCACATTGTGTTAAAACTGCTTCTAAATTGTATGTAATTAAAAAATAGTTATTACATAGTTATATTTTTAATTATCAGTATTATATAATTATAATTAAATATTATAATTGCACAGAGTATCTGTACGATTAGGTGAACATAATATAAATGATGTGACAGATTGTGATGAAATTACTGGTTATTGTGCTCCTCCAGTTCAAGATATTGACGTAGAAGAGATTATACCACATTTCAAATATTGGAAAGGAAGCTTTAAATATGATATTGCATTAATACGTTTAAAATCGGAAGCAAATATTGCAGAAGGTAAAATATTTTTTTGTAGATTTTAAAAGATCTTGCATAAAATATATATTTATAAAAAAACATTATTTAGAAAATATTAAACCAATTTGTCTACCGCTATCAAATGAATTTCAAACAATTGAAGAAACGACAGCCATCGTAAGTGGATGGGGATACACTGAAAAAAGTTAGTTTTCAATATACATATATACACACATATAGATATATCTTAAAAAAATTCCAATCACATGAACTTTAATTACTTTTGTTATAGGTAATAAGATTTCCAATGAACTCTTTAAAGCAGAAGTACCAGTTCAACCAATTTCCGTTTGTCAAAATTTTTATAAATCTAAAATTCCTGTAACAAATTCAGAATTATGTGCTGGAGGTCAAAATTACGTTGACACTTGTTATGGTGACTCTGGTGGTCCGTCCTAGTTTTAATTAAATTTTGAATTTTCATATAATAAATTTAATTTTATTTTTGTAGGTCCATTATTTGCACCAGCTACATCGCTTAATCAAAAAATACCATTATTTTATCAAATGGGTATTGTTTCGGCTGGCTATACAAAATGTGGAGAAATGAATACTTATACTATATTTACAAATGTTACATTTTATATAAACTGGATTTTAGATAATTTAAAACCTTAATTTTTTTATTAGAAACACTTCCATTTCAAAAGTACATAATTGTACATTTTATTGTGATAATTAACTAACTTCATGCAAAGAAAATAATTTTTATGCTGAGCACAAACTAATTAAATCATTATATAAATTTAAATTAAAAAAATTGGAATTAAAATTTCCAGTTTGTATTTAATAGTTTTAAGTTTTTAATTAAAATGCTAGCCGGTTTTTTTTTTTAAATTTCCCAATGTTTTTCCCACAATTATGTTAATGAAAACCAATTAATCACATAATAATTTAATATAGTTTATAATTTAATAATATTTTATAAGAGTTGCAAAAGTATAATAAAATAATACTGGTATTTTAAGAAAAATTATAAAATAAAATATATTATACAAAAATAAATTTTGTAGAAAATAAATTTAAGTTATTTCATTATTAAATATTTTATTGTATTTGTATTTTGAATTTCTTAACTTATATTTTAAATTATAAATTTGATTATATATGTACATCGGCACAGAGAGGCTGACCTATTCAACCGCCGAACTATAGTAAAAAATGGTAACTCTGATGACCAAATTCAAAAATTTCAAAATATTAAAATTTTGAAATTTTAAGTAAAGGATTTTGAAATTTTAAACAAGTAGGGAAAATACAGAGTAGATCATAGTAGAGTTAATTTGAGAGCAGTGTCAAAAAATATATCTAATACATTATTATAATTAACACAAAGAATTTGTATTTGTGATTTTTAATTTTGGGATTTTTATTTAATATTTGTGATGGTTTATCGATTGCTGATTTTAAAAATTTGTACATTATAAAATTATAAAATAAAAAAACCATACCAAATAACCAACCGAAGAAATAATTAGCGGCAAACCCGTATTTGTGGAAACTAAATATTCGACAGCTCATAGTCATTAAGTCATTTTATGTTCAAATATTAATAACAACAAAAATAAAAAAAATATCCTCCACGAATAAACTGTTCTAATATTATTTCTAATATTATTAGAGAGTACCAAGCTGTTCTAATATTATTAGCGCGTACCAAAATGTTGAAAATGTACCAAATGTACTAGTACCAAAATATTAAAATGTTAACCTTAAATTATGTAAAAAATGTTTAAATGTGTAAATAACTTAGTTAAATATAGTTTTTTTTTATAGTAATATTTATAACATAACAACCTAACCCAACTCAACTTTATCGAAGTCAACCTAGCACAATTTAATTAAAATTAATGTTTTAGTACTATAATGTTTTTAGTATGTTTTAGTACATTCATTTTAATTAAATTGTGTTGGGTTGGCTTCGATGAAGTTGAGTAGGGTTAGGTTTTTATGTTATAAATACGAGTATAACAATAATTTTTTTTAATTGTTTTTTGTTTTTATATATATATGAAATGTATTCTGTTTATTCTGCTTTGTTATTTTATTACTGAATATTCGGAATATTATATCCTTATGCGGAATGCATAAACGAAAACTTATTGGATATGCAGGTATGCGCATTTCTTTCATGGTATACCTCCAGATTTTATATCACTGACAGTTTCTAGATTGTTTTTATTTGACGTTTATATTTTTAGAAAACGCAAATTGTTTTCAAAACGCAGATTAACTATTATTTCAAACAAAATAATTATGGTGGTACCAAATATTTCCAAAAAAGAACAAACGCTAAAATTAATTGATGAAAAAGATCGAATTGAAAAGAAAATATTAGATTATGGATTAATTTTGGAAGCTGTAAGTTATCACTTTTTGTAAAAAAAAATTGCAAATCATTCTATACTGTGATTTGTTTATGTAGAACAAAGTTGGGATGACTGGTTCACTTGTAGATGATGAAGGATTTCCACGTAATGATATTGATGTAGCACAAGTTCGAAATGCTAGACATCAAATTATTTGTCTACAAAATGATCTTAAAGAATTGATGAAAGAAATTGAAAAGGGAATACATGACGTACATGCTGAAGCTGCTGAAGCATCTGCAGCTGGTAATTCTGCATCAACATCTACTAAGACAAGTGGTTTGAACTCGAATACAACTGAATATGAAATACCACTAACTCCAATTGCAAAAATAGATTTAGTATTTCCTGGTTCGCCAGCAGAAGATGCCGTAAAGTTCAAAAAAAAAAAACAATTATTTATTTATAATTTATAAATATTTTATGTTTATCTTTTAGGGATTAATGATTAACGATCTTATTATTGAATTTGGATCAGTTAACTCGAAAAATTACGATAATAATTTATCTGTAATTGGTGATGTGGTAAAACATAAAATAAATGAAAAAATTCCGTTAAGATTGAGAAGAGGATCAACCGGACAGTTTGTGGAGACTCATTTAACACCTCGTACTTGGAGTGGTCGTGGTTTCTTAGGTTGCCATATACTACCTGTTACTAAAGAAGATATTGAACGATAATGTACTTTTTGCGTTTGCTTTTCACCAATAAACATTTTTTTTTTGTAAATGCATTTCTATCGTTTTTTATTTAGTAAAAATTAAATATGGCTTCGGTGATCAACATATTACATAAGGTTAAGGTTTGAAGTAATTCATCAGTGTTCCTTCAAAGTGTATTGTATTAGGTTTTGTAAGTTTTGTAAAAAATTGGGTTTTGTAAGTTCCCTTAAAACGGTTATCCACATTGAGGATGTTGGAATAATCTATTGCGATATATAAGGGGGCTTATATACTCACATTCTGCATTTTTGGAAAACAATTTAATCATTTCCAAATTTGAAATTAAAATATGTTAGTAATAGAATGGAAAAAATATATTTTATAAAAAGCTAAGAGGTGAGAATAAGTAAATAAAATAAAATCCACAATATAGTACGATTTCTGAACAGTATAAAAGTTGTTATCCAATTTTCCAAATATTATTCCAACATGGACATCATTTGTGAGTTTTGAAACTATTATTTATCTAATAGTTTTTATTCAAGATTAAAAAAATTTACGTTTTGTCCCTTAATTAGGCAAAATCTTTATTTCTATTTTAAATGTAATGATTTTTCAATTCAATTGAAAGAGAAGCAATATAATAATTGTTAAAAGAAAAACTAAAAAAGAATTGCGTGCATTACAATTAGTAACAAAACAATAATTTTAAAATTAATTAATATATTTTTTTGTTTAATAGTGATTTTATCTTTCAAAACTTTTTTTACACATTTATCTTTCATGTTTAATTTGAAATTTTATTTTTCAGTATTCTTTTTATAATTATTTTTTTTTCGTTTTAAGTAGATATTTGTACATACAAAACAGTAAAAAAAATGTAAAAATTGTGTAAAACAAAACAAAAATAATAAAACATATTTTACCAAATCATATTTGAAAAGAGAAATTAAAAAGGCTATTCAAAAATAATATTAAACAATATATTTTTTTTAACGTCAAAAGAACTCAAAGATTATTTATTTTTTTAATAATAGTTTCCATAACCACTCCATTGACCGTATCCACTATAGCCAGAACCATATTGCCAATGATTATAACCATAGCTATCATATGATTGTTGTTGATACTGTTGCTGCTGTTGTTGTTGCCCACTATTATTATAATAACTAGTTTGTGAAGTAGCTGCTGTTGTACCACCATAATATCCACTAGTACTATTATAATTAGCTGTTGCTGATGCAGTTGCTGTAGTTAATTTTGAATCTTTAGATGATTTATGACTTGGACTAGATTCACTAAAAATGAAAAAAGTTGTAAAAGTTGTAAATATATTTTATTTTCATATAAGTAATTAGATATAAATACCCTTTCTTTTTAGCTTCGTTAGCTTTGCTCAATGCTATTTGTAAATATCTCTGTGCTTCTTGTAATGCTTTAGCTGAACTACCAAAATCTTCTAGAAATTCAACTTTTCTTTGAGCAAAAAGTACTTTTTGATCTAAATCAACACCATCACGACTAACAAATTTATCCATTATTTCGACAATTTCATTTTCATCAACAATATCACGTTGTAATGCTAAATCAATCATTTGTAAAGCAACACGTGTATTCCCAGTATCCTTTTCTAATGTTAATTTCAATTTATCCATTCCCAATTGAATATCTTTTAAAATTTTATGACAAAATCTTGCATATTTAATAGCTAAACTACCAGCTACATTTTTACTTTTAGCTATACCAATATAATGTTCATATAATTCTTTACATTTAACCAAATTCCCACGTCGTCTTTCCAAATTAATACGACGGTATGCAATTTGTAATAAATTTGGACAACGTTCATCTAATTTAATTAATATATCTGAAGCTTTATCAAAATTATTTTGGCATTCTTCAAATGCTGACCACATTAAATGTAAACTAGGTTTATCTGGATGATGAATTGTACATGATCTAATATAAGCATCACGTGTATAATCAGTTAATTTTGTATCATTTTCACATTCTAAATATCGTATTAATTTTAACCAAAATTCATCATATAAAGCACACGCAATTAAACAACGTTCAAATAAAATTAATATACGTTTTCGATCACCTTTTTCTATTTCAAAATCTAAATATTCTTTCCAATTTTTCAACTGGCTACGTTCTAGTGGCTTGACATGAAAGTATGGACGTTTTATACCTTCTTCAAAACTCCAACGTGCTGTAACTGCTGCTACTGTTGTTTTATGAATTTTACGACGTATTGAGATTATCTTATCTTTAATAGCTGACATTTCATCATCGTTGCGAACATGATCATCGGCTTCATCTTTATCAACAATTGATGTATCAGATGGTAAATGTCCAGTTGTATCAGTATCATCAGATTTTGATTCATCTTTAGATTCTTTGTCCTTTTCAAATGTATCTTTATCTTTTGGTTCTTTATCCTTTGAATCTTTATCTTTTGAATCTTTTTCTTTTGAATCTTTATCTTTTGAATCTTTATCTTTTGTATCTTTATCTTTTGAATCTTTATCCTTTGAATCTTTATCTCTACTATGTTTATCTTTTGACTCTTTATCTTTTCCATGTTTTTCTTTTGATTTTGTTGATTTCTCGTTTGATTCACGCACTTCACTTCGTAATTTCTTAAACTCTTCAATACTAATTGTTACCGTTGGTGGATGATTACTTATCAAATCTTGGAAACTAAATAAATTTTTGAAATGAATATAAAATGTTAAAAATAATATAAATTTTTAAAATATTAATTACCTATCGAAATGACCATTATATCCTTGAGTTGGTATACCCAAAAGTTTATCATAAATTTTAACAATTTGTGAATAACGTTTACTTTCCATTTCCCATTTGATAAATGCCTCCCAAAGTTTATCCGAACGAAATTCAAGACCACATGCCTCTACAGCACGATTAAATTGTGATCGAACATAATCTTCATTATCTCCAGAATTTGATTTAACATGTGATAAATAATGTATCCATAAATCAACAGATAGTGGTATAGATTTAAGTCCTCGTTCAAATACCTAAATAATCAATTTTTGTGCGCCATATTTTTAAATGATTTTGTATTTTGTTTAGTTTTATTTGTTATTAAAAAATCGTAAACAATTACAACGAACAATGAAAAGGAAAAGAAAATCAATACGAAATGTTTTAATTATTAAATGAATGTAGAATTTTTTTTAATTAAATAATTTTATTGAGGTGAGAAATTTAAAAAAAAGATGTTCGGAATTTTAAACATGAATTATCTTTTAGCTTATACAATTAAGCCAAAGATAGTTTTTGTACAATGTTAGCGAAATTTTAGTTGGGAGTTAAACTTGAATAACATCTAAATTTATTTGTGTTAAATACTTTTTATGGCAAATAGATGTTGCACTATTTTTAATAAACATTTGAATTCTTTTCATATTTTATCAAAGTTTATAGGAGTAAGTTTATATTTCTATGAAATATTCTCTACAATTGTAAAAGTATTGGTATATTTAGTACATCAAATATTTTTATGATATTTTGGACAGCTCTTCCGATTTTATATCATATTATAAAAGTTATTGAATTAAATAAATATACGAAATTGTGCATTTATAGTCTGAGACTTATGTGCATCATATAATATTATTAAATTTCATTAACTTCACTAACAATTGCATATTTGTAAAAAAAACTAGATCCAATATCCAAATGTAATAAAAAAGTAATTATAAAATGAGGCCTTATAATACAAATTCATCAAAAGTCCCATTTTTTTTATTAATCCTTGGTTTAGTTTTTTAAAAAAGATAATATTAAAAAAGCTGTAATAAAATTCTTATTAAAAATATTTAAATTTTATAAATTTCAGAAATATATAAAAAATATTAACACTGTGTTCGTAAGTATTTCATTTAAATCTCATTTTACGTACTTACTCCTGGAATTTTTAAGGGATTTTATGAAAATATCATTGGAAATAAAAGTAAAAAATCACCACATTTACAAAAATAAATTAAATGAATTATAAAGTATTAAAACCCGAACAGATAATTTCCGTAAAAAAAAAAAACAAAACACTAAAATATGAAAATCCAATTATAGCCAACCAATAATATCTACAACTTTTATGATGTTCATCCGTAAATTTGCACAAAAGTGCATGGTTTTGGTAATAATTTTAAATAATCACAAAAATACGTAAAAAAAATCCTTTTTTTTGGCTGCAAACTTCTCGAAATTTATGTAAAAAATTGTAAAATAAAATATTCCTTTTTATCGACCGATTATATTAAAGTATAACAAAATTTCAAAAAGAAATATTTTCATTTTACATTCTTTTTGTTACCATAAATTTTGTATTTATAAATTTGCATAATAATTGTAATAAAAATATTATTTAATAAAATATTATATTTCACAAATAATTCATAATATATTAAAATAAATATAATACGTTTTTGAAAAATATTCATATGTAATAACAATAATAATGTACTCTCAAAAGTGATAACGACAACAACATTGTCTAAGAGCTCGAGTGCAGAAAATTTACAGCAAACAGTGCCCCTGAGCGTAGGCTGTAGGGAAATCATAGAAGGTGATATTTCATCATAATTGTCTTTTTTTTTTTGTTTATAAATATTTTAACACTTCTTTTTTTAATATTTTAATTGTGACGGAAAATTTCATTAAATTTTTTATAAATTGAATGAATTTTAAAAAGAAACAAGAATAAAACGATATTTTTATTACAAAAAAAAATCATTTTAACTTACCTCATAACATTTCTCCTTGTCACCTTTACGTTTTTCATAATCAGCGTATTTACGCCAATAACCATAGCAATATGGATAATGAAATAAAAATGCATCATATGCTTCACGTGCTGCTTCAACATCGGTCTAAAAATTTACAAAATTAATATAAGTTATTTGACAAATATAAAAAATTTTCACCTCTTGGTCAACATATTGTAATAGATATGTCCATCCAGTAAAATCAGATGGATCATCTTTAACAGTTTTCCAATATTTATCTAAATCTGGTAATTTTTTTTTCTCTTTTTTCTTTTCTTTAATTTCTTCTTTTTCTACAAAATTTTTTTGGTTTTTTTATGTTAATTTTATATCAAATTTTTAATTTCTTTTATATACCTTCTACTGTTTCAAGTTTAACTTTTTTTTCAGGTGCTGCATCATTACTTTCTTCACCAGTTGGACTGCTTGGATTATATTCTTCATCAGCAGCAGCTTTACGTTTACTACCATCTTTTTTCGATCCATTTGCTGGTAATTCATCTTCTGACACAACTTCTGTGTCAGCTGGTAGTTCAGCTAATTTTGGTCCTGGTAATTCTTCATCAGATACTTCTTCAGCATCATTAACTTTTGGTTTTGTTGTTGGTGGTGGGGTTTGTAATTCATCTTCTGATACCATTTCAGCATCAACATTATTTAATGTTTTGTCATTATCATCTGGCCCAGTTACATTTCCATCACTACCATTTGGCAAATCTTCAGCTATAGCATTTTCCGAATGCGTATCGTCCGGATTATATTCATTTTCATTTGATTTTACTTGTGCTTCTTCAATATTTTCAACTGTAACATTATCAAAATTTTCTTTTGACTGACTTTCTTCACCAGCTGATGGTAAACTGTTTGCATTATCACCAGCCATACTAGCTAGGAGTGAACTCTCAACCATTTGTGTAGTTTGTTGTCCAATATTTTCTTCAATTTTATTATCAGCTGAATTTTCAGATTGCTGAACACTGCCACCAAATGGAAATGATGATCCATTTTCATCTTCAACCATTTGCTCAATTGGTTGCATCATTTCTGATGTAACAACTGTATTTGTTAATATTGTTTGCTGTTGGTTCTGATCTTGTGGTTCGTCGTCAACATTCTCCATATTATCAACATTTTGTATAACAACCATTTCAACATCCTCCTCCTCACCTTCTATAGTTGCTATTTCTTCGGTAAATTGTTCGTGATCATCGTCTAATATTGTTACAGTTTCAAAATGATATTCTTGTGGATCTTCATATGTTGCACATATAATTTCTTCAGTAATTTGTTCGTCATTATCTTGTGTTGTTATGTATTCTTGATTATCTTGTATAATTACTCCTTGGGCAGCTTCTGCTAGCATTTCTCTAATAATATCTGATTGAGTTGGATCATATTGATCATCTTCGTGTATAACTTTTAAATTATCATCGGGAATATCTGATTCAGATTCGTTTGCCTACAAAAAAAAAATAATACGAAAATTCAAATCTTAACGAAAATTAAATAAAGAAATTATATGAATTTTAAGTCAGTTGGCCCTTGCAAGTCATCCTTACATAAGTTTTAAAAGGCAATAAAGCTTTTTAAAATTATTGTTTTCAGCTGTGAATGGAACAACGCCTCATCCACAGTAATAGCAACTTTTTTACATCATATGGAAAAAATTTTCCCCCCAAATTTGAGGTTAGGTTAAAAACTTATAGTGAAAAGCTTCAACTTACCTCTTGATTTTGTTTTCTATTTGAACGACGTGTTGATCGAGCTGGTGTGGTTGGAGTTGAGGACGTTTTCCGACCTGAACGCGTTCGACGACCTCCTAAAATAAATATTCAAAAACAATTTAGAACTCTTGAAAGAAAACTGATTAAAAAGCTAATGGCGGCCGGGCAACGTTTTCTTGTACAATTATGATTATTAAATTTGTACGAATAATCTTACAAGAAATAACGTAAAAATACAATATTTCTAAAGCATAGAGATTACATTTTTTAAATTAAGTATTTTAAATTTTTTAATATTATTGTATTTACCTGCTTCTTCATTAATATTTTCATCTTTTGTAGCCATTGCTTTGCTGCGTCTTTATAGAACAGTGCTAACAATGTTGGACAGATGTCGGTTTTGTTTTTGATAATTGCGCGAATTGTATTAGGGTTGTTATAATATAATCGATATTATTTGAATCGATTGACAGAAATTTATGATTTAACGAGTAAACGATTACACAACTTGCCAACTAGTTGATTATATTATAATTTAAAAATAAGTTTTCAATTAAATAAATTACAAAACAAGATGATCGTTGAACTAATAAATATAAATTTTATAAAAAAATGTTATTTCAATTTTAACATTTCTATTTTTCTAGATTTCCACATTTTTTATTTTTTTGCTTTATGAAGTAGTTAATTAAAAAATATATCGCATATATTATATCGAAAATGGCAGCAATTACATTATAATATTTTTATTGTAATCATCGAATCAACAGCTCTTGTCCGTCTAAATCTACTACTAATCGATAAATTTTTATATTTAACTTTCGTAAACATTAGATTGGCAAGACTGTACAAAGATTATACATATACTGGCCCTGTTCACGTTAATATAAAATATCTGAAATTTCTGAATATATTTTATTTTTTTCTGAAAATAGCAAAAAAAATCCGCCACAGCATTAATTTTTTTTAAATTCTGTTATTAATACTCTAAAAAGAACAGAAATTTCATATATTTTAGTTGTCGTTCAGATATTTAGTTGTTGAAATTTTAGAAATTTCAGATATTTTAGTTTAAATTTCAGATATTCTAAATTGACATAAATAAGCTAAACTATTATCGAAGAGTAAAATATCGATACAAATATTGATGCATGCGGACTGAAATAGCGATTATTAAAAAAACGACTAAAATAGACTGACAGTCCTAATACACCGACATCAGACGTCAAAACACTGATAAATTTAAATTTACTGACACTCCTAAGAATAAGTTTATTTTTTAAATAAAGCAAAAAGTAAAAATAAACTAAATACAAAACATGGAGAATAATCACATGTAATGTCGAGAATTATGGCTAAACTTCATCGACATCGGCGCTGGCGACAGTCTCCAAAAAATTTTTTGTACGTATAGAAATCAAATACTTCACCAAAAGTTTCAAAAATCGTTTTAGAACTTTTCTTAGATTTTCTTTGTATTATAGTATTGTCACTTAGAATAATGAATTAAATATTGAATGTAATTCATAGGGAGAGATTTATACAGAGACTGCGGTACATTAGATTTTGCACGAGATCGTTAACATATAATCAGTATATGAGCCAAAGTTATGCCAGTGATATTTGTTTTGAACCAATATTTTGGTTTGTTGATAACTATACGCATTTATTAGGACCAGTAAGTTTATTTCAATATGCACATCTATTAGGATTCCCAATTTTATTTGCTCTTCTAAAATTTTAAGTTTTTTGTTAGTGGAGTTGCAATGCTAACTTTCGCTGTTGTTTACATTTGTTATTGGATTGGACTTCCATGGTGGTGGGATAAGTCTCCAAAGGTTACAATATTCCTACTAATAGTTGGCAATTGGTTGCTAATCAACGTAGTTTTCCATTATTTAATGGCTGTGTTGACAAAACCTGGAAATCCACCTGAGGTAAAAATAATTTTGTTTTGATAGAAAATTCCGAAAAGTTTTATGTTGTAATATTTCTAGGGTGAACTTTTAATTGAAGCTGTTAGTATATGTAAAAAATGTATTTCTCCAAAACCACCTAGAACTCATCATTGCTCGGTTTGCAATAAATGTGTTTTGAGTATGGATCATCATTGCCGTAAGTTTGAATACTCTTATTTATTAAACAATGTTAAAATTTAAAAAATAAATAAATTCACTTGCGCGTGGTTTACTGTATATAACCAATCATCTTTATTTCATATTATTTTAATTTCAAAATTTTTACAAACATTAATTTACCAAACATGGTAATTGGCAGCTAATGGCAAAGGTGCTGCGTATGCTAATGGAGCATAATGAGTATTATAAGTGACTGCTACTGGTTTTACAACATTATGAACAATTGGCGACAAAGCTTTGTAAGCATGTCCCTCAACTGAACTATAAGAAAATGCTCCACCAATTCGATCACTTTTGATTATAGCTGAATCATGTTCGGGACTACGAACTATTGTTGTTGCGGGTATAATTAAATTTGAAGCGAATACATATCCCAAAATGGAAAAAAGAATAACGATGAACTATTTTGACAAAATAAAAATATTACAAATTATTAAAAAAAAATTATACTATATCTCAAAAAAAATTTTAAACTTATGTACTTACTTTCATTTTTGTAATATTTTGTTCTTAAAATGACCAGTCTACTTGAAGTCAAGAACTACAATGCGTAAATTTTCTTCATGTCAATTCGTTATATATATTAAATATTAAAAAAATTCCGGATATCTATAAACCATTATAGTGCAATTTATTTGTTGCGACGTCAAGGACGTCCACTATATATGATAAACATACAATTTTTGGTATGATCTTCTTCACCAGTTTAATCGTCAATTTAATGGAAATTATTCATTACAGCTGTGTTTAATGCATTTTAAAGAACACACAAAACAAGTTTTAATGGTTATGATATCAAAAAAGCCAAGGGCATGTTAATGTCATTTACAAGAATTTTGAAAACAATCAGATACAGTGCGTAATATCAAATTTTAATAAATTCGAAAACTATTTATTCGAATAACTGATGCAATATAATTATGTTTTAAAATATACTGTATTATTCAATAAATAATTTCTAATTAATTAAATATATTTAATCTTTAGCTTGGTTAAATAATTGTGTTGGATATGCAAATCATCGATATTTCTTTCTGTATATGGTTTACACAACTGTTGGTTGCCTCTTTATTATAGTTTTTGGTATCGAAATTGGCTATAACTATCTTTGGTTAGGGGACGGCGACACATGGGAGGAAACAGAACCATTAATAGGACATCCTGTTAAATATAATTTAAGTGGGCATGTGATACCAATTGTAAGTTTTTTTTAAAAATATTCTTCAATTTTAAATTTATAAATGAAATACACAATTTTAGACAATAGCTAATGAATATAGCGACTATGGATTGTTACCAGCTAAACACGATCTTCCAGTTCCCAATGATGAAATTGCAAATCCAATAAAAAGACGTGCAATTTTATTTATGGCATTAATAAATGTTGCTGTCGTTATTGCACTTGGTACATTAACAATTATGCATGGTAAATTAATTTCGAATGGTGAAACAAGTATTGAAGCACATATAAATGAATCAGAAAGGAAAAGATTAGCTAAACTAAATCGATATTATATAAATCCTTATAATTTTGGTAGAAAAAAAAATTGGAAATTATTTTTAGGATTAGTTAGAGGAAGGTAAATCTAAATTTTAATCTATAACATGACTTAGAATTTCTTAATTTTCAAACTTTTGTTTTAAGATCATTTTGGTGGCACGTGCTATTGCCATCTGCTCATGCACCAGTTGGAAATGGTTTACGTTTTCATACAATACACGATGAATTTGCAATTAATTCTGAATGGCCATGAAGTTCTATATTCTATTTAAAACCAAAAAAAAACATTTTTGTTAGAATAATTAAGGACTGAATTTAATTTTATTGCATAATTTGTAAGTTTTATTTATTGTCAATCAAGACGAATTAGTTAATTTATCATTCCATTGATATTTTAAACCAAAAAAAAATATTAATTTAACATTGTAATAAGAAGATGTAATATAAGTAAATTAATTACTGGTTCTAAAAATTATTAAAAAAATATATTTAATTTTTAATTGCAACGAATTAAACAATTTTCTAAAAATAAACGTAAAATGAGTAGTTTTTCTACAATAAAATTTTCAATTATATTTGTTTTACCATTATTAGTAATAAGATTTAATTTGAAATAAACTAAATAATAATAAAAAAAAAATTTTTTTTATTTATCAAAATGATAGAGTACATTTTCCGCACCCAAACAAGTATAATTTCATTTTATAAAAATTTATATTTGTAATTAAGTCTACGGTTGAAATAAAAATAATGTTGTTTGTTTCATAAATTTAATTATGCATTATAAGTTTCTTTAATGATCTAAAATAAAATTCAAATTAATTGTAAAAGAAAATAATTATGAATACTTAAAATAAACACAATCGTTTAACATTTTTAAACATTGTACAAGATTTTTTCCGTATGATTTAAATAGTTTTTCTACAAATAACTTTTATAGAAGATAAAATTTCATTTTTACTTCACATTCAATTAGAAATAATCACTTCGAATTTAATTTTGTTCCTATTTACTAGTATCATTTTTAATAATATTCCCTGGTTTCTTAGCAATTAGTCTTGACTAATGAACTGAATTATAAAAATTTTGTACTTATATCGAATCATATAGAAAAATTTATAATTTTTTACTTTATAGTTCGTGATATATTTAAATTCATAACTATAAAAATTTTATTGAAATCTATTTTCGATCAAATATTAAAAGTTATGTTTTATTTTGCATAAACTTTTACAAAATTGAATTCATTAAAATGTGCAGGATCAATAATAATATAATAAAATATATTAAGATTAATAGGAATAAATTTTATCGTTTACTGCCAAAAACTGTCTACAAGATATTCAAGAATTAGTAATATTTGGCTAATTTGCTATTTAATCAAAAATTATATTGTCACGCTTAAGAAAATAATAAAATCAGGACAAAAATATTTAATGTATAATTTATATTTAAAGATATAAATGTTTATAATATTTAAAGGACGGAAATAAATAATATTTAATGAATTTAATTTAAATTTGTATATTTAATTTGATTTTTAATTTCATAAGTACATTCGGATTTAAGTGCCAACAATTTGTTCTATTTTTATTAGTAATAAAAATTTAAATTGGATTTTAGTAATCAGAAAAATATTTATGAAATTAAAGTTGTGAAATATTAAGTATGCGCGAAAATATAATTATGAAATAATTTTAGGGATATTTAAATATTTGGTGGCTTGTATACAATAATTAAATTTTCAACAATAAATTAGGCAAAAGCATGAATTATAACAATTCTTTACGTTAAATTATTTAAAAATATTCATATTTTGATGTTTTAATATTTTTCTGATAGCAGGTCTGTGTGATAAATATAAATTTAATGTTTTATATTTCTGCAAGTTAAATAATGAAAACATTTAGGCTATTAAAACAAATTCCACAACTAATTTGTTTGAAGCAAAAAAACATCATCTTTGGAGGTCTCTGTTAATCAAATATTAAATTGTGGATTAGACATAATTTCTTCCATTTTTTTATTTGTAGTTTTCTGCTGTGTCTAATTTTACAAATTTGAAACCGATAAAACAAAAAAAAAAACAAAAAGATCACAATAAAATAAACCACCTGTCTTATAGTCAATAAAAATGTCTACCATTCTCAAATACTATATTCAAATTGAAAAAAGAATGATGGTATCTTTTAAGTTTTAAATATCATTTTATTTATTAAAGGATTGTAGCTGGTCTTATGGAATTAAATTTATTAATTATGTTTTCCGTATATTTATATAGTTTTATTACCAATAGAAATTCAAGAAATTAAATACTTTGATATATAATTGTATTAATAAAATAATAATCCACTGAAAAACCTTTAATTATTTTTACACCTTTTCTTCATTCACATTGAAAATTTATCCTGACGAATTGAACTAATTCGTCAGAAATTAAATGTATAACCGTATATTAAATTACAGATTAAAGGGTTAATTTAAACTAGAAATTAATTTGAATTTTACATAATTATTTTTTTTATTTATAAGATAATATTGATTTAATATCTCATTTTATTTATCCAACAGAAGTTGCACCTGAATTTAAAGTTTGCTCATCATCGTTAAAATTAAAAATTATAATATGAAAATTATATTAATATATATTCCAGCATAATTTAATCTTGTTGTATTAGTTAAATTTCTTTGTTGGCAATTTCGGTACTAAAGTTTATATAACATCATAATTCATAATACATTTATGATAATATGAATTAGCTTTAGTTTATATTTAATTTAAGCAGCTGAATTTTTTAAAACTAATAGTAAATTATTATAATTATTTATAAAAGCCTTGTAATCATTTTGTATGTTCAGTTCTTATCAATTTATTGAACAAAATTTAAGTGTATTTTCAATTTACTATTTACTAAACAGAATTTCAACTCATTCTGCTCTATACAGAATTTTTAATTATAATTAAAATATATGTTGACAACAAAAGTCTTACTTATTACTGTTCCTCATTTTGTATGACCCATAATTGAAGTCTTTTCAATATAATTAAATTTATATTACCACAGAAGGAAAAAAGTTAAAGTAAATAATTTTATCTAATTTTTGAACCAACTTTCATAAATTTAAGTATACCCATCCTAATAAATTTAAGTATATATATACCCATTCTAAAATTATTTTTTATAATTTAATTTTTAATTAGTTCAAAAAATTTCCTAGATGTCATCATTCCAGATCTAACTCATATGTGGTATTGTGGTCAAAATAATTTCCAGTGGTTAACAGCCCTTTAAATATTATCCAATATTAAAATTTTTATTTTGTTCTCTAAATAGAGTTATTTTAATAATTTCCAAGTTATTTTTTTTATCGGACTTATTTAGATATTAGATTGCCATTTCATTATTCCCAGTTATTATAAATAATAATTTTTTTCTTAGTTCGTATTGGAAATTATTATTTTGTTGTTTGTTGTTGTTAGGAAATTAGGTGTGCACATCAATTTTTGATCCGTGAAAATTAGAAACATACTTTTTTTTCTATATAATTTTGTTAATAATAAATTTTGCTAACCAAAAAAAAAAAAAAATTAGAAATTATAATGTAATTTGAAATATAAATTCATTTCCTTTCTATTTAACCATTTTATTATTATATATTTTTTGGTAATCAGGGTTTAATGTTGAATTTTTTACTCGCTTGAATAATTTTATATGAAATTATGATAATGATGATTATAATAGCCAATAATAATGCTCCGGTATAAAAAATATGTTAGGGTTGATTAAATATTTGGTGTGGTGTTTATATCATATTTTGTGTTGGTAATCAATTTTTATTATCTGATTGATTAAACAAACAAACTAGTAAGAGTTTTATATAAATATAAATAATAATTGAAGAGTTTAGTGAATAAACTTAGCACCTTAATTCACTAAGCTCTTGAATTATATTAAAGTGAAATATTATTTCAAAATTCATTAGAAAGTCAAATTAAAATATAAATGTTAACATATAAATTAAAGTAAATGATATATAATTAATAATTTTTCAAATGATTATTTAATCACTTTTGAATTCAAGTTTAATCAACCATTTATGTTAATAATTTATATATATTCTTTTTAATCATAGTAAAAGTTAATTTGAAATCATCATTTTAGATTATTAAATATCTCAAAATTTTCCAGTAATAATAAACATACTTATAATTGAATTTGTACCATGATGTACCTGCTCGCAATACATTTATTAAAATTGGAAATCCATGGAGTTAAATTGAGCTAAGTTAATTTTTTTTTTAACAAAATTATTTCGATTTTTTTCTCCTTAAAATATTATTTGTTTTTTAATTTCTAATTGAATTTTAATTGAACATATTTATAAATTGCATACATAAAGTTAATGTTGAAAATTTCCTTAAATATATTAATATAAATACTCGTAATAAAATAATTATGGAAATAATATTGCTTTCATAAAAAAATTCAAAAATACCTGGGAATTTTTTTTAAATATTAATAAAAGATATATTAACGACAAGAAATTGTAATTGAAGATGAATAAAAACACTAAAGCAGCACAAATAAATATAATTTTTAAGAACGAAAACATTAGGAAATATTAAAATAAATTTAGTTTCCCAATACATATATACAAATATTACCCACTATATTTTTTTTAAATATGTACATAATGTTCAATTTTTCTGATCACATTCATTATTTTTTTTTAATTAAGCACAAATCAACTTACTTCTTACTTCTAAAAAAAAACGTTTATGATAAAAAAGTGTTAATTTTATTCTAATTTGCAAAATAAAAATAATTGTTTTTCAGATTTTAGCACGTTACACAGTATTACTGGATAATTACTTTAAAAAAAAACTATAAGTAATTAATAAATTTCCATATTATTAACTTTGCTATACGTAAGAAGTGTTAAAAGTAAATTGCTAACCCATTAAATTACTTACCAACCAATTTCATTGCAAAAAGCTATGCAAAGATAATTTCAGTGTTTTTTTTTATGTAGACATATTTAGTTTTTTTAGTAATTTAAGTTCTTTTTCATGTTCTGGAATCAATTTTTGTACTAAATTTCTTAACAGTAATAAAATCATTTCCTGAATTTTTTTAATTTTAATTTAATTAATTGCTAAACAAATAAAACTATTTTTAACATAAAAAGAAAATTTATTTTATATTCAATAAAAATCTGTAATTACTAATTATTTAATTCAAGCATAGTGCCAATTAATATTAAATTTTTATTTTATATAAAAGTTTTCAATATCAAATTTTATTTTGTATATTTATATTTTAAAATTAAGTTGACACTAATGATCATATTTTTAAATTTATAATTTTATATACATATACATATAAAATATATGTATATGTATATACATAACATAATATTAAAATTAAGATTATGTTATGGTTGTCACAACGGTCTAGTGAAGATCGTTTTGCGTTACCGCATCTGAAAATGAAATCTAAATGTCAAATTCACGCTGTAATCTTAAAATTACGAAAACAAAAATTATTTCCAATTTGTTGAATGTTGGAATTAAAGGGGGTAATTATTATTATTATAATTTTTTTTTTCTGTTGTTGCGAAAATTAAATTAAATAAAACATAAGATAATTTTTCTTAAGTATATTCTTCTGTAAATGGGTAAGATCAAAATCTGCATTCATTTAAAAAATATTTGTTGTTTGCGTGTTTCTGATATGTAAACACGGTTATCTTGCTAAAGGATTAATACAAGAAAGTATAAGTAGAAAAAAAAATAAAAAAATAACAACTTAGCGAGATGAAAGGCGAATGAAAACAAGATTACATAAAAAAATACGATAAGATATAAAAACTGTATACAAATTAATTGGAAATTAAGTAAAGGATATATACTTAATTAACGCAGCATTAAAATGTCACATTTAATATAGCTAAGAATAGCTCGACATTTAAAATTATATACATATATTTAAGTAAATAAAAATTAAAATGTATCGCGCAGATTCGTTTAGCTTTAGCGATTATATATTGGTAGATCAGATTCTCAGAAAATTTCAATTTAGTTTCTTTCACAAAAAATTGTATTTAGTATCAGTAGAAAGAATATATAGTGATTTTCATAATTAAATTTTCTATATTTTTAAATGAACACAGTCTTATTGAGAATCTACCATTTTGACCCTATTGAAAAATCAAAATGTTCTTTTATGATATTAAATTGTAATATGCTAATTGCAAAATAATCTTTAGATTTTTTGTACAGTGTGTTTTTGAATATGGTAAATAGTCATTATATAATATTAGTTTTGTTGGTATATCACTAAGTTGAGAATATACATAACTTCAAAGAAATTAATTCTAATTAGACGATCCTTTTTTGTCTTAAAGCAATTACTGTGTTGTTTTTTTTTCAGTTTTTGTCAAACATAAACCGCTCATATGTTTTAAAAAATAAATAAAATGCAATTATTTTAAGTTAATATATGAGTTTTTGATTACATTTAATATCATTGTAAAACGGTGTTTAGAGAGTATTTAAACGCACATTAATATTTTAGTTGGGAAAAAAAAGATATTTTGTTTTTTTGTGGCGGCACTGATTTTAATTAGTCTGACACTATGGTGTCACTTATTTGTCATTTCAGATATATTTGTTAATATCAAGTAAATTTTATATAAATAATTGGTATAAATTGACTTGTATAGTCAAAATTTGAGTAAAAATTTGACTAATAATTAGTTAAACTTAAAATATGTATGATATTTTGTTTTGCGTAATTTTACGTCTATAAGGCAACTCTTATCGAACGTAATATATTATTACAATGTTAAAATATCACAATAACATTATGCATAACAAAGTTAATGTTAAATGTTAAATAGCTAAACATAAAATACAAAAAAAAACTTACTTTTTACATAAATTTAAGTCATAAACTTTATTAAATATATTAGCATTATAGAAATTTTAAAATTATCTTGTTAAAATTTTTCCGTTTTATGGAAAATATAACAAGAACATTTTATGAATAAATAAGAAAAACCACAAAAATCATATAAAAGTTTTTTTGTATTTAACAAAAAAAATAAAATACATTAACCATAATCTTGTTTAATATTGAAGAATATAAATTTTCTGATGATAATAGAATTTGAAATTTTTTTTTTTTAAATATTTGCAAAAATGTATAAAAGAAAATGTTGCGGTCAATTAATATTATTATGAATGCAATGGAAAATCATAAATTCTGGAAATAAAGTTACTCTAAATATATTTAAACATTAATGGAAGGAAAAACTTGAAAACAACTTTGTAGTTATAATAAATAATATAAAATCTATCAACATTTATAAAACTTATAACATGATGGCAAAAAATATTTAAAATAGGTTGAGATATTTTAAAAATTTTGTATTACAATAAGAAAAGGTCGTCACCCTACAGCCAGACATAATCAAGACTATGAATTATTACCTTTGTGGTTTTGTCTGCAATAAATTTTTCATTTGAAAGAAAAATTATAGAAAAATAAATGTTCTTAAATAATATATATTTAAAAAAAAAAATTTCTACAAATATAACATGCAATATTATTTATTATTGATTTAAATAGCATGCAATATCATGTTTTTTTATCAATTGAATAATATAGTTGAAATGGAAATTAATATTTTTCAACATATTTAATCATTATTTCTAGATCAGAAATTCGTTTTTCAAATATACATAAATAGTTTTTTTGTCTCAAGATTGGAAAAAAATTACAACAATTTGATAGGGAATTTAATAGCGTTATTATTTTAAAAAATATCACGAATAAAATATTTAATTAGTTTCTATGACTGTTTAATTAGTTTTTATGACAGCATAACTAAACAATTTACATAATTAAATCGGCTGCTAATTGTTTTATATAAATTTTAACAAAATAGAGGTTTCATTAATAAACCATGAATTTGTTGGTGGTCTTTTGCGGGCTTTAGTATCATTTAAAATATTAACAGAATCCTAATAATAATTTTATTTTGAATTAATATTTATAGCATATTTTCTACATTTTAAATATACATAAATACAGTAGTGAAAATAAACATTTCTTTATTACTGAAACAAAGTTAAAAAAATATGTATCTATTTTAAAAGCAATCTTCTTTAAATAAAACCTAATAACATAGTCTTTCAAAATATTTAAAAAAAAATTTAATAATAGGTTTATGGTTTTAATATCTTTAAGGTATCATTAATAATATATTTGACTTTTATTTAAATTGTTTTATGTCTGGAAAAGCTACTTAAGAATTGTGTAAATAGTTTCTGTTTTATAATTATATGTTTAAATGTTTACTATTTAATTTTAAAAATAAATGCTGTCGAACCAACAAAGTATTTACAATATAATGGAAAAGGTGTAAAAATAATTAGAGGTTTTAGAATAAATAACTTGTTTTTTTTATAGATAATTTGTATTCGTATTAAATTTATCTAAATATACAAATTATAAAATAGATACTAGATAAGTTTTAAAATAATTTAGATTACAAATATAAGGTGTTACATTAAAATTTAGTTAATTAAGAATTGATAGCTTTATGAAATTTTATATTTAAATAAAAACCAAGGACCAATTTTTTGAAGATTATGAAAATTTTTCATGTCAAATGACCAAAAAAATTTATAATTCTTATATACTTGGAAAATTGAACACTGCCAAAAAAAAAATTTTAAACAAACTAATTTAAACGCTTGGCAAACAATTATAATCATTACATACAAATACAAGATTTTCAAAATTAATTATGCAACAATTAAAGGCGACTTTTAACTAAAATTAATTTCGATTTTTTTTTCTTCTGTAAAGGCTAATTAAAAGTAATTAGAACACAAATCATTATAATTCATCCGTCAATGATAAATTGTCACTATACAAATTTACAATAATTATTCATTTAAAAAGCTATTTTTAATTTCTTGTTTAATTCAAATTACAAAAACAAGAATACTTTTAACAATTGTCTTGTGTCAGATTTTCATATTAAAAATGTATTTTTTTTTTAATGTAAATGAATAATAAAATATGTTTCAAATTAATATTTATATTTATGAGTTAAGTTACTACACCGATTGTTCAAGAATAATGCATACTTTTTTAAAGAGCTACTATTAATTTATCTGATGATACAAAGCTGTAATAAAATTTGTTTTAAATATATTCAAAATTTGCCTTGAATTTTTTTTATTTTTCCCAGTCATATAATTTTTTATTGTTGCATAAAAATTAATTGTTTTAAAATTAATGGTGGATCACGAAATGAAATTATTTAGATTTTAATTTTAAATTAGAAAATAAAGTGAAGTGTTGTCAATCGTCAGGCAATAGAAAAATTGCGCGCAGTAGAACTACTAAGCAGTAGTTTCGTAAGTATGGGATTTTTTTTGTATCATAAATATGTTGTACATTGTTTTTGGTGACTGTTTACATTTTATGTTATTACATTTTAAAATAAAATTGACGTACTCTAGACGCAGCTGGAAATAACTAAGTATTTCTTCGCTTTATTATCTTTCTAACAAAGGCTCTAAAATTATTTTTAAACACAAGCTAAAGGAAAATATTGCATAAAATTAAATAATAAACTTATTGTTTTTTTATTTTGGTTTATTTATAAATTTATTTAATTTTCATATTAATTTATTTAATTTAGTTTATATAAATAATATTTGAATGGATTAATCAATTAATTAATGTATACAAAATCCTTGATCCCCTTGAAAATTAGATAGCTTTTTGATTTATTTTATAGTTGTTCCAAAAATATTGTGGATCATAAATTACCGTAATCGAATTATTTTCAATTACATATTGTATATCTTCTGAAAAAAAAAAAATATTTAAAATTTAATAAAATTAATTACAAAATTATAACTAAAATGTATATAATCATAAAAACAGCTATAAACCATTAATTAATATAATATCATTTAACTAACAAATAAAAAAAAATTTCCCAAATTGATTAAAAATATATTATGATGGTCACTCCTTTAACCTATTAGATTTCATTCAATTTTAATAATAAACTGAAACTGAATAATAAATTATCGCAGTCATTTGTAATCATAAATTTCTGTAAAAAAAAATATGTTGAATTGATTGTTTTTTTTTTTTTTAGAAAAGTCCATTTATCAATTGAACTTTGATGAGGAAAATAAAAAAAATAAACTGGAATTATATCAAAATTTATATAATTTCTATGTTGTTACAATTTGATTGTTAATCATTTTTAGTGTGTTATTTGTATTCCATTTAATTAAAATTTCTTAGATTGCTTTAACACCTTTCAATTAAAAATTAAAAAAAAAAAAAATCCTATAATGCTCGTATCTGAAATAAAATTAGTCATAAGACAGCATGAAAAAAAAAACCTTAAGTGATAAATTTTTTTTTTATAATTGTTATCTTGAAAGCATGACCATAATATGTAGCTGTGTACCATAAAGTTTTTATAGAAGGGAAACAAGTTATTTTTTCTTTACAAAGTTAGTTAAATTTTTTATTAAATGACCAATTAAGAGTAAAACTTGCTAAAAAGCCATATTAGTAAAATAAAAAAAAAAAAGTTTTATTGCGGATACAATGTTGTAAAGTTTTAATAATCATAAAATTAATTATAATAGTGAATAAATTCAATAAAATATTATTTTACATTAATACATAATGTGTTCTGTTAATCAAAATTGAATATTTTTGTATTTTAAAAATGATCATACCGACTTGCAGTTATAAAATTTATAAGTTAATTAGACTCATGCATGTGTGAAGAAATTGATATTGTAAAATATTAAAAATATTAATGATTTAAAAAATATGGGTTGTTTACTGTAAGATGTAATATGCAAGTATTTACTTTACATAAAAATAATTAAATGTTAAGCAGATTAATTTCAATTAAATGCTGATAGAATTATTAAATGATAATATTCTATCGTATTTTTATTTTCTGACTAAGAAAAATTGGTTTAAAAATTTTTGTGATGCACAGAAACTCATTTAACTTGGTTTGTATCAGAAACATATGTTTCAGTTTTAATTTTTAAAAAAAACATGGATTTACGCTTGAAATGAGATGAATTTACTTAACCGAAGACTGATGAAACAGATTTGTCAAAAATACTAACTATGTTTTAGGACCATAAATATATCATATTAAAACAGCGCCAATGTGTATCAAATTTCAAGAAAATTTAAATTGAAGTACCGAAAAAATTTATATGACAAAGTCTAAAAAGGTGAAAGAATATTTTAATTATATTCCAAAAATTGTAAAATTATCCCAAAGCTATATATAGTAATAAAAAAGTTAGAAATGTTTTATTTAAATGTATTTACTTTTACATTCTTTTTCCTTTCCGTTTCAAACATTACATTTCTTCGTAAACCAGTTGTGCTCTCACAAAACCACTGTTTTTTTTTTGTTAAAGCTTTCGATTTAATAAAAAGTAACTATAATTATCATTAATTTAACTGGCACGTATCTGGTGGTGTAACAGTACCACAAGATAAAAAAACTAACCGGTCTAATTTCAAAGGATCGGTATCCTTTGATCAATTGAAATAAAAGGTATCTTGACCACACCTTTAACGTATTAAAGAGATGGCGCTCACTGACTATGTATTGATTGTCGTTGATGGTCTGCTGTACATAGTATACGTACAATTGAATATTTTTTGGATGCCTTTGTAGATATACAATTCTTTTAAAATAATAAAATTGTTTAATCTAATTTTTTGGTTTCGCCTTGATTGACTTTTTTACAGCCATATTTTATAAGGCAATATTTTGTTGCATTTACTTAATAGCATATTTAAATTTATATGATGTCATTAAAGATAAGCACAAAATTCGATTAAATTTTTGATTTCCAAAAATTATATGCTTTTGTTATACATCATAATGCATCAATCTATTTAATTACCAATTTTCAACGTCCACTGAAAATAATATTAATTAAAAAAAAGTGTCTTATAATAATTGTTTTAAAAGAACCCCATTTAAATATTGGAAATTTATCGTAGTTGTTCAAAATGGTCATAATTTTTAAATATTTTCTTTATTATAACATTAAAACAGAGTAAAATCGACAAATTTTACGACATATTAAAATTTTATCACATATGGTTGATTAGTTGGATTCAGACGAAGACGAATTGTAAATTTATTTGTGGTTTGTACAGCCATTTTATTTTACATGACATATACAAGCAATCCAATTTAATTTAAATGAGTTTATGTCATCTTGTATATAATTCTTAAAATTCTGTTTGCTGCCAAAAATTTCCCTAAGGATGATCAAGGAAATTAAATAAACCTAAATAAAAACATTTTCAAACCAATTTATTTTGAGTAAAAGGAGAGAAAACCGGATGGTGATTTAATTATTATTTTCTAACAAATATTATGTGGTTCAGTCACATAATAATATATATTCGAATTAAATTGATATAAAATAAGATATATTTTTAAAGTAAGAGCAGAAAAATGATTACAAATTTAAGCTTTTAGCTGAAAATTTAAGCAGTAGTTCAATATATTCTAAATTATGAATTTTTTTATTTAAAAAAAATCAGTTTAATGAAATTAATTAACATAATTTATTCATTAACTTGATTCTTTATTGACCAACCAAACTCCTTTAATAAAATTTGAAACTTTTTTTTTTTAAATCTGAAATCTGAAAATAGAATCTGTTTAATTTTAAATTATTTTTATAATCTTATTTAAACTCCAATCTTAACTAAAATGAACATCATAATAAATTTGTATAAAATTTAACATTTTTATAATAACGATAATGTTTTTTGTCATAATATACACATATTATTATTTACTAATCAGCGGGAAACATTTCTATTAAAAATTAATTTTCCAATAAATAATTTATTTATTAACCCAAAAAAAAAAAACTGTCTTCACGTTTCAGTTCCATAAATACAGAAAATATTAAAATCTTTTCCAAAAAAAAAAAAAAAAACCCAATTTTAATCGACAATAATCAGTTGCAATTTAGCATCAGATAAATTTAAATTTAATATGTTCGGCACCAAAATGTCAACTGCAATAAATAAATTGCAACAAGATAATACCAGGCATTCAAATATATTTGTTCTTTTCTTTTGTAGCCATTTTATATCCAATCTTTATTTTTTTCTACAAGATACATTTTTTTTTAAACAGCAATAATGTCCATAATGCAAATTTTCGTATTTTTTGTAAATTTAATAAATGGACTATTTGTATGTAAATTAGATTGTGTAGAACATAGTATAATATGAATTTTGAATTTTTCTGTACTCACAGGGATTAAAAAACCAAAACATATTAATATTTCAAAATATATTGGTTATAAAATTGGAATTAATTTTTGTGGTGTTTTCTGTATGTAATTTTAAACAGCAGCATTTTATCTGAACAGATAAGAGATTTCGTTTTGCTAAACTAATATATGCTTTAACATAAAGTGGTACTTTTGTTAATCAGGTTTATTATTTTTATAACCAAACTGCCTCAAGAAAACTATATTGGCCGATAAAAAAATGAACAATTTTAAAAACACATAAATGTTATTACACCAAATCCAACTCTGTTATAATGAAATTTATACTAAATTATATGGTTAGATGTCGGCGGATCTTTAGATACTTTTTTAACAGGTTGAAATTATGTTTTAATAGACTTATATGATGATCCTATTTAAGGTAGACGAGTGGTTCTTTTTCCACATACTTTTTTTTTGTGTATAATACTTCTGGATTTAAGAAGCATTTTTCGGCAAATATTAAAAGATGATTCATTTATGATTCATTAAATTATTAATATAACAGATTAAATGTTGCGGGCGGTGAAGGTGTTTAATGTTTCTGTTTTTTTTTTTTGGTAAATGAAAATTATGAAAAAAATATGAACAGACAATCATTAAAGAAAATATATTATTGAAAAGATTTATTAAAAAAAAAAAAAAACAGAACAGTTTTTATTAATAGAGTTGATTGCCGGAGGTTAATTGGTTTAATATATATCAGACAAGAGGTCTAATTGATGTATATTATTGAATTGAAAAAAAAAATAAGTAAATTGAATGCTGAGAATGATAAAGATAACAAGTTATGTTGTCACAATATTAACACGTAAGAAACTATAAATTATTTATTTTATTAATTGTTAAATAATTATAATTTTTTTAATATTCAATGTTATATAAATAAAAATATTTTATTACTAAAATAATTTACATTATTTTACAATTATTTATAATTGTAAAATAATGTAAATTTACATTTATTACTAAAGCAAAACATATTCTTACAAAAATTTTCTATTCAAATATCTTACTTTAGTTTCTGTTCAATCCATAAATTTTAATCATATATTTTATCCTTTCTGTTTAATAAATTATTTAAATACAAATTGTAATATATATCATATAAGTTGTTATTGATAATTATCTACTAATTTGACATATGTTTATCCAACAAAATAAATTCCACTTAAAAATTCTTTACAAATTATATAAATAATGTAATTGTATCTAAATCTAAAATACTTCAAAAAAAAGAAATTGTCATTTTGTTTATATTACATAATTATGCATATGTCCATTATATATCAGATAAAAAGGACAAACATTCATAAACTATTTTTAATAATGAATTTTTTAAGAGTACCATTTTAGTTTTAATGTTTTATGTTTTTTTTTTTTTTAGAAAAAAATTAATGATTTGAAACATTTTCGTTATCTAGTAAAAGTTAATTTGTTTACTTTGAATTTAATGTGGATTTAATTACGCTATTTAAATCTCTTTTTGAATTTTTTTTATCTATACTTTTCAGTTTTTTTTTTTTTTTGTAAGACCTTTCAATTTCGTAATTAGAGAGTGGTTAGATAACACAAATGCAATTTGATACTTTCTACAACAACAAAAAATAGACAAATTATATTAAATAGGTTAAGCTAAGTACATAGCTAATTTATACTACCATTTCTAATTTAAATAAAATACTTTCTTAAAAAAATGGTCTCATAATAAAAATTCATTATAATGTTGTTAAAAAGTGGTTACAAGATGTTAGTAAGTTTTGTGAATCAAACATAAAACTATAGTTTTTAATAAATTTCTATAGTATATAATTTGATCATAATAAAATTATTGATATAAGCATAGTTTAATAATTGTACATTTTATGGTATAAAATTAAAGTATAATCCAATATATTCCAAGCATGACATTTTTTTTTGTAAAAATAATTTATAGCCTTTAATTTAGACTTCATATTAAAAAATGTATTTAACATAGAATTAGTTGCATGATTGAGAATAAATTTAATGCAAAATGGCAATTCAAAAAAATATTTTAAAAAAAAATTATATTTGCGTGTAATATTTTCTTGATAATTAAATTTAATCTTTTGTCCGTCTTGTTATGAATCTGATTTTAATACATTAAAACTCAATTAAATATTTAATAAAAATTTTATTTGTGAAGAAAATAAACTTTAATTTTCTTATAGCGTTTTTTTTTTTGGTAAATGGTTATTAAGTACTACATGACTTTATTTCTCAATGTCCACAATTATGGAAAATAATTAATGATCCTTATTTTTATTTTCACATATTAATTACTGTACGAATAATTAATTATTAATAATTAGTTGATTTAATTAGATATTCTTAACGATTTTATGACAAAATGAATGACAGTTTCACCAAAGTTTATAGTAATTATGAATCAAATTGATTTTTTAATTAAGATTAATTTTTTTTAGTTTTTTTTATTACAAATTTTTTTATGTTGATTTATGAATATTTAATGAAAAAAAAATATTAATAAATTTAATCAAGCATATCGTTTTACTATAATATATTTATGAATATATTTTAAGTATATAATAATTGTCATAAATACAAATCCGATTAAATATTTAATTTATAGCTTCAATTTGGGAAAAAAAAACCAGATTTAAATTAAAATCATTTTGAAAATAAAAAAACAAGTTTCCAGTTTTTCTAGACTTTTATGTTTTTATAACTTTGCTGATTCAAAACATTTTTTTAGACAAGGCTACTAACCACACCTAATAACTTTTCAGTATTTATTCATTTTGATCATAATGAGTTCCTTATTTGAGCATTTATTTAATTTCTATATTATTTTTTTATGTCTGAATTTTTAAGTAAATACTATCTATAAATGTATGATCACAAATTTGTTAATCTTTTCTAAAAAAAAAAATTATTAATCCTATAATTTTTTGTATTCGAATTTTTGTAAATTAGGGTTAATACCATGCAAAACAAGAAATGATATGCGTATCTAATTAAATGAATAAAAACTTCAGGATGAATTTAAAATAAATATTCACCTGCTGAAAGTATATCGAATTAGTCGGCAGTTGTTGAAATTTTACGCTAAGACCAGTTTATTTTCATTTTAGAAATAAATTAATTGAACTTATTTAATGACTTTAACGCTTTAAACTCATACGCATTCATCTAAACATGATTATTAAAAGTTTTTAATTATAGAAGATACAATTACGTGGGGAGCTATTTTTTATAAAAACGTGATGAAAATATGGTACATTCTTTCTCATTTTTATTTATATATGACGATTTAATTGTAATTTAAAAAAATTGAAACATTATTAGTTTTTAAAATTATCATAATAATTTAAATTTAAAATTCTAATATGAATATCTCTACCATATTCCATAATATCTAATAAATTATAGTAATAGACTTGACAATGAAAATCATCTGCAGTTGAATCTCATTCATTTTCATCCTTAACACTTATATTATTATTTGTGTCACATTTACATAAATAAACAAAATAAATGAATATGTTCAGTGAATTTATAATCAAACACAAACAATTTTTTTTTTTTTTGTAAAAACATAAATGAAGCATGAATTTTATGTTGACGGACGGCATTCTCTCCATTCTTAGGCAGCAAAAACATGCATTTTTTGTTGATCACACTGTCGATGGTATTTTGTTAGTTGAAAGACTCCTGTCTCAGTATTTTATTTTTCTCACTTTTTTCATTACTGTTTTGTCATTGTGTCAGTTTTATATTAAATTTTCTTGGTTCACACTTTATTTTATTTTCACCTTTTTTTTTCCGTTGAGACACGTTTTATTGTTGATTATAGATAGTTTTTTTTTTTATTAATAGGATTTTTTCCTTTTGGCGTACACAAAGTTTAATACGAAGATGACATATACATAAAAACTAATCTAATTTTTAATTTTATTTATAATCGTAAAACTTTATTTCCTAAATAAAAACAATTAAATTTTCTCACTTATATGAGTAGTTAAAAATGAAATATTTCATTTTTGAATTAATTTTTATGATAAATTTTATATTTCTAAAAATATATTCAAAATTTTGTGACTTTATGAAAATATATACATAAATATGTTAAATATTTGGTAAAATTATGTAAAATAATTTATTTTTATTTACAATAGTAAATTTGTCATCACTTTTAAGAGATATTTTCAAAACTTTTGATATTATTTATAATCATTTTGTCTAAAATTTCCCGACAAAGATAATTTTCTTTTTTTTATTACTACGACTTTCATGATGAATTCTAGAATATTTATATTGTTATATATACTGTGATAGGATAAATAGAAATTGAGTAAATATTTTCTATAATAATTTATTTTTAAATCATAAATTTAAAATAAAATAATTATTATATATCACTAGTATTTAAATTTAGTTTAATAAAGTTTACTTGATATTACTGAGTTTTGAAAGTTTGTTTATTTATTGCTGGAAATTTGAATCAATTTTAATTGTTATAAAAATAAAAAATACATAATTACGAACATTTTCACTAAATTTTTTTAATTTTACTATAAATTTTTACAAAAATTTGGCTTTTAAGCATATCATGCTCATTTTAAATTTTTAAAAATTACTTATAATATTTAATTAAAATATCAACGATACTAAAAGAAGGATAAATATTCCATAAAAAAGTAATACATTTTTTTACTATAATATACTAAACAAATCCAATTAACATATTATCTTTTTTTTTTTGGTTAAACACTTGAAATTTATTATTTCCCCTTAAAAATCAATTTAACTCTTTATCATCAAAAAAGAAATACCGAAAATTAAATAAAAAATACAAAAAAAAAGTATACTAATTTTTAAATAAATACCGCCGCTGCCGTTACTTTGCATTAAATTTGTAGGATCTAATTATTCAGGGAAATAGCACCGACAATAAACATCGAAAAAAAAGACCAGAAGCTGTTTATTGACAAAACAAATTCCAATTATATTTACTCGAAAAAAAAGGTAAATTATCTTACAACCGAAAAAAAAAATCAATTTTCTTTTGAAAATTCCAAGTTGTTTCTAAAAAATTTAATTTGTTGGTTTAATGATGTAAGTTTCCGTTTCTTTAATCACCGAAATTTCATTTCCTTAATATTTTACTATAGTATTAATATTAATTAATAGTATATATACTAATAAATTTCTTATTTAAATATTTATTTAGGACATTTTCGATCTAATTGGAAATTAATAATTTTAATTTTATAAATATGTCTGGGTAATACATTTGTTTTTTTTTTCCAAATATTTAGACATAAATAAGGAATTTGATTCCTTGAGAAGTTTTATTATACAACCCTGCTGGGTGTCCTTAAAAATTATATTTAAAACCATTTGACCTGTTTACATATATTTTAATATATCTTATTTATAGAAAATTTATTTAACTTGTTTTTTTATAGACGTATACCAAAAGTACTTTGAAGAGGGTTTAAAATATATTAGAGTTTTTTACGATGAAATTTGAGTTGCAAATATTTGTTGTCTAAGGGCTAAATTAATCAGCATGACGTCTTTTTTCAAACAATGTGGTAGGTTAAGGTCTACCAGTATAGTAAAATTTAAAGTTTATATTAAAATAATTTCAAATATAATTCTCGATTTACATATTTTAACAACTTAGAAGAGCTATGACATAACTAAAGAGTTAACCAAGTGTTTCTGTAATTATTACAACAATTAAAAATAATTATTAGTTTAATGGTTAATGATCTGAAAATTAAAAGGCTTTGTTTTTTTTTATTTTATTTTAAAGACTTTGTAAATTAATTTTGTCCTCCTCATTTTTTATCTACGTTTTTTTCTATATTTTTTCTTTTTTTTTTTTAATAAAATTAAATCCAACCCTGATGGTGACATAATGTAATTAATTACAATTATCCATTATATATAATTATGCTCATATAGTATGAATTTTTCACTTATTTATATAAAAAGTTAATAAAATCCAAAGAAACAATTCAAATAAAAATAATTAAATTAGTCATGGACACTTGGGTACAGGGGCGATTATAATTGAATTAAGGAAAAAATATTGTTTTTTTTTTTAGTATTATGGAAGTTAAATTATTTATGTACCAAAAATTTAATTAGTTATGTTTTGAAATATATGTTTAAGATTAAATTGTGCAAGAACTCTTTTTATATTGTACAATTAATTAATTATAAAAAACAAATATGATGATTAAATTAAATTACTCTAATCATATAATATAAAATATGATTTTGAAAAATAAATTAGTTTTAAATCATAATGTAATCTTGTAAATAAATATGTAAGCGCATATCAATTATGTTTTTGCTCTCTAATATTCTCAAAAATATATAAGAAATTATAAGTCAACAATAATATACATTAAAATAAATCATCCAACATAACTAAAACATTGTCTTATCTGTATATATATATATATATAAAAATTGTTAAGAAATTATTAAACCCCAGCATACAAGTAAAAAAATTTATATAAAACAAGCATCCACAAACCATGGCCTCCCATATTGATGATGATAGAGTTATTACAAGATTTTTGTACCCCATTCTTAATTTGTTGTCGGTACCTTTGAACATCATCCAATTAGCTCAACCCGACACCTTAAGGCAGCGGTATCTTTGACTGTTTAGAATGGACCGCACACCGCCGTTCTCATATTATACAAATTTGTTCTTTTTGTATAGTTTATAAGCTATAAAATTTTTGTTGTTAGTTCATCGTTTGTGTTTTTGTTTTTTGGAGCTGTACAGTGGTTTAATGTGAAAGCTTATAATAAAAAGATGTAAAAAAAGATGAATGCATTTTTTTAGCTGTCCTGGTTACCCTTTAATATTTCTTCTATACCGTATACATATATAGCCAGAATAAGCATACAAAAACGTTTTAAAGAATTTATACGTTTAAAAAAAAAAAATTTTTTTTTTGCAGGTCATGTATAGGAATAAGATTTTAATATTTGAAAAGATATGAAGTTAACATAATAATGAAGAAAATATTAAATATATATGAACGGAAATTACTAGAGACATTAAATTAAATTACATTGCAAATTTAAAATGATATGAAAATATAATTTTTTTTTTTTGATTACCAGAGGACCTTAATTATATTTAGAAAAAAAAAATAATTAAATATTTTAAATAATTAAATAATATTTTTACCAAAAATAAAAAAATTAATTATGTATTATTTATGCTAATTCTTTTTTTATTTGATTATTAAATATATTATACATATTTTTGTATATAGAAATCACAAAGCTAGCATTGTTAGTGGTAATCAGCTAGCGGCTAAAATCATCTAATTTAAAAACGATTTATGAATAATTAATTTTAGGATTATATAGTTTTTTTTTATAAAATTTAAAATAGCAAATTTATTCTTAAAAAATGATAATAAAAAAAAAAATATTATGTTTCGTTCTATTTTGTGTTTTTCCCGAAAATATTTTAATATTAATTTCTTAGAAAAATCATAAGCTTTTAATTTGTACTGTCAAATTTTTATAACAATAAATTAAATAATATAATATTTCGGTATTTTTCTAAATATCTATTTATGTTTTATGTTTCTAAAAATATTATGGTTTAATCGTGTGTATCGAATCGTCAACCAAAAAAAAAAAAAATATTTTTCGAATCTTAATCATGCTGTGTTCTGTTATCACTAATTTGAAAGGAAATACCTGGTCCCCCTTTTGTATGCATCACTATGCAATAACACTTCTATATACATATGTACGTTAATGATTAAACACGCAGGTGATTTTTGACTCTTTGTTTTTTTTATTGTTGTTACTGTAAAATATTATACCGCACCATCATCATCATAAGCTTTTATGTATATTCTTCAATATTTTATTGCGTTAGTATTATTTTTTTTGTATAATTTGAAGGCTACGTCATTGGTATTTTCAGCAGCATAATATATAGATATTTAGGAAAGTAGCCTTGATCAAAAAGTGTTATATATAGAGATTTTTCTTTGACTACTGGAGTGTTTATAAGCACAGTTTGATTTAATCAATCATAATAAATAATATGTTTTATGAAGAACCGTATAAGAATATTAAAAAATTGAAATATTTCACGTTTTTTTTTTTTTTTGGTATGAATTGCCAATGGCGCCAATGATAATTATTTATTGTTGGGTTCTGTGAGTATTTTTCTTTTTCTTTCAATTTTCTTATTACTTGGGTGTACGAATTGTTGTTTAGTTTTCCTTAATTCTTCATTGCAAAATTTTCTCTCGTTTATATAACGAAATGTTCATTAGTTCATGTCGAAAAAGACTAAATATTACAGTAGGTTGTATGTAGTACAATCTTAATTTTTTTTATACCTAATTTTTTCTAAACTGTGGGAAGTTATTTATAGTGTTTATTTATATCTAATGTAAACTAAACGAACTGATATCTTAATTAAATGTTTTAAATTTGTTTTAAAATTGTTATTTTATACCTAATCAAAAATTCAAATTATAATTGATTGGTGTTGTTTTTCTATGGGTAACCATAAAACACCTACAATAAATGTAATTTTTTTATTTATTTCTTAAGATATCTTATTAGCCATGTCAAAATTTTGATTTAAAATTTATATAAAATATTTTCTTACGAGAATCAATTTAACAACAAATCGAGCAGCATATGTAAAATTTACTCTAAATAAGCAATGCTGTAAAGATGATAAAGTATATTTATTTTGAATAACAGAGAATAGTCGCTTGTACTAAAAGTAAAATAAAAGAAGATGTACTAGTCTCAAAAGGATATAAAAAAGAATAAAGCATCCTAATTATGTATGACCAATCAAATGAATTTACAAGAAATAGGATATTTTCAATCCAAAAACTAATATTAAATTAACAATAATTAGACAAATTAAACCAATATTTCTTTAACTTTTTCTGTGCTTTGGATATTTATACTAGTCCATAAATTAACACACTGGAGCATAATAGACGTGTCTACACGTTCATATAAATTGTTGATTTTTTAAAAATTAGACAGTCCATAATTCATGTAAAAAAAAAAATACAGTAGGTATATAAACTCAACTAATATTTTGGCGCATACGGAAATATTCGTTCAGTTTATTTAGTACCGAAAGGGTTAAATATACTATAGTGTAAATCTGTATTTTTGGATACCTGATAGATTACCTAATATTTTAAAACTTTTTAAATGTATTTTTTAATAATATGTATAGAGAATCTGTTTGAAAGATTTTGTTGGTTTGATAAGCAGGGGGACCTCATACCCCGTAGTCCACATCTGGGTCCGTTGTACGGTCCAATTCATTCTTCAATTATTTATTCTTCATTTTGGTCTCTCTGAGTTCAACTTTTTGGTCTTTTTTGAGAAGATATTGAATCCCTCTTTGTCTCTGCACCCTCTCTACACTGTGTGACCATACACAGTCTTAGCCGTGAAGTAAAATGTAGTTTTATTTTCATTACTTGGTGTTTTTAAGAAATTTCAATTTCTTCATGTTATGTTTAGTAAAGGACATCTTGAATTTTAATTTGTATAAATAATTAATAATTTATGATATTGATAACAATTAAATCAATGCTAAAACAGTAGCAGCATTTTTTAAAAGTAATTGAATATAATAATTTAAAAACTAATTTTCCTTTTTATTTCAATGTGGTTAAAATATTACCTAGTAATAATAAAAAATCTAAAACAATATAAACGAAATTATAAAAGAAGATAATTGGTGATAATATGTTTTGATTTTGAAAAGACTTTTGATGTGTCCGAAGCTTGTAAGATGATTTTATTTTAAAAACAGATGCGAAATCTCGTAAATACGTAAAACTAGATTTTATATTTGCTTGGGGATATAAAATGATGTATGGTTTTGGAATACCTAATAATTATACATTTTAGAAATGTTAATTTAAAATTGTAAGATTCAATATTTAGTAAAAACATATCATAACAAATTTAATGATTTTACTATTTTGTAAATTTTCTAAAAATCGATCAAACCACAGCAACAATTATGCCTCTACAGAAAATTATGAGAAAAAAATTATCTTTTGTATTATACTTCAAAACTACAAGTCAACTCGCAATAAAATTATTATCTATAAGTTAATGCCGTCGGTATAGTCACAGGAAACTTATGATTCACACATTAGTTGAATTTTTAAATTGTGATTAAAGAAAATTTATATTTTAGTAATTCTCAGTAGTTTAATTATTATTTTATACAATTATAAGTTATTACTAAATACAAATACAAATTTTGATTTCATGTAATAAATAAACAATGACACAAAATTTAGAAATATACCAATAAAATAATTAGTATTTTGTTAAAAATAAAAAAAAAATTCCATACTTATTATAATTATATTTTAATTGACATTTAAAATACCTGGCCAATTTCATCCAAATTATTGCAATGTCTTCATTAAATTCTATAATTTAGTTGTTTTTGTGTAATATTATTCAAATGCTAATCTAAAAATCAATTTTTTGTTTCTCTTTCTATCAACAACAACCCATTAGCCCATATTGTTGAATATATACCTTGCACCATCAACATTAACAATTATACGATATTTCCCGCACACAGCCGTTACAACCAACTTCTTACGTTTACAATTAACAACTGCTACTTACTCCTTACTAGTTGCACAACAATAATTTTTATTTAAAAACTTATACACAACAATAATTTCTGTATAAAGAGTATATGTTTTTATCAATCCGGTTTTTATTTTAACCGCACCCATTTTTTGAGTCTGATTTAAAATTTAACCAATCAGATGAATACATTCCATAGCAATGGTGGTTTATGTTAAAAATTATGCTATTCCATAGATATATAGAAATTTATTGATAAGATTAAAAATTATCTGTTACTGTTGGGGTAGAAAAGCGGGGACAAAGAAATTTGTAATGAAATGTTTAGGGTTGTTGAAACGGAGCAGAATTTTAGAAACTTTTATTTGTTTATTTAATTGTATTTGTGGGACATACAATGTTATGTAGTTGTATTAAATTAATGAAAATACTATTTTCGTCTCTTTTTTTGTTAAATTTTCTTCCGGAAATAAAGGGTTTTCGGTGTTAGAAAACTTTATGAATTTATTGTCTGTTGGAATATTACAATTTTAATAAATTTCTACCCCTAATATAATAGAATAGTAATATACTCTGGTTTTGGAAAAATTAATTATACTTATATAGATAAATTCACATAAATAATTGATGATGATAAGTCATAAAGTTTGTCTGGTTTTTTAAGGATTTATTCATTTAAAAAAAAAACATGTTAAATAATACAGAACCTTGACTGATTAGATAGCAAATAAATTTATTTTTTAGCATCGAAATATGTTTCAATATTTGCATAAATTTGTTTTGCATAAAAAAAATATAATTATATCTGACAAATTTCATAGACTCATTGTTGATCACCGTTTTTTATAATTTATTATATCCAGTCAAAATTTTTTTTAAACGAAATTATTATAATTTCTTCATAAAATATTTCCAACAATAAAATTGTTGGTTTTTTTCATATAAAAAAACTTATATTAAGTATTTTCGTGTCAATTAAATTATAATTTATAATTAATATTTTATTTCATAGTTCAGGGCGATCAAAATTTATCAACTCCTGTAAACTGGGTAGCCAATAAAGATATAATTTTAATCATATTTGGTGACGAAGCATGACTTATTTAAATATTTTTTTTTTTTTTATTTATATACCTTATCATTTTTAAAATGATATGCCTTTAAGGTATAAAATTGACCGGTTATCAATTTAGTGAATTGCGTGTAAGAAAATATGAAGCCGTCAATCCTTAATTATATAATTTGAACCACTTTATGTTACGCGAAAGGTTATAAACAAATTTTTTTTTAAACAGTTTTCTCGACTGATTAAAAAAAATATTTGGTTTTTTTTTATATCATAACTGAAAGTTTTTCATCAATGAAATTTAATTATCACCAGCATATAATACCGTTCTTTAAATATACAATGAAATAAATCGATTTGTGGTATAATTTTATGGCAGCTATCGTATATAGTGTAATCAGTTTTACTGCATAATTAAAGCAATCAAAATTTTTAACCAAAAAAAAAGAAAACAACAAAAATTTATTGTAATATTTTGAGAAATATTTTACTGACACAGAGGTGTATAAAATTTTCATTCATTAAATATCTTATTGCATGAAAAGCATGAATTACGAGTAATATTACCAAAAAAAAATCTAAAATTCTTACGTTAATTTTCATATTTGATTCTAAAACAGTTTCGCTTGATCGGTGGTCTTTAATTAAATACCGTAAAATAAAAAGTTTTTGGGAAGTTAAAGTTTATTTTTTTTCATGCAGTTGAATGATCGGAAATATTTTAAGTAAAAACTTATTAATGATCATTTTGTTTTATAGATAGGTCTTTTTTTTTTGCAGTATCTTGTTTTTTTTATATGTCGTTTAAACAAAAATACTAATTTTATTGTGTATATCTTAATTTATTTTTATGAGAAACTCTAAAATTGAGGTTAACTACCTTTGAAATTGTTCTTTTTTTTTCATATATATTCATTATTTATATGAGAAGATTATTAATTTTTGATTCTATAGTTATTAATTATGATTAGTTTTTATTATGTACAATATAAATTAGATACTATAGTATATAGATAAAAAAATTTAACTTTGAGAATACTAAACTTATAATGGTAGAAGATTTATACAAAAAAAAAAAAAACAAAGATTATTTTTTAATTAGATTTTCTTGATAATTATAAAATGATTAATCTATAATACTGTGTAGATGAAAATAATTCAATTGAAAAGAAATGAAAAGAATTAATAATTCTGAATTAATAATTTATTGCAGAAAATATATTAAGAAACTAAATTTTACCTGTGATTATTGTACCGTGAATTATGAGAATTTAGATTATACTATTTAAGATTCTAATAAATATGTTAAATTTTATATATATAATAATATTCGAATATATAATTAAATCAATTAATATGCTTAGATTTTATTAAGATTATTCACTGGATTAGTGAATTACAATTTTATTAAACAGTAGTTCATAATATAAATTTTAAATACAAAAATCTACTTAGAATTTCTTTTTCACTTATGTTAGCTTGCATTTTGAGGCGATTGTGAATTTTTTTTATAAGATTTGAAATAGCAATTCCTTTGCTATGAATCTTTTCACAATAAAATATGAAATATTTAACTTCATATTATATTTACTTAGCAATGTAACCATTTGCGCAGAGGATTGTGCCAACCATTGGTTTTTCTTTTGGGCAGCTATTCTCCAACTTTCGGCTCGGTTCAGTATTTCGACTTCTCTCTCAAATCAATCTTTCCTTCGGAGATTACGGTGGCCTTCTTCGTATGCTATTCAAAAATTCTTAGAGCTGGAATCCCTTTCTTCCATCCTGCAGAATGTTTAAGCAAACTTAAAGGAAATATTGTGTATTTTTGGACTAAAACTACGTCGTGGAAACAGTTGTATCAAAGATTAAGAATAGTTGTATCGAAGGACATTGTTGAAGCATAATATTGTTCCTTCATAAAATTATAATGAAGTCTATGTTTCTAGGTTATCGGCTATATTTTTGTTCTACCAAGGAAACGAAAAATAAATAAAATCTTAAAAATTATTTTAAAATGTCGGTATTTTTCTGCGATACTTCCAAAGCAGTATTAGGCATATTTATATAGCCGTAAATAAATCCGTTACATCATTTAATGATAGATTAGATAGGTATTGCAGATAGCTATATTTTTTTTAGCTGAGTATGTAGTTCTAAAAGTTCTAGATTCCTTTTAAAATTGCAGTGGCGAAAACAATGAACAAACATTTCTATAATATAATTATTTTAAAACTATACCAGTGGTTCACCGGTGTAATTGGCTCCTGCATCTATGCCTGGTGATTGTAAACTATGCATATAAAAAATTCCACCACTTCCAAGTTGCGCTGACCAGCCCAATATTGCCATCGTCCTTAATAGCCACCATGAATTTCGTTTGATTTTCGTTCACTTGGAAACATATATAGTAGTTTTAAGAAATTAAATATATTATGGCGTTACTGATATAATTTTAGATAAAATTGCAAAAATTATCATTTGAGTTGTAACAATTAATTAATTTTTATTACTTACAATTAGCAAATTGATGTTTTTTTTATTAAAAAGCTTAAAAATACAGCAAAAACTGTCAGTCAAAACCGCATTGAAAGAAATATGAATTAAATGAATGATTTGCAAATTTCCATAAGCTTTTTTGAAATTAACACTAAAGGCAGCCGCTGAGCATCTGGAATTAGAGCTCATAAACAAATCATATATTTAAAATGTCACTCAAATCAATTTAAACAATTTCGAAATTTGTAGTACGATTTGCAGTCTAAGAAAAATGTAGTAAAAACCATAGGTAAAATTTTATACATCTATCAGTTGAATCCTAGTTATATAAATTAATTAATTCAAAAAAAATAACTTAGCGCTCTTAAACTACAATTTTTTTCCTTGCTTAATATCTTTTATCTGCAGTTTTATGGAGTATGTGCGAATATCCACATCCTAACGATAAAAAATTTAAAAAGTATATAATGTAATAAAGCCAAAATATTATTACGAGTAAAAAAAGAACATGTAAGAAATTCATTTTTTTTGAATGATGTTCTGAACCGATGATAATTACCACACTAACAACACACGGTGGTTTCTTTTCATCTTTTACCGGTATCACCTTAACACATTAATTTTTGATGCTAAGATGACAGTAATAGCTTTTAAGTTAAGTAACGAGATATAACTGAGAAAATATATAAATAATAATATTTCTTTCAATTCATCCAGGTTATGGACATACATACAGGATTTAAATTAATGAAGTTTTTTTTTGTCTTATTTGTGATTAATTTTTTAAGGAAGTAATATACTGAAATATGCTTAATCAAATAATTTCTTTTTGAGAGTTTATATCGTTAAGTTTTGTGAAAATATCACAAATTTCGAAAAGTTTAATTACAATTTTTTTTATAGTATAAGAAAAACATTAGAAGCATTAATTGCATTACGTGGTTATTTCATTAATGAAAAAAAAAACTTGTACTTAATTTTTATTGATACTAATTCGATTTTTTTTCTTAAACATTGACGTTAAAGTATATTTACAGATCGTGCAGAGCTTTTCTTTGTTATTTTTTTTTTTTGGCATGTGCGATGACCGGTATTGCTTTTATGTTAACCGCTTTCTTTTGAAAAATTCATTACTTTAGAAAAATGTTTAAATGTTTAAAGGTGATCATAAATCACAGAACATTATTTAATTAAAAAAAAAACAATGTTGTTATTAATGTTTATATAAAAAATCGACTTGTTCGTCTTATTAATTGGTCATGCACTGATTTTAGATAATTAGTTTTGCGATACCAATGTTTTATCATTCCTCCAGGTAATATTTATCAAAAATTTATGTTGACCTTATTTTTATATTTCAAATTTATTTACAAGATTAACCTAAATATTTTAGGAAGAAAATATAAATTTCATCATTACATATATATATTTTTTTTTTTAACCACAGGTATCTGTAACTATTTCCTGTTACTTTCAAAATTTTGTTTTTTAGCCCACTATTATTGTCCATAAAAAAAAAATTTGTGAAATTGTTAAAATTAAATATCATTTCCGATAACATACTGTTTATTATATATTTTATAAATAAACTTAATCGGAAATTAATATAGTTTCATATCTCATCTTATAATAACATGTTTTCACATATAACATCAAAAAATTTATCTAGTTAACTATATAGTTATTCCATTTTCTTATAAAAATACAAAAAAAGAGCAAGAAAACCATTCCTTCTTGTAACATGACCTCAAAAACAAAAGATAAAAAAGGGTTTCTGATGCCGAACACCTAGGTGTCGGTATAAATATAATTGGAATATGTTCAAACGTTACCGCGCCAATAAAATAAAAAGTTGAAATATACAAGATTAAATTGCACGCTGGCTATAATAAAATATCTATACATAGTATATATTCGAAACTTATATATGTATTATATGTTAGTGTAGTTTTTCATCTCCTTTTGAAACAAGTAAATAACTTTATTTTACATTGTCGATATGGGAGGCCAAATTATTGGATGTCCGATTACAGAATGGTATACAAAGCATGAATTTTTGTTGTATAAGATTCTTGTTTTCATCTCGTAGGTGTTTTTATAATTATAGTTATTATATTCTAATCATATATGTAGTAGAAAAGTTTACATTAGTCTTTCACAATCGAGTTGGATCCAACTGCAATTGGATAATAAGTTCTTCAAAGTCTTAGGAATTTTGTTTGTTTATGTGTATACGTTTTTTTCTTCGGAATACATCGTCTACTGAACAAACTTAATATTCCGCAAAATTGGAAAGGTTTCAAATTTTAGTCAATGATATGACGGATTTACTACTTAATAACAATTTGAATGTCTAACAATTTTTATTGCAGTTTTTTGATTGCTTTAGTCTTACTCGATTAGCTTAGATTATAGAACAGGTTTGGACAAAACGATTGCCACCACAGACCAGTGTGGCAATTAGTTCACCTAATGTAATGCCCATAATATATTAAAACTCATCAACGAACTTAAAATTTTTAATGAGAGCAAAATACGATACTCTTGGGTTTCAAAAAGATTTGACCAAACTGTCGTAGTCCTTTTTTGAACTAGAGCTCACATTCATCTAAAATACTTATCGTCACTGTATATTCTCCAGCTCCCATTGAATGAGCTGTCAAATTTTTTAGAGATGGTAGGTTAAGCGACAGTAGCCAGTAAGAAAACTAGTTAAAAGACCAACTTGATTTACTTTAAACTTTAAAATTACGAATGTTCCTTTCTTAGATATACAAGGAACTAATTCTTTATGTCCAGTATTTATTTGATTCTGTTGTTAGCCAGTTTTTTAGAGCTGCTTTGGTCGTATTAATTGCATATCACAAAAGGGCAGTGTATGGTTTTTGGTAATTACTAAGAAGCTCTAAAGGTTATATTGTCTGGTAGCATAGACCACCTAAATTATAAAATCTAATAATATGAAGGTTAATCATATCATTAGTAATATCTATCAAAGATTTTCAATTTTATCTAATTAATTTAAGTAAAACAAATCTTTTCAATGTTATATATGTTATATAAAGTTAATATGATCCTCTTGGTAATTACATCAAAAATTAACCAAAGATCTTGTAAAGATTTATAATTTCTTTGAATTACTTTGTAAAATCAATTACTTTAAAGTTGAAAACCAACTCTTAACCGCAAAATAATTTGATGTTTCTTATTTGGTATGAGTTTTTATATGAAAAGGTAATTAGATGAACGTTTATTAAAACTAATAAAAGATACAAAAAATTAATTTTCAACAAAAAAAAAACCATTTTGAATAAGTTTATAGATTTTTGTGTACGAGTATTAAAAAATATAACTAATGAAACCGCAAATTTTTAATAAAAAGCGTAGTAAGGTAGCCAGAAATCATTATTTACGTATATCTAGTAGCTAAGAATTATAAAAGTTTTATCACTTTTATCCACATAATATTTTTACATATTTTAAACATAATTTTTTTTTGTGAAACCATAACTAAATTAATTCCTTAATTTTTGATTATATTTTAATGAAGAAGAGATTAATTAAGAGACTTTAAAAAATTTCCAATTCAATATTGTTATTGAAAATACATAGGAAATTAAATCGTAACATTGATAAATTATTATCTGGGTATTTATAGAAATATTAGTTTAAAAGAAAACATAAAAAAAAATATAGTTTATTTTCAAACTAAAAATTAAGCATGAAATTTAAGCTTCTTAAAAAAAAATCAAATTTAAATTAACATTAAATAAAAATTAAGAATTACCTTAACAAAATAAGTAAGTTTTTAAATGAAATTTATTACCAAGTTAGTTTAAATGAAATTAAGAGATTAGTTCAAGTAGAAAAATTAATTTTTTGTTTTATTTTGTTATTGTTTATGTTTAATTATTTATGTTTTAGAACAAAAAGATATTATCTCGCTCCAATTAAGTTGGTGTGAACGAGTTAAAGTAAAATGTTATAATGCAAAACTTTTATAATATTAATTGCGTAGTGGTAAGTGTAATTAAATTCTATCTATCATTTCATTGTTTAGTTAGTATGAAATCAATTATGTATCACAACAATGTTGTAAATTGTAAAAGTCTAACATTTTATAGTTATTTAATTTAAGTTGAATTTTCTTCCAAGCTGGTACTTAACAATTAGATAATATTAACCAAATTTTAGTAATACATATTTTGCAAATTTTTCTATTCAAAAACTCTAAATATAAACTAAATATTTTAATTTTATTTATATTTCGAATAACATAAAAAATTGTGAAAATCGGTGATAAAAGTTATTCTAACTATGAATCGTATCAATTATAAGTGCAATTATTTTTCTATAAACATAAAAAATTTACTGTCTAATGATTTTCATGATTTAATTGGCTACGTTTTTCCAACAGATAATATCTATAAATCGGATTGGATGCAAAAGTGGTGTTCAACTTGACAAATTAATTGCTAAAAGTATTTTTTCTTTAATATAGCTTTTAATTATTATAAAATGCAAATTAAAAATATTTTTTTAAATTTACAAACCACCATTTTTGAAATACAGAATATTAAATTACAGTATTGTACATTTTCTTTTTACATGCACAAATGTAAATACAATTAATTTAATTATTAAATATAATGTCATTTTATCTAATAACTAAAAATTCAACATAAATGTAATTAATATTTAGTTAAACAAATAATTTTCTAATGACAAATTTTAATATTATTAAAAATTTTTAATTTTGTCATATATAGACTTATAGTTATAATTTATACTTTTCATACTGTTGGGCACTAAAAGTACTATGTTATTTAATTTATATAAGAGTAAATAAATATATAAGAGTGTTACTTAATTGAGGAGTTGCTGTATATATTACATTTGTTTTTAATTAAATAGTTTGCGTCACATTTATAATTATTATTTACAAAATGTATCATTATATTTATTTTTAAAAAAAATTTTTACATTTCGAATGTTTACAATATAAAATCATATATACAAATTTAAAAAAAATTCTCTGCAACAATAATTCTCCGCATTTCTATGATTCTACTATATAATTTAATTCAATTTCATTTTAGTTATCTTGATAATAAAATATTAGATTTTTAAATAAAATAATAATAAATAAAAAAATATATACTTGTTTTCGGTCTACAATTACAAAAACACAAAAATTACTGCATCAAATTATTATAAAAAAAAATAAATACTATATATAGATACTGTATCTGTTACTTTAAAAATTTTTTAAAAAAAACTATGTAATAAAAGGTAAAACAACTCATAAATAATAAATAAAAAAAAAAGATTCTAGTATTACTATATTATTTAATTTTCAATTCATTTCTTTTATTTAATAATAAAAAATCCAAAAAATTATATATAAAAAAATGAACCACCACAGTAGATAATTTCAACCAACCGAACCCAATTCCAAGGTTATACAATAATAATTTTTATCAAACAGAGAAACAAATATAATACATATAAAAAAAAAAAAAGAAAAGTAAGTGAGAATTAAAGTAGACCCCCAACATACAATCAACATAAAAAAAAAGAATCATAAAAAAAAATCTAATTACTTGCTACAATCAAAAAAAAAAAAATTGTGTTTGTGATAACAACCTCTATGATATATTTCACTGTACTATCATCATTATAATCACTTGATTGTTATTGTTACTTTCAAATTTTTTACGAAAAAAAGAGAAATACGTATTTACAACACCAAAAAAAGAAACAAAATTAATTCTCTAACATTGGCAATACTAATTTAATATATCGAAGAGAAATCTCATATAAAATACAACATAATTTTCTTCTTTTTTTTTTCAAATAAGTATAGGGAGCATAAAATTGGTGAGTAAGATGGGTGGTAATGTGAAGAAGATATTTGGAACACATGCGCTGTATAAGATCAATTTTTTTTTTGTAAGACCGCCTAAATAAATTTTTAACTTAGGGCCCACACCATAAGCCTCTGCTGGTACTTTTACTATTGAAGGGTAATATAGACAAAAATTTCAAATATATTGGTATAATGGTGTAGAGATTATATGTATAGATAAATTATGTTGGTATATATATAGATATATACATATCTACGGGTATAATTGGTATAATAGCAACCATGGAAAAATATTGTTAATCTCTTATATATTGTTAGTGCTATTTATTTCAAGAGACTTAAATATTTTTGATTGATTTATATATTGAAGTTATTTAGCAGAGACATAAATAATCAAAATTAATTATATTTAATGCAATTTTTAATAAATTATTGAGAAACGTATATAACATTAATTTTATGAGATTACGTAATTATTTTTTTATAAATCCAAAAAATAATAATAGATAATTTAATTTTAGAATTAAATAATTAAATTTTTCAAAAGATATTTTTTTAAAAATTAATATTAGCTAAGATTTTCTTGACTTGTTTTATGTATAACAAAAAAATGTTTCAACTAAACCGAATACCAATTTTTATCAATTTAAATTATATTTTACTATGACATAATAATAGTTTAAATTAAAATAAATTCTAATAGATATTTAGCAATTTAAATATTTTCCATTTTTGCATAATTGTCACATTTGATTAAATTATTTTATTTTTTCTGAAGCAATATTTGCTATGTAAATATAATGTCTATCGTTTTTCATAATTTTATTATATAATTATGAAATTATAGTTTAAAAATTGTTTTACTGACATAAAGTAATATATTCGTGTTTGATATATTATTATGGTATATCGTTTATGTCTTGTTTGAATATTTTAATAAATTACTTATTTTTCTAGTTGCATTTCAATAAAAATTATTACCTTAACTCTTTAAGAAAATATTAATTATATAAATTATATTTACTGATTGCTCAGCTACTATTTTTAAATATACAAGTAATTTTTTTAAAGAATTTAATTTTTGTTTTTTTTTTTACTATTTTTAATGTAAAAATCATAGAATTAAATTTATCATAAAACCAAATTTTTAAACATCAGCAAAATTTATGATTTTTTTTTTATATATAAAGTATATTTGAATGTCGGTTTCTTTAAACATATCGTTATAGATTAAAAATTAGTTTTAATTTTTTAACTAAATTTGAAAACTATATACGGTATACATAAATTTTAACGTTTTCTCAATTAGATAATTTTTTTTGTTGTAAACTTACCATAATTGTATCTAAAAATTAAAATACCTAAAGTAAAATTAAGAAAAATATTTTGTGAATCTTAAAACAAACATATTTTCAAAAACCAAAAAAAAAAAAAAACTATTATAATTGATTATACCGTAAGTTGTCGGCATATTACTTTTGATCAAAAATATCTATAATTTAGAAAATGTAAACAAAAAGCTCGTGTATATATTTAGCATTGCAATCATACACTAAACTACTCAATATAATTAGCATAACATTACAATAATCGAAGAAAGTATTATGCTTGGGTAAATAATAGAAATGTAATAGGAAGTGAAATATAGAAAATATTTATCCATAAATATTTATCGTTTGACACCAAAGTTAGTCATCAGCTTTTAAAGATACTTTCGATGTCATAAATAAAATATAAGTTATTAGATAAAATTATTAAATTGTTAAAGTTAATTTAAATATATTTTAATATAAATGCTTATAGTAAAATTTATGTATTCATATATACAAGATAAATAAATTTATGTATTTTACAAGATAAATAAATGATTGACATGCCGATTTTTATGATGAATTAATGGTTTAAAGGTCGGCAATTACAAAAGAAAATATATATTCTTTCTTTTTTCATAATAAAAACCAAAAAACTATAATTATTATTATTATATATTGTTTACATTTTAACTCTTTTTTCCGTGTGAGGTGATGATATATCACGACAGTACAGTCGCGCCGCTATTTATATCGCATGCAATCAATTTAATCCTGCATAATCACTTAAGCAATTTTGTTTGTAATATTTCGTCAAACAAAAAAAAAATGGTATTTATGCAAATATGATATTTCAGGTTTAAAGATTATTATGTATCTATATATATTTCGCACCATCACATAATAAAAAGTCTGAACAAAAATGATATTAGGGTTTAACACCCAGCGATTAAACTTTCGTTATGCTATTCATATTTTTTACATAAAAATATTCTTTTTTTAAAAATACCGCTTAATAATATTTTGAAAATTTTAAAAACTGTTTAAGTTTTTTTTGGTTTTTTTTTTCTAAAGAAATTCAAGGAAACTTTATCGTATTAACAAATAAAAGGAAGAGGATTTCCACATTAATACCAATTGTAACAAAAAAAATTGATTGTTTTTTTACGAATACTAATACATTTTTAGACTGCAATTTTGTTGTTGATATTAATATGTTTTTTTTTTTTGTTGCAGAAATACTAAATTAATTTTAAATGATTATTTTTAATAATTTTCTATAAGAAAGTTAAATTTTTATTTATTTCTTTTTTATGAAACAATATTTTATTCCCTATAAAAAAAACTACTAAAAATAACATAAACGTCATCGCTGTTATTATGTTACCCATTAGTAAACATTAACAAACCTTCACCAAATATCCAATAATGCTTGACCAGAATAATGAAACATATTTGAAAAATAAATATTTACAAAATTGTAGAAAAAAAAAAACAATAATGATGACACCACCAAACCGATACTAATGAGACCCGTGTGATCGCGTTGATATATTTTACATAATATAAAATAATTGGAAGCCATTTTGTTCTTTATGAAAATTTTATGGTCATGCTGGTTTGAATTTTAATTACAAAATTTTGTAAATTGTTAACATAGTATTATATACATATATTTAGATTTACCGAATCACCCACATTAATTATAAATAAAAGAAAATAATTTTACACCAAAAGGGAACAATTAGTGGCCATGTTTTTATATATTGTTTTTTACTATATATATGTACATAAAAAATTATGAATTGAAACCCTTTGAGAAATTAAAATTTATTTATCATTTCCATAATAATTTAGTAGTTTATCATTTCCATAATAATTTAGTAGTTTATTGATAGAAATATGTATAATATTAATAAATTAATAATAATTTTCATAAATTAGATTGATTTCATTCAAGGTAAAGTTTAATTTAATTTAAAGCAGTTGAAAAATTAACAAAAATTTAAAAAGTATGCTAAAAAACTGGATAAAAATTGAACATTGTTGTTATAAAAAAATTACTAATTTAATATAGAAATTGATTCATAAGGAAAATATTTTAGAATTCCCTTGGTACTCTAATAAAATAACTCAAAAACAATTATAATACTTTGTGGTTTAGGAAGTATACAAATTGTAAATGAATTTCAATATAATATCATGGTATATATATACTCTCTTAGAAGATTGATTAATTTCTGGAATGCATAAAAAATTATTTTACAAAAACCATATCATAATGCAGAAATTTTCTGTACTTTAATACATTTTATAAATAAAATTTTCAAAATATTTTTTTTTTATGTTCAAAATTAACCTAACGTACTTAACTTAAGTATACTAAAAAAAAAACCACAAAATCCATAACTCATTATATTTATGATGTCTCGAAAGGATGACGACCTCTTTTGTATTTTTTTAACCATAGAATTAATATAAATTTACAAATTATTTCATAAATACTTAAAAAAGTTTAATATTTTCTCAGTGTTTTGTAAAAAAAAAATAAAAAAAATCCAACAATAATACAGAAAAAATAAAAAAAAATATTATGATTTTGTTGCAAACCAGGATTATTTAATTGACCGCAATATTTCTTGCACCTATTTTATTACCTAAAAATTATTAAATTCCATTTAAGATACAATTATGTGATGCAAAATAATATTTTTTTTTTATATTTATTATTATTTTTTATTGAATTTAAAGAAAATTTTACTTTGAAACATAAAAATTTTTATATATCATATTTTGTGGTTTTGTTTTGGTATTCAGATTCCTTGTTAAATGATTTATAAATTTTTTTTTTTTTTAACAAAGTAATTGGAAAAGTGTGGTTTTTCTTTGTATTTAAATTGGCGTATGTTTTTTGGTTGAGAATATATTTTAATTAATGTGAGTATTTGAATTGTTCTTAATTAAATATGAAAATATAAATATTATAATTGTTTTTAATTTAACTTAATGAACTTAAACTTAAAACTGATATTAATAATAATTTAATAAAATAAGAAGGACAATAGAAATTGATGATTAATTGGAAGATATTTTAAATTTATTCATTTTTCTATCAGTTTTATCAACTATTAGATATTAATCGTAATGAACCTTGCATCCTTTTGAGAATTAAGAAATATCAACGAATGTTTTTTTTTTTAGATCAACCACGAATTGGCTCGTTTGGTAGGTAAATTGTTTAGCTTTTTTTCAAGCATTACTGCAGGCATATTTTCAGTTTACAGTTATTTGTACTTGAAAATTACATTATTTTTCATTTCATACATCAAGTACCTGATTTTCCAATTTAAGAACTAATTTTGAAAGCGCTATACTAAGTAAACCCATAATGTCCAGGTAAATGGTAAACCATAAGGTCCAGGTAACTTAGTAGCTGCCTGTAACAGAACATATATACGATCCGGTTAATGCCCAGCAAAATTCCACGTATATATATGATAACGTTGCAAATGGGTTGATATTTATTCTCAAACGAGATTAATTAAACTCTGATTTTTGTTGTAATTTTCAGACTTTAAGGAAATCAATCTTTTAAAATTTATGCTTTTTCTTGTTATATAAAATATAATAAAGAAAATTGGATATAACACTTTTAAATCTGCATTAATCTTTCAAACATAAAGAAACTACAAAATATTGCATATTAATTTTAATTAACTATCTTCTCCTTTGTATATAAAATATATTAAAAAAATCGAATTTATTTTTATTTAAAAAAAAAAAAAGCTTGTAATTGGTAAACTTAATTGAAACTCCATTAAAAAGATGGCAACATTGATTGTCTTATTGTTCTGCAAATTAGAAAAACCATCAAAGTAAAATCATAATGATGTATATTGAAGATTTCCGTAATATTGAACTGATCATCTTCCCTGTCATATATAATTATGATTACCTATAATTTTCTGCTGCATACAAACTAGTGCAAAGGTTAATAACAGCTCTTTGTGTTTAAAAATTAATAGCCAAAGCTATTGTAATTTGTGTAGCTGATGAGCTTCTGGTATTACTTTAAAAATCTACTTTTATTATTAAATATTATAATTATATTTAAAAGTGAAAATAATTTGTAAAGTTTCAGTTTAAAATGTATATAAGTAAAAAAATTTGTAGTGAATATTTTTTTATGAAAATATTTATTAAGTAACAACAAAACTATTATATTTAGTTATAGTTATTAAATTATGTATTTAATGAAAAGATTAAAAATAATAAAAATACTATAATTAAAGTAATTGAACAAAATTTAGTACTGCCGTCAAGACGAAGTGATAAATTTTTGTAGTTAATTTTCATATTTTGTAAATAATAATAATAATTTATGATTTGTAATAACATTGAATCGAATTATCTGATCTACACTTTTAGTTAATATATAAATTAATTCAAATTATATGCTATATATTCAAGGTTAAAATATTTCTTAAGAAAGTTATCTGATTTGTTTAAAATTTATGTAAAAAAATATTTATAATTTTTTGTAATAAATTATTTTCCCAATAATAATGTTTATTTGTAAATTACTTAATTAATACTGAAATAATTGGAAAATCTTTTTCTTTTTTTTTTTAAAGTACCCAAGCATAATTTATGTATAATAATTTTAATTATCCAATATTGTCATAAATAAATTTATTTATTATATTCTGATCCTTCTTGTAAAAGAAATTATTCTTTCCAGATTTGAAGTAAATAATTCAAGTCACAAAGTAATTTGCTTCCATAACTAATATAAAAAAATATACTTATTCATCAAAAGTACATAAATATACAATCTTTTCTCTGATCTAAAAAAAAATAAATAAAAAAAACTTCAAAAGAAAACCGACACTTGGGTGGTTATTTTAGCTTTTTTTTTTAATATTCTTTATAAATATATTATTTTTCTTATGCCTTCTTGTAAATTATTTGCGAAAAGAGCATTTCAAATAATTGCCTGGTTTGTTAGTTAGTTAGTTTTTACATTATATGGTATCTGTACACATATTTATTATATACATATTTATAGTTAAAAATGTTAAATCAGATCATATATAATATTGGTTAAAAGGCAAAAAAAAAATATATGAACAGAAAAATATTGTAAATCGGTTATAAATTCTTATACGATCGTCGAGTTTATTAGTGGCAATCAATTTAATTCACAAATGCGTGTAAAAAATTCTTCATTTCATATAATAATATTATAGATTTTTTTTATGTATGAATATGTATGTATAGTAAAATTACATGCAATGTCAAATCAAAAACCTTTACATAAAAGAAAATATGCATATTATAGCATTTTATTGCTTTAATATTAATTTTCTTTTATACGCTTTTTAATTATTTTCATAATATGTTCGCTTTAAGGCATTTATGTACTAATTTCATAACTTACATATATGCATATCTGTATATAAATTTGTGGTATGTAAGTCCACCCACCTAGAAAAAAAAAATTATTTATTATTTTGATTTTTTTTTTTTTGTGGAAAATTTAACCAAAAAAATTGGGTATGGATTTTAATAAATCGCTTAACCAAAAAAATTGGGTATGGATTTTAATAAATCGCTTGATTATAAATCGATTATTGGTAAAATGAAATTGCAAAAAACTAAGCAAATAGAAATAAAGATCGGCATAACTTTTTTTTTAGTTGGTATTATAAATAAATTTGATGAAAATTTATTGATGATGATTTTAATTTTTTTTTTTTGGTGTAAAGAACATGATGTATTAAAATCATGATTAAAATAAAATATGTTTTATAGGGAATCATTTTTTTTTTTATTTCATGGTATTACACTGCAAGCTAATATTTAGTCTATTATAATGTTTCAGATATAAACCAAAATAATCGTGTTTGTTAAAGAAAATTAGAGTAAAATTCATTAGATTAGTGATGAGTAAAAAATTATAACCAACTTTGGTGGTCTGTTGATGGTACAAAATGAAGAAGATTACATAGTATTTTTTGTTTTATTAAAAAAAACTTTTCAATTTTGTTTGATTATAAAAATTAAATTAAATTTATAATTTTCAACTTTCGAAAATTTTTTGTATTTTAATTAAAATACTATACACAATTTACTAAAATTATATCTATAATAATTGATTTTGTTATTTAGAAAGCTAAATTGACCAATAAAATAATTCAATAGCAATGAAAAAAAATTAATTTTAATTAAATAAAATATAATTTATTTAATATGTTTATAATAAATTAAATTTTTATAGTTGAAATAATTTCTTAATTGAGCTAAATATAATTTCAAATATTAATTTACAGATTAAAAACTTTATTTTATTTTAATACTAAAAATATAAAATCATTATAAATTATCCTTTTGCAAGTAAAGTAATAAATATTTATTTGAAAATGTAAAGTAAATCAGTTGTATTGTAAAATTTTTCATGCCTTTCAACCAACATATTTTTTTTTATATATAGATCCTTTTTTAAATACATTTATGCCTGGTCTTATATATATCGAAAATAATAATAATGTCCTTTTAATTTACTACAGAATTGATCTGTGGAAACGGATGTCTAAGTTTATTAAGTTATTAAGTTGTGTCAGTGACAATGCAATTAAGGACTAATTGTTATTCAAGACTGAAATTTTTTTTTTTTGATACGATGATTTCAAATTTTCTTTTGTTATTAAATTTTTTTTGCAATAATTTTGACATTTAATGGGTAGGTTTAAAGGGGCAAGTCAATATATACATAACCAATTTATTAACAAACATCTGCCGTGTGACTAATCCTTAATTGTTATGCCAAGAATTGGTTTTAGAGCCTACAAAGTATTTATTTCCTTTTGATAGTCGCACACATATAACTTTATTTTGTATTATTTTTAAATTTAATAATTTTCAAATTGAAAAATTTAATTTTTTTTAATAATTTTCTTGATTATATTTCAAATACTTCGAAACGTTTTAGAAAATAATATTAAAATATTGAATTTAATTAGCTATATATTAATCGAAAAGATTATGGTTATTAAATTAATTATATTAATCGAATATTTATTTCTAGTAAATCGTAATTAATTCGTGATTTTGTATTTAATTAAATCTGATTTCATGAGGACATGTGATTTTGATCTAATTAATATGATCTAAAAATTTGATTGAAATTAATAAAAAACCCATGATGAATTAACATTTTTAAAAATTTATCTTGAATGTATATAAGAAATAATTAAATTTTTATTAATTAAATATAATTAAAAATTTAAAGAAGATTACACACATTTTAAATATAATTAAAAATTTAATTAAAGAATATACAAGATTGCTACATTTTCGTATATTCCATTTAATTTATGATTTTTATATCATAAAGGATCTAATTAATATTTAATTAATTTATTTTTAATTTTTGATCGCGGATATTATTTATTTTGTATGTCAAAATATTAGTTCAATGGTGGTAAATAATTAATTGTAATTAATTAATAGCATACAGTTAATTATTATTTAAATATTTATTCAAAATTTTTATGTAATATTTTGTAGAAATATTAACTCCGTATTTTCAGTTATTAATTAATAATTCAACAAAAATATTTACAAGAAAATAATTTAACACTAATTTTCCGGGAATAGAATAAATTGATAAATTTATTTCTTTTTCTGCTAATGATAAATTTATTATATTCATTTAAAATTAATAAATTTCCAAAATGCCCACCCAATATCCAATATTTACCCTAAATAATATATAAAATTATTAGCCGTCATTTTGATAATTATTCAACCGCGTAACATTAAAATGATTATCAAAAATTCCAAACTAAAAACTCTAGAAAAAAAAAAAAATATAACAAAAAAAGGAAATGAATTTATTTTGAAATCAAATTATATAATTTTTTCTGCGTGTGTTTTATAAATTTAACAAAACAATATAAAACACTTTTTTTTATATATATATACCATCTACGGATCAATTTATATGTGCACGCCTAATTTCTCACCAAAACAAAACAACAAATAAAAAAAGAAAACCTAAAAAAAACCTAACCAATTTCCAATTCGAATTAGTAAAAAATTTGTTTATAATAACCGAATAACGGGTGGCATTAATGTCTAAATCATATTTTGCTAACATAATAATAATAAAAAAATGGAAAATTATTAATATGCGCCCCCATCTTCCAACAGGGCTGTAAACGTTTCTTTTTAACCACAAAACACCATATGACGATACCGTGAGTTGAAGATTATTTTTTTTTCGAAAGCATACCAAAAGCATATTTTTATTTTTTGAATTATGAAAAAAAAACAAATTCTTTTTTTTGTTTTGTTGGTTGAAATGATTAACTCTAATCATAAAAAAAATATGATTAACTATAACCAAGGGGTTGGAAAGTATTATGTTTACCAAAAAAAAAAAGGATTCGTTCCTCTTAACACAAACAAAAAAGGTGTAAACTCTTCATGAAAGGATATAATATACTTTACGTATCTAGAATAATCTTATCCTTCCAGACTCTATTGGGTGGTATGGGTCATTAATAGATAATTATGGACAAAATTATCATTTCATGATCACAGCTGGGGAATTATTTAATATAAAATGAAAACAAAAAAAATTGGTATATAAAAATGATGACAAATGATTCCCTGATGGGTGCGGGAATATTAAATAAATACTTTTAAATATTTTATACAAATTATTTTATACGCGGAACTGATGCCATATTATATGATGGCTTAATTAGTTTTTATCGATGAACAATAATGATAGCAAGTTTTTTTTTTGGTAATTTAGTGTTTTTTTGGTTAAAAATCATTACAATAATTATAGAAAAACATTAAAACATTCTGGATTGTTTTACGAAATTATGATTAATGATGATTTTTTAATTTGCCTTTTTTTTTGTAATAGAAAAGAAATGAACTCTTTAGATAAGTAAATAAAAATCTTGCACAAGCAAAAACGGATTAAGTAATAAAAAAACAAAACTAACTAATTATAATGATGTAAATAATTACTATATTCTAACATTATATTTTAAATTTCGTATTCGTAATTTAGACATTTATTAGCCATAAGCAAACTTTTTTTTTGTATCCATACGTAATTTATTTCTCTTAAAAGTGTTGTTTTTTTAGAGCAAATTATTACCAATTAAACCAAACTATGACCAATTAACTTTCTTTTCGCGTAATTGTACGTTAGGAAGTTTTGAGGCAATTTTAATACATTTTATGCTAAACGTTTTAATTTTTTCAGTCCAAATACAAAATATACTATTGACATGTCATTGAAAATTATTTAAAACTTTGAGTGTACAAGTTGAAGTTTTTAAATAAGTAATAAAGAAATCATCTGGTTAATTAATATTTTTTGATGAAAGCTTAATGAACATTTTTTATAAATCTCCAAATTACCTTACAACATAAAAGTATCTTTGATCAGATTTTCTTTTAATACGATAAAACATAAAATCGTAAGGCTTTTACTTGTATAAATGATGACCAATTGACCAATCATAGTAGTTCTTTAAAGAGATTGGTGGATTGCATACATCTTTGTAATGCAACTCTTCAATATGGCGTTAAGTATATAAATCTGTAGGATTTAGATGTATCTTTTAAGTATATTGTAAAAGATTTTTGTGAGATATTTAAATATTTTTTATGTGAATAATAATTAAGAAAATAAGTCATTTTAGAGAATAATTTATTATTTAAAAATTGTTTTTGGAATAATTTTGATAATTTTCAGAAAAAAAAAACAAAATATATTTCAATTAAATAGTAGTTAATAAAATAATATTATATAAAATAATCAAAGACTCAAAGTACAAATTCATTTTTGAAATTAGTTTTTAATTACATAATTTCCAACTGAAATATTATGGTTAAATTTTTTTTTTTTAGCCAATCAAAAATATTTTTAGTTTGTATAACTATTAAGTAAATGTATATACGTCGTAAACTAAATATTAACTTGATTGCTTATTAATTATTTTCATGTATATAATTTGACCCCACAATTTTTTATTTATTTTGTATATATAATATCATTATATAAATAATTTTAATTATCGTATACAATCACATCATACGTATACATATATACTAAAATGACCTCCAGTAAAATTAAAATCGATTTAAAATAGCTTAATAAATAATAAATCTGTACAGCGATTAATTTAATTTCAACGCAACTTTATATAATAATAATAAATTAGCCAATTTATTTCCCATGAGATCAATTAAAATCATGGGGTTTTTTATTTTATTTTATTTTTGATGTATAATCTAAAAATATATCAACAAAAATTCTATCAACAAGATTGAAAATTATGTATCCCCTCTCTTGGGAGAAATTACTATAAATAATATTAAAGAGAAAATCTATCTAATGTTTCAACAAAAAAAAATCATGTAATTAAATACATAACATTTTATGTAAAATCTCATCAATATTGAAAATTAATAGAAAATAGCAAACCAGAAAAAAAATCAAAAAAAACAAAATAGAAATTTATCAACCTACCCTAAATTACATTTATTCACCGACGCCTAATAATGTCAATTATTTTGTAACCGTAAAGACTAAATGAAATTTATCACTTTGCAATAAATCAAGTCTTTTCACACATTACAAACTAATAAACCACCCCAAATTTATCAACATCATTAAATCTATTTGATAGTATGATGATATTTGAAATTTGATTTTTTTTTTCTTCTGTAGTAAAACAGAGAAATAGCTCTTGACTTTGTATGCGATGACAAAAAAAAAAAATAAAATATCATATCCTTGTTCTATATACTCTCCAGCAGGGTATAACCATAATTCTTGTGAAAGACAATTGGGGGCATACTATAAATATAAACAGCCTGGTCATGTTTGTGAATGGGTGTGAGTGGAAAATGTAATAGAAGATAATTTTATTGCTTTTACTGATAATTGTCAGATCATTTATCCGCATTAAAAGGAAGTTTTTATTTGTCTATGTATTTGTTGGTTTATACACACAATAAGGACAATTGTTATAAATTTCCTGGTAGGAATAAATTTGAATCAATTCATAAACAGTGATGTTGACTTTATTTGAAAATGTTAATTTTATTTATTGTGATAAAAAAAATTAAGTTTACATAGAAACTTTTATGGAATGACAGATATTTCAAATTTTTATATTTCAAGTTACGAATTTAGTTTCAAATTATTTTCAACATAAAAATCAATAAATTTAGTTAATAAATAACCAGTCTTATTTCAGTGATAAAAAGTATAAAAATAATTAAGCTTTCATAAACTTTTTATATCAATAACTTTTAAAAATAAAATCGCCTACACACCAAGCTTATAAATATTGATATTTACTACATTTTTGTTGTTGTTATGATTCTATGATTTGTAAATTTCTTGTTTTTTTTTTGTTATTTTCAGGAAAAAATATGTTTTTCTCTCTAAATTTAGTATATTTTAACTCCCCCATTAGTTTTGTCATTGTTTATTTAACAAATTTTCTCACTTTGTGGTTTTTTATGGGATGTAGGTGTGATGGTTTTTTGTTGTTGTTGTTATTTTTAGCCATTCAGGATATGTTATTTTATTAGATTTTCATTTTTAAGGGTATCGCAAAAATTTATAATCTGTGTATACAAAATGATGACAAAAATAACAACATTTATTCGGTCGGATGATTCAAAAAACAAAACAACCCAACAATAAAAAAAAAAAAAAGGAAGAAGGATAAACACTTTCTGGTTTTATACAAGCGAACAGATTTTATACAGGATTCCGATATAAATATCCTTCTTTACAAAACTGGATATATTTAAGATCAAAATATAATATTAGATAATGTATATCAAATAAATTAGGGGGAAAAATAAGAGTTTTGGTTTTTTTTTTTTTTGTTATGTTTGTATCTGTTCTTGTTTTTCTTTTTTTGTGTTGAGGTAAATTTAAACAAGATTTTATGTGACATACAAAATTAATGGTTAGAAAATCGTTAATTTTATTTTATGGTTGAATGAAAAGGTATTCGATTACATTGGAAAATTATATAAAAAGTTTAATAATAATAATAATAGGATTTTTTTTAGGGTGAGTTATATATATATATATATATTTTATGTATTAGTACATGAGATAAAAAAAATATATGTTACGTGATATTCATATATGTAAATATATTATATGAGAAATAACTTATTAAAATTAATATTATTCAAATTTAATGACTATTAATAGATTGCTAAACAACATAAATATTTATTTATAGATTGTTGAAATTAAATATATAATAAGTAAATTTTTTGTATCATAATTCATAATATAATTATGATGTAATATATATTTAAGAAATAATTAAAGTATGAGTAAATCAAATATCAAGCAATTAATATAAATAATATATAAGATTCTATGAAAAAGTTTAATTGGTTTCACCAATTTAAAAGCATAAAGTTAAAAAAAAAAAAACAAAGTAAAAAATTCGTCTTTTTTTTTTTTGGTATGTTGTTGCTATAAAACCCCTTCAACTTATCCTAGTAAATTATATTATCTTTAAAATTCAAAACTATGTATATAGATTATAGTATATATCTATAATATTTCTTTATAAAATAAATTAAAATAAATTTTCTCAATTTATTAGAAGTGAATTTTCCAAAAGACTTAACACCTTTTCAATTTTTCAGTTTTACTGCTTATTGCATTTTGCCTCATTGTATTAAAAAAAAAAATATCACGAAAAGTATTTATTAAAACCAAAAAAGATCCTTGTGGATAATCAAGATTATTTAGTTAAATTGTATAATGCTTATAGTTAAAATAAAAAAACAGAAAGGGATGGTAAATTTAATGATATTTTAGGGGGAGGTATAGTACAACAATTATTTCCAGTGTTAAACACAAAATTAATTTAAACATACTACTTTAAAATATTTTTTTTTTTTTCAAATTATTTATATATACATTTTTTAAAGTCCTAATAAAAATTAGTGATTTGGAAAATTTTTTACTCATCGTGTTTGGTTTTTTTTTGTTAGGTACTTTATTATTTTTTTTTGGTGAGGACAATCCATGCATTTAAACAGCCACAATTTAAATTGTGTAAAAATAATAATAAAAATTATTTGATTTTTTTGTCAGTTTTTTTTTATTTTAATAAGTTCAGAGTTTTATAAATGTAACGTCTAATAAAATGCCACCTGCGCAGAGTCTATGAATATTTTTATATGAATTCAAGTATAATTTATTATTTTTAATTAGGTTTATGCTATTTTGTTGAATAGAGTTTATTTATTTTGAGGCGATTTCTGTTCTTTCCATTGCGAAATTAAGAACGTTTATATCTTACCTACTATATAACTATTTAAAACTACTAGAACTTATTTTTATATATAATTGTGTACAAAGTCAATTAAATTAAATAGTATACTAAGTCAATATTCTGGAATAATTTATATTGTAGAATAAAACTTAATTGAAAAGACTAAACAATAAATTTTAATTAGTCGTCATTGAGCAATTAAAAAAATTTAATTTAATATATAAAATCGGATTGAAATTATTTTATAGTAAAAATAAATTAATTCCATTTTTACAGAGATATAGTATATTATTTTTTTATTATTAAATAAACTTTATTTAATTACGTTCGCCCTTTAAAAATATCTGTATATAATTTTATTTTTACATCACTCGGGGACCTTCTTTATTTAATTTTCCCATCAAAATTTAATTTTTAATTTTCTTAATTCTTATAAAAACAAATTATTATAAATAATAAAAAATTGAAAACTCACACATATTAAAATATTTTAATGTTGTATATAAAAATTATTTTGATAAACATCTTTGAGCTTTTAATTGAATTGAAAAAAAGCAATAAAATTTTTTTTTTTATATATACATATTTGTTTATTCAAACATCAGACAACAAAGACCAATCTAAAAAAATACACCGCTCAATGTTGGGGTCTCATTTTAATCGCATTAAATCAAATATATATGATTATACCTTTGGGGCTTTTAATTTCTATATAAAATGATTAAATTGAATTGAAATAAATTATTTTTTTTTTATTTCAATATATTGTATATATTTTTTTAATACATTGTAAATATATATTCAGAAGCGTTATAATTACTATCAATGTTTGGTATGCGTGAAATATATAACCAAAAAAAAATCAAGATTATTTAGAAAATTTTATCTCATTCATTTTATTAAAATGATAAGAAAATTAAAATTATTGGAGCTTAATTTTTATGCTTTTAGTATAATATTTGTGGCAGTAAAATGTTAAAACATAAAATTGATAAAATAGAAATATAAAAAAAAATAACAAGCTCAAAAATGAAACTTTTCAGAATACTGGTGGTAATAACATATTTTAAGAATCATGGTATCTATTGGTTCAAACAGAGACCACCTTGTTTGTTTGGAGATATACTGGTGGAGAACAGGTTTAGGCGGACTTATACCAACCAGATTACCAATGTATGGTTTTTTTTTACCATCTCTTTTCAATGTTCTTCTTCAACTCTTTGAAATTGTAACTTGAAAATATATATAAAATTTTCAATAGGCTTCTCCATTACTGAAATAAGCAGTGTGACCAATGTTGAAGAAAAATATATATTTAAAGATATTGTTGAAGTTATATATGTTTGTTATCATATTACATAAAATTTTCTTAATTGCAGAAACTAAATTAGGGTATATTTTTTCTTTACTTATTTTGTGATTCTCTTTATTCCTTCAATATTACTGAATTTCCAGCTTTAATTATTTATGATTTGTTTGTTTTATATACGATATAACAAAAAGTTTCCTTTGATACAGAATTGTCTGCTGCGGTGGTCTAAACATAGGAGAAAATTATTATTTGAAATTAGAGAAATTTTTAGTTGTACAACACTAATTATTGAAATTAAAGAGCCAATAAAAATATGTTAAGTAAAATTCTGAGAATTTGAAGATCAAAAATTAGTTTGTTTTCATTTTGTGATCGATTGTAGTAAATTTGTCATAAGATCTATTCTGGATAAATTAATAAAATCTGTGTTGATTTTATATCATTAGCACAACAATTAGCAAACCATTTTTTAATATAATATCAATTTATTTTATAACAAAATACATATTTTTGATTAAATCATATTGTCAATAGCACATGAATTTAATTATCGTGCATTTAATGATTATTTAAATTAAATGTATATTCTAGAAGGTTTTTTTTGTTTATTTATTTATTTGGCATAATTAGTTGTATCAGTTTTTCAGCAAAACGATTTCCTAATATCACAAGAAAATTCTATATACGTAAATATTACGTGAATTATTTTTGAAGGCATTTTTAATATCAGAATTTGTACAAATAATATTTTGTATTTAGGTTAAATAAGTGGGGTCAAATAATTACAATTTTTCGATTATATAAACTCAAAATATAGTTATAGGAATCTAAGTTTAAGACATTAATTGAGAAAAATATCTTCCAAAATAAGATCTAAGCTGTGGTGCGGTACGCGGTAGGTACTGGATTGATCTCTAACGGACTAACGAGAGGTCGAATCCACTGTGTCTACACAACTAACTCCCAAATGAACTAACACACGCAAAAAAAATGATGGGCTTAGTTCACATTTCGTTCATTCCCAATTTTTGTTAGGTTTTTATAGTTCATTATTTTGGCCACTGGATTGGACCTCTCTCTAAAGAATCGATTTTGGTGCTTTAAAGAAATACCAGTAATAATTTATAATAAAAATTAATTTAAGACTGATAAAAATGCTAATACACAAACTTGGAGTTTCATAACATTTCTATTGCAATTTGGAGCGTTGGCATGCGTAGATTTGATTTACGCTGCTGTGTCATTGAAGAAAACAACTATAACCCAAAATAAATCATTTGTTGTCCATAAAAACATTTAAAATAGGACACTAGTCGACTTTACAGTAGAACATTGCATATTATAAATACTTTAAAATTTATGTTTTTGAAATAATTTGAGAATAAAAAATTTGAATAAGTAAAAGTCTGATGGTGAAAGTGTACTTCTATTTAAAATAATTTAATTAACATATTAAAATTATTGGTCTAAGAAATATTTTTATCTTTTCTTTCAACATAATGTGTAACTTTCTAACTGTTCCATATATTTTAAATAATTAAAATCTTAATACAAATTTAATTAGTAAAAATTAAGACTACCATAATTTCTAAATTTTGTAAAATACATATAAATTTTTAATAGTGTAAACAACTAACTATTCAGAAAATTCTAAATTTTTAAAAGTTTTAACTTACTTTGCAGTTCATTCAATTTATATAAAAGTATGCCACTTGTAATTAATTAAATTATATTAAAAAAAATAACAGTTTCAATTAAAATTTCTGGATGAATCAATTGTTAAAATGAGATTTCATATATGTTTAATTAATAAAAGTACAATTTAAAAATTTAAGATTCAATTATATTTAAACCACATAATAATATTACACCGGATATTCGCACTATGTGGTAACTAACTATAATATAACAGATAAAATTTTCTCATTAATATAATATTTTTTTTTTTATATCAAACATTAAAATCTCAATTACATTACTTTTTCCGTTTTCAGAGTAAAATTGGAGCAAATATAAGAAAAATTTAACAGTGTGGTTATGAAAATCATTTTTATATACGGACTTAAATAATTATTTCAAAACTTCTTAAATTTTATTTTATATGTGGCTGAATAAACTTCACATAAAATTACAAAAAAAAAAAAAAGAAATTCTGTAATTTTTTATCTAAAAAATTGCTACTTTTAAAACATTCACAAGAAAATTTTTGTGTCACAAAACAAAAAAATAAATTGACTATAAATTTAATTGAAACAAAATATTAATTTCACATTTTAATTAATTATAATTAAAAAAATTTCTATGTTAATTTCTATTGAATCAGTAATTTAGAATATTTTAATTATTCTGTCTATTACACTGAAAGAAACCAAAAGAAACAATTGAAATTATATGATCGTTAAATATACCACATAAAAAGGAATAAATTTTATGTCTCCACTTTTATTGGCGGTATATCTTTTGAAAATATATTCCAATTAGGTATATACTACTGACACCTAGGTGTTCAGTTTCAATTTTTATAAAGGGTTACCGCAATAAGCAATATCCCCATTTATTTATATATATGAAATCTTTATATCTATCTGGTGTTATTCGGATAAATTAAGAAGGATAGAAAGTATAACTTCAATTAGAAATAGACATATATAAACTTTAATATAATGATATATTTGAGAATATTCATATAAAATTTGATTTTTTTTATATATATATATTTTCAATGGGAAACAAATTGGATTAAAATGGGGAACAAAATTGTCGGAAATGATATGAAATTTTTTCATTATTATTAAATCGAATGATTTTGCAAAATAAATTAAGAAAAACGTTTTTTTTTTCATAACTATGTATGTTTATTTTAATTATATAGAAAAAGAAGGTACAATTACAATAATGGAAATAAAGATGTTTTATTAGAATTTATATAAAGGACACCTGCCGGGAACATAGAAGATTTCTCTTATTATACAAAATAAAAAAAAATAAATTTTTCTTAATGAAATATGTTAGAAAAATTAAAAGAATCATGTTTTCCCAGATGAAAAAAAAAACATTTTTAAACGAAAGCTTATAATTTTTGAAACATATATTTTCTATGTTAACTATATATTTAGCGTTTTTTTAAAAATAATTATTGGATTATAACGTTGAAAGTACATAATTGTTTTTATAAATTGAAAATTTGGATAGATTTTTTAGAAAGTTAAACTAAAGTTTCCCTAATTAAATTAAATAAAATTCAATTACAAATTAAATATACTATTAAAAAATTTTATGAATTTTTTTTTTTTTCGTTTCAAATAATATCCTTTAATTAGATTTAATGTAAAATTTTGTACAACTTTGAGAAAAAATATATTATTTTCGATTAATATCTCATTATTTCTATAATTTTTTAAAGTTATTACTGTCATTTTAGGAAGATTTAAAATCGATGTGAGAAGAGTCGGTAAAATATCAAAAGAAATCACCGTTTCGTTAGTGTGGTAATTATCTTTGATGCTGGCTGATGAATAATAATCTGAGATTGTTCCTCTTATGTCGTTCATATATATATATTTTTTTTGCTGGATTATATATAATATCTTTTACATTATAGCAATAAATTTATTTATTTTTGTACTTTGAATCGTTTGGCAATGTTTTTCGTGTTGCTCATCACAATCATAACTATTTAAATGCAACGTAATGTATATAAAATAAAAGTTTTGAAAATAATTTATTGTGAGGGAATTTGAAATACAAATTACTTATTAGTATATACAGAAATACTTCAATTTTACTATAAATGATGTCCGGCAATATTTGTTTTTACTATATTTCTAATTTTGAAAAAGAAATTAGTAATAAAAATGTTTATCTCATTTATAATTATTTTAATTATATTTAAATCGCATATTAAATTTATGAAATATCTAATTGACTATTTTATATTTATTTAACAAATTTTTAATAACCAATAAATTATTATTTTAACAATACAAATGATAAAAAAAAAACCAAATGAAAAATTATTTTACTTATGATTTTTATATTTCAACGACCGCCAACGTTGACGGTAACTTAATTATCCCAATAAGTTTCACGCCGATCTCTTTTTTTATTTTTTTTTTAATACCAAAACAGAAAAATTAATGTTTTAATGAAAAAAAAAAACATATATATTGAAGAATAACATAAAAAAAAATTGAAAGAAAATCTACAAAGAGAAAACAGTATTAATTTTATTCGCACCTTAAAAGAGCCCTGTTTTTTTCTTTTAACTTAAATCCTAAATTATCCTTCTTTTATTCTGCAAGCTCAAAAATAACAAAAGGAATTGATACAAACATTCTCGTATCTTTGTATAAAATTATTGTTTTTATTTTTCGGTTCCATGATTTTTCATTTTTTAAAAAAATATAAATTTAAAGATCTTTTAGGTTTTTTTTTTGGTTTATCGTCCTTTCTTTCATCCCGCCACACAAAACAAAAAAAGTAATTCTGGTTTTATTGATGTCAAAAACTAAAAAAAACGACGTTTCAATTAAGGAAGAATATATGAAAGAGAATGACTTAACAAGTTCAATCAAAAAAAACTATATATTTCCTTTTACTTGTTTTAAATGTTAAGATCAATTAATCGCGCCTTTCTTTTCTTTCATTGTATTGTAAATTGTAAAGTTTTGTTTGATTCAATTTGATCGGATATGGACTTATTTGAAAGAATTAGCTATTAAAAGGTGTCGAAAAATTGGATTATCAAATAATTCAATGCATTTTTGTTTGAATTTACCGATCAACAAAAAAAAGGATAAAAAGAATATTATCCTTTTGTGTACTAAGGGTAATGTTTGAAAATATTGGTTAAAAGTAGTTTTTAGTTTTGATAGCGCCGCCGACTCGAAATTCTAACAAAAGTCTATGGGATAAAAGAAATCATATAATGAAAATTTTTGTCTTGAGGATAACTTTAAGTCCTTTTTTTATCAATTGCTAAATTGTGATTGGTTATGCACTTAATTTTATTATAAAATTTTTGAAAAATATATCTGATATACCGTGGAAAGTTTGAATTGAAATATAATATTATCGTAATACAAATTAATTTAATATTCTTTTATTGAATTTTCTGCCAATTATTTGGTTGAAATAGAAACCTAATAACTAATCAAACGAAAAGGTGTTAACTAATTAGTCCTTTTAGGACTAATATAACAGGTAGATAAATAAAAAAAATTTAGTTCAGGATAAAATCTATGAATTCACAACAAAAATTTTACAAGAGATATAATTATTTAAATGGATTTAATTTGAAATATTATTTTCAGTAAAAATTACCAGCCATTTCGGCTTTTTTGTAACTTCTAATTTTTGGGTCTTTTAATTTGAAGAGTGGTACTAATTAATAATCTATTTTTAAACTAAATTTTTAACTCCTACCCAGTTGACCATATTTATGTTTAAATCACGGTTATAGTTGTGGGTTTACTAATATATAACTTATTAGAAATCCAGGAAAACAGGTAGAATAAGGATATTATAAGATAATCATAAATATTTTATATAATGAACAAAAGAAGCCGCTTTTTCTCATATAACATGAACTCCCAGCAAGTCTAATTCTGTTAACTATAATAATATTTTTATAAATTTGACTTTTAGTTGTATTTTATTACCACATTAATTTTGTGCTACCGGCTTTTTAACATTTAATTTATAAGATTTTCAGTTTGGAGATGTTTTTTTTCTTCAGATATTTTAATTTGATAAATTCAAAAAAAAAAAAAAGAATGAAGCCATGTTGGTGCAGGATAAATTTAATTTCATTTTGAATTTAATCTGGGTTTAATCGGTTTAAACCTTTTTTTTTTTTGGTTTTTCATTTTTAATTTACTAGATTAGCATAATTTTTGTAGAATTTCTAATTAAATGAAATTAAATCAAGCTTAAGTTTAAAATACAAATATAATTTACATCAATGTTTTTCTTTTTGCACAAAAATCATTAACCTTTAATATTTCCATTACTCTACTCATTCAACTATATAATAGTGACAATTTTCTCACTATAATTTCCTTCTTAAAACCAAAAAAGTTGCACGTTCAGAATCATTTCATTTTGAGACCACCAATCAAGCGAAACAATAAAATGTAGAAAAAAAAGGTGGGAATTAGGTCTCAGCGCTTATATTTTTATTTATGTTTTCATGTAATAAGATACTTAACTCACTTGATGACTAAATAAAAATATGTATGTTTAATTTGTTCCTAAAGTTTAACATGATTAGAATGGTTTTTTTTATGTTTCCATCCGCTATCAATGAGATTTTTTTTGTTTTTAAATTTAATTTTTGTTTTTTTTTGGTTTTTAAATCTAATTTCTCGGTTTTTGTTTCTAAAATTAAATAAAATAATTACTGATGAGTTAGATTTTGGTTAAATTTTATATATATAAAGGCTAAACCGTATACCATATAAGTTAAGGTGAAAAAAAGATTAATTTATTTGGTTTTTGATGGGGTTTTTTTTTTGTTAGACCACCAAATATGTTTTTCATTGATGAAAATTTTTCGGATATGAAAAACTAACAAGAATTACACCCAGCATCATATTAAAAATATTTTTTTTTTGTTCCTTTTTTGCGTAATATTCTACGGTGTTTTTGATGTATAATTATGATTGATCCTCATTTTCTCACACGCAAACTTTATAATCTAAAATTACAAGTGTACGGTCATTTTGTATTTGACAGGTAATTTTATGAAACACATAACACATATATATACAAATATAATATAAAAATTTAAATAAGTTTTGTTTTACATGATGATATGATTAAGTAATGGTGTCAAATCATATAAATTTGATCAAATGAGTCAAATTAAGGCTATCAATGTTGATGAAATAATATAGAAATTTACAAAATAGAGTTAGGTTATATTTAATGACATAGTCACGACCATATTCTTTTTTTCTTAAATTTGACTTACTCTAAATTAAAATTTATCGTGATTTAATTTTAATAAAATCAAATTATTTTTTGCAATTAAAAATTAATTATTATAAGTTTTTATATTTTTAATATGACTAAAAAATTATAAATCTAATATTGGTGTTAAACCGAAACTTTGCATGATAACCTAAAGGTGTATACAAAAAATTTTCTAAACTAAAACTAATTTTTATAAATGTTTTTAATCTAATAATAATATTCTATTTTAATAGACCAAATTAGAAATACTTTGGTATGTTTAAATAAATGCCCTACAGTTGAACTTTACCTTCAATTAAAATTAATTTTATCATTCAAATTTTTTGGAACAATATTAATTTTCCAAAAATTGTAATTTTTTTTTTTTTTGGTATAGCCAAACCTTTTTAAAATCTAAACAAACATCAAAGAAAAATTTATTTAGTGTAAATTTTTTTTGTTGATTACATTTTGTCATTTATAGATATTTTTGTTAAAGAATATGACATAAAAAGGTGTGTCTGAAAATTTAAATTTCATCTGGAAACAAAAGCTATCTAATTAGCATCACTAAGTGGGTTGAAATGACAGTCAAATTTGTGTTTTGTTTTTTTATTTTTTTTTATTTTTATTTATTTATGTTAAGTTTGCATGCTAAAAATTCGCGCACTCAACCATATCTAATCGTTCACTTTTATCGAAGTTTTGTTCAACAAAAAAAAAAAAATAAAAACAAAATCAAGACAAACATACAAGAAAAATATAAACTAAATATGTATATATTGTTTTTTATATTTAAATTTCTACCTGATATACAATGGTATTTTGAAAATGTTTTGGAATTCAATAAGTCGATTCGAAAACATATAATTATATATAAATAGCTTATATAGTATTTATATGGCACAGCAAATGAAAAACTCTTTGAAATTAAGCGCTTTGGCGGTAAAGTTAAAAAGGAATTGATTATTTTGCTTAAAAAAAAAAAAGAATGCGTTTTTTTTTGTAATTTTAGCGAAAAATATAACACATTTGATGTTTTTTGATGTTAAATCGTAATCTATAAAAAAAAAATAAGAAAATTTCCAATAATTTTGTATTATTTTAACATAACGATTAAATTCTCTTTATATATTTTACTAAAAGCTTCATAATTTCGGGAAAATCAAGATGGTGGTTGTACAAATTGAAAATAATATTACTATACGGTATTTGAAAATTTGTTGTTACGAGAGAAAATTTACACTGATCAAATTTTTAGAAAAAATACAACATTTGCAATAAAGAAGATTTATTAGCAGTAACCAAATTGTATTTATAAGCAAAGTAGTTTATTTCACTGAAAAGTGCTTTTTAAACAAACTGTTACTGCAAATGAAATTTCATTTCTCGTAATCTTTCAAACAGTTGTAGTAAAAGTAGTAAGAAGTTAGCTTGCAGTAAACAAAGCAAACATTTGCGGCAAAAGAATATTTGTTTATATTCAATTGACTTATCTGTCGCAATTAGCCTTACGTTAATGTATGACGGTAACTTAGTGGTAGTGTACTGCTGTGATGTTGTGGAGTAGGTACTGCAATTTATTCACGTGCAACAATTTAGGCTTTAAATGTATCAATAATAAAATTATAGTTAAGTGTTTCACTTGAAGAAAGTATGGAAATATCATATTCACGTTCAGGAAATTTTGAAACAGAATTTTAACGAAATTCATTATGATAGATAGATCGCATTGGCAACTTCGATCTCAGCTTTAAATATAAGTATACTAATAAAGTTATCGGGTCAAATGTTTCATTTGTGTTGGCCTGGAAAAATGATACAATAAAAGCAGGATTTAAATAAATTTCAGTAAAGAAAATTTTGTATTTACTGTGAATAGATAATCATAATTGGAATCCATAAACTTTCAGCAAAAAGCAATTTATAGCAACCAAAGCAATTAATTTCCACCAACAGCAATTGCCACGTTTTTTTATGTATTTATATCTTTCCCTCCAAAAGAAGTTCTTTTCTGGCAAATAAAAGTTCGGCTATTTAAAAATACATTTAGAGTAAAAGTTTTTTTTTTTATCAGTGTACATAGTTTTAGTAATTTCATTATGAAAAAATTTACTTACAGTCTTAAGAAAGTGGGCAGGTCAACTATATTGAAATTTTATGCAAATCTCTAATATAATTTAATTATTAAAATGCATAAATTCGTCAAAGTTTTCTTTTAAAGTTAAATATAATTAACGCTTAATCATTTCCTTTTACATGCACAGCTTTTTTTTAAAAAAAAAAATCTTTAATCATTATACATTTTTGTTTTATTAAAAAGAACTGAATTTAATTAAATGAATTTTTTTTTAATTAAATTATTTTTATGTATATTTTAATTATCATCGTTATGTTTTTCAAAAAAATTATTTTCATTTTAAAAAATGAAAATTTTATTAAAAAAACATAAATTTGCATATTTTTTCACTTCTAAAAAGATTTTTTTTTAATGATAAAATTATCAGATTTTTTACATGAACAGCAAGTAAAAAATAAAAATATAATTAAAATTTGAAAATAAAATTATCATATTGTAAGAAAGTTGATATTAAAGTTTATTGTTATAAGCGTTAAACTTTATAGATGCTATGATTTAGATATGATTTATAGTTTTTTTTTTTTTAAACAATAATTAAATCGAGATAATTACGAAAAGTTCACATTATTCAAATAAATAACAGCTAAAAAAAGCATAAATTAACAAGTAATAGTAAACAAGAATAATTTCTTAATTTTGCAAATTTTACTTTTTATGAAAAAAAAAAACGTTGTGAAATAAATCATAAGAACTGGATTTACAAATGTTTGTACTGATGCGACACAGACATAAACTTTAACTATTATGTTATAATAAAATTATAATGTACATAAATATGATGTCCATTTTGTTTTAAAAAGTCAGACCATTGGGTCTTAACGATGGCAAGATTGTATGGTCATTAAATCCTTAATTATATTCAATTATTTGAAAAAAAAATTATAAAATTATCTTTTATGGAAAAATTATGTTGACAGTAATGAAAGAGAAAGAAATTGTTAAAAAAAATTAAATAAATTTGTTACATATTTAGAAAATTTGATTTAATGACAATAATTGTATCATTAATTCTGGCTATAATATCATATCTCGATGTCTCCCTAATATCGATTTACCAAACAAAAAGAAAAAGAGGAGTACATAAAATAAATAATAAAAAAAAAACATATATATATTCACCACCCAATAAGTCAGTTCGTCACTCGATCAAACTATTATTAACAAACTAGATTTGCAAAGTGGAAATCATTTAGTTTCGATTTATATGCTTATATTCAAATTTTTTTTTTTTGCCAACATGTTTCATAAATTAATAAATACGAAAACAGTTTTTTTTTATGTTTGCGTTTCTCTGCTATGAAACTCTTTTATGAAACCCAAAAAAAAAAAAAATACAAATACATACATAAAACTTTTCAAATTACTACCAAAAAAAAAAAAGGAAAATTCCACCCGGCCGCCCAGTCTCTTTACAAAAAAAAACCATATAACTTATTAACAACGCTTAAAGAGTACCAAGAAATAAATACATCTACTTTATATACAATTTTTTGTTGTTGTTGTTAGTCTCTTCCAACGAGCCATTCTATAAAAACTTGTATAGGGGAGAAGGGCTGTAACAAAAAAAAAAAAACAACTCAGAACTTAAATAGAATGTGCGCCTCAATGGAAGCAAAACTTTACTAACTACATTCGTATATAAACGAAAAAAAAAAAACACAACATAATAATGAAACACACTTACGTTCAGTGTTAAACGGAAAGAGATGAATACACAGCCATTGTGGCGGCAATTTTCATTTCTAACATCAATTAACTTATACAAAAAAAAAAAAACTATGTAGTATGTCCTAGCATATTTATAACATATACTCATACAAATGTTTTTTTTTTTTTTTGGTTTTTTATTTGCTTATCATCCAAAACGTCAAAGTGTCTGTTTAAATATCAAAAAATTTAATATTGAGGAGAGCACAAAAAAAAATCTATATAGTAATATAATAATGTGTAGTCTCTCAACAGTCCTAAGTACATTGAGCTTGTTTCCGCTTAATTTTTTTTTTTTTCATTTTTAACCAGGTTGGAAAAATCAAAGGTTACCGACACTATACATTTTTAGTTTTTTTTTGTAGTTTTAATTTTGATAATTGATCAGCTTGTCATGAACCACCATTGCAATAAAATAGAATTTTTTGATTGGTTCATAATATTAAACTAGTAAAATACATTCAGATATATTTATGTAAGGCGGAGCTTTAATTTATAGAAAGAAACAAAAAAAAATATAATAAACCGGATTATGAATATAGGCATTTGAATCAAATGTTGTGCAACGAGTAACAGTTGCCGCTTGTTAACGAAAGAAGTTGGTTATAAGAAATCTTGTTCGTATAAGAATTGATTTTTTTTTATTCATTTCGTTTTATTTTTATGCTTTGCATAATTTTATCCGTCGTTGGTGTATTTTATCCGTTTTTGTGTGTTTTTTTTTTGTTTTTCGTGAAGTGAAAAAAGCGGATTCGTTAGTGGAGTAAATTTATGGGATACTATATTATAAAATATATATATAATAAAAATTGTGCCTGGCTAATAAAACCTAAAAGAAGGAATATAAATAAAATAAAGAATTATATTTAGTAGTGTAAAAAATTATAATAAAATAAGTGAAGCAAAAAAATTTATCAAAGTCCTTAATGGATACTGGAAAAAAATAATTAGACATACAAAAAAAAAAGATAAATAATAATTAAATTAGTGTTAAAACTTCAAATATTTAAAATAAATTAATAATAATATAATATTTATAAAATCTGTAAAAAAAAATGCTTAGTACAAGTCCACCACCAGCTAGTCCAGCTGGTTCAGAAATATCAGTTGGTTCACCAAGTCCGCCACCATTATCAATTGAACGTAATCTTACAACAAAACCAGATGATTATTTCCAACCATTAAAAAGACTGAAAATGATCGATGCTATACGAGAAAGATCAATAAGTCCACCAGTTGTCCAACCACCACCACCACAACCACCATCCAAATCAAATATAGAAGGTGTTAAAAGTTTTTCAATTGCTGATATTTTAGGACATGAATCAAATTTACGTAATGAAGCAGCCCATCAATTAAATTTACATCATAATAATCATTTACAGCATTTACATCAATCATCTAAAATAGTAAGACCATGGGATCATTTACGTGGTCCAATACCAGTACGACCATTTTTACCACCAGCTTTATTTCATTATGAACATCGATTAGCATTGGATTATCAGCGTCAATTACAAGAACATTTAAATGCCCAAGCAGAATTATTACGACAACGTATGTCAATGGAAATGAGTCATTCAGAAAGTGGTTCAGAAAGATCTAGTTCAGCGGCAAGTGATTGTTGTTCACCAGAAATTGGTAGTAGATTATCAGCTGATTCACATCATCATTTACATAGTCATCATCATAATAGACATTCACCGCATAATGGCGGTGGTGCTAGTAGTAATTTAAATGGTAGTAATAGTGGTGGTAATCAAAGTAATGGTAGTTCACAAGGACAAAAAACAAAACCAAATGGTACACCATTGGATGCATTATTCCAAATGACAAATAAAAATTTTGATGAATCACAAGGTGAAGATAGTTCAGGTATTTATGTGTTGTGTTTGTGTTTTTATTTTATTTTTTTTTTGTTAGTTGAAGCATTTATGTAAATTTTGTTTTTATTAATTATTTAAATTGGTAAAGTTATTAACTTTTTTTGAATCAGATTTGAAATCAACCAGAACATATTTTGAAATTGGTTTAAAAAATTGAAAATTTATTAGAATTTGTTTCGCTACAATAAAAATTTTTATAAATTTTTTACGCGTAACTTATTTCAGTAAAACTTTTCAATTAAATATAAAATTTTATAGAAATTTCTGAAATGAACTGGAAAATAATCTTTAACTAATATTATTATCCATTAAAATTTCTTAATGATCTACATCAGCCATTTTTTTTTTTAGTATTTTGGTAAAAAACATAGTAAATGAAATAAAAATAAAATAAGTATGACAATCTTGTTTTTTTTTTTGTAATTTAAACATAATTTTTATTATATTTTTGTGTCAAAAATTCGTCACGATAGAAAAGTTTTTTTTTCTATTAAATTACTCTTTTTGAGTCTTTAATTTACGTCTTATGTTAATTTATTATTAAATATTTAGTGTAATTACCTTCTGTCTCGTAATTAATAACTCACGATTATTTTAACTGTCCAAAAATGTTCGTTACTTAATCCTAAAAAAAAAAAAAGTATATGAATATAATTTTGAAAGTTTTTATTTGTACATTAAATTATATAAAAAAACAAAAAATAAAATTCGTTATAAGAATTGAAAAGTGTGAAAGTTTTTAGTAATAATAATTTTTTTTTATTATAAATATCTTTTTTATAGTAATTTACAAAAAATATATAAATTTGTTAAGACACGCACTTCTTTAATATATTAATTTATATATGTTATTTAATTTAGGTTTTTCTTTCATTTTTCTGGTTAAGTATATTTATTATTTATCATAATTTTGACATAATTGTATACATAATTGATTGAATATATTGTTGCCCAGCTTTTGTAATGTTAAAAGAAAATGAATTAATATACTATAATTAAATTATAATTGAATCATTAAAAAAAATTGAATGAAATTTAGAGCAAATAAAAGGATTAAAATTCTAGTTAAAAACAGAGACTGTTTTGGACAACAAGCTTGTAATGGACACAAAAATTACCGAAAGAAAACAAAATTTTCTTAGCAGCAGCAAACAAACATTGGCACATTCTGTAACATTGTTAAAGCATTGTCTCTTTATTATATTTGCGAAAATTTTAGTTAAATCCACCAATATTGTTTTCTTAGAATTATTAAATTCTACGTTACTTTCAATTACCCAAGTACTTGGTTATTGCTTAAAGAGGGTATTTGGTTAAAAATTTATGTTATGCAAATTCCGTCGGAAGATTGTAGTTTTTGACAATTTTTTTCCAAATTATTTTGTCTTGTCTACTCCAACTTCTACTTTCAAATTTTTACAAGTTTATATTATTACAATATTCATAAATATGAAAAATTCCAATCACTATGTTTCTCATAACACAACCTTTATTTTTTTTTGTTTAATGTGCCAAACTAAATTCAAGTAAAACTTCAATCATTTTTATACAAAATTAACCAAAAAAAATCAATTCACAAAATTTCAATTTTTCAATAACAAAAAAAATCTATTAAAATCAAATTGTTTCAATATTTTCCTTAATTGATTTTGGCTTCTTGTCTTCTTATTTCAAAAATTCAACACTCCAAAATAATAACAAAATAAAATAACAAAACAAAATAAAAAAAATATCTGAATTATCAATCTAAAAACTATCATCATAAATTTATTTATTTAAAAGAAAAATATACAAAAAAAAAAATACACAACAACCGTGAAGCCAAAGGCGTCAATCATAACTTGTTCTTTTCGATATGGCGAAGTCGGGCTACACAAAAAAAAAAAATATTGATTACAAACCAAAAATTGATATTATAAATTGCAGAAGGGAAGGGGATCACTTCAATTTTGTACTTTCAATAATAATTTTCTGTCGATTTATTAATATACATTAATACGTTTTACAATTGAAAAGCAAAAAGAACCTAAAAAATAATATTTTAAACAGTTTTCATGCTGAAGAGTGTCCATCAAATTAAAGGATTTGACAAAAATTTGTAATGAGGAAAAGTAGTTCTTTCAATTAGTTTTTTGAAAATATAAACTGATATGACGTTGTGATAAATTAAAATACTTTTAATATTTTGGCTAGATTGAGGTCTATATTTTTAGTGGGGGCAGAAATTATTATCCAAAATGGGTAATCATAAAGCAAATTTAATATTTTATTGTATAAAGTATTGTTTATTTTGAAATCCTTGTAAAATAAGCTATAGCAGCTTAATTTTGATTAGTGTTTAAAGTGTTGTATGCTTGACTAGAACATTACCTGATGATCTCTATTGCATTTCCCACATACCCATAATTTTAACTATATTAAAAATATTTCAACTAGAATCTTCTTGAAAATTATACTTTTTCTGTTATAATATAATTTTTCAAGTTGACCATAAAATATTATCTGAATATGATTAAAGATCATTTATATGTCTGAAATTATTTTGATCGATTCTCATTTACATGCGTACGTGATTGCGCTTCTGTTTCTCTTCTCAATATATATTTTCATTTAAATCATCATAAAAATAATATAATAAACTTTTGGACGTTTTATCATGAATCATTCAAGACCACAGACATATTTTCGCCAATTATGTTGTCTGATCTTATCCGAATATACATTTATAATAAGAAAAATGAAAAAAAATAAAATTCAAATCGTGTTATCTTATGATTTAAATAATATATGTACATAAAAAAAAACAAATCATAATTTAATCATATTGGAAGAATAAATGAGAACAGGTTTTAAATTTTTTTTCTGCTGGCTTTTTTTTACATAGTTTAGTTATTTTATCCGGTCAATTAATGGAAAAATGCTACTGATTTTCTATATGCAAAAAAAAAAAAAATGTGGTATAAGAAGAAGAAAATTGATTTTAAATTTATTTTCACAAAATATATTATATGTGATCAATTACTCCAATCTGTTTATTACTCTGATCAATTACGCACAAAAAAAAATGTATATAAATATTTATTAGCACAAAATATGAAATTAAAATCAATTATTATCAGGAAATTGGAAAAAAAAATGAGGAATAAAAAATCATCATTCTGATTAAGATTAACTGGAAAATTATGGAAACATGAAAAACTGTATAAAGGTTATTTGAACGTAAAGATAAATTTTATAGCGTATATTATAAAATATTAATTTTTATTTAAAAAAAGATTAATGAAAAATGAACAATTGAATTGAAAGTATTAATATCAAAAATTTAATTCTTAAGAAAATCAGTGGTTAAACTAAATTCTTCCTTAAAGGTTCAATAACTCAAACTGGGCATTTGAAGGATTTCTAAACATTCTACTTCAATATGGATCTACTAATTTTATAAATTTCTTTTATAGAAAAAACTTTAATTGCAACAAGCTAATGGCTTTATTAGTGATACATTTGTTATTAGCAAATAGCCTGGAACAGTAAAATTTTCACAGTCTTAAATTTACATTTTATTGTAATTTTATTACTCGTACTCAGTTAAAACTGTTCAAACTTTGATGTATTACTTATATTCATTTAAAACTGAGCAGACTTCGATGCCTCGGACCTGAGTCGGACTTATCACTAGAGTGTATTACACTAGCAATAAAGTACAGACGATCTCGTTAAACGACATTAATAATTGTAGAAAAAAAATGGTATTAATCACAATTTCCAACTCAAAAATTCAAGGTATTCTTCTGAATAATTCTAGAATTTTAATTAAACATTGCATTAAATAAATTATTACCTTTTTCTTGATCAATTTCTTAGACCCTTTTTAAAAAGGATTATGTAATTAAATATATATACTGTTGTATTTTAATATCAAGTAACCTAAATTGGAAGTATGTCTATTAAAATTTTTAACCGAAATTTTTCACACCTATTTTATATATAATGAAGGTCCTCATAACTTACTTACTCACACACAGATTTATGGCCTTCTGCCATATTTACACAATCAAAATAGATAAATAACTTTTTTTTAATTTTCATAAAAAAAAATTGTATTTTTAATTTTTTCTTTCTTGTTTTATTAATTTAAACTATTCTCTCTTTCTTTTATTTATTTTTAATCGATTTGTTACACACGATTATGATCCTTTTATTCAATTTCATTTGAGTTTGTCATATTGGGTGGGCGCAAAAATTCCTTTTGTTAATTCCATCACTAAATGAAACTATTCATCAAAAATGTAGATGTAAAAAGTTGTCAAGATTTACTAATGAAGTGTTTTTTTTTTTTGAAAATAAACTTCATCATTTTTGTAATGACACAGGAAAAAAAAAATTTACCTTTTTATGGAATGTTTTTTGTATCTTTGAAATATAAGATTTTTTTTTTAAGTAATGCTTGTACTATTAATAAAATTGTATAGAAAAAATTGATGAAATGATCTCTCAGGCACAATAAATGATCTCAGGCACTTAAATAGTTATAAATTTTGCATTAAAAATATATATATATGTTTTGTATATCTAACAAAAGTCAAATTTGACATGGCCAATAAGATCTAACCTCAGACAAAAGATGAAATTTGAAATGCACCACAGTAGGTGTGTGTATTGTCTAAGTCTAGATATTGTAAAAAACTCTAAAAAAGGTATGACTTTAAGGAAAATTTAGCTCAAGAATAGGTTTTTTTCGTCATGAGTCAAATTAAAAAGAAAAATAAAAATAAAATCATTTAAAATGTCTCATTAGTATACAATCATTTTTATATGATAAATAATATCTTGATAATCATAAAACAAAATTTTTATAAATTAAAATTTTTAAAAAAAAAATGGTAATCTGTTCTATCATTTAATTGCGACTCGAAAACGTCTTTTCCTTTTTATTTCACTTTTTTTTTCTGTTGTTGTTTTTAAATACAATTCATCACAAACGGAGAGACCTTAATTGCGAAATAATTATATATGCGGCTTCTCACGATTAATCTTTCAGTTGTGGAACAGGTAAAATAATTTTTTTTTTATATAAAATTCCAGAAATAAAAAATTTTTATATATATTTTTTATAAATTATCAGAATAAACCACCCATTCACAAATTAGCTTTGACAATAATTAGCCTTTAATGAGATTGTACTTACATCAATTATGTGCGATGATTAAACTATTTAATAGTTTTTTATTTCATTTATATTTTATTTTTTTTCGAAAAAAAAAGAAAAATGTAAATTCATTTTAATTTCTCAAATCATTTTAACTACAAATAAATGATTATTTGAAAAGTATAAAGTATGTTGCAAAAATGTACATAAAATTTAAAGTGACCTTGAAAGGAAATTTTTCAATATAATAATCTGAATGAGAGCCTATTATTAGCGCCATACAAATATTAAGATAAAATATTCTTGATGCAAATATTAATCATAACACGTAATACAAATTATATTGTATTGCGGTCTGAAATTTGTGGATTAAATGGTAACATAGTAGCAAAAACATAATCAAATTTTATAACGTTATCAAAGATATTATTGTATAATAACAAAGTCTTATTATTTTTATGATGGGATTTTGCTTTTTTTTTGTACATAAAACATATCCAGCTTCGATTATACTAATTTACTGCGTACTCGTATATCAAAAAAAAAATTCAAGAGTGTTGAAGAGAATTTTCATAAATCGAAAATTTTTAGCGGCAAATTTAAAAAGAAAGTCAAAAAAAAAATCACCTGCATGCTTGAAAATTATGAATGCGGTTATATACATATTTTCCTTTTTTTTTTGTTATATTCGTGTCTTACGAAAATTCGTTTTATATATAAAACGTAAGTAAATTTTATGCCTTCGAAAATACAAAAAAAAAAATATGATGTTCATACGTTTTTAGTTAATAATTCGATTCACATGATTATAGCATAACATTAAAACATAAATATCTCTCGATATTTTATGTATATTAGTAAATTTTCAATATTGAACGTAGTGTTTAATGAATGAGTTGTTAAAACTGTTTTACGTATTTTGGCATCAAAAATTTAAAAAAAAAATGGTTTAATAAATAAACTGTCAATGTCAAAATATATAAAAAATTATAATTAATTTTATTTTTTTTGTGTGAATTTTTTTTTGTTTCCAATATTTAGTGTTCTTTTAACACTAAAATTGTATTATTTACACAAACCAAGATGTAAAATTTTAAATTCCACACAATCATATATGTATATGGTTTTTTTTTGTTGTGTGTATCTAGAAACTGAAATAATTTTATAATTCATTTCGTCACAAAAAAAAGCATATTAATTTAATTTAATGTCTGGTAATATCCGTCCGTTGGTATTACATATTATTATTATTATTTTTTTCTTATCTTTCCTTTTTCATGTTGTATACTTTTACTGTTTTTGTTGTTGTTGTTTGAAATCCTTTTTGCAACACTTTTTCAACTGCGCGAATAAAAGCATATATACAATCTTTTTATACCATACTATCTGAAGAAATTGCATATTCTTTAAAGTATATAAAAACTAAAAAGAAATTCTGATGGTAATGGTAGAAGATATTAATGGGTAAAAGAATGCATTCAAAGTATATTTTTTTTTTACTTAAATTCTACTTCTTTTTGTTTGTTGTTGCTGTAAGCTTTCATACTCATTATTACATAAAAAAAAAAGAAGTATACTTTAGGTACAAATAATATGCTGCAATATGTACAGAAAAATATAAAAATTATATTAAAAGAACAAGTTTGTATAAAGTTGGCGGTGTGCGGTCCATTCTAAATGGTCAAAGATACCGCTGCCTTAGGTGTCGGGGTGAGCTAATTGGAAGAGCATCAAAAGAAACCGCCAACAAATTAAGAATGGGGTACAAAAATCTTGTAATAACTCTATCATCATCAATATGGGAGGCCATTTGATAGCTGATGGGATGATTGTAATTTGTTTTTCTGTATATACTTAGATTTATATTTTTTTTTTGTATTTTAGTTATTATTTCATTTGTATAATGGGTTTTTAAAAATATTTGAATAGTATAGCTGTATTTTGCCTAAGAACTTCAATGAATTATTGTGCACTTAATTCAATTTCCTCCAGGAAATTGTACTTTTCCAAATGAAAAAAAAGGGTTGAATCAAAAATTGAAATATTATATATCTAAAAATAGTAATAAATTTATTAATGATATTTGTCAAAAACGAATCTTAATATTATTTAAAATGATAAATTATGTTCACTGCATGTATTAATTAATCAATATTGAAATTTATTAGTTTACCTTAAACGTAAAGTCATAAATGTTAAAAAGTATAGAAATACAAATGGTTATTAATTTAATCAATTCTATAATATTATAAAAATATTTATGATTAAAACTACTTTATTACTTCCCCTGCAACCCAAGTGTCCATGACCAATTAAATTATTCTATTTGACTTGGTTGTTCATACATTTTTTTAATAATTGCAAAAAAAAAATGTTGCTGTTTTTTAATAACGTAACATTTTATATTCTATATTTCAGGGGTCTAACAAATATTATTTCATTAGAATAATAGTCGTAGCTAATTATTATTAGCCGGACTATAGCAATATTATTAAATTGTATTATAAAGCTTATCGTGATATAAATAACAGAAGAAAAAAATTTAATAAATTTATTGAATTTATCATGAAATATTTACTTATATAATAATATAGTTTAATTAAATTGCTTGTTTAGTTAATTGGCATTTAAAACAATTATGAAACATTTAATGAAGTTAACAATTTCAAGTGATTTTTGTGACAAATTAAATTGAAGGTTAATTTGATTAAGTAGTATATGTACATACAAAATTATATCTGGTTTCATATTATTGACAATATTATTTTACACTATACGACGTCATACAGTTTACATTCATTGAATTGGTAACACATATAGTTCAAATTTCAATGACCTTACTCATTTCATATAGTTTTTATTCTAGGACAAACAAATCTTTAAACAGGTTCAATAAATTAGTTTTAAATAACATGTTAAAATAATGTAAACAGATAAAAAAAAAAGAAAAATAATATTCAAACTTTTGGACATGGTTATGTAAGGACACCCAATTCGATTAAGTAATAAAAATTTTCTATTTATGTATTTAACAAAATGGACAGAATCGTTAAACAATATCCTAATTGCATGTCCTAAATAAATATTGAAAACTAGCACACAAAAATTTATATTTTATGACATTCTCTAGGAATTAAGGATATGTAGTTTGAAAGAAATATCCGTGTTTTTCCATAATATAATATTAATTTACTAACTGAACATATTTGATTGAATATTATGATAAGGTGTTTAAGGGAAAATAGGACTTTTTTTATATTTTAAATATATTCCAACGGAAATAACTTTTGTGAATAATTATTGGATCTTTTTTTTAAAAAAGAAAACAAAAATAATGGTAGCCAGGATTATCTCGAAAATCATTTTTCGGTATAATTCTTTTGATCAATTTAAAAGTTAAATAATTATTTCAAGTGGCCACTAAAGATTTATTAATTGGCTTTGACTATGCCTCATTATAAAAAAAAATCATTTTTAAAATTCAGTTTAAATAAATATTTTTTTTATTTTAAATATAAAAAATATAAATAATGTTATAATAAATTTTTGAAAATTAATTATCCTTTTTGTTCTGTACAACTGATGATATCTTACATGCTAAAATTTTTTAATTAAATATTTTAGTTTATTATCGGTAGTAAATTTTTGAATAATTTGAAAAATTAAATTTTATACAAAAGTATATTTTATATCCTTGAAAATGTTCCAACAAAAAAAAAAATACAAACATAAAATTTTTATATAAGATTTAAATCTCTTCCTTATTTTTTTTTTTTGTCAACAAATTTTATGACACTGAAATATTTACTTCAAAATTAATGTTCAGACTGAATCCCTCTATAATTCACCCTCGTATATTATTATTCTTTTATAGTCAGTACACAAAAATATTTTTACTTATATATAAGAAAATTTATATAAATATATATTTGTAGATATATACAGATATATATTGTTGGAAAATAAATTGAAAAGACGCTTAGTCGTTTGGAAAATTTAACAACAAAAGTAATAAATTTTCTAGAAATTTTCCCCATTTTGTTTGGTTGTTGATTCTTTGAAAGTCATCAAAATAATAATAAACGATTAAAATTGCTCTTAAAAAACTGGTCTTTTTATTTGTATAAGGAGGGTTGACAGTTTTGGTTATAAATTGTATAAAAGGTGGAGTTACATAAAATTTCATTTTAATGTTTCTATATAAATTTTCTAGAATTTTAGTAAAATATTTTGTGTTTTTTTTTTTTTTTTTGTTGGGGTATATTTACAACAATTACAAATAATTATCAGATGATAGAAACACAGACTAATACTAAACACTAAAATATGAAAAGATTCTACATTCAAAAAAAAAAATATTTTATTTTTGTCTGTAGAAACATAATCTTGAGAACAAATTACATTGTTGACAAACAAATAACGATTAAGATTATTGGTTCATCGTTATTCCCAACAAAAACGAAGAAAACATTTTAGTATATTATTTTTATTCCTGTGGGAGTAATTTTGTGACAATGTATTTGAAATAAATTTTTCGACTTTACTCGTTTGAATAAATGAAAAGTTTATATTAGAAACAGACCAGCAATGTAGTAAGAGGAAAAATAACGATTCAAATTTCTATTTAAATTTTTTTTTTGAAAAGTGATGATAAATTTATTACAAAAAAGATTAAGATAAATATATTTGGATACATAATTTGACAATTTAATTTTAATATCTATTTTGTCTCTTGTTGTTGTTGTTTTTTTGTTTGTTTTTAATTTATTTTCAACTCATAAAATTAAGTATCATTTAAAATTTTTGAAATGAAAATTTGACTGTAAGATACACAATAATATATAACATAAAAATCATTAATTTTTTTGTTAATTTTTGAAGTGTCAAATAAATTTAATTATAAATTTACAAAAATTAAATTTTTCATCTAATAAATACACTTAAATATCTTCATATAAATTCATTGCATATCAACTGAATTGAAAATATGTACAAGATAACAAAAAATAAACAAACAGAGGGAATCCATCATTAAAAAGGTGTGATCAAGGTGATGTGTGAAGCCACTGAAAAAATAACTAAAAAACAGACATAAAATGACAAAACAACAAATAACAAAATTATAATAACACGGAAAAAAAGAATTTATTATTTACACAGCAGAGACTGTGAAATAAATGTGTACGACCCTTCACAAAAAAAAAAACTAAACTGAAAAAAATTATGCTCAACTAAAGTAAAAATGAAGGGATCTCTTCTGTCAGCATAAATTTTTATTTTATTTTTTTGTTTTGGTTGTTCTTCATTATTATATATGTTTAAAAGTTTTTATGTTTTTGGATAAATTCAGTGAACATAAAATATCATTTATTTGTTTGTTTATGTAAATGTGACTAAAAATAATAACAATAAGAAAATATACATTTATTTCTTTATTTTTTATCGAGTTACACATGCCGCATTTAGGATGATTTTCTTTTGTAGTGAATTGATGGATTTGCATTTTGCAAAAAAAATAAATAAAATAAAATAGCGAGTATATAGATTTTATTATTCTTTTAACTTAAAAATAAAAATGTTTAATTGATGCATAAAATCCTTGCTTTAATAATAAAGAGAAAACTGGGACAAATTCATTTTAATGTTTGTAGGATGTTTGTTTATAGAAATTTAAAATATTTTGAAAATTTTAAGTGTTAAACAAAATATTAACAAACAATCTTATTTTTAATTTTGTGTAAAAAAAATTTTATGTTAACGTATTAAATAGGTTAATTGATTTGAAATATTATTATGCTTTTATGTTGTTTAAGAAAAAAAAAATTATTATATATATTTACATGGTAATTAAGTAGATTTCCTGTTTATTAGTTCTTAAACAGTGTTGTTTATGGTAAAAAGCATATCAAATTTTTGAAAAATATGCAAATATTATAATATTTTTATTGTATATTTTGATTTTTTCAGTTTTTGAAAACCAAATCCAAAATAATTTTATTTAAGTATTTAAAATTTATAATTAAAAGAACGTTTTTTTTTTAGAAAACTTAATAATCTAATAAAATTTACAATTAATTTATTTACCACACAGTATTTTTTAAATTTTTTTTAAAAACTTTTATGGTGAAAAAATCCACAGAAAATATGTGTAATTTTATTTAATTTTTATTACAATTTATTGAGATGAATGGTGACGTTAATTTCGAAAAGTTTGTTAAAACTTTTAACACTAATGCAAATAGTAATAAATTGTTAATATATATGTTCTTTGAATGATTTATTCATTTCGTATTTGTCACTAATCTAGTACTTTTCGTTTTGAGGGATAATAAAATATATAAAAAATTGTAAAAATATAAATCACTTAAATATACCCAAAGCATATATATATAAAGGTAAATTAGCTTTTCACTGTTTTATATACAATACTATATTATAAATCCTCAGCAGTGCGACATATACTATTTGAAAGAATCAGTTTATTAGGTGACGAAAAATAAAAAACAAGAAATAACTTTGTTGAAAAGTCTAAGGGGAGATTTTTTGTTATATTAGAAATATATGGAGAGTAAAATTCGTTACACAAAGTCAGATTTATTTCTATTAATTTAGATAAATTTCCTGCAGTGATAAAGGAATTTTTTTTGTTGTTTTGTATATAGACATACTTACGTTATGTAAATTATTTAATTTCTTCTTTATTATAATTAAAAAATGTAAATTTATTTAGTATTAAATCATTTTCATTTCAATTTATTTAAATATTTTTTAAAAAAAAAAAAAATAGTAAATTCCTTTTTGTGTGTTAAGACGCAAAAGGTGCAATTAAATTCGATTCGCATGGTATATTAATATCACTTTAATTATTTTACTATATTTAATTTTTAATATATTTTCTTAGAAAATTTCATTAAAAACTAACCACAATATTTTGTTTGGTTATAATAGTATTGAATTTTTTTTTTTTGTAAATTCAATAAGTATTCTTTGATGTATATGCTATTCAGTTTAAAGCGTCGAAGTCATTAGTTACAGCCACTCAGCTAATTTTATCAAAAAGAAAAAAAAATATAAAAATGTGTACTATATAAATAAAAATGTGCACAGCGATTAGTCTTCAATATAAATGACTTACGAACAAGCTAATTCGTTATACTTTAGAGCAGGTGGAAATTATTGTTATAATTTTTAAAAAAAAAACATTAACACAACGGTTTTTTTTTATATAAATCTATAATGTCACATTATGCCCTTATACATACCAAAAATTATATAAACTTTAAATTAGTTCATATTTTTAAAAAATGTAAAAAAAAAATATCTGACCAAAAATGGTGTGAAAGACCATAGTTAAACCAATTTTGAGTAATGATGATTTTTATTTCATTTTTTTATTTAAAGAACGTTTTGTTAATGAATTGGTTATGTTGGAGCTTAAATATATAATCGCTTTAAATTAAATATATTTTTTGAAAAGGTCATCGAATGATGATGAATTCGTGACTCATGAAAAAAAAAAACGTTCAAATTAAATTAAGGTATTTTCTTAATATATGATTGTAATTAGGATAAATTTTCACACTGCAAAATAAAAACGATACAGGTAGTAAAATTAATTTTGAGGGCACGTGTTAAGAATATTATTTTAGTCATTATTGATCTGGACAGGAAAACTAATAAATATATCCACAAAGTAAAAATTATAGTAGCAATTGAAATGTTATTTAATTAACAAACTATCTTAATCTTAAATTATTATATCCTTATTGACTGAAAATATTTTTAGCATAAATTGTTAAATTTATTGTGAACTAGAATAATTCTATTTAATGTACTCTTTATAAAAGGCCTAAAGGTGTTTTGCTGATGACAATGCTGGTAAAGAGTTTTATTTTTATTGAAATATTTGACGCGGGTTGACGACAGGAAATCTAAATTCACGAAGCGAAACTAGACATATTTCTTTTTAAATTTTTTTAATTTATGTTTTAAACTGGTTATTTTTAAACGTGTGTAATTTTGAAATTGAAAATTATAATTTTCCTTTATAAATTATGTTTACGCATAATTTTATATCACCATAAACATTATAATAATAAATTACAATAAATTATAATTGAATTACTAATTAGCAGTTATGAATTATGAATTAGTTTACTTGCTATTTCTATCGATTTAGTTTATCATAAGGGAACTTCTATAATTTGTACTTGCAACATAAAATTCTTCAACGTAAAGATTTTATGCGTAAGCATAATTTAAAAAAATATGTTACAGAGCTTTGGGTATTGTTTACTATATGAAATTGTATTTTTAAGTGTAATATAATTGGGTCTCTTTAGTTGCAGAATCTTGAATTACACTACATAGCATTCATTGTAAGCTTTGTACATACATTTTAAAGACGATTATAAATACATTTTTCGCATTAACGCCTGTATTGTCCGAATTAAAGGAAAGTGTTCCTCTGTTCTACTCTTTACTAGTTTGTTTTCCAATGTACAGTCGATTATTAATTTTGAAGAATGATTATTAACTTGAATTGACTTTCTCCATTCAAAAAAGATATTTGCGAAAAACTCGAATAACGACGCCTACCGGATGTTATTAAAATAATTTTATCTTTATCACAGCAAACAGCAAATTCTTCAACTTTGCATTTAAGAATCCTGCAATATTTTATGGGTACATACACATAATTTGAAAATTTTTCCACATTCACAGACATACGGACGGAGGACGGACGGTGGGCACAGAGCAAAAATAAGTATTTTTTTTTTTCAATGAATCCATAAAAAAAAAGTCTAATTAAGCAAAACAACTGATAAGTCTAATTAAGTATGTTAAAAGTACCGCACGAACCAACTACAAAAAAAAGGATTGATAAGACTAGAATCTCTGAAGAATAAATTTTTTTGAAGAATTATATTTAATGAGTTTGGTGAAAGAACAACACTGGTGTTTTATAGTAAACGTTCTTCTAATCTTAGATACCTAACTAGTGTCTTTTATTTTATTAAAAAACAGCTTTTATTGAAATAAAAACTACTATTAAATAAATAAATTAAATAAATTAGAAATTTCATCGGATTTTCAATTTTTCCGATAATAATTTATATTTAATTTTATTCTGGTATTTTAACTTTTATTAAAAATTTATTAGAATCATCTTTCAAATTGTCTCTAAAATAATAATAATAATAAAAAAGTATTAGAAAATTTATTTATTACAATGTCATTCCCTTTATATTTTCATATTTTTTTTTTCACCTATTATGTCCAACATTGGTTAATTTCATAGTGAAAACCCCAAAGTCATTGTTAATTAATTATCGTCATTAATGAGTTCTAAAAAAAAAAACTATAAACATGCAATCTGAAAGTCAAAAAGTATTTATTAAATTTTTTTTTTTATTTCATAATTAGCTAAATGTAAATTACATACTTTTTTTTAAAAAAAAAAACAACAATGTCTTTGACCTTAACAAAAATTTTCTTTACTACTAAAATTTTTCAAATATGATTTTTCCCATTTTTTTTTATAAATTCTTTTAAAAACTGTTTTTTTTTTTTGGCTTGTAACTTGATTATTTTATTTGTAAAACGCGAACTTATTTAAATTACAAATTTTTATTTATAAATAAGTATTTTAAGTTTAATTTTCATTATTAAACAAAAAAAACAAAAATAATGCACTGTTGAAATGAAACTTTATTAAAAAGAAAAGCCTCCGCCTAGAAATCATTTTAAATTTATGTGGGATAAATAGACTCTTTGGTTGAACTGCATAAAATTGAGGTGTAATAAAATTGAAAGGTAACAAGAGTATATAAATATTTTAAAAAAAAAATTGGACTATACATGCATTCAGGTTATTTTATTTTATACATGAGGTTAATAAGACTTTAAAAAAAAAAAAAAAGATTGCGTGCAATATATTTTAAATCAGCTTGTCACATTCAATGGTTATGTAGGAGAAATATATGAAAAAAATCGCGCCACAGTATTTTTATATGAAAATAGGTGAGTTAGCGGGGTATATAATATGTAATTAATTGTAAATTTTTGCTGTCAATCGTGCAAATAATTTCTTGATAAGTACCTTTCGACTATTTTCATACTTATAATTGGTTTTAGGGTGCATTGTAATATTTTTATTTTAATGTAAATTAAAAAAGTTTCTATAATTTGTTTTTTTTTTGTTTGAGGATTCATATAAATGAAATATTTTATTTTATTGTGGATGATTTTTAAAACTTATTAAATTCTACATAAAAGTATGATTTAATGAATATTATTCCATCGTTCAATGAAAATATTTCATAAATTAAACATTACTCTCACTTAAGACCATAAAAAGTTAAAGTTTGAGCAACTACACTAACATTATATGAAACATGTCTTATTACTTAAATTTTTTTAATATGTTTGAAACATTAAAGGATCAAAATTGGCTGTTTATGAATGCAATATTTATTTTTTAATTAATATATTTGCTTGTATTTAATGAAAAAAAAATATTGGAAAAATTTCATTTTAAATTTTGATGCAAATGTCTAGTGACTTACGTTACTGGTTTTTTGTGTTAAAAGATTAATTATATTATTTATAAAAAAGAGTTGTCTCAGATTTAATCAGAAATTCCATTAATTTATGCAACAAAAGTGTAAGTTTTTCGAAAATTCCTATTTTTTTTGCTTCACAATACTAATTACAGCAAATTTTTTAATAATATTTGTCCTTTACCTTTTGTCTGGTGTTCCTTTTGTTGCATAAAAGTATTGCTACAATGTTGGCTTAAAACTAGAACTATTTTATGATTATAATAATGTCTCAACTAATAATCAATCATAAAAATATCTCATTTGGTGGTTTAAATAGATTTAGTAAACAAATAATATTAATCTAATAAAAAATATATATATTTAGTGCATTGCTACCAACACAAAATTCTAAAAAATTAAAACGATTGGCAGTTCCGTAACTGAAACTATGTTTTTAAACATTGCTCTTTTAACTCTTTTAGTCAAAGTTTCTGAGTAAAACATTCTAACTAACTGGTAATTAATTTTTAAAAGTGATGAAATCAAACGAGCAAAGTTTTTTTTTTGCAGTTTTAATAAGTTAGAGCTAAGAAAATGATATCTCTATTATTAAAATTGAATAATTAACTTACCTGATTTATGTCCAATCACATTTTAAAATAACAATGAATATCTCGACAAAATAATTATAATATCAATTGTTTTAAAATAAATATTGATATACAAAACAACAACAAACAAAAAAGAAATCTATAAATTTTTATTTAAATATATATATATTTTAATTTGAAACATGATTCTTATGTAAATTTATGCTAAATACTCAATTTGTTAAATTAATTCAATTTTTCAAATTGTAAGTCAATTAATTTTTCTATATTAAGTAATGTATGATTAAATCCTACACAGAAAAAAAAAATAAAATTAAAATAAAAAACCACCTACCCATAAACTATTAATTTTCTGATTCATAATCATTTTTTTATTATAAATTTTCATTTCAAATGCCGCTAGCTACTAGTTTTTAATTTGATCTAATTTAAAAAAAAAAAATACATATACCATACATAAAAATGTGAAACAAAAATATGGATTAACAAATTGTTTTTAATATATAAAATTTAACTAATCACCGTTTATATAGATGATATTTAAAATAAAAACGATTTAAAAGAAATTAAAAAAAAGCTTTTAATTAAAAGTATTTATGAGCTCATATCAAAAATCGGCATCTTTTTTTTTATATCTCGGATTTAACTATAATAAAATTATATATATATTTTTTTTGGTTATTAAATGGTTTTTTGTGAAGATATAATTTTTTTTCTATGAATATTAAAATTTTGACTTTTTATGACATAGATAAATTTCCTGTTTTTAAACAAAAACAAATTAGCTTAGAAATTGTATTTTTGTTTTATAAGATACTATAAATTAGTCTATCACAGATTAGATATTTTTTTTTTTTGGAAAAAATTTTCTTTTCAAATCTTTTACCAAATCAATAAATTTTAATATAAGTGTAAATTAAGTTAATTGATTGTTTTTGTAGGTTTTTTTTTTAAAATATGTACATAATTGTTTTGCGCATTTTTATATTTTTCAGTTTAATTTTGGAAAAATTCTATTAAATTTTTTTTTGGAAAAATACCAGGTATTTAACTAAATTAAAATTAAAATATTATTTAATTTAAAATTTAATTAAATTAAATTATACTTAAATTTTACAGATAAAATAAATTATATACGCTAAATATAATTATGTACGAAAAGTAAATTTATATTTTTTAAATTAATTAAAATTAATTTACTTAATTAAACAAGTTTTGCCATTAAATTTTAATTATTCAAAGAACTTTAAAAAATATTATACATAAAATTATTAATATCTAAAATGTTGAAAAATTAATGTTTATTACTTAAAAAGATTTTCAAAATTGATAAAATGTTAATTTTGATTTTTTAAATTCCAAAAAAAAAAAGATTTTATATCAAATTTCAGGAAAATTTTCGAATTATTATTAAGTATCTAATTTATTTTTTCATTATTATTATATTAAATCCATTGTAATCTTGTCTAACAACAATCATTTTATCTGAAATAGTTAGATGTGTGAATATTTTGACAACCTGTCATGTTTAAACGATTCCGACACTTAATTTACTCATTTTATGTATATACAGGCATATGAAAAAGATGAACCTATAACCTGTTAACTGAAAATTAAAACCAATTACCCTCTGGCTAACAAAACGATATTTCCCTTTTTTTTTTTTTTGAATTCATACATTTTTGGTATAAGCCTCTGTGTTCATATTTTCATTCACAATTAAAATTACAAAAAAAAAGAAAAATTAAACACCTTCACCGCCCGCAATTTAATATACTTTTTTAGCTTATAATCATTTTACAATGAATCACCTTTTCAAAATACACCAAAATGAACGAACAAAACCGAAAAATTCTTAATATCTTTCAAATCCAGAAGTATATATACAAAAAGTAAGATAAAAAAAAAACCCGTAGATTTCTACCTTAAATAGGATCATAATATAAGTCTATTAAAAAAGAATTCGACACTAAAGAGTATCTAAAGATTTGCCGACACCTTACTATATAATTTGTTTTCGGTTTTTTTTTTATGTTTCGTTTTTTATTTTATTGTGTGGACGAGACAGGGTCATCTCAAGGATCATTCAATTAAACAATTCTTCAATTTTAATATAGTTTTTTTTTTTTTCTTAAAATCTTATAAGATACCATCAGAAAATTTCTGAAAATAATTTTTAATCTCTTTTATGAAAAGTATTTAGTCACAGAGGCTGAATTGCCCTGACTACTCCAAAAAAAAAAGGCATAAAACTGGATTTCTTCTATATGTACAAAGTTTGATTGAAGAAAATTATTATGAGTTTTTATTAAATAAATTCTCTTCTTTAGTTTTATATTTATATGATTATTACGGAAAAAAAGAATAAGAGCCTAATTTGTTAAGGTAAAAATGCTGCTGTATATTGATGAGCAATATGTGCGCACAACACGATTAAGATCAAACAATTTATACCGATAGTATCCAAAATTTCCAAAGTGATTAGGAATAAAAGTATTTAAAAATATTATATTTTTTATTTTTTTGTTGTAGTGATCAGTGAAGATCCAGTTTGTTGACTACATAAATTTTATAGTGTTTTTTTTTGTAATATGTACAATGTATTCTTTTTGTTTCTCAACTCTTTTTTTTCGCTATAATATGCAAAAATTTATCTGTAATTTTAATTTGTATCTTTTATTAATAAAAAAAAAAAAACAATTTGTACCTTGGACACCTTTATTGAATAAATTTATTTATAATTTAAAGAAAACAAAAATTTATTAAATGACAAAAACGAAGAGTAAACATTTATGATCAGGTTTTTTATCATTTTTTTTCTGTGCCATCAAATTATCTCTGTTGCAGTAGATTGTCGTTTTGGTGTCATATTAAAATCTAAATTTATATCATATTAAATTTTCAACTGATTATTGTAATTTGCAAGACTTTTATTATAATAATTTCAACATATTTTAAACTTTCAAAAATCGATGATTATAGGTTTTTTTCTTATACATAAAATTTGAGATTTATATTAGGTATTAACACGTAGCACTGGAAGGAAGCTTTCTAAGGGAATATAAAATGGTCCAACTTTCTTCCTATATTTATTTAGTCGCCAAAATGTCGATAAACATTTCAAAATATAGTGATGACAATTGAAGTTTTCTAATTTTAATTCTAAATTATTTAAAAAATTATGCTATGCCATGTAATTTTGTTTGAAATTTGTATTTCATAAAATGGCATTAACATTTCGGAGAGTACTAAGAATCGGAACGACTATTTTATTTGGACATTTTGTTTATCGACTTTGTTAAGAAAATATATTTATGGTGCTTCCATGACTAACGATATTTTGAAGAATTTAATTTAATCGAAAGAATATTCAAGTTAAATTAGTTTAGATTAGTAAATGAGTTTTCAAATTTTATTTATCATTTTGCTTTTGAGTAATTTTTAATTTTTGATTTGAACAAATATTAATTAACAAAATTACAATTAATTTAAAAAAAGTTTTTCATATTTCATTGAAAACGACAGAATCTTATCATAAATTAATTACCATAAATACTGAAAATTAAATTAAAACTCTGTATACATATAGTATATGTAATTAAAAAAAAAAAAACACTTTTAAAAATAAATATACAAGCTTATAAATTAAATTTTTAAATGGTGCTAATAATAATTTATAATTTTACATTAAATAATTTACATATTTATTATAAATGAATGTACATTTCATATTATAAATTTAATTAATTCGTAGAAAAATAAATTATAATTAGGCATAATATTTAAATAATATAAGTGATAATATGTTTTTGTGTTATTCAACGACTTTTTTTTTAAAAAATTATTTAACACAATTTATCAACTTGGAATCAGTAGTTAGTTAGAAAATTGATGTTTAAATTATTCAAATTATATGTTTTTTTTTGTTATGTGTAAACATAAAATTAAATTGTAAAATGATATTTTAGTAACAAAACAAGTGTAAATCATTTTCTATGGTCGTTAATAAATTCATAATTTTCTGATATTTTCAAATGTAAAATATATTCATAAGACTTTGAAATTTATTAGTCAATTGAAATGTACATACATATATTTAAATTCAACTGAAATGCAAATAATTATTATATGTACATATAACATATATACATATATGTATGTAATAAATTATAAAATTTTACAGGTAATAAATAAAGTAAATTAAATGCTTCTTATTATTATTATTATTATGTAGTAGGTGGCTACCATTTAAATATGTGGTGTAAGATTTTAGTTTTGGTAAAACTTTCTTTTCTAATTTTATATGTTAATGCTTTTATGGTGATCATTTTTATAATATTTTATTTCAGTATACCATTCTTTTTTTTAGTATAAAAATAATCATTTAATAAATACTACGAATCTCATCCTACTATATCAAATTTTTCCAAATTAAATTAAGATTTCCATCTAAAATATCTATTTTATATTAAAATTTTAATGATATTAAAATTTCTTAAATGATTATTGAGTCAAAATAACAATTATACTAAATACAATTTTACAAAAAACAATTTTACTACAATTTTAGTAAATAATATCAAAAATAATTATTATATTTCTTATATGTATATTGTATCTCTCTATAATAATTAATACAAGTTTAAGTTGATTTTTTCGTGCAACCTAAGTAAAAACTCGTTAATGATAGTTAATCATGTTGGTTTTTATTTTTTACTTGTACATATACATTAAAAAAAAAATAACTCGTCCATAACCTAATTTTGCCACTACATTGTCCAAAAACATAAACTAAATAAATAATACTGTATATAATATTAATGATATGCCAGGCCTAAAAAAAAATAACTACTAAAATTTAAAAGTATATTTATGATTTCGTGAGATTAACAAATTTGTTATAATTAATTTATATATATGTAAAAGCAAAAACAATTAATTTATATAAATTATTAAAATAAGAGGATTAAATAAATAATATAAAAAAAATAGAAAATTTCTCTGCAAATTGTCATATTAAGTTGAAAATTTATGAAAATATTGCATGTTTCTGTCTTTTTTTTTCTGCAAAAAAAACACAGCACAAAGAAAATAAGTCTAATTAATTAGATCAAAAGAAAATCATTTGAGTGTTTTTCTTTAAGGACAAGAAACCCGATTAAATAAATAATAATTATAATTATTATTTAATTAATTATTAGATTATATTTATGAAATAAGCTATTAAATTGTTAACAAAATAAAAAACCAACCAGAAATTATGAATTTTATTTTTACATGTTAATTTAAATTATAAATAAATATCTATATGTTTTATAAATTAATGTACTATTGTTCATAAAATAATAATTTTTAATAAATTTTTGAACGTTTTTTTTTAAAAACCATAAAAAATAATATATTATTGCATTAATTAGTTTTATTTAATTAGTTTTTCCTTAATTTGTTTATATGGTAAATTAAAAATATTAAACTAGATGTTCAATTAAATTCAAATTACATTTTAAAAATGCATAATTATACTTAGAATAATTTAAATTAAATTATAAATTAGTAAATTAATGGGTATGCTTACTGGATAATTGAAATTTTCTGTAAAACTTTTATGAAATAAAATTTTTTTAATTCAATTAAACTCTTTTTCGTTGTACCGTACATTATAAGAATATGTTCTAATATTTACGGTTGACCGCAATCAATATAATTAATATTTTCTATTTAAATTATTCATTTTAGCTACCAGCTAATTGCCTTACAATAATTTGCCAATTAAATTTACAAAATATTTAAACATTAATATTATAATTTTGTATTGTATTACAATATTAACTTGTAATTAAATATGTCATAAGGTTATTTTACTAAATAATTGTTTAGCCACGAAACGATTAAAAAGTAAAACTTTTTACCACAAAAAATAAACATTAAAAATATTATATTGTTTATTAACATTTTTTTTTTTTAAATAGTTGCAATATTGCATTTCTAATTTATAGTTTCATTTACACTTATTATTCGTGATTATAAATGATCTTTTAAAATTTTTTGAAAAAAAAAAACTACTTGCATTTATAACACAAAATAATGAAACTATTTAAAACTATTTTTTTTTTTAACACAGTTGAGCGAACTATTTATAGCTTGTTATTTTTTTGCATATTTATATCTGTTCATTAATATTTTTGCTATTTCAAATATGAATATAAATTTTCTTGTAAAAAATAAATAAAATAAAATTTAAAGGAAATTTTATTATTTAATTAGAAAATCGTGTTAAAATATTCAATACTATAGATAATAATTTAAGTAATTAATTTATTCGTAAAACCATAAAAGACAAATACAGAAAAAAAAAATGTATTAATAATAATATTGTAAAAAAAATAAAATTAATTTAATATTTTTGTGTCACCTAATTAAGTTTAACGATTGACACTTTTAAAAGATAATAAAATTGTTAATCTTATTACAGAAAAATTTGCAACATTGTTTGTAAAATTACCTCTACCAATTTAAATTTATAATTATTTTCTTATTTATAAATTAAAGGCGGAAATGAATATTTATATAATTTGTAGAATATAATTAAAAATACTTAACTACAATCATTTTATATATACAATCAGAATATTTAATTACAATTTCAATTATGTCTTACCACATAATCTTTACCACATTAAAATAACATTTTAATAATATTTATAATTATAACTTTGTAATATTTCTGGGTTTACATTTGTAAATGAACCCCTATATTTAATTTCTGGTGAATTAAAATTTTTGACAAAAAAATTGTTGGAATTTTCAAGATGGCAAAGATATCTGTAACCACAAATTTTTTTGTGTAAAATAAATAAATCGCGCCCTAAAAACAAAAAAAAAATTATCAAATCCGTATTATTTTTTTTGATTGGTTTAAAAACAATTTATACTTTAATGTGTGTCACAATTTGATCGTGTTTATCCTTAGGGTTTGTGCTGAGAATAATTGACATGGCAAAACCACAATTTAAGGATAATGAAAATTAAATTAATATATATTGTTAAAATTTTTGTCATACAAAATGGTCTTTTCAATCAAACATATGGAAATTTTAAATTGGTTCTACCAAAAAAAAAAGGAACCATTATCTACAAAGAAAGATTTTTTTGAGACCCTGATCATTTTTCGACAGAGTGTGACAAATTTAGACATTAAAATTATTATTTTTTTTCCTGGTAAGGAAAAAATATTTTTGATAATCATTTTTATATTCTTATATATGTTCTTTTACTAAAATTGTAACTTTAATAATGATGTTAATAATTAAAATCCTTGTATACAGAATTATTATGTTAAAAGGGAAGAAAATCTTTTCTTATTTATTATATCATAAAAATATTTTATATAAAATAAATTTTAGTACAGAAATTTATTATTTATCCTTCATTAACGAAAATCAGTAGCGCAAAAAAATAAAAAAAAAACCAAAATTAATAAGATATATCGTATAAATTTTATTTTCCTTTAGTGTTAATATCGTAATTTTTTATTACTTATATTTCTTTTATTCGTAAACTTACAAGTCAGTATTTTTTTTCTTTTTCAATTTATAGTTTCCTTAAAAATTCTTTTTCTTCTTTTACATTCCTTCAAATCTGCATAACAAATTATAATTTACCTCATAAAAAAATATCTCTCAAAAACTGCAAAAATAAAACTTCTTTAAAAATTACATTAGAAAAGAATGTAAGCATTAAAAGAGCATAACAATCTATAAAATATTTTGTAAGGTTATTTCTGTTATTTTTTTATTATTATTATTTTCTTCATTATTGATGGTCATTTAAGAAGATGATTCTTCAAAAAAAAAAACAACATATTATTGTTTAGGTATTATAAGGTCTATAGATATAGAATTAAAGCGACACCATCACACAAACACAGCCTTACAATAAAATAAAAATGAATTATAGTTAATTTGGTTTTGATGGTTTTCTTTAAAATTTAAAATTGGTATTACCTATATATTGAGCACGAGGAGCAAATAACAAGTAAACAAGCATACAATCTACATAAAAAATAAAAATAAAAGAAGTCAGTGAGCGCCATCTCTTTAATACCTTTAAGGCGTGGTCAGCAAGTATTATTTGGTTTTTTTTTTTTCTCTTTATTATTCTTCTTGTATATGAATTGATCAAAGGATACCGAACCTTTTGATGTATAGCCGGCTTTTCTTTTTTGCTGCATATATACTTTATGTTTAACTGCTGCCGCGGTGTCGATTAAATTCATGATGATGATGATTAACTCTTTATGTTGGAAAAATTCAAATATAAAAAAAAAAACAAGACAAGAAATACAAAATACGAAAAATCGCCGTGAATAAGCGAAACATTATTTTTAAAAGGAAAGAAATTTTATACACTTTCAGTTTGTTTTCCTTTTAATTTTTGGTTTATTAAGGGTAGTTTTCTAACATCTTGAATGTTTTTTTAAAAAAATACCTGAAAATTAGGGTTAAATTCTAAGTTATTAAATAGTAAAAAGGTTGAAAATCATCTTAGTCACGATTATTCATTTAAAATTTTTATTAAAGGGTATATATTTTAAACAATAAAGGACATGAAAAAGGACCTACCAAGATGGATTAAATAATAATTAATCTGGAAGTTTTTCATATATTTTTGTAAAATTTTTGTATTTTATTGACCACAATGTGGGTTTTTTTTTAATGAAAAATTTGATAAAACCCATAATGTTAGCTTCTTTAAGGTAATTTGTGTGCAATAATTATTTGAACCAACAACTTGCTGATTAAAATTTCTTGATTTTTTCATTTTAATTCTAAAAATTCACAAACTAAATGATAAATTAAAATACAATGTTGGAACCGCAAAATTCAATTATATGTGCGGCATTCTTAAAATAAATACAAACATAATTTCAGATCCTTTTACAACTTGAAATTATTTACAAAAATTTTGAATCCAAAACAACAAACCAAAGAAAACAAATTGCACGTGCATCATATATCTTTTCTGAAATTTCGATTTGTTTGGACCAAAGTTCCGCTCATAAATCTTTGTACCCGTGATTTTTTAGAAAGTTGTATTTTTTCTTCTTTTTTTTTGTTTTTTTTTTTTTTGCAGTCAGGGTCAAAGGGTTTACCCTCTGATTTCCCCCAAAAAAAAAATATAAATAATATTGTTTTTTTTTGTTTTTCAATTTTCAATTTTAATTTATAATGAAATTTGACACTAATATTTTTTTAAAAGATCTTTTTTATTTTGTCTTTGACTTGGGGTTTTTTTAATGTTTTTTGTGTGAATATTAACATTTTGCCGCCCATTTCGTACCCACTGATGAAAACAATAAAATTCCAAAAAAAATATATTTATAAGAAAAAAAAAATATTAATGTTTTTTTTTATGGTTAAACTTATATATGAAAAAAAAATTATGAGCTATAAATCAAGTGTTGAGTGGATTCACTTTAGTTCGACCGTAAATCCATTTTTTTTTATATATTATTCAAGATTTTTTTTTTTTTTTAAATGAGGAGCTTGAATTTTTTGCGCCAAAAACAAATTTGCCTGTAAATATTATAAATATATTCAGGGTTCAAAGAGGGAACTTTGCCAAATTGTTCAAAAAACTAAATATAATAAAAAATGATTAAAATACATAAAAAAAAATAAGAAAAAAAGGGTAACACAAATGAACAATAAAATTATAATGAAATGTACGCCCAAATGATGATAATTTGTACATATTTTAAAGATATAAAGTATAAGGATGAAATGAAAGTGCAAGATTATGAGTTAATTAAAATTAAATTAGTTTAAATAAAGTTTGAAAAATGAAAAATAGACTATTAAAAATGACGGAAAAGGGTGTTTTAATTGTATAAAAATTATAATTATTTATGTTAAGAAATTTTAATTTAAATCTTTTTTATGTAAAGTTTAGGAGTAAAAAATATTTTCGGTGACAAGTTTATATAATTAAAAATAATCTTCATATAATTATTTTACAAAAAATCTAAAATCTGAAATAAATTGTGAAAAATTAAAATTTTAATCAAGCATTATCTAAATTCTGTGTGGTCAAAAAGAATTTTAAATTAAAATTAATAGGATTACGTTTAAAACTAAATGACATCTTATCACAAAGGATATAATTTCTTTCACAATTTTATTTAAATTAGATATTAAGGTAAATTATTCAATTTATTTCTATACCTAGTCAGCCCAGATGTTTCTGGAAAAAAAACCATTTAATTTTTATCAATAAAATTTAATTTTCTAAAATATAAAATTTAAACGTTTCGACGGTTAACTAGATACTACTTATCTATTTAATATATTTTCACCTGAATATTTAAATAATTTTTTTTTAGTTTTCTTGGTTAAATTTCATTTCAGAAGCTAAAAGATTTTATTTTTATTACAATCATTGGTGGTGGCCATATCAATATATTTAGTAGACCCAAAAAAAACTGATTTTTCCATAATATATTTTAATAGCACTAACAATATCAGTTGCTCTGTAACATTGCCGATTGATATGCTAACAGCATTTAAACTTATAGTGTGATAATTAAGTCTTAAAAATACCATTTTAATTTTTATTTAATCAAAAAAAAAAAATTGTATTTTTCTTTCACATGGATATAAACTATAATTCAAATTTGATTTCCTTTAGGTATTATTTAAAAGATATCCCATAGATACAATAATATAAAATTATATAAATACTTTGTTTTCGGAAAGATTCTTTTGATCAAATACAACAAAAAAAAACATAACAGACAAAATAGTTATTTTTTTTTGTATATTAGTAAAGGAATATGATTCCTTTTTTTTTACATATTCCTTCCTTCTGGTATTGTAGATGAAATATTTTAATATAAAAACTGCATCACTTACGGATAAAATAAAAGGATAGTTTTCTGTTTTTTTATGAATAAATTTGAAATGTTTTAAATGTTAAAGATAAGGAAATTTTTTTTCCGTAATTTGTTTGTAATATCCCATAGAATTATTATAATATCTTTTATTTGTAATATGTTTCATTATTTTTCTCTTGTTTTTGGGTTATTTTCATTTTTATTAATAGTTGCTTTGTCGGGATATTTGATATCAAGTAGTGTTGTTTTTTTTGGAGGGATTTCTTAATTAGAATCTGATTAGCGTCATTAACTAATTAAGATTGAATAATAAGGTTTTAAAAAAAAATCCCTTTTTTTCTGTGTTGTTGGAGGAGTTTTTAATGAAAAAAAAATATCTGGGTTCTTGGTAAGCAAATATTTTACGATTGATTTTGTATTTTTTTTTTTGAAAAATTTTGTAAATTGTAATTGATATGTGCGCTATGAGAAAAGGGGTGAATTTAAAATTATGATTCTTTTAAAGATTGTGAAGGTAAATTAGGTTTTTAGATAGATTTCCAAAATATTTAATATTTTTGGGTTTGATCATAAAATAATAAATAACACTGAAAGTACAGTAATAGGGATTTGTCAACTTTCCTTTTCTGATTATAACTTTCCTCTTTTAATTACTCCTGAAATTGTCAAACGCACATTTTATTTTCTCACAACTTTTTTGTTTTACATATTTTATTGAAACAAATTATTTCATAAATAAATTCGGTAGTCTTCAAAAATAATTAAAAATTTCTCAAAAACTCACATATAATCTTTTTAAATAATATTAACATTAACTTTTCGGGGAATACTACAAATAGACTAGTTTTAGTTGGACAATTTGTTTGTCGAAAAAACATATTTAGGACACATCACTGGCTACTTTTTCTATGGATTAGAATGAACTTATTGACGTTAGTTCTCCCGCATAATTAAATGGCACGTAAGAAGTAAAGTATTACAAATTTAATCAATTTTTTTTTTGATTGATCATTAAAAGTAATTAAAAAAACAAAAAAAGTATTTCCTTTTTACATCTATTTTTAATTTCGACATCTTAATTAGTTCAATTTATTAATTTTTTTTCTTTCTTTTTATCAATGAATCTGAAAAAAACATTTGAATAATCATTTTTAATATCCGAATCATAAAATTAACACAAAAATTGAAATTCTTTGATGAAACTTATATATTTTTTTTTAATGAAAAACTGTAAAAGAAATAATCAAAATTTCGATTTTATGATTTTTTAAACTTTTCAACAATATCATTTCAAATCATTTCAAATTTTAATATGTATAATATACATATATACTTTTTTTTTTTTAATCTTAGCATGTTGTTGATCAAATTTTATTGACATGTTGATGACTGGTTTATTAATAAAATCACATTCATACAAAAAAAAAAAAAATGTTTCTACAAAGAACATTGTTATTATTATTATGCGGATCGCGGCTAAACATAAAAAAAAACTATAGAAAAAAACCCATCTTATTTAATTTTTATTAGACTTTAATTTTCAATATTTCTTTTGATGAATATCGTTTTTTTTTTATATGAGTAAATTAGTAAATTTAATGAAGATAATTAGTCCACGAGCATGTAAATGTGATACATCGAAAAAAATTTCATTAGTCTATGAGCTGTTTTTTTTTTTTTATGAAATATATTTTAAAGGTGCGAAAGAAATCTTGAGAAAAATTGTATATATTTTTTTTATTCTCCTTGTTTTTTTATTTTTTGGGGGAAACTAAAAAATTTATTGAATGAGAAAAATAAATGATTAACAATTTAGTGTTAAGATTTCGGTTAAATTTTATATAAGAATATTTTTTTTTCTTGAAATATTTCGGATGATCTTTTGAAAGACAATTAATGGTTTTACTATAACAAGAAGTGTTAAATTGATAGATGGTTTATTGTTAGTTCTTTTGTAATATTATGAAAAAAGATGAATTTAAATTTAGAGCTTTAATTTAAACTGGCTATCTATATACATATAAATATAATATTTTCTTTGATCCATTGCCGTTGATAATTTATTGCTTTTAAAATGAAAAAAAAAAAAAAATGAAAAAGTTTCAATGAAATTTGATAGGCACTCCTTTTGACGGTATAAATTAGTTTTTAATAAATATGATCAATTAGTTAATTTATTGGTAGTTAAATTACTTGAACAATTAACTGATGATTTATCTTGTTTTTTTTTCAATATTTTTCTTTTTATGTTGCTTTAATGAATTTCATTTTTGTATAATTTTTAATGGTGTGAATTTCTTATTTCATTGGAATTTATTTTAATTTTGTGAAAATTTCAGTTTCTTTTGTGGTATTACATATTATTTTGCAATTTGATTGTTGATGTTTTGTGTCATTAGTATAGTAAATTGACTTTATTTTAAAATTAAGATTTTTTTTTATCTTAAAAGTAATATTTTATAATTAATATAATTTCTTTATAAATTTTTTTTAGATCAATCACATTTAAATTTATTTTCAACAAGACCACAGCCAAAGAAAAAACGAAAATCACGTACAGCATTTACAAATCATCAAATATTTGAATTAGAAAAACGTTTCCTATATCAAAAATATTTATCACCAGCTGATCGTGATGAAATTGCAGCAGCTTTAGGTTTATCAAATGCTCAAGTAAGTTTGATTTTGTTTAAAAAACAAAAAAAAACAAATTGAAGACAAAACATTTGATCAGTTTCTGTCAATTCTATATAAAAATAACTGAAATTAATAATATTTTTCCCACCATATAGGTAATTACTTGGTTTCAAAATAGACGTGCTAAACTAAAACGGGACATGGAGGAACTCAAAAAGGATGTTGAAAGTGTTAAGGCATTGTCTGCACCTAAAAGTTTTTTAGAAAATGTTAATGACTTAAGTATTTTAAAGAAAAAGCCCATCATCCATGAGACAGACGAAGATATCCTCCATCATCACCACCACCTCCACCACCACCACCAACAACTCCACAACAACAACAACAATACCCACAATTCCAATAAAATCTGTAGTCCACAGAAATGATGTTGATGATAATGAAGATGATGGTAATCATTTACTAGAGAATAATGATGTTGGTTATAATGAGGATTGTCATCAGACAGGACGATTTGAAGAAGAACAATTATTATTGATGACTTATTTCCAGAAAAAAGGTATTATTCCATTACATCAACGTCACGATATGGCAAAACTATTTAATATGTCAAAACCAACAAATCAATCGTTGAAAAAATTGTATTAAATTTAGAAATTTTTTTATTAAATGAAATTGTAAAAAATTAAAATAAAACTAAATTTAATTATGAAATTGACAAAAATAGAAAGATTGAAACACAAAAATTATGTTTGTTTATAAAAATTTTTAAATTTAGCAAAAATACTTTTTAGCTTGATTGGTAAAATATTTTATTTTGAGAAAATTTAATATTATTTTTGGACTAAATAATTATGTTTTAATTTTTTAAATAAATACAAAACCAGGATTTATTTTGTGTAATATTATTTAAAATATTGAAGCAAGGTGTATCTGAATCATTTATTCTTTTTAGTCAAATTTCAAATGGAATTTACAGAAATTTTTTTGCCAGTTTTAGTAACTTTATGTAAATAAAAAATGTAAATACCATTGATTAGTGTTAATTAAAATTTGCTCTAAATAATTATATTGTGACGAAGATTATGTAAATAATATATAATTAATATGGATTTAAATAGTGTGAATGTATATTTTGTAGTTTATTATAATAGTTAAAGAAAATATTAATTTTTATTAAAATAAAATTCAAATTATGAATAAAATTCCTGTCTCCTTACAATTGAAATATATAAGTTAACTTAATTAAATAGTGAAACAATAATATATTAAAACTAAAAATCATAAAAGATCTCACAACATAACAAATTAACAGCAAATTTTTTTTTTATTAGATGAATAACTTTTATGACTACATATTAATAATTATTAATATAAAGTTATTAGTATGATAATTTCACAATTTATTTCAGTTAAAAACTATCCTCTTAATGTAAATTTTTAAAATGTGATTTTAAATTTTAAGTTAATTTTATAAGCCAAGAAAGGAATATAGAAAATGTTGCAAAAAAATAAATAAAATAGAAATTAAATTAATTGAAATTTAAATAAATTCGTCAGTATCCAGATTATTTATATCAAAATTGAAGATCGATTATTCAACATAATCATAACTTTTTTTTTTGCAACTAAATATATTATAAAATCATTAAATTATTTATGTTACCTTTAAATAAATAATAATGCATTGAGATAATTGTAAATTTAAAAAAAAAAAACTAAGATATTAAAATATATTGTAAAATTATTAAGAAATTAATAAAAAACAGAAATTTACTAAAAGACGTGGATGTTTTTTTTTTGTATGTATATGCTGAAACTAAGATAAAAGGTACACTATTTTAGTAATTGATTAACTCATCATTCTTATTCAATATGATGTAATTAATTGATTTCGGAAATGTACATAATATTTAATTACTTTTAAAATATCACCACTTTACCCTCGTTATTTGTCAATAAAATTTTAATTATTATGTAATAGTTACAGTGACGGATTATGCCAAAATCAGGCCCAAGACAAAAATATTGCGAGAATTATAAATGAAGTTTAAAACCATTTTGTTTAATAAATCTTAGAACATTTAAATCAAATAATGCATGGAAACTTCGGAAAATATAAAAATTGAAAACTATTCGACTCTTTTTTTATTTTTCATTGAGAAAATTAATAATCTTTTCAAATATTAATTAAAGCTGTTTGGTACTAACGTTTTTTTTTGGAAAATTTCCAAAAATGAAATGATTGAAAAAAGATTCTGAAACGATAACTTCCCAGAGATATGTATAATATTAAGGAAATATATTTCAAAAGCAAATTTTGGATGTTATTTTTATGGGCTATGAAGGACTGTGATTTCTCGATAAACTTTTTATATTCTGGAAGGTTGATACAATATTATTTTCTATAAAATGTAACATAACATCTCTTGATCATTAATTAAGTTTTACTTTTTAATTATGGAATAAAACCACGCAAATTCTTTTATTTGCATTTATAATGGCTTTTCACCTCTCTTCGACCTGTGAATTCTCATAATATGTACATATTTTTTAATTTATAAACTGTCAAATTATTTTCCTATTTCAAATATGAGATAGGAAAATCCACATTGTGTATGCATATTTAATTTTAATAACATATTATTAGGTGGAATGTGAATAGGCTTTTAGGTGAGCAGGATATTCTGTTTTAAATATTCTGTTCAAAAGAAAATATTTTAATCAAAGGGGTAGTACACACTCTCTTTTCAAAAATCAGTTACACAATTTGAACACCCGTTTTTCTGAATTGGAGAACATGTTTTGACGAGTTTAGATGCTATAAAAAGTTGCTATAAAAATAATTGGTTGGAAGTTTTACTAAATTATACTTTGAAACTTAATTAATAGATGGCGTATGAGAATTCAAATGTTTGACAAAGAAATTAACTTAGTAGAGTAATTTTTGATATATGTACTAACTAAGTGGGGATGTTAATTAATTTTAGAAATTCTGTATTTAATTGGTTCAAGCCTGGAATTAAAAATCTGTAAAGTATATTAAACTAACCCTCCAATAAATAAAATATGTAAAATTCCTGTAAAGTTGATAATAATATAAAATAATAAAATTGATAATAAATTGATAAAATTCTGGAAAATTATGAACAATTTTTCTTAATAGAGTTTTAAATTGGTTGTCCCATAATGAAAAAAATGTCATTGTAATTTTCTTGCGGTATATTTGTCCTTTCCGTGATATCCTGTTATTGCCGTGTCGAAAAAAATCCTTAAAAATGAGAAAATATGAACTTGCTAAAACCTAAATAAATAAAAAGAAATAAAGTTTTAAGCATTATATAACGATTTGACATTTTGTTGGTTAAAAAATCAGCCTTTTAACATATTCACCCAAATACAAATTTTACATACTCAGATGAAATTAGAATATTAGTCATATTTCGGAACAAAATAACGTTCAGCAGCCCTCGATCAAGGCTAAAAAATGAGATTTAAATTATCCATATGATATTTTTCGATATTAATATATTATAAATTTCAATTTCAGTATTTTTGTTCATTTAATTTACTACTTCATGCACAAAATTAATCAGTATTTAATGTCAATAAATCTGAATAATTCATTAAATTTGCTTTTTTTTCTTATATTAAATTTTTATTCTCCATATTTATAAAAATTCAAAAAAAAAAGAAAATGACCACCATAACAATTTGTTTATATTTTCTTATGCCACGCATTAAAATTTTCCACTTTTCATCAAGCAAAAAAAAAAAAAACTTATAAAGCATTCTTTTTAAATCCCCAAAAAAATATATGTAAACAAGAAAAATAAAAATTTAAAAAAAAACTTTTTAATTAAATGTTTAAAGCTTTTAATGTAAACCGCCAAACTCTTATTTCCTCTTTTCTTGTTATCGATATAATATTTTAAGTTTCTACCAACCGCAGTGTTCTAATAAAAAACCAAGAATTTTCAAATTTTTTATACGTTTAATGCCACACACGTTTAATTTTTTTTTTTTTTTTTTTTGAAAAAGTTTAAGTTAAATAATTAAACAAATTTACGAAAAAAAAAATCAACACTATTAACTAAATATTTTTTCATGTTTATTGATTGCTACACTTTGTTTAGGCGAAACACACATTAAATATATTTTTTACTACTAGACCAGAAAGATTTATCATCAAAATCAAAATATCAAACGCAAAATTTATAAAAATTTGAATTATAAAGTGAAAAAAAAAGAGAACCTAAAAATCCCTATTTCATTGTCAAAGTGAAAATTTAAAGTAAAAAATCATCTCGAATTTCCACCAGAAAAAAAAAACATTTAAGGATCTCTAGTTATAATCAATTGTAAACATTTAAGAGGAACGCGTGTGCCACATGTTGTGGACATTGATTATTATTATTTTTATATAAATATGGAAACATTTTATGTTTACACTATTGCTACTGAACATACATAAACGAATCAATCTTGAAAAATCATAATAATAAATTATTTATATTTATTTTGGTGTCATTTCAAAAATTTGTTAAATGAATTTTTTGTAATTTAATTATCATAATAGGAGAGAAATATGTTAAATGCAATTTTACCTATTCATTCATAAAATTCTAAAATTAATTGAAATTAAAAATTATTTTGTATTAGAAAATTAACTAAATTATTGCTATTCTATCATCGCTAGAAGTTCATAATTCGAAGTTAATATAATTACAACCAATGTTTATTATTTTATTGACTCTACTTTGTTTGGAGAAAGATTATCAAAATAACAAAAAAAATTTTACTTCAGTTTTTATGGAAATTTAGTTTCCAATTATAATAATATAAGACCTATGGTTATTTGGAAAATATTGACTTATAATTATGGTATTGAAATTTAACAATTTGTTTCATTCCAAAATAAGCAAAATAAAGATATCGGCAGGAGAATCAATCTAAACAGTTGGAATTAATTTTGGAGGCTAGTACATTTTTAACACACCAAATGAGCAATAAAGAGGCCCTGGAGCATGACAACGAAATTGCAAGTACTATTAAAAAATACTAATAAATTTAAATACTTGGGCGAAATAAAGCTTATAATAATACTAAAATTTTACTTTAAAAATCTATTCCATTTACCCATTCAACTTTAAAATATCTGCAAGATTCTTTTGGTTTTTGTGGCACTGTCTAGAAATTTGTTTATTTACCAAAAATACTCATATACAACCGACCAAGTTTATTTTTTGTAGAGGAAGCCACCAAACAAAAATTGGAAATTAAAATAACAAATAACAACATTTTTTTTTTATAATTTCATGATTTTTAACAGTGGATAGGATTTCTTAATTGTATATATTAATATATATATATATATTTATATTTTTTATGGAGTTTTAAATGCACTTGTTTAAATCGGAATGTGCCTTTTAACACAATTTAGTGCATAACATTAATGTATGTTCGAGGATGTTTTATGATATACAATCAAGAAAATATCAATAAAGGAGTCATTGATGATACTGAAGTGCATAAAAGGGATTTTTCGTTTAAAGAGTTCTCTGTATTTTTTTTTTTTGTTTTATTATTTTGGTAATGAAAGTGTAATTATTAAAGTTTTTGTTTATAAAACTGAAGATAATTTTGAAATCAAAAGATTATTTTTATTGAGGATGAATATACGGCAAACTGGCGACATTCGAAACACTTTTAACAAAGTATTAGAAATTCTAAATATTTAAATTATTATGTGTTTTATTCAATTTTGCTGTTTTTTGCAAGCAAAATATTAATTTCCCCATTATTATTTAATGATACTCATTTAAATCTATTTTTTTCTGAAATATGAAGACTTTGGGCAAGTTAATTGATTTGAAAACATTTGGCAAGTCAATTACTAAACATATTTTCAATTAGTGTAAAATAATATATACGATATAGTTAAGAAAACTCATCATTCAGAAATATTTTCAAATCAATGCATTTGCAATTTATTTACATATTGAATATTAATACTCATTTTCCATTTGAAACTTGAAATATCTATTATATATAAAATTATATCTTTAAATAATTAATTATATTTCAGTTTGATTCGTAATAATTTGTGTAACTCATTTTTTATTAATCATTAAACACATAATAATTTTCTTAGAATAAATAATTTTTGTATTTTTTTCAAAATTTAAATGCACATTAAAAATATATTTTTGTTTACACATTGAAAAAAAAAAACTAATTTCCAATTTACAAATTTTTTTATTGCTCTCTCAAATTGTTCTTCAAATTATGCCAATTGTTTGTAATTTATGACTTTTTATCTATTTTAAGATTATCATAAATTTGTTTACATTGAAAATTTCTCAAATTGATGTTTCCGTAAAAATGCATTTCACAAATTAAAATCATGTTTCAATTAAAATTGTTATTGCTCCCAATACACATTATAAGTAATTTTATACTTGCATAAACAATAAGAATATAATTTAGATTTTGAATAATTTATTTCAGGTAAACTAAGAAGATTATAATTAAATTTCTATCTTATAACAAAAATGTAGTATAAATTTTGTTAAAAAAATGTAAAAATGCACAAATAAGAATTTTATTGCAAAATTTTAATTTCTAGTTAAATATAACATTTAAATATATTTTTTTTTGATTATTTTTTCTGAATTCAATTTTTGTATATCTTAATGAGAATAAATTTTATTTATTTTGTTGAAATATCAAAAACTGCTCAAAATAATAATGTCAGTTTATCTTAGGTCGAAATAATAAAATAATAACAATTGCAATAGCAATAAACTAATGACCATTTTGAAAATAATCAAATCAAAAACTACAGAACTGTATAACATATAAATATGAATTATCTTGAAATTTGAATTGAGAAATTTTCGCAAAAAAAAAAATATGTAAATAGTCTGGAAATTATTGCCAAAAAAACCATTGTTAAAACAACATAATCGTCAATATTTCAAAATCAAAATACACAGAATAAAAAAGCAAGAAATTTGAAATAAATTTCAAGAAATAAAATATAATTTTCGGTATCAATCTAAATGTTGATAAAAGAAAAACAAACAAAACCGTGATTTCTAGCATTTCGATGTATTTTTTAAAATTTAATTTGATTGATTAATTATTGAATATATTGGAAATTTTAAAATTATTGCAATTTTAAAATTTTAAAATTATTTTTGTATATAAAACTTGTAACTTTATTTACGCACGTTCCTTTTATCATATACATTATACACGGCCAATTATAGACGAAGAAACATATTTATGATTATGAATTGAAATTACTTAAAGGGCCAAATATATTACTATCGCTGTCGTCTGCTGTTGAATTCGTTCCTAACATCGAATAATTAGGAGTGGGAGTGCTCTAGCGAAATAAAATTGTACAACTTTCCTTGTATTTTTAATTTTTTTTAAATTTTATGGCGACAGACGGCAGCGATCTATTATCTATTCTAATTAGCCCTTTTTTATTTCGTAATTATTTTTCTGAAAATTTAAACATATTTAATTTTAAATTCTAATTTTTAGTTACTAAAAAATACCTTCTAAAAGTGACATAAAACGACCAAAATTTTCAAAATATATTAAATCTGATAAATTACTTTGTTGAAATGTAAACAAAAAATCTCAAGGATATAAATTTTACAACCCTACTGGCCTATAAAAAAAAAGGATGCTCTTAAAATATATAATTACAATATTAAATTCCAATCTGTAAATTTAATTTAATATTTCTTAAAAAAAAATGTTTTAACATTAATTCTGTTAATAGATCGCGACAGTACGATCGTCATTATGCTTTGTTTATAATAAAGTGATGTGTGTGTTTTTTTAAAAATTTATATAAAATAAAATGTTAAAATAAAATCTTTTCTCTTATTTTTTTATTGCGATCTGAGGTGATTTTTTTAGAGTGGATAATGGAGGATCTGTTGAGCACATGTTCTATTATTTAAAAAAAAAATTACTCCATCATGTAAATAAGATTTTGTTATTCTATTTAGACTAATTTTAGTTCAATATATTTTTTTTATAGATAATTTTTTTTTAAAAAAAAAGTCTTTAAAATCATTCTTCAGTTTTTGTTTTCATAAACTTTAAAATACTTTTGTTTGGATAAATTGCGTTTAAACATTATTTTTCCAAATTATAAATTCAAAGAAAAACAATAAACAATAATTATGAGGTTTTTCATTTGAGTGGAATAAAATAAAATTATATTTTTGGTAATAGATTTTTTTTAAGGGAATTTATATTTAATTATTAGGATTTATTTACCGTAGGAAAAATATTATTTTACACAATAAGCTTCTTAACCTGAAAATTGAAAACTTTCTTCTATGTAACATTTTCAGGATCTTCGTGACAAACTTTATTTCCATTTAAATAGATCGTGAAAGACACAGTTTGACCAGGAGATGAAAGTCGTTGTTAATTGGTCACACTCTTCGAAAGGGCCACTATGCATTACAGCCAATACACTACCAAAGAGAAAGAATTGGGAGTCGTCCCCGGAAAACTTGGATCAATAAAGGAGGAATATGATAATCTTATAAAAAACTAATTCATTATCAAATTCATTACCAGGTGCGCCTCAGCTTAAGTAAGCAACTAAGAATTAGAAATAAGCAAAATTGTTGAAATAATATAAATACATACTAGCAAAAACCAAAAAAAAAATTCAATAGATACAAATTTTGCAAATATTATTTCTATTAAGATTTGTAAATTCGTTGTTCTTATCACTAAATTATATATTTTCTTCAAAAATATGTCTTCTCGATAACAAAGGTTTCACCCTATCTTACTTCTTTATACCTACATTCTTATTGATACTCTTAAACCTTCGAAAAATTGTTGTAAATTCTGTGCTTTTTACAATTTTTTTTTTGGTTTATTTTCGTAAATTATAGGGATGAACTAATACCCTAAAGCAACTCGTGTACTAATAAATTCCTCTTATGATTTGTTCATATGGAAATAAACATATGCACAATATTATACTAGAAGTCCTTTTTGAAAAATCCTTTAAGAGTGTTACAGAACAAAGTATACCTTAAAAAGAATCGTATATATTTTATTCGTTTAACAATTTCAGCAATTTTTGTTTTCATTATTTATACATATTAAAATACAAAGATTTATTATGTCAATTTTTTACTAACTAAAATTATTTTTTACAACAGGATAATTTCCGTTTGGCTGACCGCACTTTTTTTATCCACCCATATATAAATAGCACGTTTTTCACATTATATGCTTACAGTTTACCCTCTACAAAAATCATATACATAAATGTATACCTTTTTTTATATAATTCTGAATAAAGTTTGACCAAGATCTTTCTAAAAAAAAATATATATATGCTAAAGGAAGGATGACTATTTCGTAGGATATGAAATATAAAAAGTTAAATATTGTTTCAGTTCATAGACAATGGATTGAAAATTGAATGAACAATACAACAATTACCCACAAATTAGAGATAATTTTATGAGTTTTATATTAGTTCAATTTTTTTTTTGAAAGGAAAGAAATAAAATATGATTCAAGGATGTTATGAGTATATTATAGTGATAAAAAAAATCTTAAGAATATAATTAAAATGAAATAATTGCCTTTTGATAGACAGTGATAATTTTACTAGCATATATAAAATTTGCTATTATATTTATAGATTATTGGGTCTTGGCAATTTATATATGAACGTGAATGATTACCGGAAATTTGTAATAAAATTTAATCGTGTGGGTGGTTTTTTTATTCACTCAAAACATTTTTAAGACTTTTAATTATATTTTTAAAATATTGTGACCACAAAATTGTTTTAATATTTGTGTACAAAATTAATAATATAATAATTAACATAAAAGTTTGCAGAATATTTTAAATAATATTCGAAATTTTTCATAGTCATTTCGAATATTATTTAAAATATGTTTTTCAATCAGTTTTGTAAAAGCACCTATACTTTATCAAACTATAATCACCAGGCTACCGATATAACATTAAATTTAATTGAATGGACATAAATTATGATCTAAATCATTTAAAAATATCACAGATATATTGGTATAAGATGTAAATTTGAAACAAGATCAGAATTCCTATGTTCCAAAATAAAAATACCAGAAAATGATTCAATAAAGAAGCTTGGAATATAATATGAACCGTACTTATACTTATTTATTTAAATTTTATTTTACAAAATATTGATTTGAAATCACATTTTCTATTTAAAATAATATTTTTCTACACACATAAGAATAAAATTATCACAAATTGTGTCAATTTACAGAATTTTATTTTGTCAAGAAATAAATACGAAATAAGAAATTGAAAGAAATCAAATTAAGGGGTGAATTTTCCGCTTCAATTTATTATAATACAAAATCTACAAGAAAAAAAAACGTTTTCTTCTTAAAATGTCAAATATTTTTTCAAGTAAAATTCTAAGAAAATATTCACTATACATATGAATATATAATAAATTTGTACTTTTCTATTTCCTTTGCAATTTAGTGGCCATTCAATTACACTTTTCTTCAAGTAAAAAGTAAAAGGACCAATTTATACCAATTTTCAATTTTGTTAGTTACGTAGTTATCTACCTCGTTAAAAAAAAGGTAACAATTTAATAGAAAAAATATAAAATTATTATTAAGAAAATCAAACGAATATAAAAGGAAAAATTTCTTAAGAAGACCAATCAAGGACGTGCAAGGAGTCTGAATAATAAACTTTCTCATACAAAATAGTCCATAATTTCATCTAAGAAAAACACGTAAAATTATAAAAAGAAATAGAAAAAAATGAGAAAATTGCACATCTTCCCAATTTTTTCAAAACCATTTTAAGGATGAGATAGTAGCCTTCTAGCAATTGAAAGAGGACTTTTTTTATCGAAAAAATAGGAGGATATTTTTACACAAAAGAAGAATCAATTGAAGACAGATATATAAGAAAAATAAAAGTATTTTGCAGCTTAAATGAATAATAGGTTAGAGGTCGAATTAACATTTGGGGAAAAAACTTTTTCTTAAAGAGTGTAATTTGCGATTAAAAGAATTGAAATTGAAAAAAAGAAATGAACAAGGACTTAACTTTATAAACGATTCGTAATGAACTTACTTTTCTACGTTACAATTATATAATTATTCTTTTTTTTTTAGAAAAAGGAAAAAAATTCTTGTAGAATGTTTCTAAGGTTAATAATAATAATTTAAAATCATTGATTATCTTAATAAAAAATTCCAGAAACAGCTACTTTAAATTTTCTCAAGTATGCTTTTAAAATGTATCGAAAATATTATCAAATTTCAATTTTGTCAAAAAAAAAACTATTTATATTTTTAGTATTGAAATTATATAAAAATTATAAAACAAATCTCTGATAGGTTTTAAGTTTCTTAAATAAACAACAGAGTTAAAAATTATTGCTTTAATATTTGTAGAAGTACTCGAAAATAAACAAATTAACTAGAAAGTATATAGTAGACTTGATTGTAAATTCAAAGAGTACTTGAAGTTACTTATATACAATCAATGATGATCATAATTAAAATGTTAAACTATAACTTATAGTGTTAATTGATATTATAGTAAAATGTAATATTGTAATTAAAATTTCTTATGATACTTTAATTGTCCCTTTTTCGACTCCCTTAATATCATAATTAACATAATAAATGATTTATGTAAATTGTATACCAATGAGAAATTTATGATTATTTTAAGTTAAAATTTCAATTATTACAAGTGAAAATGAAATATACATTAAAAACACATCTTATGTTGATTTAGTTTCTTTAAAAAAATTTTTTCTTAACGAACGAAAAATTCAAGTGTTGATTATCTAAATCCTTTAAATATTCGTTTAAAATTAAATGATCTATATCGATGATGGTGTAAAAGAAAGACGTTTAAGTTAAAAGGATTATTTAATAAAAATAAATGAAGTATATTGAAAAATATTTAATTTAAATGAAAAATATGAAGTGATCTCAGTCAATAATAAATGTATAATTAATTCCATTATAATTCATCATAAAAATGAAAAATGTTAATATAATTTCTATATGGATATTTCAATTTTATGTAAAATATATTTATGGCTCATTTTACGAATAAAATGTTTTTTATTGATGTTATTAAAACAAATAAATTTGATAAACAATAATCACATTTATCAATAAAATTTAAATTTGCCTATTTAATTACTTAAACAAATCATAAATCTAAGAAAATATCTTCCTGTGCCAAATTGCAAAAATTTGTGGAGATAAAATACAAAATATTAATATGTACAAATATGTAATTAAAATAAAAAGGAATAAAATCATTTACAGATTATGTAATTTTGAGAAAGAATATTCCAGAAAAAAACAACATTAAATAAATAAAGTGGCTCCTACAATTGATTATGGTACGATTATAGTCATAAAAAATATGTATTGCCCATAGTGCATCTACAACACTTGAAACTTAAAATCTATGGACTATAAAAGTAAAATTATTTGCTCTAAATTTCTTTCGAAAATTATTAAAATCGTCCGGAAACGTATCAGAGCGCTGTATATTTATAATTATTATATTAGAAATTCCTCGTAATTATAATAGAAAATCATAATTTTTTGTTAAAAAATAGGTCAATTGGGTAAGGATTTATCTAGTTTATCTACATTGTTGTGGTGGTCATTTTCCAAAAAAAAAAACAAAAAACATACAAACCTGAACACATTTTTAGCATAAACAAAACTAATTTCATACTACAAATTAAATTGTGTGGTCCACTTGATCAATAAAACAATGTATTGTTTATAGTTTATTTTGAAATATGTCAAATTAATTTTTAAAAAATTATACACATCTTATACTCCTAGACGCCACTTCTGCATTTGAATACCAAAAAATATTATAAAAAAAAACTTGGTTTGTTTATAGTCATTATTAGCTACTTGACAATTTTCACAAATATTGTTACTACTAATTTCTGGTTTGGCGACATTAAAAATCACCCAGCCAGCCACTTCAGTAGACATTTAATGTCACCACCACCTAGTGTGATAACTTATATAAAATTTTTAGGCACATGTTAATTTTTAGCCACTTGTGGTATTTTAACAATATTTATTTTTCTTAATAACAAGATCTAATTTCAGGTTAATCTCTTTCCATGTACAAACAAATTAAAATATCAATTTTTAATTTCCTTGCAATTTTTCCTTAAATTCTTTTTTTTGTAAATACCTCTAATAGGATATTAAATTAAATTTATTTTTGTTAAATCCATCATAATTTCAAGTATGCAAAATTAATTTTTAAAGATTAAAATTTATTGATTTTTATTTAGATTATAAATAATAAAAACATTATTCTTTTATATGCTTTAATAGTTTACGTAATCACATCTTAAAAACTGTTATAAATTATATATGCTCTTGGGTAAGATTTTGTTTTTAAGTATTGCAAAGTGAATAATAATTTAGATTTTATAGTTATTTTTAGCAAAAAATAAACATATATATACATAATAATTGTAAGAAAATAGATGAATTAGATCAAACCACTTGGTATTTTATTATTATAACCAAATCGATAATTTATATTTTGAAATACTAAAAGAATAGAATTTGATTTGTTTAGATATTTTAAAATATATATTTAAAAATTATGAATATTATAAAAGAAATTAGAAATTGTGTATACATTAATTATTTAGAGTATAATTTTAAGCAAAATATTATTTAAGTTTTTCTTAATTGATTTTCTAGTGGGCAACAAGTTTTCGAAAATAGCTCAAGGTTAAAAAAAAAGTACTTAATAAATTTAGAATAACCCAAAATATGGTAAAAAAAAAAAAAGAATACTTGAAAAAATTTAGATTAAACTGATATTTCAAGATCTTCTCTAAATTCATATTCTTTGATTGGACTTAAATTTATACAGCAACTAAAAATGGATAAAGTCATTAATTCTTATCTTATAATCAGATTTTTTTAGATATTTTGTGAATTCATGGCAGTATTAATATTTTTTTTTAATAAATTCATGTTTATTCCTGTAAAATAATAATAATTATTAAAGTGTGATTCCCCATTTATTTTATTTAAAATTTACATAATATTTCAAATTCAATTCGATTTCAAATATTTATAATTAAATTTATTTTTTACCTAAAATTTAAGTTATTTAAAAGCTTAATTTCAATTCCAAATTCAGTAAATAAAATATTTAATTTGATTTTTAATTCAAAATTTAATTCAAAACTTTAAAGTGAATAATTAATAAATACTGTTTTAATTTACAAAAAAAGTGTTAAATATTAATTCAATAAATAAATAATTAATTTAAAAAAATTGTTAAATTGGCAATATTCCTCGACCCTTGTAGAGTTCTGGTTCTGACCAATTGCATCCAGTTATTATTTTAAACAGAGCTCTATGAGCCACAGTGGAATGAACAAGGAAAAAAAAATATAATTAAAAAATCATTGAAAAATTATTTTATAATTACCTTTTATTTACATAATAAATTCAGTTTATATAATTTTTAACTTAATTTATTTACAACACAATCAAAAATTATTCTAAATATATTTATTAATTTCTAAATAAAACATTATAAATTGCACTATCATTTACCAACAGGTATAATTTTCAATAATATCCTATAAATTGAATTTCTAATCATGCCAGTTTTCATGCTTTTAAATTTATCTAAATTTTTCAATCAATTTCTACATGAATATTTTCTTCTATCATGTCACAATTTCCATTATTACATTCACGATTATGATGAATATTCCTTAATACATTCATATCCTGTTTTGGACTAGAATCTCTACTTTCCGGGGTGGTTTGATAATTACTACTATTATTCCCTCTTAGTTCGTCAGATTTTGCAAAGTTAAGTGGAACTTTTAAATGTGATATAAAGTTTTGTGATAAAACTTTACCATCTACCGTCGCATTTGATGTTGTTGTTGTAGTTGTATGTACATGATGTCCTGAAACAGTTGTGGGCGGTGGTATTGCTGTTGGAAGTTTTGCACTAGGATAAAAATATGAAAATGGTACTTGGGGAAGGGGAACACCATAAGCCATTTGAATCTGAAAATATTCAAATTTATTTATTACAGTTTGCGTTTCGGAAAGTTAATGTAAAGTTTTAAAAGTTTGAAAAATATTACAAGAATTAATTACCTGCTGTCTGTAAATATTAATTAATGCTGGATCCAACCCATGCGGATAATGACCTTGTGCAAACATATGACTATAATGTCCGCCATCATCACGTACCAATACCTGAACTGGTACACGTTTTGTAGCATTCAGTAAAGCAGCTTCATGTTGTTGAATTTGTTTACGTTTGGTTTTGTAACGACGATTTTGAAACCATATTTTCACTTGTGTTTCTGTAAGTCGTAAAGTTTTTGCCATTTCAGAACGTTCAGGTCCTGACAAATAACGTTGTTGTGCAAATCTACGTTCTAATTCAAAAACTTGAGCGTGACTAAAAGCGGCACGTGATCTTTTCTTTCGATTATTATTATTATTGTTATTATTAGTTAAATTGTCATCGAGGTGTTGGCTATGAGTATAACCTGATGGTGGTGGTGAATCACAATCTATTGTTGACGAAATAAAATAAAATAATAAACCTTTTAAAGAAACTTTACCCACATTTTTTTATTGAAATAACAAAGGTATCAGGTAGTGTCAGTCATTATCAAAATTGATAATTCAATAAACATAAAAGCTTTTAATAGTTTATAAAAGGATTCATTAATTTCAACATAATTTCGATTTAAATGACTTTATGAACAGTTATTAAATTCATAGACAATTATTATATAACGTATATTGCCGTGTGCCACAAAACGGAAATTTATAAATTTTATAAGACACTTACCTGAATCATTACTGGTACATCTACGCATATCAATTGGACAATCTCTGCTATAATTTGTGAAATTTCTACCTTCACTTGCAGCCAAAAACAATTTAACTCTTGATCGATGATCATAACTATTAACTGTATTTTTTATCATATCGAAAGTATCTTTTTCATGGAAATTATGATGTTGCTGCAAATGATGATGATTATGCTGTTCATCTACGAAAAACTGCCCTCTTGGTGATTCTAAATTACGTTGAATTTTTATATCTCCATGATTATTATTATCCATTCCGTAATAATGACAATAATCCTGATGACTTTCAGGTTCAGATTTTGTATCACATATTGGACTACCATTAGATAAATCCCTTGAATTATTACGCTGTTGCTGAGACAATTTATAAATACTTAATTCATCACCATTTTGCTGATGGCAAGATGATTCTAATGATTTTCGTCGCGGCGAATAATCCAAACTATTACGAGGTGTTATTGTAGTATTGTTTCGAGTTAAAATATCATTAATAGAAAATGGTGTCGAAAGATTTTTACTATTAATAGTTAATGTAGAATTTTCCATTTTTCAATAGCACTTCACTTTTAAATTATTTTATTTATTTTTTAATTCGTTTCTAATTAAATTGTTTATTCACAAAATGTATTAAATGCACTAAAATATTTTTTACTTCCTTATTTTTATTCAAATATTTTGGAAATATTTAATTTAAAAAAAAAAATTCAACCGCTTTTCACGAGTGCACTTGTACAACTAAATTTTCTTCAAGTCAGGAAAAGATTGTTTAAAAGCGCCAATTTCTTAGCACACCATAAATAATTTTTCCATTTTATTATTAAAGTGTTAAACACACAAACATAATGACAATTTAAATTTGTGCTTGTATATTTTTCCAATTCATATAAGTTTTTACTTCATAAAACATAAAGAAGAGGCAATTTTTAATAATCCTATTAGAATTTAGTATTGTAAAGATTATTAAGAGGGTTCAGTTACAAATTTTCCGAATAAAAATATACCGATATTAGATTTATCGATGTTTGTTATGGATGATATATGTATTTGAAATTTATCAGCAACTTGATTAACGAAAGTAATAATTTTAGAAACTTAATTACAATGAAAGTTGTAGTAATATGGAAATATTTCTGACCAAATTGAAAAAAAATTGAGCGTAACTCGTCATTTAAAAAATTTATGAAATGCTCAATTATTAAGATTACACTATTTTAATTTTTATTGTTTTAGATACAACCATACCTCACACTAAAATTTTCAGTTACCACGTTTTGGCAAAATCAATCAACCCAGAAATAAAAATATCAGTTTTAAACTTAATACCAAAAAAAAACTTGTGCTCTATTGGTAAATATGTAATATAAATATTTAGCCGAAATCAGAAGTTAAAAAATGTTAAAAAATCTATATCGAATATCTCACTACATCATGTTCCAGCAAATTGATATTATGTTTTGGCACAAATTTGTTATTTTATAAAATTATAATTTTGTCGAATCTCTGAACGAACACCTAATAAACAATACTTTTCTGATGTCTTGATTGTGTTTGTGTGCCATTACAAAATTTTCTTACGAAAAGTGTTTTTATTGGCTGAGGTTTACCCTCTAAGAGATTTTTGATTGGAAGATTGAGTTAGCAAACAAGTTTTTTTTTATGTACAAATAATTTTTTTTAGATAGAATTTTCACCCCTCTAAGAAATTATGTACACACTTGATTTATTGCACTCGAATTGGTTTAATATAAGAAAATAATAAGTGAAAAAAGAGTAGTCTTCGTAATTTGTGGTAACTGGTACTCGTGTTAGTTATTAAATATTTTATCCAGGGTAATAAATAGGTCATAAAGGTGGGAAGAAATTCGTTCATAATTTTAAGAACATAATTATTTGAATTTTTGAATTAGAATAAAGTAAAAATTATCACCTAAGGTGATGTCAATGATTATATTATTTCTGATTGATTCCACATCAATGATTTTTTTAACATCATAGTAATAAGAAAAAAATTGTGATATTTAGCTATAGGGATTTTCACATGATAATTAGGATTGTGAGTATTTTTGTAACAATATTGACTAATTTTTTATTATTTCGAGGGTGATGCTAATAAGATTTAATAGCGGTTAGTCACGTGCAGAAATTACTTTCTAATATACTTTTAACACATATTACTTTTGTCTAACTTTTATAGTTGAATTTAATATTCTTAAACCAGCCTTAATCGATTTTTATCCTAGTTGTAAAGTAAACAAATCTGATGGCCAAAATTTAAAACTATAACATCTCCGTTTTATTATTCTATGAAATTGAATATCTCACTCCATTATATTTTAATATGATGAGAACAAATAGAATTGACAGCGCTTCTGATGTTCATTTTATGGATCATCAAAAAGCACTTTGTGTGTTTGCCGCATATTTTAGAAGCAAAAATTGATTTTACTATAATGAAATTTGATATTCTTTTGATACTTATAAAGTCGTCATAAATCCATAATGGAAATAATAATTTCATTTTATTAGCTATTAAACAGAGTTTAATCAATTTAAAGAAGCTATCAATGTTAAGTGTTTCCATATACACCCAATTACAAACAAATGTGTTAATTTAATTCTATATAAAAGAAAAATATTAATAAAATTTACATTTCTTGCAATATTTAGTTAAGAAAATATCCTTTTGTTTTTGCGAATTAATTAAATTTTTTGCTCAGTTTTTGAATAGGAGCTGTTTGATTTTTAAATGATGTGTTGTACAAAGTAGTAAAAGGCATTTATACCTTACAAAGAAATTTAATTGAAGTATTTATTAGAAAATTCTTTACTACTATTCATAATATTGTATTGATTCAATGAATTTCTATTAAGAAAACTATGACCTATAACTATAATTTTAAAAAATAAAACGGCTAGTATATATTGTTTTAAAGGACAACTGAATGAAATTCAGGGAAAGAATTGCCGAACTTAGTCAGATAGTCACTGGAAAATACTATGGCAATCTTATGCACAAAAGTAAAAATAGGATATTCTTTCTGCCCTATTTTTTTTAAAAAAAACTAAAGTTAATGAAATAATCAATATAATCTTATTATTGTTTTGTTATTTTTCTAAGCTATAAATATTTTCACATTTAAATATCCTTAACCCAAAAATTACCTTTTAAAATTTATGTATTCATGATTTTAATAAATTATATTTAATTTAATAAACAAATTAAATGAATAAATTAATTTCAATTTTTCCGACGGTTGACAAATTTTCTTTTAGCTGAAACTTCAATCTTTATTAAGTTAATTCATAAACCATTGTACATTAAAATGTTTGGCTGCGAATAAAAATGTGTTCCACAAAAATATTGATGAATGAGTTGGGTCTAGGCTAACATGTATTTTTTGTGGAACTTGTTGAATGAGTTGGGTCTAGGCTAAAATTTGCAGGAAACTAACAACAAACAAATATGCTTTGTTTTCCAGTCATAGTCCTTTTTAAATTTTACTATTTACCTTACTTAATCTGACGATTTACTTAGTTGTAATTTTAAATAATTTTACAATCTTTTATTTTATCTGCCACAATCACCCATCTAAAAAATCAATAAATTTTCTCACATGATTTTTAAATCATTAAACATTTTAGCAACATAAAACCTTTTAACTTTTATTATAGATAAAATAATTTTTAAATTTATTTATAACCTTTTCATTATTTGAAACGAAATATATTAGTCCGCCTATAAACTATTTAAAAGCAATTTTTTTTTATGTTTTAATATTACTCCATTAAATTAAGATAACTAAACCATCTGGTTATAGTATAGATTTTCAGCTTCTGGTTAAAAGAAATTTATTATCATTTTGGGATCAAAATAATTGCCACAATTTCATTGGAAATTGTGAACTCATTTCATCAGAAAATTCATTAAGATATTATAAATTTATTGAAAAAAAATAATTAATCATAAAAGTTTTCAAGAAAATTTTATTGATTTGCATAATTTGTCTAAAAATATTAATTGCGTGAGCATTTTATTTTGAATTTAAAAATTTATTTATATTACAAATGAGTATATGTAATTTTTACATATGTCGAGAACGCATATTTATATAAAAAAAACATAAATTAAAACTAAAAACAAATTATTGAGTATAGAGAAGCAATATATTCATGCCAGACCTCCTATGGCGGTGGCGCCTGTTGCTGATAGATTTTCTTTAAGAAAATTATTTTTATATTTTTTACTTTCATATATTATAATGTAAGTAAATTTGTACTTTTTAAATTTTAATGTTTATTAATAAGGAAAAGGACGAAATTTATACTTATTAGGGTTCAGGCGACAACAACTTGATGATGAATTTTCAAAGAAAAATTATAATGCATTTACTAATTTGTTTATATTTAAGTTTTTTAATTTATTTTTGAATTTTGCATTTCTATACAACCCTAATAAGTATAATTGTATATTAAATAAAAAGGATATTTCTACTAGAGAAACATATGTTCCGGTCTTTAAGAATTATGTAACAAAATTTTTGGTTTTAATATTAAATAAACAAATTCAAATTTAAGATTTCCCTTTCAAATTTTATATCTATATCTAATAAATCTTTGAAAAACAAACGTTCAAATTGAAATTGACCCTGAAATAAGAGAATCAATTACAAAGAAAGTGAACCGCGATTAACTTGCCTTATTTTCTAAGTCAATTAAAAGATTCAATTACTTATAATGCCAATCAATCAAAAAAAAATGTATATTATGCTTAGAAATATAATTTTTAACTTCCTCATTCTCACTTAATAATTATGGAATAGTTTTCATCAATGATATTCAAAGCATAACAAAACGCCTTTCAAATTATTTATGAAAATATGATATTGACTACTTTAATTTTTTCTAAAATAATATTTTTGTAGGTTTGTTGTTAATTCATCCCTAAAATATCCTTTTTTAAATTTTATTTTTATATAACGCATCATATTTCATGTTGTTATTTGTTTGCATAAATACATAGAATTGATGTTGCAAAATAAGGGGTTTCTAATTTGTTAAATAAAATTGAAAATTTTTGTGCTAATTAAAGTAAGTGCATCGTTGTAGTTTGTTGCAATAAGTGAAATTAAATTCTATATATTTTAAATACGATATGTAGTTAAATTCAAAATCTGAGTCCCACATTTCAATTACTAATAGGCTCATTTAAAATAATGTTCCAGAATAATTTAAGGTTACTTAAATTTGAGTGACATTTACTATACCTAAAGATGTAAAGAATATGTTACTTAAATCAATTTAGCAATGAAATTGTCATGCTTTCAAATAATTGCATTTCCAAAATTGAAATATGCAATTTAGTACATATCGTCAGTTGGTAAATTCATTTTCCATAAATTTTGTGGATGAAGGCCATCAAGCATTTTGTCTAATAAATAATTGAAGGACTCGCATTTATAGATTGGTATTTGAATTATATTAAACATCATTTACTTTTCGTTGACAATCCGTTCAAAATATATTTATAAGCATATTTTATATTAAATAATTCGAAATTTTCTATCATCGACAAAATTTGAACAATTTTATTTTATATATAAAAAGCGCACGAGTGACAACCGAAAGGATATATTGAATTTTTTGTCAATTTTTGTCTAGACACTAGACAAGGAGCCAAGTATTGCATTACATATATTGATGTCCACATATGTATATAAACATTTAAATATACATTTATGGTCTTCTTATCCGCAAAAATTTTTTGTTACATAATTTTGTTGTTTTTTTCCCATTATTTTGTTATACAAAAAAAATAATATAATTTTATTCTGCATAATGAATTTTTATGGTAAGCAGATGTGTATAAAAATTTCTTCTTAAGTGGATTTCATTTAACATTATATTTACAAAATTTTATTATAATCCTAATATAATATTTGACATATTGAATTTTTAAATTATTTGACTGACATTGCGTCAAATTGTACAAACTATAAAAATGTCAAAAATTTGGACATAACCAAATTTTCTTCCTGAAATATCTTAAATTGTTCCTATATTTAAATTTCACTTAAGTGATGGAATAATAAAATCAGAAAATTTATGGTCGACATGAAACAAAGAATTTCTGCGGTCGAATTTTGTAATTGTAATGTGTATAAATTGGTTGATACGAACAAGGACACTTGAGTATATATTATTTTAGGGTAAATAATTTTTGTTAGAATTTTTCATTTTCATTTTGAATATGAACTTGACTTTCACTTGTTGATTTTCATAAATACCAAAATATATATCAAAATTTCAAGTATTTCACCGTAATAATAGTCAAAATAAATTTGTTAATAAAACTGAAAAATTATGTAAACAAATCGAAAATAATTTAATACAAAATTATAATAATTTTTTGTCTTAATAAATTAATTAATCTTTTTATTATTTTGAGAAAAATTATGTTGCATTAATCATAATTTTTCTTTAATAATTTTGATATGTTTAATTAGTTCAATTAAAAAGTTCAATTCAATTTGTATTTTTGATGTTTAAACACTAAAATAATTGACGATTATTTGCATTTATGTACTTGTAATTTATTAAAATTAATTACTTTCAAGTTATCATCAATTTAATGATGTAATTTGGTTTAATTTTGGTTCAGTATCTTTTTAATTTCAGCTAAATGATTTTGGTATCTTTTTAATGTTGTCTCACTTTATTATACTTATTACGATTTTTCAAAAAATGTAAAGAATCAGTATTACGTTTAAATTTATTTAAAGTCAACGCGACGGAATGATAAATTCGATAAACTAATTGATAATTAAAAAACAAATGAATATGAATTCATCGATAAATCTTTTAATCAACATAAAAAATTATCTTGAATTGAAACACAATTTATGTTTTTATTAATTTATTACAATACAATCATAAAATCAATACATACCATTGGTTATTTAGTCAGCCATTTTACTTGGGCGGAGTTTACTTATAATATAATTATTGCGTCTGCGACTATCTATATATCTTTAAGATACATTTATGCATTTCTTCCATTGTTTCGTTTCAATTTTGTTTTCTTTTTACAACTCAACCATAAAATTATTCATGCAAGAAAATTTGTTTTGTATCAGTTTTTCACTTGCTGCGATCAATTAAACACGCTAATTAGGAGATAATTATAATTTGTAATTTTTCTTTTGTTTATTTGAATAGGTCCTTGAATTATTAAAGAAATTATTTTTGATATATGTTACTTGAATAAATATAAATGTGAAATAAATATTTAAAAATGTTGTAAAATTTTATGATAAATTTAAAAAAGAAATAATTAATTTTTATTAAAATTAGTGCAAAATTGTTAAAAAATTTTAAAAGTGGTAAATTTAAAAAAAAAGTAGTTACAGTGTTACAATATGCTACAGCCAGGATATTATGAAATTAATAGTCCTGGTAATACTTCAATGTGTGGTGGTGATTCATTAAATACAACACCATTTTCAGTAAAGGATATATTAAATTTAGTTGATCAAGGAGAACCATATTTAGGATGTCATGTCGATAGGTATTTTTTATATTATGTATTACGTTGGGTAGCATATTATTTTTATTACCAATAATTCATTGTATCATTAATTAGAATATATGTTATGCAAATTTTTTTTTACAAGTTTTAAAAAAATATTTGCAATTTAAATCCTTTAATTTGGAATAAAATTGTTCAGATCATCTCATTTTTATCTAGCTAGGGAATTATATACAAAATTTGTTATTAAAATTTAATTAAAAGACCTCACATTAAATATCAGTTTCCTCTAAAAATTTTAATTCCTGTTGCTTTCCAAGGATTTTGAAACTATAAAAAAATTATGTAATATATGTTTAACATATGTGATTCATTCTCTCAAAAAAAAATTATTACAAAATATAATAATTTGACATACCCATACCTACTGTGCTATTGTTTGCAAAATTATTTCCTTTTTTATGTAATATTGGCTCTTTTATGTTGAGGCGACATAATTTGAAAATATGCTTTGAAACATTATTTGAAAATAACTATTTTTAAATTCAGTTTATCAAGCACATTTTTGTTTTCCTTAAAAGGAAAGAGTATAAAATGCTTTGGATAAAAAATTATTGTAAAAACCGGAATAAATTAATTTGGAGATCTGTCTTAAATTTTTGTAAGATGTCCTGGTGTTTTTAATCTATACTCAAAAATTGATAAAAGTGTTGTTTTCTTTAAAAAATAGAATATACATATTCTTATGTATTTTTTCAGCACCGTCCCACAAAATTTAAATCATTACAATGATTACGATAACTGCCATGGAAATTCTGTAAATACAGAAGCAATGCATTATCTTCCACATGGATATCTGCCTCATTCACATGGCTATGGATATGAATATCATACGTCAGGTGCAACACCATCTGCATCAACACATCATCACCACTCTCACTTCCAAACATACCAGTTTTCAAATCAATATCCTTCACAGGGATATCATTACACAACTGGACCTCATCACCCAATGACTTACAACTCTTACATTAATAGTAATAATAACAATAATAGCATATCGCCAATTGAAGAAGATGTATTTCAAAATAAAGACGCCATACCTCCATATATGTCGCCATCATCAACTGCTGAATTAAGTGTGGCAATTGATTCTCCTATGACTACAACATCAATTCATTGTTCCAGTTTAGACGATAAAGCAAGTCCAAATTTATTATCGCCACAGCAAAATACAGGAGCTATAACTTCAGAACATGTTCGTGATTTAGAGAATATATGTCAGATGACAAGTAATGATCAAACAGTGAAAAGTATATAAAATTTTATTAAATACAATTAAAAAAAATATTAAATTTAATTTGTTTTATTGCATAGAAGAATCTACAAATACATCAAACTCTATGGTTACATCATCCCGGTCAGAGCTCCGGAAAAACGGTAAAACACGATCGAAACGTAAACCTCGTGTACTATTTTCCCAAGCACAAGTTTTGGAATTGGAAAGAAGATTTCGTCAACAAAAATACTTATCTGCACCTGAACGTGAAGTGATGGCACAAACATTAAATTTATCACCAACCCAAGTGAAAATTTGGTTTCAAAATCGCCGATATAAATCGAAAAGATTGCAAATAGAAGGATCAGCATCATCAGGACCAAGAGAGACAAATAAATGTCATAATAAATCTGACAATAAAACTACTGATAATATTGCATGTTTTAAATTGGAGAAGAATTGTTCAGATCAAACATCATTTCCTGGAAATATACATTTACATCAGATGCCTACAAACGTAGCACCACCTCCACCACCTCCTTATCCAAGCTATCCAATCGGATATGATCAATATCAAAATCATTCAAATTTATACACAAATAATAATGGATATGAATCGAAATCATATTGGTGTGAAAAATATTAAAATTTTTATAGGAAAAATTTTATTTTTAATGATGTAAATAAGAAAAAATTGTAAATAACATTAAAATTTTTATTATTAAATTTAAAAGTATTATAAAATTTGGCAATATTATTGAAATAAATTCGATTTAAAATTTATGTAATTCTATTTATAAATTTTCTATGAAATTTATTAATAATTTTATATTTTATTAATAATTTATTAATAATTTTTTAAATTCCGGAAACATATTTAATTAGCTTAGTGTAAAATTCAAATTGATTCATTCTAAAAATAGAATTTTATGTGTAGTTATATTTTTATTTTAAAATTAATAATTCCATAGTTGCGGCTAGAATTAATGTATAGTCAACCTTTAAAAATACATTATGTGAAATTTCTTTGCATTACGGATTGTATTAGATCCAAAAGGCTAAAAGGGCATCTGTTTTATGTCGACAATATTTTTTATAGATTTATGTATCTTTTACATGTAAACAGGGTAGGCATAATGAAATTGTTGTCAAAGGCTTATGTAATTTGATATAAAATGGAAATTTTTTGGAATCTGTTAAATTTTATAAAATTGCAGATTAACATATCATTTGTTCGAAAAATAAAATTACTCGTTCCTTTATTTATGATTCTTTAAATATTGAAATTATTAGTATTTGTTCAAAAAACCACATTAACTAGATTAATAATTTAGAGTGCACCTAACAAATTTTAAATTACCACTTAATAAATCTATCCTTCAATAAGATTATTGTTAGAGTGAAAATTTTGTGAATGCAGTCGAAATGATAAATATAAAATCAAATTTGCCTGATACTAAAAACACCTCGATTCGACACTGGTAATCATATATTTGTTGATCATATAAATGTCAGACCAATCGAGTATATTGTAAGATTTAAAAAAAAATATTTTTAAAATAAATTTTATATTTTTATTTCTTAAAGCGTACAACTTTTTGATTCTGTGTATATATGAGTAATTAATATGCTTTAATTGTTCGGCAGTTTAGATACGTAAATGGATAAAGAACATTATAAATTCATTAAATATATAGTTTTGACTTGTGTAATTTGTAAATTTTGTTGTTTTTTTTTGGTTTCTTTTTGTGTAAATGAAAGAAATAATTTTATTTACCGCACGTCAAAAAAAAACAATCTCGTTGAATAAAGATAAGAAAGAAAAAAAATTTAATGGATAAAATTTCTCAAAAGGGTTGATTCAGAAGCCAAAATTAAATTATGAAATTTATCAAAAAATAATATTTATATTAGGCGTCAGGGTTGCAATAATTGATGGGAACTTTTAACCTCTCTTAATTGAAACTGAAAGAAAAGAAATTATGTTTTTTTTATATATAAAAATAGTCCCTGAATTTAGAAATATTATTTTTAAATATTTAATTATTGTCCGAAATTTTTAAATTTTTAAATGAAATTGATTTAAATATTTTAAAATAAATTATATACTAATTAAATTTTTTACTATAACAATAAGTAATAATTTAACAAATTATATAAATCTAAACTTCAATAATTGAAGAGTTGACATAATGAAGATGCCCTTGTAACCTCTCTTAATTAAAACGTAATTTATCTCAAATTAAAATGTCACAGTTACATTTTTATTTTGAAATAAATTACGTTTAAAGTTCTCAGGTTTTTACAGGTACGTAATGTTAAAATGCAAAGCATTTGTCATTTATTCATCAGTAAACGTTTTATAAACGTACGTGCTAACAAAATTTCAGTAACTGATTCTTATAATTAATATAAAATCAAATGTATAAGTTAATAAATCTCCCATATTATAAAATGATTAGTAAATAATTTTTAATCAATATTATAATGGATTCCATAATTACACAATCAATTTACTATCGAATTTCTTTTTATTAAATTCTTTAATTGGGTTTGTGGTATAAAAACAAAATAATCTGTAAAAAATTAAAATTTATAGAAAAAAATCCTGCAAGAAAACAGGATTTAATTGTCTGCAAGAAAAACAAGAATTGTCTGCAAGAAAAACTTGCCCACAAGTTCCACAAATATTATCCGATACATAAACCAATTACATTTAAATTTAAAGGTTTCTTATTTCCCACACAGATGTCTCTGCTAGAATGTTACAGATTTTTTTTTTTGTTTTTAGTTTTGTGGTGCAGGATTTTGAAATTTTGATTTATGAAAATTTGAAATACTTAATACTTTTGATTTATGAAAATTTGAAATACTTAATACTTATTAATATTACTTTTAATTTAATTTATAATGTTTAATTTAAGTAAAATTATTTTTTGAAAACTAAATCTTAATAAATCAGCGATGTATAAAACTGTGATATGTAAAATATTAATTTTGTCACATAATTTTTTTAAGGAGTCTTTTCAAAGGTAAGTTTAAAAAAGTGTCAAAAATAAGAGGAAACTTGAAATATTACAAAACCATTTTGCTAATTACATATTACAAAATATTCATTTGCCTTTTAACCATGACGCACGAACATAGTTAACAGGTTAAAAAGCTACAAAACAAAACAAAATTCGAAAAATTAAAATGTTTGCTGCTTTCAATAATAAAAAGTTAGAAACCTACAAGTAATACTAATTCCGCAAATTAGTTTATAAAAAAAGGACCTTAATTTTTTTTTTAACTTCAAAATATACTTTAAATATTAAAAACCACCTGTTTAAAGTATCATAAAAACATATATTTATTAAATATATCATAAATAATATTTAAATATTGAACAAATAAAATAACATAAACTACATTTTTAACAACTTTATTTTAAACTTGTGAAACGAATCATTTAATAGAGCATATCGAAAGTTACCTACATTATAAAGAATAAAAATATCCATGTTATTAAATCAAAAAACAACAAAAATTATAATGTTCATAAATGCAATAATAATTTTAAAAAAACAAATATCTATAAGATTAAAATATAACAAAAATTATATATAAAAAAAAAAAATTGAATAAATTGGATTGCAAATAAAACAAATACGACTGTGCGATTTTATGTTTGGCGCTTTCAATAATAATTTTCCATGTCATATAATTTATGGCGATTATAATTCCAACATTTTGATCATTTCCAATTGAAATCGTTTTGGTTTTGAAGGGAGGAGAAAAAAGAAACTACAAAAAAAAAAAAAAAAATTTATTTTATATTTAGTTTTCTTTTTGGTATAATAAAATAACAAAAAAAATCAAATAAATTTTCTTATGTAAAATCATAAAATAATAGAGTGTGGCGGGGCAGATACCAATAAAAAATAAAAGACTTTAACCAAAACTTTAACATTATTATTATTATATTTTTTTTTTTTATTTCGTATTTAAAACATTTCAATTTTATTCTTCAATATTTTTGTATTTTATTTTTGCATATATACACTAATGTTGAAATTCTGACAACTTTTCATCTTTGCCGATCGTTAAAGTTGAATTCAAAACAAATTTCGAATTGAATAAAAAACAAGATTATATTGTAGATTTATATATATATATATTTATATGGGGTAGAGGAGGTGATATAAATTTATTAAGAAAAGGTATAGAAAAAAAATGGTAAATTTAAAAGTACGCGCGCGCACAATATTTAATGGCGGAAATAATATTTATATAAATTAATAACTAAATAACTTTTTTTAAATTAATATTTTGAAAGTTATTTGACTACAATATGCAGAATTGAGAAAATTCTGTCTCATAAATATGAGCAGAATACAAAATATTTTATATTTCTGAGCCTCCTTCATTGATAATTGAAATTAAGCGTAGACTAATTAATAAAAGTTATATTTATAAAGACCGGCGTTGGATTAAGGGTAGTGTATTTTACTGCCATGTTACGTTCAATTTTAGGCCGAGCAATCGATGTTGGTCTAAGTTTACTTAGTTTTAAAGTTAACTACTAATAATTTAGGAAAATTAAATTTAGGAAAGCTATAAAAGTTTTCCCCGGAGATCGTATAATTTACGAAATTGTAAATAATTTCGATTAAAATTTCTTAAATTTCACTTATTAAACAGAAGGATACACGAAATTCGTGTTTCAGGACCATACAAAAGAGTATATTTTGTACTGTCGATCATACAAATTTCCTGATGTTTGAAAATTTTGAGAATCGCCTAATTCCTCATAATACGATGCATAACACTAACTAACATTCTAAAATAGATAAGTTTATAAGCAACAAAATCTAGTGCTTTACCATATCATAGAGAAAAAGCCGACAAAATGATAATTGTAATAGCTTAACACTGTATACATTGCAAAATAAAAATAAAAAGATCAATTCTCGTTTAAAGTTTATCTGCAAAACTATTCCATCATATTCTAGATTTTATCAGACATTCATAAGGACATCATAATAGTATATTGTCTTTACTATTCACATTTTATAAACTTATCTATTTTCAAGTCCCCAGTGCATTCAATAATATGATTGTTTCGCTCTCTATATAAATGAATATATATATGTAACACGATCATCCTTTTAAATAAGATAAAATAATTTTATTACGATCGTATTATGTTAACACTGTATCTTAACAGATTGAAATATTTATTCATTTTAATTTTCATTTTTTTTTTTTCTGTGTGTTGCAAATAATGATACCACGCGGCCGACAGTGTCGGCTAAATTGTCTTCATAATCAGATATTTTAGAAAATATTATACTTATAAGCAAGATGGATTTCTCTGCTCTGATTCTGATTTTTTTATTTTTTTGTGCAATACTTGGATAAGTATTAAGGTGATCTTGCTTTTTCAATAATAAAAATTATGAAAATAAAAATTATGGAAAAAAAAAATCGTGAAAATGTTTACATAAAATAATAATACGCCCATACAAAAAAAAAAATTATGTTATGTTAAAAATTTGAATCGCTACATGAATCGACGATCAAATAAGGCGACCTGGATATTAATAGATTGATTAACAAACATAGTTTTGTATATAGTAATAGTGATCAGCTGAGATGCGGCTTATATTCTAATAGAGTTGTTGTAATGACTTGTTTTCAATTGTATGTGCACTGTGCGGTTATCCTTTCACAGCATGTTATCTTATTTATTTATATATAAAAATTGATGATTTGCTATTTATTTATTCACAGATATATTTTTTTTTTGTAAAATTTATTTAGTATTGTTTTATTTTGATTTAATAAATTTTTATGTCCTTTTTTTCAAATATACATATTTAAATTTTATATATTTATTTATTCTGATTTTTCGTATGAAAATACAAAAAAAAATTAAAATTAAAATTTATTTACTTTTCACTTCCGTTCATTGACAATTGGACAAAAAGGGAGTTTTTTTTTTTGGTACAAAAATTTTCTTTTTATAAGTGTGAAATCAATCAAAAGTTTGTATATCTTATTTATAATGAGCATATCTCAAAGTTTCAATAATGAATTATTTGCTCCGTATTTTTTTTTTTTTTTTGAAAAAACCCCCAAAAATTATTGTTTATGTATATAAGGAAATTTCTACGAAAAAAACGGCATCTTTATAAATATACTAAAAAAAAAGGAGTAAAAAGAATAAAAAATTAAAATTCCATCTTTTTTTTTGCTGAATTTTTTGACAAATTCATACTTTGACAACACAACTTGAAAATATTATCTCTTGATCTCTTCAAGTTGTACAATTAATTCTTTTTGTTTTCAAATCACTATAAAACTATATATAGACATAGGAATATCTGTATAACGATACAAAAGTTCATTTGGAAGACCTAAAGAAAATTGTATGGATATGACAATGATTTATGGTGTCCTGATCTGACATTGGAAGGAATATATAAGTAACAATTGAATATTATATGAAAATAAAAACAATAATAATAATTCTTTATGTTCTTGTAATATTTTTACATTAAATTGATAAAATTATAAAAATAACAATAAGAATAACCAGTTTACTGCAATGGAGCGGTGGATTATTTGTAAGGATATTTTTGGTTTTGTATATACATTGAATTATATTTTGTGATAATGATAAATTTTTAGTTAATCTAATTAGAAGCAAAATTTTAATTTGCCAAATATTTCTTATAATTACATAAGTCATGTAAAATCCTATAACACGTAATAAACAAATCTCACATTTCGACAAAATGGAGGGGACAAAAATTCACTTGTGTAATTTTTCCTAATTTATTTACTATTTCTGTTTAATTCAAACAATTTATACATTAATTATTACTTAAGTTACAAGTAGCTTAAGGTACAATATAATTATACAAATATGACGTTTCGATTTATTCTCCAGTTTAGACGGGTGCTTTCTCATCGTTGGTACTCATTGTCCAGATCTCGGATCTATACATGAGTACGGGGATGATGAGGGTACAAATTACAATATAAAAATAGTGCACATAAATAAATATGATCAAAATTAAAAGATTCTGAAAGATGTTTAACTTTAGATTAATGCTATGGAATTAGCAAAATATTGTAAATTTCATATTTTTAGAATAATAGTTTGCATGTTATTGTTAGACTATGACTCTAAAATTTGATTTTGATTTCTAAACATCAGTATCCTATTAATCGGTTCAAGATTGGTAATAATATTAATAATTTATAGTTAATATCCTTTTCATTAATCCTTAAAACGAAAAATTAATCCTTAAAAATTTTAATATTGTCTTGATTATCCCTAACTAGTTATTTAATAATTTTATTTATATTTTTAAATGTCTTGAAAATTATTCAAAAAAAAATTATTTTCAATCAATTTTTTTTGTTTTGCTTCATTGGTACATTGGTTTTTTTTTGGTAATGATATTATTTTTCAATTTAAATTTCTGAGTGACCGGTAAATTCGTTAACAAAAAATAATTTAAAATATTTTCGAATTATAATAGGATAGGATACGATAAAAAACCAAATTCCTTATTCCTGCCGCGTTGGTCACATATTCTTTTTTTTTACATTTATTTCTATAGAAATTGTCTCAGTCCTCAAATAATTTTTTTGTTACCAAATTTTTTTCCAATTGTTTTTATGTTTTCGTATATGTATATATAGTTTTTTTGGCGTTCTGCGTTATCCCAAATTGACATCAGGAATGAAATATGACGGTTAATTTGTATCGAATCATTTTTTCAGAAACATAACTTTCTGATAAAAAAAAAAAAATAAAATATTCTTCTTATTAACAATATTATAATATATTTTTTATGGTTAACATAAATTTTTTGATAATATGTTGTTAAGGTATTTCAGATCAATTTTATCGATTTGTATAAAAATATATTTGTGACTTTTTTTTAAAAAACTAAAATAAAAAAAAATATTATAGTTTGTTAAAACTTGGAATGGAATGACTATGACTTAAAGGAAATCACACATTTTGACAAAAACTTGTCCTTTTAGAAATAAAATTGGGTTAACATTAATTTAAAATCTTCTTAGAAGTGAAATTGGGTTAAAATTAATTATAGAAATGAAATTGGGTTAGATTTATTTAGGTAAAGGATATGTAATTGAAAAATAAATTATGCTCAAATTACTAAACGAATTCTTTATAAACAATTTGGTACACTTAAAGGTACTAAGCACTCTATTTATAAAAACATATAAATTTTTTTTGCTAATCTAATTGAAAAAAACGTCTTTTAAAAGTGCTCAACCATAACAGCTAAATAAAATATTTACTATATTGTTTTTTTTTATGTACATATACCAATTCTAAATTTGCGGTATCCTGACATCAAAGATAATTGAAATGAAAGCAAATAGATTTTCCTAAATTGCCTATTTTTTTCGGCAAAAGAAAATCACCAAAAATATCCTTTTCGGTAAAAAAAGTGAATATTTTAAAAAAGTCAAGTGTGTCGTTCAACAGCAGATAATCTACTTTTTATTCAGCACCGCTAAAAAGGACACTTTAAAAACGAATTAAGTGTAAATACTTTTCTTTTATATTAAATAAATTTAAAAATTATGTTTTTACAAGAGCTTCTGTTGACAAAACACAAAGTTTTTATTTTATTGATTTTCAATGTAAAAGTAAAGTGGACTTCTTCAGTGTTTTTTTTTTTTTTTTGGTAATTGTTTAGGGGTTAGAAAAAGAGTGCCGAAAGCGGAAACAACTTTAACACATGTATTTACTATTGCTAATGGATATGTTAATCTTATAATAATCCTTTTACATATTTTTTTTTACCGATTATTTTTATTCGGTTTGTTTATACAAAAGATTCATATTGCGGGTGGTTCATAAAAAATTATATTTGATCACATGTATAGAGGTTAGAGAAATAACAGGTATAAAAATTAATAGGTATTGAATTTCTATGCAAGTTTTTTATTTATCTAATTTTAATTTATTTTTATGTATTTTTTTTTTTGTTACTCATGAAAATGAAGTAATCTTATTTGCAAATAAAAAGTAACCATAATCGAAACCAGTTAAACCAGTTTAATTTCATTAGCATACAATTAGCACAAATCAAAAATATAATATGTACTATGCACATATAAATTAAATTGATAATTAGTTTATTTAGAAAATAATTACTCCCGCCTTTCTCAGTAATAAATTAATAGATTTAAGTACAAAAAAATAAATAAAATTACCGGCAACTTAAAAGCAACTAAAATCAACTTAAAGGTATCACCGAAGCATAAATATACTTGATAATTAATATTAAATTTGCACTTGGCTATTATTTAAGTGGAAAAAAATGTATGTAACAAATTTTTAATTTTTAATTTGTGTGAAACAAATTGGCAAAAAAATAAACAAATAAATTTTAATTAGAAATTTATTAAGTTAAGTAAATCTAATCATCACATCAATTATTAATATATTAACATTACTCTATTTTTTCTTAAAGTATATATACTTACTTTCAATATTAACCGATAAACCCACTAACCTTTATGTCGGGAAATGATCAAAAATCTGAAATACAACAAAAAACGAAAAAAACCATTTGAACATAAGCACTTGGGTCAATTAGAGAGTTTATTTTATATTGGATACAAAAGATGCCGCAAAAGTAAAAAAAAAAAAAAATTATTATAAGTAAAATAGAAATTAACACCTGAATCAAATTCATTAGTGGATCAATGATGATCGTGTCTATTTGTTAAAAAGGTGATGATCGGTGGTCTTTATTTCTATTAACAACCAAAAAATAAAAAAATAAAACTACAATAATATTCATAATTTTTAACTTGTTACATGATTTAAATGGATATTAATATGTGAATTGGATAAAAGAGTTTTATTTCTTTTTCACTCAAGCACGAGTTTTATGAAGAAGAAAAAAAAATAAAACCGCCGCACTATATATATTTATGAATCACCTTTCACAATAATCATTTAATTTGAGAGGTAATTGAAAATAAAAAAAAAATCTTTTTTATTAATATTCAAATTTTATTTTTGGTGTTATTGAATGTAATTAATTGAAATTGTAAAGATCGATTTATAAGCATAATTAAATTCGATTGATTGATTTGTGTAACTATGAACTTTTAAATTATATTATTATTTGAAAATTTATTATAAATTTAATAAAATGTATCTGTAAAGGCCAGTTTTACAGTGCGAGTTTAAACTAAAGTTTATTTGAACTGAAACTATCAATTTCAATTCATTTCGTTTTAGAGTTGTAAATATTTCTGAGTCTAATTAAGCTGGTGAATCTAGATAAATTAAAATTGTGCATTATTGTGAATTACAAATAGAAAATAATATTAATGTGATTGAAAATGACGGATCTGATAAAAATTGATTTGACCATACTTAAAATTGTTTCAATTTATATTTTATTGACATTAAAAACGTTAAATACTTTGATTTTTCAATATTTGAATTTTTTTTTTGATTAAATTTTAAACCGAAGATAACGTTTGAACTTATATTAAGAATTTTAAACTCTGACGAGAGTTTAAAACTGACCCTAAATATCACGAAATTAAAAACAAGGACACGATATACAAATCTTAAATTCAGGTAGCTACACATTTAAGGGTAATATTTTCTAAGAATACCATATCTTTATCGAAGATCGATCAAGTTTTTTTTGATTAAGAATTTCTTTCTTAAATCAATTTAACTATCAATAAATAGAAAGACATTCCATTCCCTATTAAGTATATGTTTGAATTTTTTTTTACTGCCAGTTAATTACTACAACATTTTCAGAATTTTATATTTGTTGTATTTTTGGAGGACTATTTTATGGTTTCATATTAATTTCTCCTAAAAATTTAATTGTTTCTACCCACTTTTATTTTATTTATCAAATAGAAATTTTCAAAGAAATTATTAGGTTTTTTTTTTTGGGTCAATTAAATGAAAATGTTTTGTGACTAAATTTAGTTATGGGAATACATATTAAATTAAATTAAAAAAAAAAAACAAAACTTACAAATATAAAAATATGACTCCCTACTGTGCCATTTATGATTCAATTTTTCCTTAAAAAATTTGTCTTTAACATAATTAATTGAACATTATTATATATTATAAAAGTTATAGTTAAGATAACTTATATAGCAACAACAAAGATGATATAAATATTATTTACATAACGTGACCAACAGATTATTTTCTATTAAATATTATTAATTTGAATGAAAAAGGTGGCGGCATAAAGCGACGATCGATCGGCTTGTAAATATATTAACCAACAATGTTAATTTTTTTCTTAAGTTTTGTTGTATTGAAGAAAACAAAAAAAAAAACTGAATGCCAGGCGTCATTTTACTATGATAAACTAAAAAAAAAAAGTAATGAAAAACATAAAATAAACGCATACATTAATGAAAAGATATTTAATATAATTTTGCTGTGATTTACTACTTGGTGTACACACCTGCATTAATTAATTGGCCTCATTTAATAAACATGTTAGCGAAAATTAACGAATTTTTTGTTTTATGTAAGTTTTTTTTGTATCTCCTACTCTAAATATGATAATTATTTGGACTTTAGATATTTTTTTAAAGTATATAGTGGAGATTTGGTTCTTTTTTTATATTGAGTTAAGAGATAGAGAGATTTTAATTTTTTCAAAATTAATTAGTTAGGCGCTTTTTATTTTTTTTTAAAAATCAGCTCAGCATGATATTTGGTTGAAAGAATCCCCCCACCGAGAACGAAAACTGGTCAGTTTGGATCATTTTGACTAATTTGATAAACCCACGCATAATAAAGTTTTTTTAGGATTGTTTTAAAATGTTATTTGAATCGATTAAAAATAATAAAAAAAAATTGGAATAATATTTTAATAAAATATCGCCGGTAATTTTAATTTAGATTCTAAAATCTGAGAATTTAGATTTTTATTAAAATACGGTATTCTAATTATTAAATACAAGAAATTAATAATATTATTATATGTTATTGATTGAACATCAGACATATGTCATAGCTAGAAATTTTTAAATCTTAATTAAAGATTATTAAGTTCTTTTGTATATGAAAACTACAAACGATCTCTTTTTTTTTGGAGTTTTAAATAAACTATTATACGGACGTTTTCCCTCAAAAACTTATTAAAATATTTGTTCATACTATAGTTTCCAATAAAATAATTTCTTCTTTTCAATTCAATCGTTTTTGAATTAACAACTCAACAGGAGTTCTCATTTTTGTCTCTTCTTTACTTAAAATATCTAAATGAATCTGATTTGTCTCATTTTCAAAACATAAAAAAAAACTAAATTTTATTTAAATACATATATTACTAACAAAAATTAAAAAAACAAAAACAAATTCGAACTATTTTGCATATTAATTTATGTTAATTGATTACAACTTTGCACCACACTGTGATTGTCTTTGTTGCTATATAAAAAAAATTATAAACTTTCAAATAATATTTAAAAAGCCGCAGATATTAAAAAAAACATAAACTATCAATAGATATAATTTAAACGTAAATTAAGGAAATTATTAAAATACATGATATCAATTAATTTTGATCAAGTTTATCGACAACAATTTAGCTGACAGTTTTACAATCAGTGGATAACAATATCTCTCCTATTTATATGTTTTTTAATGTTAATCAATTTATAAATTTCGAATACCAAAAAAATTATAGTTTATATATTTTTTTTTTTGGTAAATTTATTTATAGACAAATTTTGGGATTTTTTTTTGTCATTCCATAAAATTTAAGATTTCTCCTTAACCGAAAAAAATAAATAAATATTGAACAATAAATAATTTGATAGTATTTATACGAAATTATTTATTAAAAGAAATCGAAAATAAGAAATTCTTTTTAATTTGATTAATAATTATTATTTACCTTAAAAGCCGCCTAAGGTGAATTTTAAATAATATTATAATACAACGATAAATGAGCATTTGATTGGGGCTATTGAAATTCAATTTTTATGATGAGTAATTCATCTTATAAATATGTATATGAAATATCTGTATTATTTTTATATAGTATATACATACAAAAATTTTATCGTAGCTGGTATGTTGAGATTTTCGTGACAGGTGTGAAAAGTTAGTTAAGATTCTCAGTTAACAATAATTTTATGCCATTCAAATAAAAATATAATTTTATAATATTTTCTAGATAAAATTAAATTAAAATTTTACTTTTTTTTCCCAAAGTAATTTTGTAACAAAGAATTTTTGTGAAATTTCTTTTCTTGTAATTGCAATTTTCAAAAAAATAAATCTGCTGGCTATCATGATTTGCCAGATTTTTATACTTTTTTTTTTAAGAGTTTATTAAAAAATTTTGTAATCTTCAAAATGCATACTGAAAATATATATTATGTATTTTGAAATTAATTCCAATTGTTGAAAATTATTGCTGCTCCTTTATTTTATAGTTTGATGGTGGCATGGTCTTCAAAAAAAAAAATTAAATCATTGAAAGTTAATTTGAATTTTATAAATTTCTGTTGATAGATAATAAAATGCTTATGCATTTTGCTGATTCATTTAATTACAAATTGTTCTTCTGTGAGGTCTTAGAAAAATTATATATTTTGATTTTGAAATTTGATAAAATTATTTTGATTATTGGTAAGGTAATTCTTGAAAACAAAAAAAATATTAGAAAGGTCATAGATTATTGTATTATTCTTTAATGAATAACGATTAAATCCGTTTATGTAATCTTATATTGATCTCAATTTGCTGTCATTTATTTATCAAATTATCTAATTCTTTTTTTTTTTTTTTGTTAGTGGAATTTATTATAAATTTTTAAAGAAAATATTTTTAAGGAAATTAAGATTGGTAATTTATTGACAAATTGTGAAAATGCTTATTTGAAAATTGATCACGATTTATATTGAGATGAAATTTTTTAAGAATATATAATAATAATAAAGGATTTTATGTTATTTTAAGAATTTAACATTAAAAGACTTTCGAATGAGTTTCAAATTATTATTCGTTAAGTCAGTGATCAGTACTTTTTTTATAGGTATATTTCTGAACATAGCATTCCATCCATAACTCCATTTATATATCTTTTTTTTTTATCAATTATTAGTTACAATTACAACTCATTATTACGAATATGCTGTTCTAACTTTGAAGAAGAAGATCCTGTTTAAAAGATATTTTCCCGCAGATGCAATTTCTTCAAAATATATTACACCGCATATGAAATCAATTTTATTTTTTGATAATAAATTGCTAACTACAATAGACCTCGGATCAGAACATCTTTAAAATATTATTTGACAGCACATATAAAAATCGTGAGAAATTTTTTTAAAAAAAATAATTGCTATATTTTTGACCTAGATCAGTTGAGATTCCTATTATCGTAATACTAATTGGTCAGAAAATTTGTCCCTTTTTTTAGAAATTGATTTTTTATAAATTATGAACATGATACGTAAAATATCAACAATTGAATCTTAGTAATTTTTATTTTACGCACAAGAACATCAGGCGTTATAAATCAGTTCATCAATAGTTTGTCGTTTTTTGTTTGTTCTCTTATTCAATTGATCCTTTTACGCAATATAGATCCTTTTTTGATATTTGAACACACTTGTATGAATTCGAATCGTGTGAGAATTTTTGCGTTTATTTTGAAAGCCGTATAATCAATTGAAATATTTAACCTTTTTTTTAAAAATTCCTTCCAAAATAAATATAACAGAAAAAATTTTGTTGATGACGATTATTGTCCATTCGAGTTGAATGAAATGTTGTAAATTTTATCAATTATCAATGAATTGTATATTTTTCTTCTTCAGATATTATAAAAATTAATAAAATTTTCATTCAGAAATATTTTTTTATGTATCTTTTTAGGTAAGTCAATCCAGTAAACCAATTAACAGGTTAAATTTATGAAAAAAGTCTCGTAAAAAAAAAAACATACAACAGTCTAACAAATTTTACAATCTATGCTTAAATTAGAATATCTTTTTGGATATAATTTTTGTTATAACTCAGGTAAGAAAAGAGGTGATCATATCTAATTAATTATGCAGCATGCGTTAAATTTAATGATGTCTCTGATTAAAAAATCACCCATTTGAATAGTTTTATTTCAAATATTATCCCCATTCTCTCTTGTTCTGATTATTTTTGTTCGTTCTAATGTGTGTGGGAAGTTAATTTTTCTGATTAGGATACAAAAATAAAGAAAAAAACAGAAACGAAATAAAATATAAAATTATTAAATAATTAAGGTGGTCCATAAAATAAAAACTACACAAAAAAAAAACATATAACATGTTTTATCTTAAAGGACATAAGATTAAAATTAAAACTGCTACAAAGAAAAAAAATATATCTTCATTAAAAAAAAAGTAAAACAATAAAATTTTTAGATATTTTTTTTTGTTTTTGTTGCTGGAAATATTGTAGCAGCATTTTAAAACATGTTAAGATATAATTGATGATGATGGAGAAAAGAATCCTGGAAAAAAAAGTATGAAAAATTTTTTTTTTAAGAAATAAAAAAATTATTATGATCATAATAACATAAAGCTGAGATCGTCTCATCAGAGAAATTTATTGGTCGCGCGCAGGTAAAAATATATTTTATTTGATTGGAACACACGACCACCAGTGATGACTTTTTGTTCAAATTATCCTTGTCACAGAAAAAAAAAATAGTTTTTTTTTCCCAAATGATGATGATTTCATAAGTTTTAGTTTAAATTTTGGTTAAATTTGTTGTTTTCTTCGTTTTTTTTTTTGCCAGAAATGAATTATTGTTCAATAAGATTTATTAATTGGTCTGAAATTAATTCGGTAGTTTTTTTATTGACCTTTTTTTTTATTATCGTCTTTAAAGATCTAATACATTGATATACTATAGATAATTATTATAAATTTTATGGATAGAAATATCTGTAATTAGATAAATTTAAATAATTTTTGAAAAACGAAAGTTTAGGAAACTCTATAAATATATTTTCTGTTTTAGAATAAGTCTGAGTGTCGTTGAAACTATGTTTACATGTCTATTGACCAATAATCAAACCAAATCATTTGTATCAATTTTATACCTTGCAGAAGATTTTAAAATAATGCTAATAACTAAATAAATATGATGACATGAAAAATATATTTAATGTTTACTCAATCAGCAACACTAAATTCAAATAAAAATCCATAAAAAAAAAAATTATTTATGATATTTTTTTTGGTAACGAAATAAAAAATGTCAATCGGAAATTAGATTTATGTCCTAAAAAAAAATAAATATAGAATGATGAAAATTTTCAAACGATTTGCCCACGGATAAAAAAAAGGATCTTGATGGTCAAAATTATTTTTATTCTAATGAAATCTCTTTTATAGTTGCTATATTTATGTTGTTTTTTTTTTTGGTGAATCAATATGACAAAAAAGTGTCTGATCATCGTCCAAAGTTGTGCCCTTAAAAAATAAATAAATTTAATATATATAAAAGGAAAATATTTTTGTCAAGATTCAAAAATTCACGAAAAAAAAAAATATTTAAAAGATTTATGATTTTGATTTTGGATTCATATTGCTTATGTCTACACATCGCGTAACATATTTTTTCTATGGGAGTCAAATCCGCGGTACATTTTTTTTTTTCTTCTGTGAATCTTATATTTTACAAAATCTGAATAATTTAACTTGCATCCAATAAATGTAAATTCATCTTTCGTTCGGATTTCGTCCTGCTGGGTAGTTTATAGATATTATCATTAGATTTTTATACATAAAAGACAATGTTTAATGAACAACGATTTAGATAAATTTTTTTTTGGAAATTTTAATTTTACATAATACATAAAAATAAAATCAAATGCCGACAAATAACCATATTTTATTATAATTTTTTAATTTTTTTTTAACCATCAGAAACATAGAAAAAATAAAGATAAAAATTATGTTTTACCTAAATATTAAATAATAATTTAACTTAAATTAATGTCAATAAATTTAAAGAAATTGTAGAATTAGTAAAGACAAATAAACATATATACATATATATTATAATAAAAAAACTAATTTCTCCAAAAAAATATTAATATTTATTTTTATAAAGTGTCTCTAATTTTAACAAACAACATCATCATCATCATTCGCGGTAAATTTCCGAAAAAAACCTCTAAACATTTTTTTTTTTAATGCATTCAAATGAGCAAATAAATCGCTTAGTAAATTGTAAGAAGTGTAAATTGGTAATCAGTTAAAACAACAAAAACTCGGTTACTTCAACCAAAAATTTATCCAAAAAAAAAATCTCTGTCGGCTTTACTCAGTTTATTCGGGGAATAGATTGATTGGCCAGAAAATGTTTATTTTGCATTTATATATGTTTAACAATTTTGGAACTTCAACAAAACATTACTTAACTAATAAACATTGTTGTCCTTTATAGTAAAAAAAAAAAATTTAAAATCTGAAGTAGAAGAAATCTTTTTTTTTTTTTGTTTTTTTGGAAATTAAAGAAGCAAATATAAACAAATTTTAAGGAAAAAAAAAACTATTGGGAAAAAAAAAGAGAAGAAGTTTTGTAAGTTGACTGTAACTGATCAAACAATTATTATTACCAATAATGATGAGGGTGCATTCAGGTGCTATTATTGTTTAACAAGAGTGCATCAGGGTTCAAAGAATTAAAATATATTTTGCCGACAATGATGTGTACTGTGAAGATAGTGTATAATGATGTAAGAAAATGATTTTCTTTCAATTTGTCGGAATGGTAAATCCAATAAACAAAAAACCCGACGCTGTTTTTTGTTTTTCTTCAAAAAATAAATTAATGTTTGATTAAGTTTTGTTGATACAACTTTAAATTCAAAGTAGAATAAGTTATTTTAGCAGATAGTCTGAGGTGGTAATTGAAAAACATTAAAAAAACTATAATTTTGGTGTAATTACTTAAAAAATAATAATTTTGGAATTCATTAAAAGTTTTATAATTTAATTTATTTATTGCTTGCAATTTATTTACATAAAAATTTGTTATTGTAAATGGAATAAAGATAAATTTGCCTGCAACATAAATTTATATACTTAATTTTAATTTAATACATGTACTTGAAGTATGCATCTAAAGTAGCACCATTTTTTTGTATTGGTAGTAGTGGGACTGAACTTATACAATCGAATATGCACAGAAAAAAAACCAAACAATTTAAGTTTTTAACAAATTTTTAGGTTGAGTAAATTTCTAAATATTTTTTTTGCTTATAAAAACCCAGATGATCAAATATTATGGAACCGAAAATAAAAATTGAATTTTCCATTAAAATTTATTTACTTGTTAATTGTTAATTTTTTTTTGAAAATATTTATATAACTTTATAATGCAATAAAGATATTGTCGTAAAAAAGCAATAAAATAATTGTTTTTTAAAGTACATACAATTTTTTGCAATTTAAAAAATAATTTTAATAGGAAAATGTAAAATGTGTTAAATTAAATGTTGACAAGCCAATTGTTTATTTAAATTTATAGAAACGGAAAAAATGTATTCAGTTTATCCAATAAAAATTCTCATATCCTTAAATACTAAAATAAAAACATTAAATAAGAAAACTTTTTACCATAAAATAAAACTAAAAGATTTCGAGAAAATCATAAATTCATATATTTTTAGAAAAATGTCCGTAACATAAAAACAACATAAAATAATTTCCCCCCATTTGACCATAAAAAAAGGGTTAAATAAATGATTTTCCATATTTACATATAAAGAAGTTGTCAAAACTTTTAAAGTTCGGGGGGGTTTGGTGGTGGTAAATAGGGTTTAAATAAGCACAGTAAGGTTTTTTTTTTTTTGTCATATTTTAGAAAAAGGAGCTATATAATCACGAATATATGGTTCTATTATACGATAGCATAAAATTACATTACTTTCCATAATAATAACATAATAATATCGACTTATGCCATGGCAATGGCTATTGTCCTGCCTCCAATTTTTTTTTTTTTTTTTGTACTTACTTTTACAGCAGGTCGCATAAAATGCTCTATAATTTTTCTCTGCGTGTTGCCAAACGTTTTGTAAAAATCCTCAAGAGTAATAAATAATTTTTAACTCGACATTTCATACCCTCTGATAACCGCCTCTCATCATAATATGCAAAATATATATATAAAAAAAAATTATTATAAAAAAAGGAAAAAAATAAATAAAAATATTTTCATTTTGCATATTGATTATGTGTGTATAGAAAATGGAAAATAGTGTTACAATAAATGGTGTGGATGCGGAGAAATATATTATATATTTTTTATGTATATGTATAGGTTTTAGTCGTGAAAATGTTTTAGCTTGGTGGCCAATAATAAAATTTGTTTTTATATAGAATTTCAAACTCAAATTAAAGGATTTTAGTAAAATTTTGTTTGAAATTGAAAATATGGATCAGATGGCAACAAAAATGAAATTAGTTGATTAAAAAGGTTGACAAATGAAAGTTCTTTTGAAAAATTTTCAAATTCCTTGCTATATGTTGAGGTATTTCTCCTTAATTGGTCTCATAATTTGTTATTTACTAATGAAATTCTAACCCATTACGTCTAATACCATTCGTTATTTATGTGCTTCGCATGTTATTAGGCGTCATATGAACAGTCTATAATGTGTAATTAATATAAAATATAATTTTCGCTGATAATTTCTAAAAATTATTGAATTTCAACTTTGTCTGGTACAAACTGCCTGCCATTCTCACATTTTATTAAAAATCTTAACATTTTATAAATATTATTGCATATTACATAAATGTATAATTCAATAATAATTCTGAAGCATTGAATTTCATATAAAAAATATAAGCAAAAAGATTCCATATTCATTAATATATTGATGTGTCTGTATAGTTCAGTAAAAAGAAATTATAAATTATTCTTTTAAGTTATTATTAAAAATATAAGCTCATTATAAAAATAACGATCTCCTTTTATAGCTTAGCATTTTTGTGATGAAGATCATCATTGAAATTACAATCGATAAAAATAAGTTATTCAGAATTTTTATTTTTTTTTTTTACAATTTTACAAGTTATATAAAGACATCAATATTAAATATTTTATTTTGAACTGAAAGGCTTAGCAATTCCAATTGAATATAATATACTTTTTTTACAGGACAATTCACAAATAAAATGATTGAGAATAGTAAAAAGGAAACATGTGAAAGCGCACGTCAATTGACCACCTATAATTTTGTGTGTTGTATTTTACTATAAGTAAATGTTTAATAGTATTACAGCAGCAAACTGCAAATGGTAGCATTTTATAATAATATTTTGGTCGGTAATAAGGTATTTGCACCCAGGTAACAAAATTGATATATCTAGAATTCTGAAACATTGCAAAAAATTTTTTAAATAGTAGAGCTTCACCTTCAATACGTATTTGTTTTTATTGACATTTTAACTTTTATAGTTCTTTTTTTAAAAATAATAAATATAAAAACTTGATCATGAAATAAAAATCAATTTTTTGCTATCTGGGATATGTGGGATCTGAAGGTTATTAAATATTTGAGTCTATGATTGGGACAATTATTAATGATTACCAATGAATATAAACATCATCATAAATAATAATAACATGAGATGGTCTTTTATATTATATTATAAAATTTTACAAGTGAAATTATTTTTTGCATTGCAAACTGAATTTTAAAATTCAATCGATTTATATTATTTTAAAACTTTATTTTTAACTTAGTTATGCGTTTATTAAGTCTAGAAGAACGTGGCCTCTGCTGGCCATTAAAAAAAGGAAAATATTTCATCAATGATCAGTCATCATTCAACTAAATAAAAAAAAAAACTGAACAACCGAATTCTATCAATTTAGAAAAATATACAATAAAGTAAAATGAAAATTTTAAAATCTACATCAAGAAATATTTTTTTAACAATCAAATTGATGTGAATATATCCAAATTGATGACGTTATCTAGTGATATTCAAATTATGGAAAATAATGTCATGCAAAAAAAAAAAATTAAATCGATTTTTTCAACATTATTAAACAAAGGAGTTTTGGATGCGTTTCCCAAGCAAAGAACGTAGTTTTTGGACCAGTTTTTCTTTTTTTATTAAAGTTAGAATTTTGATATTTGTTTTTTTTTTTTGTGGCTTTTCTTATGACTTCTTTAGGATTATATATTTATTGGTTGATTTGAAATTTAAAAAAAAATTTATGAATGTATGCAAATTTGATATCATTTTGTTTAGTTCAAACATGGATATATAGCAAATAAGTAGAACATAAATTCATCTATGACATTATATCAAATTGTTAACAATGAGATGTTATTTAGTAAGGCGCCCAAAACGAATTTATTCATTGATATCTGTCAACTATAACTTTTCATCATTTATTTTGATGTCTTTATTTAATATAATTTAAAGTTATTTTTTTATAAAATTGAAGTTTTTATTCAATATTAACGAATCAGTATAAAAGTATTTTAAAAATTAAAAAGTATAGCTTAAAGTTATTGTATTTATACTTTTTACAGTAAATTTGGTTCAGATCGTTAGTTACTATTATAGTTAAAAAATATTTTGTGAAAAATTATAATTATTTGAACTAGAAACAACTCGATAATGAAAAAAATTCCACTTAGACAGACTACCTTATAATTAATAAGGTCACCTGACTATAAATTTCGATTAAAATTATTATCCTATCTAGTTTCTTAAAATATTAAAATAAAAGTTTTGTTTGAAAAAAAACTTTTATTATCCATAGATACATAGTAAAACTAGTTTCATAGTTAAAAAAATCTAACTAGAATATCACTAGAAATCAATCTAGTTGGTCAATATAGTTATCAAAACAGTGTTTCTAGCTAAAATCGGCTTAGGAAATATGGCTTAGCAATATCAGTTGCTTGAATTAAAATTAGCTAGAAGAAATTTAATTTAAAATTTAATTTTTTTCACCAAATTTATTTACATAATTTATCACCTGTGATCATAACAAAAACAAAAATGCTATTATTTATCTAAAATAATCTACTACAGATATTATTAAAATAATTTCCTTTATGTTAAAAAAAAAGAAATTTATATTCTTCTTCATAGAATTGAAGTAATAAAATTAAAAAATCAGCATAATAAAATTAAATTTTTTTTGTCTGCAATTTAAAAATAAAATTATATTAAAAAAAAAAAACATAGGATAATAAAAGAAATGAAAATTTTATGGAAATTGTAATTCGAGTTTGTTCTTTTTTTTCACAATTTTGTTTTTTATCGCCCGCCGAGAACAGACAATTATATTTCTGTGATAAATGGGAAGAAAATCGTCTTCAAATTGCGCAAAGTATTAGGTAAATTTCCATATATATTATATATATATTTGTATATATAAATAGAAAATCTCTTAAAATGGTTTCTGGGTAGCGGTTGTGGTGACACCTTTTCAATTAAGTTTGATATATGAGAGCAATAAAAGAATTTTCACAATTTTCACAAAAAAAAAAAACCAACAAACGAATAACTAAAATGTAGAAATAAAATAAAAATTTATTCCATTATATATTTTTATATTTTCCAATTTTCATAATATAAATTCCAAATTAATTAAATTTGAAAATATAAAAAAGTTTTCCTTTCAGAAAGTCAAAATTTTAATTTGAAAATTTATAAAAAAGTATAAATTTAAATATTCTGAAAATGAATGAATATTCTAATATTAATAAACAAATTTTATTAATAATATGCTTCTTATTTGTTGGCTTTTTTTTGGAAATGAATTTTCCATAAATATTTAAACGGAAACATCTGCACTTTTAATGATATTTTGTTGTTTGTCCACAATATTGACAACACAGATTAAATGATTTTATTTTTATTGTTTAATCAATTGATCAGTTGATCAAATAATTATCTCAAATTTCATCCCGCATCATTTTGTTAGTAAATGAAAATATACATATACATACTTTATAAAAATGAAAATTTATTTAGAGATTTTAATCACTAAGATCCTTAAAAAATATGTAGAATTCTTTAGAAATGCTTATGTGTTACGTGCTGAAAAAATATTATACTATTATTTTGTTGCTGGTGAATGAACCAATAGAAAACTGACAAATGTACGTTCATTTAATTTGCATAAATACATTTGCAATATACTAGATTTTATTTGATTTTTTGATTTCTTATATTTTTTTTTTTTAATATTTAAGGAAATTGAAAATCAAATGCAAATCAAATGAAATCAATTTGAACAAACATCAGTGCTTATTTGACGGGGAAAAAAAATTCAATTTGTGTGATAAAAGGTGCCAAATTTAATTCGAAATGTTTTTTTTCTTCTCTTTTTTTACAATGAAATCAAAAATTGAACACACATTTTTATTTTTAAACAATTTTATTCAAAACATTTTTATACATTTTATTCCACTCATTCAACCCTTAGAGATAATTTTCTTTTCATGAATATATTTCTTAGGTTAAGTATCACAGTGAAACTATGTAAAATCAGTGAAACTATGACAAAATATTTTATTTTAAGTAAAGTAAGAATATTTTATATTTCAAGTGTATTTGTGGTTTTAAACGTTTCGACAATAGTGCTTCAGTATTTCGAAACTACATTTGTTAAAAAGGTTTAAAACCTAAAAATTCTTTAGAATTTCATAAAAACTGGTTAAGTTTTATGAATAAATATGTGCATAATTTTTTTATCAATTCTTTAGTTGTTTCACTGTACTAATTGTCATGAAAAATTCGACATTCTTAACATCAAATATATTTTTTTTGTATAAATTGAAGCGCCCATAAAAAGGCGCCTTCCAAATATAAATACAAAATACTTTTTTATAAAATATATATATACATTTAAGAGTAGGAGACGCCAATTTCAACCTTTTAATAAAAAATCAAAAAAAAAAAATCAAAATATTCACAAAATCAGATTAAATCGTTTTCAAATGGGACCTATTTAATTTGCATACGAAGAAAGGATGACTCTTTACACGTCTCTCTGGCGTACTTTTAAATAAATTCTTTAGAAAATTACATTCGCAACAAGAAAAAAAAATCGTCAAATAAAAGATTTTTGATTTGAATTGACAAAAAAAAAAGTGTTCATTTTTTCACCTTTTGTAACATTTTCTAAATAAAATTACCCAATTTCTGAAAGCGTATGTCTTTTTTTTTCTCTTTAACTTATACTCTGATAGAGTGTAGATTAGTTTTCAATATATTTAATATCCTTTTTTTTTGAGAATACGGAATTGATTTGCCATCATTGTACATAAAAACTATGATGTGATTTAATTTGGGGGGTGTTTAAAAAATCATAGGGTGATTTAACGATCAATTTACAAAATTTGAATGAAAATAGTCCCCGAATATAAATTTTATGCAAATTTCGTTACAGTATAGTAAATAGTAAATTTAGTCTTTATAAATATTTGAAGGATTTGTTGATTTGTTAATGTGTTTAGAATTTTAAAATTATCGTTTTAAGATTAAATTTTTAAGATAAAATATCAATTTCTCGTAAATGGTACTGGAATTTATATAATTTCTAAAAAATATAATTATTTTTTTAAGTTTATATTTTTTGAGTTAAACCAGTTACTATTTTATAAATACAATTATAATGTTTTTATTTTATAATTAACCCTCTCACGGTTACATATATAATCCAGTATTGGGACCACAACTAATTTCTTCTTAAATTAGTTTTTGAAATCCACCAAAAAGTGGAATATGTTTTATAATTCTTTCTCTTTCGAAAGATGTGAAATGCGGATTATAAGTAAATTTTTGCGTATTAAAATATATTGTGGTAACTAGAAAATTAAATTGGGACTATTATGTGTACACACTTTGGAAAAAAAATAATGGAAATTAAAAAATCATACTCTTTTCGCACCATGTAATTTAACCCAAAAATCATTTTATTCCCATCCAAATTCCAAGAAACACCGTGAGAAAGGGGAATTTTGCGTGATAAATCAAGGTTAGAATTTTATTAAATGAAAACTAGTGAATGTAATATCAGTAAACTAATAGTTAATTATAGTAATAATAAAAATAATTATTACGTTAGTTATAATTGAGAAGTCTTATTATTCGTTCGAGTTCTCCATTATAACTTGTGCATGAGAGGGTTAATTTTTTTTTTATTCAAATTAATTAAAAAAATCATCTCATATATAAATTTATATAAAAATAATTTTGCTTATTAATTTTCAATAATATTAACAAATATTTTAGTACATTTATACATATATATAATATCATGACATTTATGTTTTTGATGATGATGATTATAGCTTACATGGTTTTTTGTGAAAATTCATTTCCATAAATGTCATTGCATTCCGATATCAATCCCAGTTTCCCAGCATAATCATATAGGTAATAACATTTATTTAATATTATTGTAAAATATATTTATATATGAAGACAACAAATTTGTGAAGCCTCATCGCATCGTAATAACGCGAAAATATTTTTAAATTGAATTCTATTTCCGGTATAACAAAAAAAAAAATAGGTAACTTGTAATAGTGTGTAAAATATAAACGTGATATTATACTAAAATATTCCAATATTGATGGTATAGTACTTTAATTTTTTTTATAAATTATATTATTTTCAGATATCAGTTTTGATGACGGGAACTATTATGTATAGAATATTAGTATACAAATATGATAAATTCAAAATTGATTTGAAATTTATCACTTATAGCGTAAGAACTGTTTTTGACAAAATGATAACAAATATAAGAACATAACTTCCTTTATACGATTGTAAGTAAATGTTCATAGATAATTTTTAATTTTTAAGTATTTTTTGTGTATTTATATTTTTAAATTTAATTTTGGTGAAATAAAAGTTAAATATTATAGAATATATATTTTTTGGAAAAAATATTTTTATAGTTATTACTGACATTATTTCAATATAAAAATATATTACGAATTTTTGCGAGAAATATAATAATTTTCATTTTAATATTATTCATAATTTTAAGAATTTTCTTTATTTTCATTTTATATTTTTCATTCCATAATTATTCAATTTCCTTCAAAAGTTTTTATTGCAAACATTTAAACTTATAATATTCCTTAAATTATTATTCATTTTAATACTACTTGTAGTATGCGTTAATATATATAAAAAAAATTCTACCATATTCTTAATCATACCACTTGAATTACGGACATTTGCACTTCAAAAAGGTGAAGAAGATTATGCAGAAAAAAATATATTATAAAGAAATTGCTTTTTACAATATACAATCTTAAAATTTTTTTAACACCACAGGTAAAAAATGAAGATATTTAAATGTCTCATAAAAACTGATTTAGCCAATGTTAAATAGAACCACTTTGAAAATAATATAAAATCCACAACCCTCTTTATATATTATATTTGGAATTTCTAAATGTGCAGAATAATTTTATGCCTTATAATTTTTCTTGGGGTTTTTTTTTTCAAAATTTTCGAAAAAATAATGGGAGCCTAATGAAAGTTTCCAATAAAATCAAGTTTAATAGAAAAATTATACATGATATACTATTTCAAAATATTATACAGATTTTCAAATAGTTAGAGCATAGAATAACATAAATAAACTAAATTCTTTATTTGGATTAACTTAAAAAATTTTTATAGCAAAGAATAAAAAATTATTACTAGTATTTTTTGTAAGAAAAAAACAAAATCTAGCAAATATCTATTTTTTTATGCGAAATATATAAATTTGAATTAAATTTAATTTAAACCAATAGAATGTGGTCTTGTATCTCAGTTCAAGAAATTCTTTTTATTACCAAAGTGGGTCTATTTTTTTTTTATTTATTTATTTGGGATTGAATAATGTGTTGGATATAAATGGGTAGTTTATTAACTTTTCGAATTTTTAAAAACATTATTATTTTTTTTATGGAAAATGTTTTTTTTTCTTCTTTAACTTTTCGATTATATTTTTATGGTAATTTTAAATTGAGGGTTGCAAAATATATGAATTTCCTCTATAAAATTATATCATATTGAGTGGTGACAAACGATTTTTATATGTAAGTAAAAATAATACTATGTAAATACTTTACTGTATAATTTTTTGGTAAATCAAATAAAATTTACATAAAAATCACACTTATTCATGTGATTATAAATAATACCGAAAGTTCTAAATTCATGCTAAATTAATTTTTTAAAAAAAAAACAAAATTAATTTCAATCTAAAAAAAATTTCACACACAAAATATGAAATTAATATTTTTAACAAAAATATTAATTTTTCTTCAATAACAAAATTTTATATCAAAAATAAAACTTCATATTTCACCCTCTAAACTATATAATTTAATAATAAGGAATTACTATAGTTTATCATTGTACATTGCCACAAAAAAAAAATCGTCCTGTTTTTTTAGCTTATTATAGACAGGAAAAACCATATTTTTTTTTCATCATCATCTCTTTATTAAACGAAGGAGTGTGGACACACAATAGGATTATGATTAAGTCATTGTAATAAGGGATGAAGTCGATTAAATTCTGGGATATGGTGTAATGGGATACGTTTGTACATCCTAAATAGTGTAAGTTATAGTCAGTCATATGAACACATAAAAAAAGGGGGAATAAAAATTTGATATAGAGCTAATCGACTGGATAACAGATACAGGATTGTATTTGAAAACTTTTATTTATAAAAATATTAATTATTAGATTATACTGAAAAGGTATTATTCATTTTATTCGTCCGACTCTGGATATATTATTATTTACTTGAAAAACTTATATGTGTACAGATGAAGGAGTCAAAAATCGTTTGACGATTTAATCTGTTTTTATATTATTAGAACAAAAAATATTAAAGAATACCCCACCAACATCACCACCAAAAAAAAACAGAAAAAATCTAAATAGGGTGAAATTAAAACTAGTATTATATAGACACGGGAAAAAAATAAAAATATTGAAAAAATTAAATCTGTTTATATGGTGCAATTCTCATGTCAAAAAAAAAAATCGAGAAGGGTTGTTAAGGACAACAGAAATATTTATTTTTATTATTTATTCATTTCTGATTTTTATTATTATGATCGAGTGATTTTTGTTTAGATTATGAATATTAACGTGATTTTTTTCGTTTGTACCCTTATTATTTTTATTATTAGATTACAGACAATATTGGACATTGCTGGAAATAAAAATTCATAAATGGATCATTGAATCATCATTTATAAAGTACAAATTTAATATATTTTTTTTTACCTTTACGTATATAATTGTTGAAATTATATAAAAAAAAGGTAAAAATAATTTAAATTGCGATAAAAAGAATTTGAAATTAAAATTGATGAAATTTTTTGTTAGAATTTGTTTTTATAAGGGTTGAATAATTTTGATTGGCATCAATTAATTTTATTTTGATTGAAGTGACACTGCTTGGTCATGCCTAAATGATTGAATAGTCCAGAAGGGATCAACGGAGATTAGTTATTGTTTGGCACGTTTATGGGCAAGAAATATGTCAGTTATCTTAATGCTTAGCATTACTTTATTTGATTTTTAATTTATTTATTTCTAAATAAATATAAGCTAATTGGAAAATTTTTATTACACTTAGAATTTTGCTTTGAAAATTTTAGCACAAAAAAATAATCTGTTGACTTTTTCAGCATGATTTACTTAATTAAAATCTATATCTAATCTTTTTAACTAAACTTAACTATGCTTTTTTATTACATATAAATTCGTAATAAAATAATTTTCAATATATGTGTATTAATCTATAATAAAAACTTTAATATATGCAAATTATTATAATATAATTTAAGAAATATTACATTTATGATCCTTAAAATTAATAAAATTATAAAACCCCCTTATATCATTCAACCAACTTTTAAATTACTTAATAAAAATCTGACTTAGTATTTAAATAAAAACCAAATCAAATTAAAATTAGTCAAATAAAAAGTCCTCTCACCCATAATAGTCCTTTTTTAAAATAAAAAATAATAAAAACAGGTTACCACTGATTCAAAACGGTGAAGTAATAAAAATTTAATTAAAAAACATCACCCGTCGTTATTCTTGTTCTCACTGGTTATATTAGAAAAGGATATCAAAAATATCTATATATGCAAATAAAAAAATGTTAATAAAAAATTGTTATCCTTTCATAAATACCAAAAAAGATTACATATGTGTATGCGTCAAGTTTTATTACTTTAAATTTATTTTTACAAAAAAAATAAAATAAATAATAATAAAATCTCATATAACACCATTTACATTAAACCATAATAATAATAATAATAAAAATCATAATAATAATATATTCAATAGCAGAGCAATTTTCCTCCTCAAAGAGAAATAAAATGAACGTTATTACTAAGGAAGATGATCCTTATTGAACTGATTTCAATATGTTCACAGTCAGGAAGAGTTAAACGAAAAAATGATATATAATTTTTTTTTTTGCCACCCTGAAGAGAATAAGTGAATATAAATTTTTTTACCCTACATTTTTCCTCAAGGGGATTATTTAAAAACCACAAATTTAATATTTTTTTATTTATTTATGTTGTTTTTTTCCCAGATTATTGTCGGGAGGGGTGTTTGTAGTGATGTTTAAAAAATAAAACTTTAAAAATGGGGTGGTTTATTCTGTTCACTAGGCAAATATATATAAAATTTATGATATAAATATACATTTTTTATGTTAGTTTAAAAACAATCCACTTCATGTTATATTGGTTTTATGATTTAATGAAGGGATTTCTATAACTGTTTAATAAGATTTTTATGATAACGAACAATTTAAGAGGATATGTAACTGGAATTGGATAATTTAAAATATGCTAGTTCACTTATTAACAAATAATCTCATTTTCGGTTATGCTGTTTATTATTCAGATATGTATAAAAATAGTGATTTTAATCAATCTACGATATTTCAGAAAACACAAATATTAATAATTAAAAAACTTTGTTCCGAATTTAGAAACTATAAATGACTTTTTGAAAAGGATGAAGGTTTTCTCAGATCGTTCACTTTAATAATATATAAGATAGTTTTCTGTACCAAAAAATTACAGAAATTATACGTCGTAGCAAAACCATATATGGCTAAAAAAAAAGTTTTTCATGTTTTCTCTAACTAAATATTTTTCCATTATTTTTGTTTTCAGTGTACAATCCTATTTTATTTAAATAATGTCATCTCATTTTTCCAATTATTAACCTTCAATGATTGTGTTTATGACAAACTTTATTATAATATTAACAATATTTTCTGCTATATCATCATTTTCTTTCAAATATAATTTTCAATCTCAAAAAAATAAAAAGAAAAATTGTAATAAAAGGATGAACCTGCAGAATCGCATAGGTAAGCAATATTACGCTTATCACCAACACAAAAAAAAAAAAAACAATATTTTTTACTACTCCTGAATGGCTATACATGAAAAACCATTTGCAGGATCATTTTTAGTCCTTGTCTACAACACAAAACTGATAAATTATCTAATAATATTTATATAATCGGATAAAAGTAATAAATGTCTGATGGGCGCAGAAAAAAAAGGGTAAATTTATTGACCCCAAATTATTAGATTGGTTTTAAAGGACGATAATAGAATATGGTATTTTTATGTATATATATATATATGTATGAGCTAATAAATAATATCATTGTGTGCAAATAGGCTTAATTTCCTTCTTTTATCCTGACTGATGGTCCGACCGATGGGTTGTCACGTGTCAGAAATGTAAAAAAAAAATTATTATTATTGTTATTATTTATAAATATTATACTTGTTTTAAGAAATCAAAATCAACGTCAATTTTTATGATTAACAAAACTATCACCGATTTACCAAATAGGATTATAAGGACATTTTAAATTTATCACATTTTTTTCTATTTCATTTGTCAACCAGAATATTTAGTTTGAGGTTTTAGGGTTTTTTTTTTTAAGATTAATTCTGGTCACGGGGGAAAATTACAAATTTTAAAATAATTTTAAGTAATATTATAGTTGTAGTTTTTAGGTTCATTAATAATTTTACAATATTTATGAATTATATTAAAAATTTTCTACAACATAATTTGTTACATGTCCGTTTCATTACAAAAAAATAATAATAATACTGCTTATAAACATTTTTACAAAATATAGAATCTATTACAAAATGAATCTAATCTTTGCACACTTAATTACCCTTTAATGGTCTCTTGATGGTTTTGTTATAAAATTATATCTGTTTTTTTTTTTTTTTGTTAAATGATAATTCAACATCATAAAATTTTAGAATATACAACAATCTTATTTATACAATGCTAAACAATTTTTCCCTTAATTTCCGTATTTTTTGTTTTGTAGCTTCAGAGTTCTACGAAAACCTTGAATCGGAAAAGGCGATTTGAAAAGCTTACAATACAAATAAAACTGAAAAACAAAAAATAAACCGACAACTCTCCCTTAAATGATAAATGGTACAGAAAAAAAAATTATATATATAGGTATATTATCCATAATATAAAATATTTTATTATACCCTCATTTGAAGAAATTAACAATTTCTATAATATTATTTAGCTTTGGCTAACAAATAATTCCAAAAAAAAAAATTTTTTTATAAATTGAATGTGATTACCAAAAAAGAAAACATTTATAATCACCTTATTTTTTTTTGTGTTATTCTAATAGGTGTAAAAGTTAATGGCGTGTTAAGTTTAATTATACTGCCTTAAGCTCTTCTGATGGGCACAGAAATATGAAGGTGTGAAATTTCATTAGAGGGTCATTTTTATATATCCGACAAAAAACTATAATACAGAAATAATAATATAAATAATAATGTAATAATAAAAGTTTTAATGTTTTGTAATTTTTTTTTTTGGATTTATATACATACTACACGTATTTAGTGGGTGTTCATTTTTAGATATTTTTTTTTCATGATATTTTCTGGACAAATGGACGATTATCCCTGAACTTTATTCATTTTATTTTGGTTCTTATCAGATCGAATAGAAACTTTGTTTTCCATTTAATAATATTAGTATGTATTTATATAAAAAAACACAACTTTGAAACACTAAAAGAAATATAAATTATTACATTTTTTTTAAGTGGTAATATTGAAATGAAATTATATGTAAAATGGAATTTAAATTATGTTTAAAAATATATTTCGTAATATACGAAAATTACTTTAATGATAAATTTACTAACAAAAAGTTAAATAATAAATTGAAATTAGTTTGTTTTCAGTGTAGGAATAAATAATTTGTTGGTTTGGCCCCTGATACTATAGTGTTAAACAAAAATAATTTAAGGGTAGCAAATTATTAGACCGGTTATTATTTCATTATCTTGTTGGCTTTCTTCAAATAAACTTTTTTTTTTGTTGCTGTTGTATTAATATCCTTGATAATATACGTATAAAACATTATTTTTTGGTTTAGCTCTTGAATCGTTTATCATGTGAATCGTATCCTTGGGGTTTATAATGATTTTCTTATAGTCTCCCCTAATTTTGTTTTTTTTTTCTGAACTTAAGATAATTTTCATCTTGTTGGCTTACCAACAATTTCACCGAACGAAAATAAATACGATTTATTTGATTTAATGCTTTATCGCCTTTTTTTATTTATTTAGCTTTATATGGGAGTAAGTGGGGAAGTTTTTGTGAATTGAAAATAAACATCTTAATGATATTTGATAAGATTTCCATACGAAAAAGACAGATTCCATTCCCCCTTTTTCATAAATAAGTGTCGATGCGAAAAGGATGAAAAAAAAAAATTGTAAACGAAATTCAATTTTCTTCATCTTATATTTATCTTAATGGTTTCCGGCTGAGTTTTATTGAAATATAATGATTCTATAATATTGCAAATGATGGAAAAAAAACAAAAATGGTGTTAAAAATATTCTTAATATCAAAAATTATCTTTAACATATCTCAGTATAAGGATTATTTATCAGTATCTTACTTTTAAGATTTTAATGTTTATAATTAGTTCAATTTATCTTCATAAGGATTATGAAAAATTTAAGTCTTTTTCAATATGTTAATTAATTTTCATTTAATATTGAAGCCATTTTGAAAATGTCCTTTTGACTTTTAAGTCTTGAGAAATCAGGAAAATATAAATCGAAAAATATTTGTATTATAACTTTTATTTAAGCTATGTGGTTGACTTTTATGACAAATCAAATTAAAAAGAACACCAGCTTATACTTATATAATCTGGTATTAACTGCATAGTATTTAAAGGCTCATTTCAACAATGAATCTTATTTGTATTTCTCAGACAGTTAAAACGTTCTATTTGCTTACAAAAAAAAATAATCAAAAATTAATTATTTTCAGGAGAAAAATGATAAAAATAGCTGGAAGGATTTAAAAATCTTTTTTACAAAATACATATATATTTTTTTTGCTTGGTAATTATGCGATTTCATGTGAAAGTCAACATTACATACACGATTCACAGAGCTAATCGGATTAACAAAATCGGTATTATATTGATACTGGGTAAGTGGTAAGCGTGTGTTTGCTTTTTTTTTTTTAAAATTATGAAAGTAATACTTAACTAACTTCTAACAACTGCAAAGCATACGTTTTTTTATTTCTTCTCATCTTATGAAATTATTTTATTTACACAAATAAAAATTGAATAAATAAAATAACATATTTGTTTGTATTTTGCGCATGATGTAAAAAAAACTACCCTCATCCGTTTTTTTTTTATGTATTTTATGATTTCATTTAATTGCGTTTATTATTTTGCTTTGAAATGATTAATTTGTGTAATGAGAGTTTTTTATTTGTTTATGTTTGAATATAAGATGGGAAAAACGTGTCATTATGTAATCATATCCCGTTTTTTAAAGGAGGATATAAATTTCTATTTTTTTGGTAATTGTAATTTGGAAAATTTAATTTTTGCTACCAGGAAACCGAAGCGGTAATTAGTTATAATGAAAATAATTAGTAAAATTTAAAATGATCGTAAAATTTTATTTTCATTTTTCATATTTTTATATTTTAATTTAAAAATCTTATTTTAAAATGCTTTCCTGGTAATTTTTTCTCAAATACGACTCACAATTCACAAGATTTGTTAGTAGTAAGAATATATTGTATTTGAGATTGAGAGTAATGTAAATTCTTTCTCTTCAATGATTTTTTAGAAGATTTTATTCAAAATAATAGTTTTTTTCTTGTAATCATTGAAACAGTTGTAGTAAAATTTAATTTATAGTAAACGAAATTTAGATTCCGTCAAAAGCAAATTAATAATGACTGTTTGAGACAATTTGGGCACAAAATAAAACGAGACTTTAAAGAAATTTCAATAAAGTAAAATATGTTTATCTCTGCTGAAAATGCATCCTAATCGAAAATCATTTGTAGCAATTTATTTGCGGAAATAGCAGTTTAGTATTTCTGCAAATAAAAGTTCGGCTGTTTTTTTTTGGCAAAGTTTTTTTTACCAGTAAAATTTGTAATCAAGTCGTAAAATATAATGGTAAATATAAATTGGTTTTTTAGATATTTTATCACTATTATGAAATTAAATTGCAAAAATTCATATTATATTTATATGTATGTATATATGTTTTTTTTATGAATAATTCATTCAAAATATTGCATGTCAGAGCATTCTTTCGAAATTAAATTTTCAAAACTAACACTAATAAATTTTAATTAAACAGAACAAAATGATAACAAAACAGAAACAATAAAATAACATTGATTGCTTTTTTTAAATAATAAAATAGAAAAATCATAAAAACAACAGTATTGCAAAAATATAATTGAATTTTGTTAACCAGAGTATAGAAGACTAACAAAACTACCAATCATTCTAATATTTAATATTTTCAGTTTTTTTTTATCAATTTGTGGCTAACAACAAAACTCATTTTCAACCATCATCAATGTTTTTTCTGTATCCTGTCAACAGAAATACTACTGCATCCCCCGCATATTTAGACTCAAATAAAAATCCAATTCAGGACAACGAAAACGATTTTTTTTTCAAACCTTTTTTCAAAAAAAAAAAAAAATATGTCGTTGTCGATTCGTTCAAATTGAAATATTAATAAAAAAAAAGCCACAATACAAAAGGAAATAATAATATTGAAACAGCAAAACGACAGAATGTCATCCAATTATTTTTGTTAAATGACATTTTATTCAACTGATTTTCCATTAAAATAAAAATAAATTGAACAAAGTTTTTTTTTTTTATTTTGATGAAAATGGAGTGGGGAAAACGAAGAAAATTTGAAAAATATATTTAACAAAAAAAAAAAAATTGTTATTTAAATAATAAATAAATCACGATAAAAAAAGTAAAAAATTCATTATGCCCAAATCAAATTTCTTTATTAAATTCAATCGGATAACTAAAAAAAAATATATAAAGGGTGGACATCACTGTAAATATCTATGTCTATTTTATGAAGAAAAAAAAGGATTAATGGGAGCAATATTATAGTTGAAACTATTGAAAAAATTTAAGTTTTTCCAAAAGTTATAAAATCAAAATTCACAAATAATCACAGTAAATCATTTATTAATTTGTCAATTTATTTCAAAAATTTTAATAATTAAAATTTTCTCATTAGTTTCTTTTAAAATTGAAATAATTGGAAACTAAAATAAATATTTACAAAATTTAACCAATATTATTTAATAAAAACATAAATGTCAATTTAGCATACAACCAATCCATTATTTGTGCATAATTTATGTGTTGCACCGCAATGAATAAACAACTAAAAATGGAAATTTAAAAAAAATAATAATATATAAACATTTTCCATGTAAAATATATTCACAAAAATAAACGCCATCACATTTTTATATATTTTTTATTACTAATTTTATTTTGTTTGTTTACTAAAAAGTAAAAGCAATTGGTTGGGATTGATATGAAAGTGTATACCATACATATAGAAATACAAACTGGACTGGTCACATAATAACCACCATTTTTCAACCCCCACCGATATTTCTCGTTATAAAAAAAAAAAATTCTATTTGATTCCAGGACGAAAACAAAAAATATAAAAAAAATAATAAATAAAATAAAAAATATTTACCTTTGCAGCTATTCAAAAAATTTTAATTTAAAATTATGTTGCGGCGTGTCGCTCGTTTGTTTCGATTGAAATGCTAAAATTCTCGCAATTTCTTGTTATCGAAATATAAAAATTTCTATAAAAAAATAAATAAAAATAAGCCTGAGTTTAAGTAACGAAGTAGTGTCATCAGTATTAAAGATATATTCAATATAAAATTTCAAGAATATAATATTGAATAAGAAGGATTAAAGAATTAAGAAAAATAATAAAAAAAATTGAAATAATATTAAAATAAAAGGCATTTATAGAATAAGAGCTAATATATATTATTTTGCTCAGTAACATAAAATAAAATAGATCAACTGTTTTTTACACAAAATTGTAGTTAGATTTTTTTCGAATCAAACCAAATTAAATAAAATTCTTAAACTGCTCGTAAAATTAATGGGAACTATAGAAAACCGAATTCTCCTCTAGGCTCCAGGTCAAATTACAAAAAAAAATTCTTGTCATAAATATAGTGCTAAAAAATTATATGGATAAACTTAAATATAATGATGATAATGTCCAAAAACAAGAAAAACTTTATTTAAAAACAAAACAAATATCCTTGGACCTCTTTTTTTGAGTTGTTGAAAATATGTTTTACCATTGTTTTCATATTTTTGTGATCGTGAAACCTTTTTGACTTTGAATTTTTATATATTATATTAGTTTTATCTATAAAATGATTATTCCATTGGGGCAAAGTGTCGTGTGGTGAATTGTTTGTCAACTTGGCCGCATTCGTATTACAACAATTTAACAACAACAGCAGCAGCAGCAGCATAAAAAGCAGTAACGAAAAGAAATGATCTTAAGGCGCTTCAAGTCAAAATTTTCAACCATAAGATACTATATAAAGTCTCATGCAGATTACCACGATTTCAAATACTCTTCACCTCATCGGCGGATTTAAATTCTTTATTTGAAAGCATATATCAGCATATTACCATTCATTATCATATATGAACACAATATTTTGATAGCTCAATGTACAAAATATATATATATAGCAAAAAATTGGTTTTTCTTATAATATGCAAATTAATAGTTTTTCCCTTCATGAACTTCCAAGAAATGAGCTGCTATAATAATGTGTGATTGTGTGTGCACAATTTGAACACATCGTTTTTATCCTTTTAAGCCAATTTTTATTATTATTTTACTTATACATTATATATATTTATATATTGTATTATCGTTCTTTGTTTTAACATCTTTTTAAACTGTGACCATGCTTGCCACTGCATGGGCTTGTGATGTCTTAATTCCATTGAAAAGCGTGTATCTTTTTATAGTATAATTTTTTTTTACTCTTTTTTTTATTATTTTCTTCTGGTTTTTTTTTTTCAGATTGTGATTGCATTTAAATGCCTTGTTGTCTGATGCTATTTTATCCAGTAAGTTTAATGTTTCAACTTTACGTTTTATTATTATTAAAGTTATAGGTAAGTTTTGCTTGTAAAAGAAAAAAAAAAAGTACAGAATTTAAGAATTTATTTCGTATAAATTTTAATCTGACGCTAAAATGAACTCGAAAACAAATTATTTTAACATATCTTTAACCACATTGACTTTAATAATATGGAATTTCAATTTAATAAGAAATTAAATTTAAAAAGAAGTTTTGTAACAAAAATTTTCGTAATTATTTTACAAAATTTATTTTGATAAGAAAATTATTTATCTTTTTGGTAATTTTTAATGAATTTTTATTATAATGTTGAAAATCTGATATTTACACTTATTGATTTTATAAAACAATCTTCTTAATGTAATAAAAAATGGCTAATACTTTTACTTGCTTTAGAAAATAAATTAAAAAAGATAATTTTCGTAAATATGTGAACCCTTCCGTTTAAGTATTACTTGTCCAAACTTTTAATCTTAATTGTCAGTACGCTTTGGTGTATTTTAGTGTATCTTTTTAGGGTTGTAGAGTCATTTTATTTCCTTTAAAAAATAAAGTACAAAAATGGCGATGAAAATATGAAAATTTTTGTGTTGGAAATAGCATAAATTAAAAAGTTGAAAAGTAATTCGTATTTCTAAAAAGTCAAATCTTTGTTCTTGGTTGGCTAGGATAATTTTGTTTCTCTCTTCAATCTTCAAAACATTTTATTGTAATTTTAAATATGTACTGCGAATCATAAATTTATATTATAATAAAGAAACTTTTAATTGTAAAAACATAATTATTATTAACCAATGGCCTCAAGTTTTGGAGGAATAGTATTCCTCCACTTGTCTGCTGGCCAATTAAATATTTTTTTAAACTAAAAAGCGATTTATAGTAAATTTTACCTAAAATATATTAATATACTATCATAATTTATGAAATTTAGTAATAATATCAAAAAATTCAAATAAATATATGAGAGTTATATATAATTTTTCTTATATCATCTTGTTATAGTACCTATATATTCTTTTTTTTTATCATAATTGAAAAACCGGGAATTTTATTATAGTATTTTCGCTTGAACAGAACACAATAGGCTCCAATTTTCTATATAATTCTAAAAAAACAGCAGCAAATTCAAAACGGCGACAATCCCTTAATCTCAGAGATCAAATATCCGGCCTATTCTACAAAAATATATATAGTTAACAAATATTATTTATTCGAATGGTTTATTAAATATGCTCGTATGTGTATCTCTACATTGAATATTTTTGTGATAATTTTTCTACAGAAGGTTTTAGATTCATATTATGAAATTGCAAACAAATCTATTCATTTTTTGTGGTTTTTTTCTTGTGTATTATTGTAAAAGTTTTACTTTATTGTAAATTTTATTTTATGACATCATTACGTTATGGAATATCTTGTATTTGTATCCATAAATGATAATCTTATTTAAAAGTTTTTCAATTATTATTATTATTTCAGTTAATCATAGTCTTTTTCTTTACGCTTTTCATATAATTTGGTTTATATAGAAATACATTTCAAAAAAGGATTTTAATCATAATTTTTTGTTTATGAATTTTATGTTGAACATTAAAAAATATTTCAGTTTTATTGTTAATCTCGTAAAAATATTAATACTTTTAAAGGAAACTATAATTCCCCCAATTTATTTTTCCTCACAAATGGTACTAAAAATATACAAAAATATGTTTTATTATTGTTCTATTATGTCCTTTACAGCATGACTAATGTCCTCAAAATTGTTTTAAACAACATTAAATAAAATTATCTAAAACAACTAATTTTATATGTATAGTTAAAAAAGGTCCTCGCTAAAAAAAACCATCAACATTGCAATAAAAAATTTCATCAAATTTTATACCATTTTGTATTTTTCTGGAAGTCCTTTTGTTTTATTTCTTTGTTTTATAAGAATAACATTTTTTATTTGGTAAATGATCTTGATATGTCATTTTATAAAAAATTATATTTTATAGCTAAAATTAAGGCCACTTTTTTTTTTAAGAACAGGTGAATTTTTATAAATCTACAGAAGCATCACGAACATAAGATAAGATTTTAAATTTTAAATTTCCTAATTAAGATGATTATATTTTGCCTATTGAAATGAAATGAGGATGGAATTTTTTAAGGTTAATATTAGGGACTTTAGCGCCATGGAATGAGAAGAAATATTAAATGACATAATATAAATAATTCAAAATTATTTATATAGTTTAAGTTAATAGATTAAACCTACCTAATAATAATTCTTAGGTAGGTTTAATCTTTTAACTTATTCTTCGTATATTATATTCAATTTAATTATAAAAATTCCTTAAAAAATCTTCAGTTAAAATAAAAATTAATTGAAAAAATTACGAAAAAAAATAGTCCCACAATAATTAAAAATAATAGTAGTAATAAAGTAATTCAGTTAATTATTTTCAATTATAAAAATATTTTTCAACACTCATAAAAAATTTAAATTCCTACTGGAATGTTTAATTATTCTGAGAAATTAAAAAATAATTAAAATATTAAAAAGCCAAAAATAAAATTAATAAAATAAAATAATTATTTAATGGTTTTATTTTAATTTTAGTTATGAAAATGGAATTATTAAAATAATTTTATCTTTAATTTCATGCGCATATTTAATATATTTTTTTCGTATATTATTAATACATATTTTTTTTTATCTTTTCTAATTTCCATAATTTCCAATTCATAGCATATACTTATGACTTTCGTATTTCTTAATATAATATTTCTGTGAAACAGTCTTTATAAGTTATACTCGCAGAAAAAATTAACGAACCTGTCGAATTTAACTACAAACATAAAAAAACACCTGACTTAAATTACATTTGATTGTTTCTAAATCATTTCTAAAATTTCATTATAAATAGATAAAAAATTTAGTTTTATTGCTATTTTTAGAGTTAAAAATATAAAATATAATTTTTTATGATTTTAATGTATATTTTAATTGAGTTTTTCATATTTTATTTCTTGTGGATATTCATTAAAAGTGTGAATCTGATGACGGAACTATTTATATGTCTAAATAGATTTATGACTCGTCACACTTTGTGGCAAATTTAATGCTTTACGTAGTAAAATTTGTGATAATGTTTTAGAGAGACAAATGATTTTTTTATTTGAATATGTTATTTAATTTATTAATTTTAATATTACATATATTGATTAAATTTAAAATAATTTTTCATATTAAATGTAAAAAATTATTTTTCTATATATCCTTTTTTATAATCATTATATTGTGGTCATTTAACATATATAATCATATTTCCACTTAACAAAAATAACTCTTCCAGTGCTCGAATAAATATATTACATTGTAAATATTACAGTCCTTTATTTAATTCAACATTTTAATAAACAAAAAGAAAATTTAATGTAATTATTTTCATTTTATCTAACTTCTGTAAAACAATTTTTCTATATTTCAGACTGTAACATTTTGCTCCCAACATTTCTGCTACGATATATACAATTTAAACCCAATAAAATGTTATCTCAAAAGATGGCGATATAGTTATATTAATACATATACATATATAACTTTATATATATGGATATAAATGATATCAAAATGTATATGTACACCAATAAGACCACTCAGTGCTCACTCGTTCATCGTCCTTAATTACGTAATTTTTTAATTACGGTTAATATACTTCTAATTGTTTTGCTCCCACCAAAACCTCCTTTTTTCTTTTTTCTTTTTTTTGGCTATCGTTTTATTTACAGTTAATGAAAATTTTTCCCCCGAATACAGTCAAAAATAAAACAAGAAAATACTTTATATATCATTTTTATTATGTACAAACTATGTCACAATATTAGTTCAAATATACATATATTTCTATATTTAAACAGTGTCCTTTTTTTGTATTTTTTTCTCCAATTATTATACTGTGTGTAGTTAAAAAATTTTCATTTTGAAAAATTGGAGAAGATTATATATTTTATATCCTACTAGGAAAAATTTCAAACTGGGGAGAATTTTAATTGGTTTTCATGTTTTTACAGTCATGCGTATTATCTTAGAAAATTATTATCCTTCAGAAAAATTGTTTAAGTATTAGTTCTACGTATGTAAAAGAGAATTTTATAAATTTATAAAAAGAAAATTCTATTGATAGTAATTTTTGTATATAAGGAGGAAAAAAATGATTCTGTTTTTTTTTTCTTTTTTTGGTGTGCTATAAATAAAACATATCAATATGTCCAATTGTGGAAAATAATTACATTGTAACAAATTTCTCTCTTAGCTATATTATAAGAAAAACGGGTTACAACCAAACTTATATAAGGATATATACATAAAAAATCCATTTATACAAAAACAACAACAGAAAAATTTAATTTTTCAAAAAGGATGAGACAGGAATATGAATAGTATTATTGTTATTATTAAGAGAACAGGAAACAAGGTTTGGTATATTGTGTGTTGTTTTTTTTATATATGCTATTGTGAAACTTTTGTGTATAAAGTAGGAGTAGATATGTATAATTATACATATTATTATATTTTATTTCAGATTTACAAAGAAACGTAAAAAAAAGGATGACAGTGTCTTTTAGTATTGCTTTATTGCTTTAAAAATTGTTAGAGTGTGAGAGTTAAAAAATCTCACTAAATATATATATATAGATACATATATATAAAATAAAGTACTCTATGCAGAAAATTAGTTCAAAATGGCGACCCCATAAAAACAATTAAAAATTCTTTTTTTATATGATCATGACTTGAACTGGTCCGTAAAGTTTAATTACCTGTATATTTATTTTATGGTATACTTTTCAAAATAATATAAATATATAAAAGTATAATTAATGTTTATATGCAATTACTATGCTTTTACATAGAAACATTTTTTTGATAAACAACATTGTAAAGTAAATTTAATGTGTATACAAAAATATTAAATTAGTATTTTTGGCATAAATTTAGTTTATTGGCACAAAAATAAAATGATAATTTATTTCATTATTTTGCTCTTTATTGTCTAATTATATAGTTCATTTTGATTTCAAACAACGCGATAATAAATAATAAAATATTATTTTATTTTATTTTATTAGCTAAATTAAAATATAAATTTTACGATTAAATTAAAATTTTGCAACTTTTCGTAAAAAATAATATAAAATTGTTTGGACACTTCTAAAAGAATAAAGCAATCAATTTGATTTATATCATTTTAGTATAATGACTTCGGAGAAGGTGGAATTTTCTTAATTAGGTTGAAAATTCTTTTGTTGGTAATTTCAATAGTTTATTTAATCTTTCTCATTAATAGGAAATGTTATGATTTTAAATTATAAGTTTGAATTACATACTATATAGTTTTTAAGTACCAAATATTACTTAATTTTCGAGCTTTAATTCAAAATATAGGGTAGAATTGTCTGAACAGCACCATTTTGCAGTAACCCGAAGAAATTTCGTACACGGAGATACCAAATATGTGGGGATTGCTTTCAGTTTTAAGGGTTTTCATTTTTTTGCTACAAATTCTGATGTTTTGTATTGAGTCTCATTAAATTTCCACATTTTACCGATTTCTCGGGAAATTTTGAATATTTTTCGAAAAGGTATTCGGGAAATGAGCTGGATATTAAATTCCTAAAATATTGCCTTTTTTAAAATCCCTAGTAAAACCTGCGATAAATGGGTTACTTTCAATCGAGTAACATTGCAAATCTAATAAATTTAAAAATCTAGAAATTATTTCTAAATATCAATAATTATTGCAATAAATTTTTTGATTTTCCTTCATATGGGGAAACTAATTCAGAAAATAAAATATATCTATTCGTTACAGGTTAATGCTCTAAAAATTGAGAGAAAAATTCATTGTTAATTTTTTTTTAATTGAAAAGGATACCAAGTATCTTTAATATTTATAGTTAATACACACTACTACAAACAATTTTCCATAAATAACTAACATTTTTATAAGGTTCTCATTTTTATTGATTGGACAGGCGGTAGTCTGCCAGGCAAAACAGAGGGGAGTAAAGAAAAAATAAAAGCATTTAAGGTGGCAATGATGGGACGACAAAACAAAATTTCCAAAAAGCAAAAGGAAAAAAGAAAAAAAAAATTTATATTTAAGGGATGAAAATAAATACCGTGTGTATATAAAAGCATCGATTTTCTGATTTTGTCTTGAGATAAACAGGTATATAACAATTGCTTCTGTTCATTCTTTTTCTTCTTTTTTTTTTTGTGTTTCTAAAAGTTTAATCAATAATTTTCAATTTTTATAGCAAAAAGTTAGGTAAAAAATATTTTCTACAATTTTTTTAAAAATATATACAATTTTTTTAAAAATAATTATAAAAAAAAAAAAACTTTAAAAATAATTTTTATTTTTATTTCATAATTACCTTCATTTTTTTAATAACATAATTTTAAAAAGTTTTACATAATGGAAAACTATATTGTATTTAACTAAATAAAAATTACTATAAATATATAGTAATTTTTATTCACTAGAGGATTATTTTTTTGAAACATTTTTATTACAACAAAATATTTGTTTAAAATAAAAGACAATATCGATCAATTTAAGTTCACAGGTGGATGCATCATCAGTTTATTTTATATAAGTTTTAACGAAAAAAAAACTTTGAGATTCAAACTTGTTCAACAAAGTTTAAGTTTTTACTGACAAAACCAATCATAAAATTTATAAAGAATTCTGAGTTTTCTTACAATCGAAGTTAAATCGATAAAAAAAATCATCGGTGAACAAAAAAAAATACTGTGCAGAATAATTCATGATTTTTATAGAATCATGAATGATGAGAATTGTAATCCAACCTGTTTTCAGCTGTACAAAAAAAAAATCATATTAAATTTACAATCATTACACTTTGAAATGTAATGAAAATTCTGAACAATAATTTTCGTTGTTTTCAGATATTTTTCTTCTTTTTTTTTTGCACTTAACTTTAAATTCAGTGATAAATAAATTTATCCAGCGTGAAATGTGATGAAAAGTCAAAAACACTTTGATTGAGATGTCAAAGGATTATGTATCGAATAAAATATATCAATGAAATAAAAATTGGAATGAATTTTATGATTAACACTGAAAAAAATTTGTTGTCGTCAATTGAAAGTTTTATAAAATAAATTTCACAATTTAACTGATGGTTTATAGATTATTTTGGAAATTCTACAATTTTGTTTAGTGCAATTTTTCTTTATAGGAAAATAAACCAACATAGATTGGAATATTTTTTGAAATGAAGATAGGATGTTGGTAGTTGGATTAATTTTTTATACATTATTCATCATAAATTACAGTAAGACAAATAAATTTTTTTGTATAATATAGTGATTTGTTCTTTTTACGGATTAACTATTTTATTTTAACAGGATGAAAATCCCACCGATGTACAAAAATTCAATTGTAATAAATTTACAAGTTTATTAAAATAACATGTGAAATTTTTTAAAATCAATCATTGTTTCTTTTTTTTTATTTTTAAATAAAATCTTAAAATCTCATTAAAATTTATCAGATTAGCTTGGTCCCTTTTCGTCCTTTATGTATTAAAACCAAACAAATAATTAAATTGTAATTGATCCTGCAAACTAATTTTAAAAGTAGCATGACAAGATACTATGCAAAAAAAAAACCGAATTGTTATCATCCTTTTTTTTCTCACCTAAAGTAAACACAGCTGAATACTCATGCTACGATAATCGTACCAACCATAAGGCTCAATAATCGATAATCGTTTTAACAACAGAATTACATGCACACACAGAATAATGTTAAATTTTAAACTTGATTGTTAACTTTGCAATCCGTCAATTGTCAGTTTGACATATGTCAAAGTTAAATTTTTTATTTATTTTTTTTGTTTAAATTGATCCTTTAAAGTTGAAATAATATTTGATGTTGTTTTTTTTTTTTGTTCAAGAATTAAGAAGATAAGAAAGAGGATTATAATTGGTCAAAAGGAATTGTTTAATATGCCACCTTCAAAGTAAAACTTAAAATTGGATTTTAGGTGTTTGTTGATTTGACTTTAGTTCTGAAAGAGGAAAAAAGGATCAAAGAAACAATAACAAATATTCATTTTTTGAGTTGAAAAGATTACAGACATGCGTTTTTGAGTACTGTCAATTATTGCTGCTTGAGGTCCTTTCACCACAAAAAATAATAAAATTAATACAAAATTTATTTTTAACTGTCAAATTTAAAGTGGTTTACATGATTTCTATAGAAATTTTCAAGTATATTTTTAAGGACTTTTTTTTCATATTAAATGACAATTTAATTTACTTTGTAATCATTTACACATATCTATTATTGTCACAAAAATATCTTATTTTTTTTTTGTTAAAGAACTAAATTAAAAAGTAGTAACGAAAATTTCACAGGAATTTTTCCGGCCAATGATTACTTTACAGCATTTAGTTTAATCCAATTAAAGAATTTGTCTGAAGATTGAAATCTAATGGTTGTTTTTGTGTGTTTCATATAAAACTTTCGAAATAAGAAAATACTATTTTTATCTTATGAAAATTTATAATTGCAAAAATATTTATGAAAGAGATTAAAATCTTAATGAAGTATTTTTTTTTATTTTGCACTTTTGTTGAGCATATGTTGAATATTTATATACGTTTTTGATGCGTTTATCGAAAGACAAACTGAACAGCTAGCTTTATTTATATGAGCAATTACTAATTACATCAGCAATTATTTTATGTTTTGGTTAATTTCCATACAACTAATTTATCAGTGTTATGTCATCTACTTAGAATTGATTACATTTAGCCTACATGAAAGTTGATTTGATTATATGTTTATTTAGCAGCACATTATAACAAAATTCTAAGAAAACTTGTTTCAAAAAATTTAAATAAAGACAATTTGAAGATTTTATATAAATGAATTTTGATAAAAAAACATAGAGATGATGAGAATTATTTTAAAAGAAACATTTTAACAAAAAATACAAAATCATATCATGAGTTGTCTTATGAATTTTATCTTTTTAAAGTTCTGATTTAATTTCCTTATATGAAATAAAAACTATACACTATGAGAATTTTCCAATTTGAATTTATTTCCAATATATATTTTCAAAATTTCGAATATGAATTTTTAGTATTGAATAAATTTGAGTTTCAATAAATATAAAATCATAAATTTTATATAAAATCTATAAATATAAGATAATTTATAAATTTTCTATTTCGAAAATGATATAAAAAGTCTATAAATCATTTTGTAAATTTCTGCAACACTGATTGTAAAATGATTTTCTTTGAAATTTCCCTTTTTTCGTATACCTATATTATAGGTTAATATAAATTTTACAAATTCTAGACATCTTTGTTCTTTTGTAATGATATTAGAGTTAATTTACGTCCAGACAATATAATCAAAAATTTAAATCATATTTTTTTAACCAAATTACAAAAATTCATTGACCAAAATATTTATAATTGACATATAAAAATATTTTATATATCTTGTTATCTAAAATTTACAAAAAAATAAAAAACAATTTAACAATTTGCATTATTAAATATTAAAATACATTATCACCTGTCTTATAGGTCTAAAAGATGTTTTTTTTTTTACTTTGTGATGGCCATCATCAGAATATAAATATTTATGTAATTAAATTCTGAATTTTGTTAGGTAAATAAAATCATTTTAGATACAAAACTGGTTATATATTTTTTTAATAGTTTTAGCAAAATTTATGAATGAACAACAGAAAAACAAAAATTTATATAAAATTCAGAAATTTGAATGAAAATATAATTTAAATATATACGAAAAAAGATTATCACATTTTGAATATTTTTGATGTTTCGTATTATATTTGGAATTTAAATGTCACCAAATAAAATCCGTGGACTAATGAAAATTATAAACGAAAAAATCAAATGAATTCACAGCGGATGAGAATACTATAAAAATTTAATTTATATTTTAATTTTGTATTTTGACAAAAATATAAAATATACGCACAACGAACAACTATTTTTTTTTTTAAATGATCATAAATCTTTTAAATCTGTTAAATTTATGCAAAAAAAAAAAAAATGAAATTCATTTTTAGTTTTAATTTCATTTTATGATTTATAATGCATAATTATATTGAAATTACAATATAATTAGTTAAAATATTTCGCATCTGTATCTATAATGTTGGACACTGTGAAATTTTTTTTATCGTATACACGGAATCCTTTTGAAATATAAATTGGCAATGAAGTGAGAATTTTTTGCTGATGTCAATTTATGATAATGATAGATGCATTTTGAAATAATTGTTAATATTTGTGGATATTTAAATAAAAACTAATGCTAAAAATGGAGTAATACATAAATTTAATGTAATGTTTTTTGCTTTAGTGATTCTGGAATAATAATTCTTTAGATACGATAAATAATTTAAGAAATGAAGATACATTAATAAGGAAAATATCTAAAGAACTTAGTGGATAAAGTTATTACGTGATATTTTTATTTTGAGTAAATCAGGCTTAAAGTTCTCAGCTTGCTACAAGTACTAAACAGTTGTAAAATATCTGAGTAACTATATCCAAAAATATATCTTTTCGAAAAAGCATAAAACCACCGTAACTAAAAACATATACGCTTACAAACTGTTTGTTTGTAACAGTATCCAATATTACAAAAATATCACTTAACACCTTGGAACCACTAAGTTCTTTAAATATTTTTAAAAAATCACAAATTATATTTTTAATTTTTAATCCATATTTAAGCAGATTTCATAAATATGTACTATGTAATTATGATAAGTTTTCAATTCTAAAGAATTTTCCAAGTACCAAATATCAATTTACTAAATTAAATTAAATTTTTTACAATTAAATTTATTATATTGAAATAAAACAAATTTATATTAATTAAAAATTTTAATACTTTTTATGATAAGCAACATTGTTGCTTTGTCATTAATAAAGTTCATCTAACTATGTTAATTATACTTTGTATTATAATTTTCCTTCTTAATTAATAAAATTTCATATTTTAATAGCTATTTCATTTAATAAATTCTATAACAAAAAAAAAATTACATGATTAAAGCTATAACTAATAAATTAAATAATAATATTTTTTTTTTCTTATAATAATAATCAATGTAATAAAATTTTATATAATCTCATCTTCTTGTGACTATAAAAAAGATTTCTTATTCATTTTTTTTTTACGATCTACCAAAAAGTATATTAATTTTTATGACTTTAATCAAAACGCCATAACAATATAAAAATTTTATCATTATTATCCATGACAAAAAATAAGAAAAAAAAAATGGATAACTAAAAATCCTTGACTAGCATTTATAAGGCGGTTTCTAAGCATTTAAAAATTCATAAAAAACCAAACAATTTTCCAATATAAAAAGATCCCCAAGTCTAGAAAGCTAATTCATTTTCGGTAAAATCTTATACACAAAATTATATATATTTTTATTATTGATATACAATGAAATGATTAACTTAAATTTGGAAAGTAAATATTATGCTGTTTATTTTAAGGATAATCGGTTTCATCACAGCAGGATAGTGTTCAAAATCTTTGAACTAAATAAGTGAATTGGTCAAGTTGTCGTCCATTGAACAAAAAAAAAACCCAAATCGAAAAAATAAAATCAAAATTAAATAAAATTGATTTTTTTTTGTGGAGCTACGAAAGAGCAATATATATAAAAAAAAAAATATCCTGAAAGATTTCAATAATAAATTTTTTGATGGGTCATTATAACACAGAATGTGGCAATCAACAGAAACAACAACTACATAAATGGAAAATTAAAAAAGTATACATAAATACCAGAATAAGGGAATGAAGTGTGACTTCGGTTTAGGTACATCTACATATATGTATATATAATTTTTTTTTTTTTTTTGAAGCAATTGCGTCAAAGACCTCCTACTGGGTGGGGTAGTAACATGCTGAGTGCGAAGATGACTTAATATCGATATGGTTTAACATTAGTGCCGAATATGAAATTTATAATCAAAAAATCTTCACTATATTATTTGTATAATTTTTTTCACCCCATTTTTTTTTTTTTTTGTTGGACGGAAATATTACTTAATTGCTTCCCAAACAGTCCCCCGGGGGTATTAAATATTAATAATCTTATAAAAGGAAGGAAGGAAGAAGATACAAGAGAAAAGAAAATATAAAAATATTTTATGTACAAGGATTTTGTGATTGGAATTGTGTAAAATAAAAAAAAAAAAAATAATGCAACACAACACAAAATCATTACATATATACATATATATATTATTTAAACGAGAAATTATCAGTGGGGAATGAAATTTAAATAAAATTTAACAGCAAAATTAATTAACAGATATTAAGTTAAATTTGTTGATCTTTTGTTTTGACTCATGTTTTGAAGGTTGCTAAAAAAAAAAAATATTTCTTTTTTTTTTTATGTTATTTTTTCCTTATAAGTTTGTTTTAAGAATGCGGAAAATTTATTGCTTATATAAAAATTATAATAAAAACGTTTACACAGAAGATCAAATAAACTTATTTTCGTTTTATATTATTATTTTTATAATTTAAATAATGTTGTTGAAAACTGCGAAAATTTGTGATTTTTCCAGTAAACAACTATATATATTTTTTTTATTAGTATTTTTCTTTGATTCTTATCGCAAACATTTTACAATATTATATACCATAAAATTAAAATTTATTGCAATAAATAAAATAATTACTATTTAATTTTTATAATAATTATTTTTTTATTATTAATTATTTGTGTAAAAAATTTAATTTTATACAAAATTAATATTTATTTACAAGTTTAAACAAAAAATAAAACACAATACTAATAAAAATGCAATCACTTAAGTAATTAGAACAAAAATTTTGTAATTATGAAAATAATATATAAATATTTAATTTTTTTAGCACAATAATTATAATTAAATTGTTTATTTTTTTTTTAATTATAATTTTCTGGTGATAAGAAAAACTAATTTGTTTTAAACTAATGAAATTATTATATTTTCAATTTAATAAATAATTTAAAACAATTATTTTCATGTGTTTTAGTTTATATTAAAAAAAATGTCTTCTATTAACACATTCGAAACGAATCTCAGACCGTATACTCGGTGTTATTCCTATCCAAAATAACTAAAAACACACCGTGTAGTATTTTTAAATGAGTTTATGTTAGACTTAGTTTATTTAAAAACTAATCCGTCAATTAAGAGCATACTTGAAGGAAAATAAAACGAAACACTGTAGAAAAATTAAAATTAAAACCAGTTACAAGGAATATGGGTTGTAGGCGCACCCAAGACCATTAAGAAAAAGCTATAGTTATGATGAAAGTGATAATTTTTTGTTACCAGTTATCAAAAAAAGTCGGAAAATAGATGTAGAAGTTAGTGTGATAGTGAATTAGAAAAGACCACAATACAAGTATAATTATAAATCTTGAAAGTAGAGTGCTGGTGAAACTATATGCTATATTGTAAAAAAGGAATAATAATAATTATTTAATAACAAATTTAATGTCGTTTATTTTGTTCAATATTATTTTATGTTATGTTGGTTTTAGTTTTAGGTTACACATGGATGTTATCCTGCTACACAAAAACATAAAATTATGCGCAGCATACTCGGTGTGTGATAAACAGATTTGTACCAAAAACATCTGCATTGTTTATTTCTCACTTTCTAAAATATTTGTATCATCTTATTATTCTAAAAAGTATAAAAAAATTGTCCTGTCTTGGGGATAGTTTTGTCAAACATTTCTCGTTTCAAATATATTCAAGTTGGTAATCTGAGTTTAACGATAGCTAATTTTAATTTAACTATAAAACATATCTTTCTTATCATATATGTCTGCAAAACAATTTTTTTTAGATAAAGCTATAAAAATTCGCCCACCTCCACTAAAAAAAAAATGAAAACAGGTCTTAATCAAACTTGATTCTCATCTTAAATCAACAAATTATTTTTTTTCATTAAATTTATGATAATCCCCGGTAATAAAAACAAAAATTATTAACCAATTTTTGTTTTATGCCAATCAAAATTAATAATGAAACATATTTATATATATGTATATATATTTGTCAAATTATAAGCCCACCCACCTTATTAGCCAAAAAAAAAAAATTAATTTGTTAAATGATTCGTTTTTTTTTTTGTGTTTTTTTGTCCTCTTGTGGTGGTTCAGTAAAATTTCACAAAATAAAATCTTTTAAACAAACAATATATATAAATTAATTTATTTTGTTTCATGGTTATTCAAGAGGTTTTTAATTAATACAAAATTTATGGAATTTTCTAACCCAAAATTGATAATTTGAAGATTACAAGATAATCAACATATAATATCTGAAACAGAAGAAGCACAGAAAAAAAAATATGTATATATATACCTACATAACCAAAAAAAATACAAAATATTCAAAGTTTAATATAACAAGAAAATCTGGAGATAAGAATCATCATTATTTTATGACCCTGTATTTTAAATGCCAAAAAGCTTCAAGATCATTGATGGGAATGTGGAAAAAAAAAAATCTTGTCGCCCACATGAAAAATTTAAATACGAAAATTACTGGCCATTAAAAAATAATCGAGCTAAAAATGTTTTGGGTTTTTTTTTTAAATATATAATATTGTGTCTCTTAATTTTTGAATATACTTATATTCTTTTTTTTTTATTGTGGATTTTATGCCCAGCACTTTTTGAAACAGATGGGACAAATTAATTCAAAATGGTGGTGATTGAACATATTGAAAACTCTGAGAATATCTAATTAAAAAAAAAAAAGTTTTTGAATATCATTTATGCAAATGTATTTTTTGAAAAAATTTGTAAAAACCAAAAAGAAAAATTGATTGTTAATTAAAAACAAAATAGCAATAAAATTTTGTATTAATTGTAAAAGAAAAAATAAATTGATATTTGTTAGATTCTATGAAAATGACCTTCTGAATCACCATTAACTTTGAGAGGGATAATATATTAGAATTATAGAAATTCTAGTTTTTATGTCAGGATATTGAAGTCTTAAAAGTTATTAAAAAATTAAGAAAAGGTATAAGAATATTTATATCATAATAAAAATAATTAAATTAAGATTATTTAATTTGTTGAATATTTTAATTATTTTCCGGAACCAGTAATTCCCCCGTAAAGTTATTGATATTGATAAGCAAATTGGATGAATTTCGCGGAAGAGTTAAGCTGATTTACTAGGTTAATAAGTTTACTAGGTTAATAGGTTATATGCAATATTATTTTCCATTTAATTAGATTAGATTAATTTACTAATTAGTGTTTTGAATTAATACATGAGTCAGGCTTTAATCAAGTAAAGATTTTCCAAGTTTTACTGTGAAAATATATTACAATTTAATTGCATAATTTATGAGTGTTTAATCTCAAAGGTTTATTTAAATAAATATTAAAAATTCATATTTGAAAATTAATAAATTACGTACTGCTTCTTCTATTTCTGCTATATAAATTTTGTGAAAATTTTCTAGTACATTACTTTCTGACACTTTGAAATAAGTTCTGTTTAAATAGCCATTTTTTAAATTTTCCAAACGACGAGAAGATTATAGCATTCAGCCGAAATCAGAAATTATGTCAAGTGTGTCAAAAAGTAATTATCATTTATCATGTTTTGGATAATTTTCACAGAATTCCAAAAAAAATTCAATATTTCTACAAAGAAAATCATTAAAAATCTTATAAAACTTTATGCAAGAGAAATTAAAAAAATATTTAATAAAATAAAAACATCATTAATTTCAATTAAAATTATTTTTAAATAAATACTAAAACATTTTTTTTATTATTTTAAGTTTCTTGGATTTTTAGTTTTTACAATATTTTTTATTTCAATACAATATAATTATTAAATTTATTAATAATTACATAAAATTTTTAAATTAATTATATATTCATTCGTAATTAAAGTTTTGTTTAAAATAATTACTGCTACTTTATTTTTACATCTATTATAATCATATTTACATTAATTTTAATTTATTGTTTTTTTTTATTAAATTAATTATGATTTTTTTTTGAATTGATAATACATTTAATTTTTTGATGATATTCGAACTTTTATCATTAAAATATCTACTAGTACAATCACACAAATAATTTTTTTTTAATGCCTTTGTGAAATATCTTTCTTATTTTTCTTCCTTTTTTTTTTGTAATTATTAAAATTTAAATATTTTCATAAAGTTTTCTTTTAAAAAAAAAATATTTACATTGATTTTTCACTGAATTCAAATTATTTACAATTACTTTAAGATTTTTTTGGGATATTTGTGTTTTCTCAATAAAATTTATAGAATTTTTCATATTTTAATTATTAATTTTTAAATAATTTGAAGTTGGTCGTAATTATTTTTACAAAAATTTTAAATTAACTTCAATATTAATTTTTCGAATATTTCGATATTTAGTAATTTTCTTTTCTTTTTAAATTTCCAATACAAAAATTACAACAAAAAAAGATTTTTAAATCGCAATATTTACACAAGTATTTAATATATCTTAAATAAATTTTTAAAATACAACATAAAACATATATAAATATTTACATCAATTTTGAAAAGAAATTTCTCATAAATTACAATCAAACACTCCATTAAAAAACATAAATAAATTATTTAATTCTTAACCACAAAAAAAATATTTGTTTGAAAATAAAAAATATGAAAATTTATCCTAAATGCATTAAGCTCGGATGAAAATAACCCATATATAGTTGTGCACCAGGTGCTCCACGTCCTAATGCAGCCATTTTAATTTTTTCTATTTCCGCTTCCTGTAAACGTTTCGCTTTGGCACGTCGATTTTGGAACCAAATTTTTACTTGGGTTTCGGTCAGTCTTAAGGACGATGAAAATTCAGCACGTTCTGCAATACTTAAATATTGTTTTTCACGGAATTTCTTTTCAAGTGATAAAAGTTGTTGTGTTGTAAAAGGCGTTCTGGGTTTACGATTTGGTTTATGTTTACGTAAATTGCATTTAATACGTGGCGGTTCATTATTGTCTGGAAAGAATATGGAAAAAAAATTTTTTAAATAAATATTTTCTTATCAGAAATGAAATTAATTTTTGTAATTAAAATTTCTTAATTGGTTTTTCTTATTTTAAGAATTTTTTTTTTTATCCTTATCGTTTTATGAGCTACCGAAATTCTTATTAAGTTTTTTTTTGAAAAAGAATTGATAAAAATCCTTTTATGCTAAATGTTTATTTCGGTTTTTAAATGATAAAACAAATTTGCATAACTCTCAAAATGAGAAATGCGTTAAAAGTTAATTAGTTTAACACACGTTAATCAAAATCTCTTGGCAACAAATGTGTGTTATTTTTTTGTACCTTTAAGGGTCGATTCATATAAATATTATTTTTTTTCATATTTTCAAAGTATAAAAATTAAAATTATTTCATGGTCTTCTTCATTTCACCTTCTTCACGCTTATCAAATGAGACAAATTGCATATTTCCTTTTCGTATGCCCATTTAATACAGACATAATAAAATATAAATTGTCTCCTCCATCTCCTCCGTCTCCTCCGTGACCAATATATATTTTAAATTTTATTGTTGGGTCAAATTGAGCAAATAATAAACCACTTAGTATAAAGTAATTGTATATAATTTTTATTAACCATTTTAGTGGGCGCATAGCTTTTTATATAATAATAAATGAAATATTTTCTTTATTAATAAATTCAAATTAAATAAATTTGATAACATCAATCAATTATCATTTATTTAACATCTTTTAAATTGAATCCAATTACTATTATATATTAGAATTTATAAAAAAAAAAACATAATTTTCATTAAATTTTCTTTCATTTATATTATTTAGTTTTTTTTTTGAAAAATAAATCGCGTGCGTTACTTAAATAACATGTCAAAATGAGATTCAGTATAAAGTGAGAAATAATAATAATAATTTTTATTCCGCCGGAAGATCAAAATTTTTGTAAATGGAAAACATAAAAAAGGGCGTCCAAAAAGAAAAAAAAAAAAACAGACAGAAAGACTATTTATCCACCATTTATCTTATTTTATGGAGAGGGGGAAAAAAATATAATGTTTTGTGTATACATTTTCAAACTAAACGATTTAATGAAGTGAAATATTTAAGTGACATACTAAATCATTTCGAATACAAGAGACGAGAAGGGATTTTTCTATTTCAAATGATTTACAAAATAAAGAACCAACACCAACCCCTCTGTGACTAATAGACTATTAGTTGAATATATATTTTGACTTTTATTTAAAGTGAAATGTCCTCTAAAAATAAATGATATATATTTTTTTTTTCGTGTGTAAGCAACAGACACAAAAATTGTCACAAGGTATGTAAAATTAAATTACAATGTAATAATATATAAATATTATGTAATAAAGTGTAGCAGTCAAAGAAACAAATTAAGAATTCAAATTAATATTTGACTTTTTTTTAGATATATTTAATAACATTTTCTTCCTTCAATTAAATAAATTATATAATAAGATAGTATAAATACTAAAATGTAACAAATACAAGATTGTTACATTATACATTATCTGCTGAACTCTGGCAACTTTTTTAATTCGCACTAAATAATCGCATATTCAAAGATAATTTTATTTTTTTTGATCATTTTCGTAGTATTTTCATTTAAAAGTCACAAATTATGTTGCAACTTCAACTACAGTAGCAGTCACAATGTTTAGAGACTCTTTAAAATTGTGTTTCAATACAAGAAAAAATAAGGATATTAAAAGAAATTATGGTTAGATATACAGAAAAAAAAAATTAACATCTTTATCTGGCGGCATTGATATATATTTTTTTCTTTTTATTTCACAAAATTTTCGGTTATGTTGCACATAAGTTTTTCCTCTACCAAAATAAAATAATGTACACAAAAATTAAATGAATTTTCAACAAGAAAATATAATGTGTTGTTGTAGATACGTTGCGGTATTTTAAAAATTTGTAATAAATCTTTTAGATTTTTTTGTGTATAATATTTTCGGTATATGTTTTTTTAAATGTCTTGTAAAATGGTATGTTTTGACTATAAAAGAGGAGCCCTTCAAAAATAATAATAATAAAAAAAAAACATATTAAGGGATTTAACAAATTCACATTAATGTCATTTCAAAAAGCTGGTAAGATGAGCAAAAGAAAAAAATTTTTAAATTTATGGTTATTTAAAAAAAAATAAATAAAATAAAAATTAATTTATTATCTTAAAAAGGAATTAATAGGTATTCATGTACATGAACTATTATAAATTAAAATCATAATGAACTGAATTGATCCAATTTAATGAGATAAATTATTTTTTTTTTTCAATCAGATTTAATTAAACTTTTCTCCTCCAGGTTATAACCTCCACAAATAAATAATATTATTAGTTCAATCACCACTCCTTTTTGCTCTAAACTTAAAATAGAAATAACAAATTTGAAATAATTTCAATTACTGAATAATAATTTTGTTTTTTCATCATATCATATAAGTTAAATTGAATTTCAATTTAAAATTAAATTTATATATATTTTTTATTAAATTAATTTTTGCCTGTCATTTGATTGCCATTCTTACCATAAACTTTTATATAAAATTTACAATATAATATCATGAAACATAATTAGATGAAATAAATATCAAAATAAATATAGTATATAGAAATTTAAAAAAAAAAAATGTAAAATAAAAATAAAATTCCTTCAACTTTTGATGTTAAATTGTATTTTGTAAGAATTGTAATTTACGGTATGTCAGCAATCAAATTATTTACAAATCACTTCAATCAACACCTTTTTTTTGGTTAATTTGGCAATTCGAAATTTTGTAATTTAAATTCCTTACTTTTGAAAAAAAAAAAATTGTTGGCATAATTAAGAGAATTTAGAAATTACAAAATGCTGTAATTATCAAATACATTTAGAATTATGTACATAGAAATTTATTATATTCGGAACAATATTAAATATTCATATTGCTGAAGCGAAAAAACATATAAACAGAATTTCTAGGATAAAAAAAAAGTATTTTTAACAAATTACATTTAATCGGAATCCTTGTGAATAGTAATACACAGAAAGAAAAAAAGGAATAATACCACAATGTCTACAAATACAATTTTAACTTAATCAACGATTTGCATTCTTAAAATCCCTTGGTATTCTAAATATGCTAAGTGGTCCCTTAAAGAAGACTTTAGTGAAAAAAAATTATTCTTTCCAAAAAAAAAATACTTGAATAATTTCTTTTGATGTCTCTAATAGCTGTCTCGAACTTTTGAATGCCGTCGTTTATAAGTTGTCACTACCAAAAAAAAAAAACAAAAAAAATACCAATTGGACAAAATTATCTTGATTATCTTATATGCAGATAAATAAAAAAATTATCAAAATTGGATTTCCATAAAACAGAAAAAAAAATCTTTAACTAAATGCGACGAAATTCTTTTACTCTCAGACATAAAAACAAATAATTTATTGTGTTTTGTGATTGTTTCTTCTTATTTTTTCATGTTTTTTTTTTGCATAGAATTTAAGCAACTAAATTACCAAAAAAAAAAATCAAATTCTTCTTTTTTTGTTGCTTTTAAGATGAAATATTTTAGCGGTAGAACATTTTTTAATTACACAGATAATTAACAATAAAATGCCTCATTTAAATTGGGGCTCTGTTTCAATCTGTTTTTTCTTATTTTGTTCTTGAATTATCATTTAATATTTTTGTGAAATGAAAAACAATAGTTTGACAAAAAAAAAATTTTCAAAATTTTCTCAGAAAAAATTTTTATTCTTAGAATTTTTCTTGTTTTAAAGAAAGTTGTTTTTTTTCGAAAACTATAAACAATCTTCTGCCAATCAATTCAAATAATTATCCGAGCTAAGAGCCAAAAACAATTTTTACTTGCACAGATAATTAAGAAAATCTTTGAAGGATCAAATAATCGTAAAACATTAATTAATGGGATCATTAGGTTAAGAGAATTTATTGTAACATTTTGAAGGGGTAACAAAAAAAAAAAAAAAATAATATAAATAAATAAAAATATGTCGTATTGCCATATGTGATATTTTTATTTTTGTATTATAAGCCAACCCTATTTTATATTTTATATTTTTGTGTACATAATGTACTCTCTGTTACATAAAATATTGAGACAGTAGAATAATACATAAAAAATCTTTATATAAAATATAAATTAAAATCGAAATATCTGAAAAATACATCTGACATAATAAAATAGATGTGCATTTATAGTAATTTTTAAAATGAGAGTTAAATTGAAGGGTTAATTATGTCAGGCAATGTACATTATTTAATATTACATAAATTTTTACAAAAAAAACATAAAATTTGATATCCTTCTCAGTAATACAGACACTTTAGTAATTTTCTAATTACTTTCGGATATTGAGTTCAATTATTGACTTTTAGTAGAATATTTTTAAATGTCTGTTTAGTAGAGTTAACTTGCTAGAAAAATATGTGACTTTTCCTAAGAAAAAAATGCAAAATTAATTAAGTTGCAGTTTTTCCATAGATGTACGAATCTTTGAATATTTTTACAAAATTCATTTCACATTTAAGAGAACTAAATAAATATAATTTCTTTTTTCATTAGAATTTCTAAAAATCTAATTTCTCAATATTTTCCTAAACATAAAAAAAATTGACGAAAGATTCTTTTAATCGTCTATTTAAGAATAATAAAAATATTCTGATTTGATTATGCTATTAACTTTAAATATAAATTTATGTTGAATTCATGCATCGAATACAAATTTTAATGATTCGGATAAAAATGTTCAAGAACCATAATAAAAAAAATATCTATAGATTTTCAAAAAAAGAAGAAATTTCTTAAAAAATTCTTAGAAAAAGGGTGTCAAGAAAGAAATTTTTATTATAAATTAAATATATATAAATACAATTTAAAAAATTATATACAATCTACTGAAATATTTAATTAGTTCAAACCCAGATGTCCTAAAATATTTTTTTTTATCAATTTCTCAGTCTTTCACTTTAAACTAACAAAATATAAATTCAATTGATTTTTTTTTAATAGATAAGATTTGGTATTTTTTATGCTCGTATTTTGAAAATAAAAAAAAACTACTAGAACCTTTAAATATTTATAATTTTCTATAATGAATAAGAGAACATCCGCTTTTCATATTGATGACCTTCAGTTTACATTATTTAACTTCACAAAATGTAATAAAAATTTCAAATTAATTAATTCTTAAAGGAAAAAAAAGGGTTTTCTCTAACTAAATATATTAAAACGAATAGTTCTATAAATGTCAAATGCACAATTTTCAAAACAGACAAACTTTGAAAAAAAAAAAAAAAATACAAGTCAGTAAAGATACTGAAAATTAGATAAGATCCACAAATTTTAACACCTAATTAGTTTCCTAACACAGAAGCCCGTATAAGAAGATATAATAATAAATTTTTTAAAAAAAAAAATAAATAAAATTAAATTTAAATAAATTTCTTTTTTACGATTTTTCTTAACTGATATCGAAAATTTTATCTCAGGGGTAAAATGAGTTTAAAGTTCTTGGCTTTTTTTTTTTTTTTTTTTGATGATGGGTTGTCTTGTTTGATATGGCAATAAATATTTATAAAAAAAAAATAAAATTTAATGACTGTTTAGAGAATTTTGTATTTTAATCAATATTCTTTTTCTGTTCCTTTTTTGGTCTTAACTCTTAATTTTGTGTTTTTTTTAGTGACAATATGTTATCATGAAAAAGTGTAAAACCAGTTGGTAGAAATTTTTTTTGATTATTGAAAAAATTTTAAAAATTGTTATAATAAAATTGAAAATTTATTTAATAAAATCGTTTTTTGAAATTTTAACCAAATCACCATTAAAATTAAGGAAAAAAAAAAAATGTATTAATTTCATTCTGTAAAATATTTCCGCACCCAACATAATTTTAACATAATTTCTTACTACAATTTTTAAATATATTCTGATTGAATATAAATTTTTGAAAATTTATAATTTTTAAACAAATATTATATTTATTTATTTATTTTTTTTATTTTGTTAAAAATTAATTTAAAAAGATAAAAATCTTGTAAGATAATTTTTTGGTCAGTGGTTTATCTAAATTTTTTTTTTTTTTTTTTTTATTTCAGATTTTTTGTTATGAGTAAATATTGTCGACATAATTATGTGTTTGAATTAATTAATAGTTGGACAGGAAATAATAAATTATATATTCATTATAATTTGAAAATCTGTGAGCTTGTTAACCAAAAATATGATTATACAAAAAATTTCTTGTGATTATTTTAAAAATTAGTTTTGATAAATTGTAAATTTAAAATAAATCATGCTAATTTTTTTGCTACATAATATAAGTTTTGAATATTTATGCATAAAATAAATAACTAGTTTTTTTTTTTATTATGGAAATTATATTATTTATACAAAATTATTATTATAAATTAGACTAATTGTGAGAAAAAAACAAGTTATGCTGTAAAATTTTTAAATAAAAAAAAATATAGAAAATATTTTTCATAGATTATATGTATTAACGATAATTACTTTCAATTAACTACAATATTAATTATTAAAAAATATTTTCCGTGTTCTTCTTTGCTATATGTTAGGCATAAATATATATGGAAAAATTCAATGCAATTAGGTCAAATTTTTCATTGGCGTGAAGCGAATTTAATTTGTTAAAAACTTGTTAAAAACTGAGAAACTTAACAGGTCTATATAAAAATCAGAGCAACTAAATAAAACAACAGTCAATTTAGTCATAAATTCAGGTAAATAAGAAAATTATTTTGTAGGAAAATTATTCCTTCTTTGTATAAAAATTATGTTAAAAATCTATGAAGCACCTAAAATATTTAAGATAATATACCCCTATAAATGTAGTTCAAAAACACTGCCACTGATATTGCTGTACAAAATTTCACCATTAAAATTATATCAACATTAAATTAAAAAACTACATAAACGTATATAATAAAAGACACGTCACAGTTTAAAAAGGTTAACAACATGGGTGAATAATTGGCCATTTCATCGTATTGGATATAAATGTGGGAAGGGTGTTCCCAATAATAAAAAAAAAATGCATATTATTTTCGACACACTTTTTTTTTTTTTTTTTGAAAAACTCTTAATCAAGTTTTAGAAAAATGTTCTTTTTATAGATTTAATTTAGCATGCAATAATAAAGCGCAATTATTATATACACTGCAGTACATTCTAAGCAATAATAATAATTTGATTTTATTATTTGTTATTATGTATTCAACTAGATTATAATGTCGTTTAAATATTATTTAATGCTTCAAAACATTTAACAAAAAACATATTATTATGATCATTAGTAACATTTTTTTATGTATTTATGTATTATAGAAATTTACATTAAAAAGATTAAAGATAATCGTACAAAAATAAAAAAAATTTGAATTAATAAAAAATGAAAGAAAGAAAAAAAAACAATTCCCTTTCTTTGCTAATTAAATTATGTTTGGTTTTAGAAAACAAACATGAAAATAAAGATTTTCCTTATGTATTATACATTTTCAAGGATAATCTTTATATGAACAATAAAATAATATAAATAAAAAAAAAACTGCATTTGTGTATGGCATTTTCTTGGCGCATGCGTGTTTCTTGGCATTGGTATCTTCCTTTTTTGAAATTCTACAGAAATGCAAAAAAAAAAAAAATGATAATATAAAGAAGAATTGAAACAAAGTGGAAGATGATGAAGGAAAAAAGAAGTTAATTTTTTTTTTGTGGATTAAACAACAGCAATAAGTAAGCAAAAAAAAAAAAAAAGAAAGAAAAGAGTTCTTCTGGCACGACCAATTACGTTTGCTAATTAATGTTTTCTTGGGTGAGATTAATTAATTCACAAATTTTTATATTCCTTCTTGTGTTTGAATTTGAATGTTGAATTTAAGTTTGTTGTTGTGTTATTTTTGTTATTTGCATAATATATTTCTGTATACAAGATTTGTGCAATTTGGATCTTCATCTGAGATAGTAAAAGTAAAAACCAGTAGGGACTATTTTGATTTTTTTGTTCGTGTTTTAATTGTTATTTTGAATGAATTTCTTTGAATTTTTCTAATATATATATACTATTAAATTTTTATGTTAAGATATTTAAATCTAAATTTCTTTAAGTTTCCTTTAACAAAAACAGTTTATTTCAAGGTTAAATTATGGTGAAAATTATGTTACGAACTTATAATAAAGGTTGATCTAAAATATATAATCTTACAACAACATTTTTTGTTAAAAATTTTCTCAGAGTTTTCATTTCATTTATGGAATTAATTTATAGACCGGAATAACTTTTAATAATTTCTCTTTCTATTAATTAGTATAACGTTTACATTTAATTAATTAATAATCTTTTAATTTGTTTTACATAAACTTTTAGTTAAACTACAAGTTTTTATTTATATGTAATTGCAATTATTTGTTTTTGTAAAAAAAAAAACAAAAATACAACAATTTTTAATATGGTAATAATCACCTGTAAACAGGAATATCAATGAATTTATTATTAATTAATTATTATTAGTTACAATTTCTTAGACATGCTATATAATCTTTTTCCTTTGTATATTTCATATACATATACACATGAAAATAATATAATTTATAATAATCATTAATATAAAAGAATCAAAATAATTTCAATTTTTAACTATGTAATTATTCCACATTTGGGAATTTCATTTTGCGTTAATAAAACATTAAATAATATTGCGTAAATATTTGTTTTTTATTTTGCAATTAGCATTTTTCATCCAAATAAGCATTTAGTGTTTATATATTTTGGAAGACATAAAAGTAAATTTTAATTAGAGCCAAATTTGTGTAAAATAGGACAAATCAAATAATCGCAAGTATATTTTATAGTAATATAATTGGTAAAAAAAATTACAATTGATATTTCACTATCGAAACAGCGAAAGAAAAAAAAAAGATATTTTCTATTTAATTCCGATACTATGATTAAATGGCGATTAATTAATTAATGTTGTTGGATTTTCTTAGTTTTTTTTTTTTTGCTTGTAAAGCACGATTCGGTATTGCAGAGACAGTGATATCTATTTAATTTATATCTAAAAAAAAAATTGTACAAATAAAAATAAATCTATCAAAACTTCCAAACATTGATTTAGCTAGTTTTTTTTAAGCAAGAGGTGCAGTTATATGTATTTTTAATTTTTTTTTTTGTTGCAAATTTAAAACAAGTTGTTTTAATATTGTTTTACTTTATTGGGATATTGAGACAGGTTTTAACATATTTTTTCTGTTCAGTAAATTGTATAATTGATTTTTGGGGGGATTTTTAGATTCCAATGGATATGATTCTTTTATGTTCTGTAAATGAAGTAAGTAATAAAAATTCTTAATAGTTTATTTTAAAATCTTTATTAAAAGTATGCTTTTAACCAAATACTTTTCTATTTTATTTCGTAGTTAAGTTGAATAATCACAATTAGAAAATATATCCTAATTTGATTTTCCTTATTAACAATTAATTAAACCATTTTTCTATAATATTTCAAAATATATAAGTTTCTATTAATTAAATTAATAATTGATTTACAACAATGTTTCAACTTTTTTACAAAAAACTATATTATACTGAAAAACATTAAGTAATTAATATTCAAAAGGAGTGTTTTTTGCTTTAAAATTAAATCCAAAAACACTAATTGGATACTTTTATAATGATCTATAAAAATATTTGTGTTTTTTTTTTTAGAAAGTAGATTTAAATTTAACAAAAAACTAAAATTGTTGTATTAAGTTTACTCATAAGTAAAACAAATTAGGTAATCGAATCGTAATTAAATTCATAATCATTAATTAATCACTAATGAAGATGGAATTTTAAATCAAGAATTGACATATTCAACAATAACAAAAAAAAAAACATAATATTAAATTTTCTAATTAATTTTTCCAATTAAAGTCAAAGATATTTACAATTTTTTAATTTATTGACATTTAATTATAAAAATAATGTTTTTTTTTTATATATTATATTTTTTTTAAAAGATCTATTTTTAATGAAATATGTAGAGAAAAATAAAATATAAATTGCAATTAATTATAAATTTACAAAAAAACATTGATAAAATTTATATGTCTATGACTTGGAAATAAAAATATTCAATTTTTCTATATAATATATATTGCCTGGGTATAATAAAAAAATAGTAAAATTGCAATTTGTTTCACATACCTCTCAATTACTTATAATAAGTTTAAATATGGTCAGAAGGTGAGAAGATGATAAATGAATTGAAAATTATTTTTATATAGATAAATATTATATGCTAAAAATGGAAAATTGGAAATATACATTGTGCATTAATTGCACAATACTTATTGCGTCGGCCTTTTCCTTTTCATTACACAAAATATATTATACTAATTTTTACAAAAAAAAAACACTTTGAACATTATAAATGAAAATTAATGAAATTATTTTCATTAGAAAAAATTATATTTCATAATTTCTTAAAGTAATAAATTCAAAAATGATTATTTAAAATTGAAATTAAAAAAACTTCATTTTAATATGTTACATTATTTCATTGATAACATTATATACATATATTTGCAAAAACCAATTAATTATAAAAGATTAATGAAATTTATTGCAATTAGGCTTGATAAACAAGAATAGGTCAACAGTGAATTAAAATTAAATATATGTCTTATCTATGACGCAGTTTCTTTATAAATTAATCATTTATATATATTTTTTTTTTAATTTCAATTGCCGTCATAATTATTCCAATGAAAAACACAAAAAAAAATATTAATATAAATATTCAAAGAAATTAACACTTTGATGAAAAGCGCGAGTTTTAGTTTTTTTTTATGCTGTATCTTGTGAATAAAGTGTTAATAATAGCAATTACATTGTATATTAAGTTCCTAAAAAAAGCATAACAGCAGAAAAAAAAAATTTATAAAAATAATTATATTCAATTTGTGAGAAACCATTGTAAATAAATAATTATTATCTTTTTGAAGAAAAAAAAAACTTGTAAATGCGCCAATTTATAAATTTAAATTACGATTTTTTGTATAAATTATAAGGAGCTTTTTTCTGCACTTAATATTATTGATAAAACGAATAATTGTATTTATAGCTTGTTACATTAGGCAGAAAAAAAATAAAATTTATTTAAAAATTTGTATATAATTTATTCACAAATTGGTCATTTTTTTGAAAATATATAACTTTTTCTTAAATCCATGTTTAAATTTGTTTTCAGTTTTATGCTAAAAATTTGTTGTATAATTTTCACTTCTTGTATTATGAATTTTTCCCAAACACTATGTTAAAGTTTTTTATACTATAAAATATATTTGCAGAGATTTTTCCAGTTTTTCGCCATTTATGTAAAATAACCATATTATTTATGTTTTGTCAATTATATTTGCATATAATTTGCATATAAGACTGTAAATATATTTTAAATTGTAGATATTTTAAATATTCTCAACTCTTAAAAGAAATAAAAAAAACTATGGTAAAAGATTTTCAATTAAAGATGAGATTGACTAATTCCAAAAGACTTTAAATATAACTTGGAAGCAACAGTAGCAGCTGTATGGTCCATTTTTTTATGTGTTTTTTTTTTTTGAAATAAAACTTAATAAAATTCGTGCAACTATATTTATGTTTTACAATATGTTTGCATAACGGATTTTACGCATAATTAATAATTTAAAATCGGTAATCGTTCTTGTTTCATTTTTCATTCAAAAAAAAAAATAAAATAGTAGGCAGTAGTTATGTTAATTTTGATAATAAAATAAATATAATAAAAAAAAAAACGATCATCGAATATCTCGTGTCGTGATGATATAAATTTGTGATTGTATAAATACAATTCTCTTTAATAAGATGAAAATTAAAATTCAGAATTAAATATATTTTATTAATAACAACCTGAGAAAAATTAAATTTAAATAAATTATTATGTAATTTTTCTTTTAAATTGTAAAATAAATATGTAAATTAATTTAAATTATGAAATATAATATTTTTTATAATATGGTATATGAAATTCTAGGGTATGTTAAGATGATAATTTTACCAGAAATAATTATAAGTAAATATTATGGTCATATGTATTTTAGTCTATGTTTTTATAACAAATACATTAAATAATTTCTTCAAAACCTACCAATTTTTTCAGTACATTTTTCAAAAACTAACTAGAATTATGCTAAAAAGTTATTTCTGATTCACTTTCCATTATGAATGAGAAACTTGTGAGAAAATAATTATAGTATTGTTAAACTGAGTTATTAACAAATTAGTAAAAAGACTATGTTTTTATGGCGCTTCTGAATACCAATTAGTATACTATTCCTAAACTAATTGACGGATCTACAGTTTAGTTTATAAATTTTGTCTTAAAAATAAATATAATCGTTTTGTAATTTTCCATACTTCCTTAACAATTTTAGTGATCATTAATTTCAATTTAGAATTATCAAAACCACATTTCCTCTTTAATATCCTTTTTGATATTATTAATATGGTCATTTATATTATACACTTACATAAAACCGAAATAACTTTGTAAAAATAAAAATGGGTTCCAATTTTGTTCAACCTTTTTTCCTATTTTTATTATTAAACTTTTAACTTTCATTTTGTTAAATACCGCAAAATCGATAATTACTACCTTTTAGCAAAAATAAAATAAAATAAAAAAGGTTCTACCCTAAATAACACCAGGCAAAATTAGGGATCCTTAAATATATTTTACAACTAAGCCAAAAAAAAAAAAAATACATATTTACAGTGAACCACAATATCATTTTTTTAGGATTTTTTTTTTCATCTTTTGTTTTGTTGGTTTAATTTTATGACGATCCTTTTTTTTTAAACAATTTTTATAAGACGATTAGAGAATTTAACAAAAGGACAAGAATATAAATAAATAACAAATAAATTATCAGAAGCATTTAATTAAACATCAAGATATTAAAATGTCCTTTTTTTGCTTGTGGTATATCTAGCGATATAAAACCAAAAAAAAAATTTTTTTAAGGACTCTTGATATAAAAAATCAGGTATATAAAGAAATAAAATTTTATGATGTTTTATTGAAATGTCCTTTTTTTAAATAATACTTTGATATCATCTTTTTAGTTTAGAGATTAATTCGCTTGTGGACAACTTGTTTTTAATTAAATATTAAATTTTCTTTCATTTATGAAGTTAATCTCTTAATTTTGACCCATTTTTGATGATAAACATGTTTATAGTTTAAAAAAAAAAACCTAATAACCTGCTGCCAGATCATTTATATGTGATCCACAATCAAAATTTATTAAGGCTTAAGGTTTTATTTCTAAGAATTTATATTAACAATATGAGATTACAAATGTTAGGACAACCGAAAAAAAAAGATCCTTTAAGAAGGATGAAGATACAGTAGCACCTGTTTATTTATGTTCCAAAAATGATAATGTATTTATTTGTATTGTTAAAAAGGGAATATACTCGATGAAAATTTGAATTAATTTTTTATTGTTGAGAACAGATAAATATCTAATCATAAATTGGAATGTAGTTTTTTAACATTTAATTTGTAAAAATTTAAAACCTTTGTTCAAAATTTTCAAACGTATATAAATTTAAATATATTTTCAAAAGTATTCCTAAAACAGATCCAAAAAATTACTCAACATTTTGGACCAATATATTCCATGAAAAAGTTTCTCACAATCGATTATAGAGAAGAAAAAATAAAACTGATTCTGAAATGATTATTCAGAATTAAATTATTTCGATAATCTTGTTAAGATTTCTTTTTGTATGGAACCGATTTAATTTGTCAACACCCCAAACAAAAAAAAAAAGACATAACAATAATTTTTCCTTTTTCAGGTCATTTTAAAAAAGCATAAACAAAAACAAACAAATTATTTTCAAAATAAACTTTTTTTTTCCCATGAATCTTCAACTCAAACAGAAACAAAAATTCATGTTTAAAGTTTTTTTTTTTTTTTTTTTTGGTTGTTGTCCCCATAATATAACACGTAAAGGAAATCTACAACAACAAACTAAAAAAAAAAAAATATTCTACTGCGCATCTACCACACCAGAAAAATAAAATAAAATGAAACCATATTAATAGCCCCCAGAAAAATTGGATAATCAACTAAAAAGGAATTAGGAAAAGATAAATTTTAAAAAGTTTTTTTTTAGTTTCCACATAATTAAAATAATAATAAAATTATATTTACAAGTTCCCCAAACAATAAATGACAACTGTATCTTACAAGTTGACAATATCTAATCTTAAACATTTTTTTTTAAATATTAATTTTTTCTTAGTTTTGATTATTAAGGGAATTAATTTGTTTATTATTACAAAATTGTGTCTAAAGTTTAAAAAAAAAATAACTTAAAATGCTACCAAAAAAAAAAAATTAGGATTTATCCTTTTTTTGCTGCTTGAGCTTCCGTCTTATGTAGCACAAAAAAATATAATATACTTTGTTGACAAATTTGAACATCACTAAAAATGCGTTATTTCCGTTTTTGTAAAAACTAATTTAAAACAATTTTTTCAACTTGTTTTTCAAAATAGTATACCGTATATCAAATTGTACATAAAATTTTTTTATGTTTTATTTGAAATAACAAATCCTAAAATGAAAAAGAAAACTGAGAATACAAAAGAAATTCCTTTTGATTTTGTTATGTCAATGTTATTCGTTTGACACAAACAACAAAAAACCCTTTTAATCTTTTCGAAGGTGTCCTTTATTTAAAATGTTTGTGTCAAATTGTGCATACAAAAAAGGACTAGAAATATTTTCCTACAAAAAAGGTCGACCTTTATTTAAAGTAAATTTATTTATGTATTGATACACATAAAAACCTAAAAAATAAAAACAGAACAACTTTGATAGAAGTGTTTGACTTTTTGAATAATATTAAAATACATATATTTTTTTTTTATTAGAATTAAATAGAAATTCAAGTAAAGATTTATTATGTCTTGTTTAGAATTATGGAAATTAGAATTTTTGTTATTTATAGTAACAAAATTTTAATTGTCTGTTTATTAAATTGAAGTAAATATTTTAACCACAATTTATGGTAATAATTGTTATGCAAAATTATAATTGATAAATCATGTCGTGCTAATAGCGTTATTTAATTTTATTTATTTATGACTAATAGCACTAGTTAACTGATACCACTTCTGTTAGAAAAATATATGTATATATATAGAGTGTAAAAATATGGCGAGACATTTTAAAAATATAATTTAAAAATTAAGCTACTGGCATGGAACATTCAAAATTTCGTGTTGTTTTTGTTTTTTTTTGTTTTTTTGGTGGTTACCAGAGTCATTTTAAGAGTACATAAAATTATGTGCTGTAACGTGGCAAAAAATTCACAAATATTATTGAATTATTATTTTAATTATCTAATTGTTGTTTAATATAAGTTTCTCTAAGTTTCTCTAATTTTATGCTTTATCATTATCAATATTATGAAATTAAGCTAAATTACTAATTAAGATTTTTTTTTTGTAAATAAGATAACCAATTGAAAAAATCATATATTAATAAAATACTTTCAAAAAAAAAAAATTTCTTAATGAAACTCACCTCCACCCATATTTGGTCCGAAACCTTGTCCCGGAAATAAACCAGGTGGTCCAAAATGTGGTAATTGACGTCCAGCCGACGGCCATGGTACACCACCACCAATACCACCCCATGCTGCTGCTGCCGCCGCTAATGCGCTAAATGGTGTTGGTCTAATTGGTACATGACCAGCTAATCCACCTGGTGATGTTAACATTTGTGATGTAACACCACTCATTGACATTGATGATACTGTTGGTGATTTACTATCTAATCCAGGTGTTGATCGTGAATCATTATTCATATCTTCAATATCAACAATAGAATCTTCTTCTTCATCATCTTGATTTGAATCATAATCAATTTCTGATTCTGGACCAGAACTATGCGGTGTATGACGTTCATTTTTGGTTATTGTTGTTGCTGTTGTTAAACTACTATGATTACTTTCTTGATGATGATTTAATGATGATACTGGTGATGTACTAGGTTGTAAATGAGCAGGATGATGATTTGTTATTAAATTTGTTTGATTCAGATGATGATTATGATGAAGATGATGATGATGGTGATGCTGATGATTATGTGATGAACTATTATTATTACTATTACTATTATTATTATTACTATTATTATTATTACAACTATTATTATTATTATTATTATTTTGTGGTGATGAGGAATTAGCGGATGCTGATAAATTTGTTGGCAGTAATATTTCAACCGGTTCTATAGGACTTTTTGGCCTTGTATCTGCTAATAATGATGCAACACTAAAATTACTAATTCTTGAACTAGATTTTTGGTGTTGCTGATGAATAGTTATTGATGATGGTGGAACCGTCGGGCTCGACATTGTTGTACGTATAGCAGTGACAGTCATTCCTGATAATTTTATCATATATGTATAATATTTTTTTTGTTTAAAATTTTTATTTATAAATAAAATTGATATTTGAAATTTTTATTTTTTTTTTGCTTAATATATTTTTTTAAAAAAGTTTAATTAGTCACAATTATAATTCATTTGATTAATCACTTGTTTTTTTTTTTAAATAATTATTTTGAATATAATTTTTAACACAATTTAAAATTTTCCTTTAAATTTTGTAAAATTATTTTACTTAATTAATCCATTTGTGTTAATTGTTGATTGTTTAATATTTTTAATCACTTCTAATAACATTTCTGAAAATTAACATTACAAAAAATTTTCTTTTCCAATTAAAATATCTTCTTTTTTTTTTTTAATTAATAATTTTGTTTATTTGAACTTGTATTATTTTATTAATTTAATTATTTTATAAATGGAATTTAATCAAAAAATATAAAATTAATTTATTGGTGCACTTTCGAAAGAACAAGGAACTGAATTAAAAAACCACGTCTAAACGAGATCACGACTGGTCTACAACTAAAAACATCTGTAAAAATCTCAACAGTTCACTGGGTCTCTGTTTTATGTTTCTTGTTTTTTATTTTTTTTTATTTTGTTGAGTATTCTATAAAATAAAAACACACACACACAGATCAATGTACAGACATAATTTTGCCCCTAATATAAAAATGCACAATTTTGTTGAACACATTTGAAAATCTAACCTAAAACATGAACAACACTATTAAAAGGGGTTGATAAATATAAATATGTATAAGAAATTATTAGTATATTGCATAAATGTTTGTATAGTGAAAAACCGGATTTTCTTGATTTCGGAAATTCACTCCCAAATACAAAAAGACACCATACTCACCGGTTTATTGAGAGCTTGTGAAAATAGAGCTGTGGTGAATTTCAAAAAAATAAAAAAAAAATATCAAAAAAGAAGAGAATAGGCGGTAACTTTATATAAAAATATCTTTTTATTTTTATTATTTTGGATTATGTTTTTTATGCTCTCAACTATATCTTTAAACCGAAAAATTTTTCAATACTTTTTCTAATTTTTCTGTTCATTTTTTTTTTTTTTTTTTTCATAAATATCTTTTAAATATATATACATAATTTTTCGGAATGATAATTGTTGAATGCACAAATTCTCTCCGCCTTTATTGGCATATTTCTCAATTTAAATTAACCAATCATTGAATGAATTTTTTCCATTTTAAAAATTAACTTTTTTTTTGTATCTTTTTTATTTATTTATTTATTGTGGGGAATTACTTATACAATTACACCAAATATTTATAAATATATATACATATGTACATAAAATGATAATCAAATTAAATAATTTTTTTTTTAATATCAATTTATTTACCCCAATCTCAGTTTTGTGTATATAATAAAGAAATTTTTGTAATTTAAAAAAAAAAAAAAGTATTACGAAAAATTGGTTAAAAAGTAAACATGATTTCTCTGAGTTTTCGATGAGATGCCATTTTAATATTTTAATTTTGTAAAAAAAAACATACTATTAAAAAAAAAATGTTTTATTGAATTATTATTTGATTTCTATATTTTTGTTCGGTTAAATAATTCGATAAAGAGTTTATTTCTATTTTTTTTTAGCTAGCATATACATATTGTACTAGAAAATAGTACACGAAACTAATTTTCTTAGTTGGTATTTGTATATGGTTATTTTTTTTTCGTTTAGGATTTATTAGGAAATCCATGTTCTTCGGAAACATAAATTTAGTTTTGCAGAAAATTGTATTTTAGATACACAGAAACAACAACAATGAAAAGCTTTAAGATGGGGACGTCCTGTCTAGGCAGTCAAAAAATATTATTTTCATTTGTATTTTAACATTTTTTGTTGTCAATTTTTTTTATATAAATAAATAATATGAATTCTTATATATTTATAGTAAATAATGATTATTATGTTTTTATAGGTGGTAATGGGGGGGGGGGGGGGGAGAAAAATAACGAATATTATAATATATATGTAAGTGCGAAATTATTATCTTTTGTCACAATGGAAAAATATTATTTTCAACCCCCAATTTTCATAAGTTTTTTGTTATTTTGATTGCATAGGAAAAAAGGTAAACTTTGATTTTTTTTGGAGCAATAACCCAGGTACATATAAAAATAAATAATAATTTATATCTTATAGATTTTCGGAAATTTTTTTTTTTACATAAATCCTCTTCATTTTGTATTTTGTGGAAAATTTTAGAAATGAAAAATTTGTATGCCTCAACAATATAGTTGTCGTTTATGAAAATTGGAAATATGTTATAAATTTATTCAAATACAAGGAATATATTCTTTTTATAATTTTTTTTTTTAAAAAAAAGGACTTAAATATATCCTTCAGATGTGTATAAGTTTTCTGAAAGAAGTAATAAATAAATAAAAGATGCAATCATATTTACATAAAAAGGAAATTATGTTTTTCATTTCTATTGTCAGTATATAATCATATTTCCCTATTACCCACCCAACGACATTATAAGATTTTTTTTTTCCTTTTTTAGCAACAGCTTTTTTAATATTTTTTTTTTTTTTTACTCTATTTTTGTGTGATTGGGGATGATTTTTTGGAAAGGGTAAATTTTTGTTATTTTTTTTATTTGTATACAATTGTAGGGAAAATTTTTCTACATATACATTGATACAAAAAAAAATGAAAACTTTTTTGTGGTATATTTATAAAAACAGCAAAAAAAATTTACATTAAATTTTCGGGTTCATATTTTCTCTTCTGGACCTGATAAAATTCTATATTTTTTTTATATATGATGGTTCATTGTAATAGCAGCAGCAGCAATAAGTATATAATCGTTTTTAGATTCCTTTTTTTTTTTGTGTATGAAATATGGTAGAAAAGGAAAGGAAGTCTTTTTGAAAAAAAAAAATTATTTCACAGGAGCTGATTTTTTGTTGTAGAGGGTAAAAAAAAAGGACTTTGACTCAGAAGTAAAATAGAACAAATTAAAAAATAAAAATTGTATATAAGTTTATTATTTATATTTATATCTATGCTGGTTACAATTTTTCCAGTTTATTAGTAAAAAAAAACTTAAAATTTGCTATAGCAATTGTGTTGAAATCTAATTAATTTGAGACAAAATTGCTTTTAATGTTTTGCTCACACAATAAAAGAAATTGGAAAATTTTTATAAGTGGGGACATTTTAGATTATTAATTTTATATTTTTCGTAAATTGATTTTCTTTTGTTATGGAAATTATGTGGAATTTTCTTCTTTTTTTTGGGAAGATTGAAATTTTAATAGAAAATAATTTTTTATTGTTATTATTATTATTTTTATTGGGACAAAAAAGAAAATTAATAAAAATTTGAGGAAATTTTATTATTTTGGTAGACACAGTTTTGTTCCTTTATTATTTTTTTTTGTTTGCTAATTTGAATAGGAGATATTAATTTTAGTATATAAGTTTAATGATTTTTTTTCAGTTAATGTATATTTTAGGCAGCTATTTTTTTTTGGCAATTTAGGTAAAATGATAAATTGTTGGCATGAGGTGGAAAATTTTAGTTAGTTTTTGTTAATATGCTGCTTAAAGTTATAAGTTATATTTGCTCATACAGGAAATGAATTTTTAAACTTATATTTGTCACAAAAGTACTTCTATTTGAGGAAGAGATGTAAATACTGATAAATGGAAATTGCTGTTGCTGCAAATAATTAGTTTTGTTGCAAATGAATTACTTTGGCTGTAAATTAATAGCGAAAATGATTATCCATTTAAAAAGATATAAATTTTTATATCTTTTTGAATGGATAATCATTGCTAAACAATATAAACAAGCTATGAACTTACATGTAAACGTATTGAGTGGTGTTTGTTAATTTAACTTAAACGAATATTTATATCACAAAAATATTTTAGTTTGACATTTAGTTGCATTAAAATTTTCTTTAAAAAACCACTTTTAAGAGAAATAAATATCATTTCTCATAAATGTAGTTTAGTCACTGTTACTGCAAATATATATCGTTTACTGCAAATTTTTATTAATGTTATTTTGAACTTTAAATGATAATTAATAATGTTAATAAAGTTAACTTTAAATATAAAATGAAATATATTAGCCTGCAACTATCATTTAATAATAAGTATATCTCCAATTTTATTTTCATCATATTTTCCTTAAATTTTTTATATAATATTTGTTTCTACGCTCAATTATATAAAAAGTTACCCGATATTATTTATGTTTTCTATTTTTCCAATTATATTCAATTAAGAACGACTCATGTAACTACATAATAGACAAAAAAAAACATTTTTTAATAAGATTTTTCATTCTACAGAATACATCCTCTTCCACACTATCATATCTAACTTAATTACTACACAATTTTCTATTATAATGAAAGATTATAATTCTTTGTATCCTTTTAATTTATATACCCACCCCAAAATTAGTGGTATATAAATATTAGTATATATTCACCTACAAAATATCAAACTAAAAATATACCATCATAACCAACAAAAAATATAAAACTTATATTATTATAGAAGAAGAGCTTAACTATTTATGGTAAAAACGAAGAGCAAAAGGATTCATTTTAATTTTTTTTTTTTTTTTTTGCCTAATTAACATTCATCAGTGCACAAGGCTTTTATTTCCTTATTATAATATTTGTGCTTGTTATTAATACTATTTTTTTTTCTCTTGGTATATTTTGTTAAAGAATTATTTTATTATTATTAGCCTCCCTGCTAGGCTAAGGGAGGTTATTTCTTTTGTTTTATGCACATTATCAAAACAACAACAAGAAAAGCTTTTTTCCACAGAAAAACATTGAAGTTTTATTGAGAAAAAAAAACAAAATAGCAGAAGAAAAATCATATTAAAACAGCGGAGAGAAAGAATGAATAAAATTATATTTGAAAATATTCTGTTGTTTTTGATGGAGGTTTGGTGTTATTTAATGATTGTAATTAGTGCTATGAAAGGAAATAATTATTCTGTAATGGTTTCATAATTTTTAATTAATTCTTTGAAGACAATTTTAATAAGATTTTGTCTTAATTAGAATATTAAATATTTTGTTCAGAAAAAAAAACAAAAAATGACTTAATGAAAATATAATGAGAATTGTTTGTAATTTATTTATAGGGTTTTCTTTATAATATTTTGTAGTTCTATAAGGGTAGACGTTATAAAAAAATAAACATTTACAAAAATTATAAAAGTTAATCACAGATAATTAATTTATAAATAAATCATAGAAAACTTAGTTAAAAATAAATTTATATATAAACTTGTATAAATGATATTATCAATTTGTAAATTGTAAAAAAAAAAATATTCACAATATATCAAATTACAATACCACATAGTTAAATAAACTTCTTCTATTCAATATCTTTTATAAATTTATGTAATAAAATACCACACAAAAATATATATCTATAATAAAAATGACATATCGTTTGGAAACTTTATCATCATTTCCTGGAAATTGAAAACTTTTCACATTTTACAAAATATTACATTCCTTATTACAAATCATATTCAAACACGCGTCATATATATATATATATATAATAGTCTTTATTATCATATCTTTAAAATATTCTACAGAAAAAAAAAAAATTAAATACATGATTACAACAAATTTTTAATTTCCATTTTGATAAACTCTTAGAAATATCTAAATAAACTCATTTAAAAAAAAAAAACCTCATACCAATATATCCGCGTGAAATAAATTTATTTATAATATCTTTTTACCAGTGGCCAAATTAATAATCCATTTATCACTTACCCCCTAACCCCTTAGTAATTCAAAAAAAAAATTATCCTTTTTTTTATTTTGTAAGTGTCTATCTTGTTAGTACATTTGAACACTTTAAAGAAACGTGTGGCTTTTCTGTTTTTTTTTTTTTTTGAAAATGTAATATAACTTTTGTAAGTGTGTATGAAATGTGATATCATGTGGAAATTTAAAACATGTTCAAGTCACAAATTTCTCAATTTCCGTTTAACAACCCTTAACTTTTGCTATTTTCAAATAAAATGATAAAGCAAAAATAATAGGTGGTAATATATATTTATTATTATTTTTTGGTTTGGGTTTATATGTATATATTTATTGTTAAAGAATTGTTCATTTGTATATAAATTTATCTATATATATATATATATATGAAAATATCTTCTATTTTTTTGGTTAAATAACAATGAAAACTCATATCCTTTCTTTAACAAAAAAAAAAATATGGCTGAAATTTGTATATACCAGCAAAATCATGAATAATGAAATTTGTTACTTGAAATTGATTAATAATTTAGTTTCATTTTTTTCAAACGTTTAACAATATGGAAGTAATTTAAAAATTACATAGAATTTTATGTAATTGAGATGAATTTACTAATTAATGTAATAATTTCGTAATTAATTAAAAGATTTTTGGTACATAAAACAACAGATTCTTAATGAAAGAATATTTTTTTCCATTCAATAAATTAAATATTTATAAGCACATATTTTTATTTTTTGCTACTAATATTTGCAGTTATTAAGATACTAGATATATTTAGTTCATTATTTCATTAAAAACTATGTTTAAATTCAAATAGATATTCTAAACCACCATTAACTTAAAATCGCTTATAAATTTATCTAAAATCAGTTTTAATTTATGTAAATTTCCTTTTTACTTTTAAGTAAAATATTCAATAAAAAATAATCTTTCAGCTATTTAACAACATAACAAAAAAAAACCTTATTAGATAAAATCAAATTTTTTTCAATTAATTTTCCAAAAAAATTTCCCTTATTTTTTAACGACTGCAATATTTAAAATCTTTTGTAAAATTGTTCAAATTGTACGAAAATTTAAATATAAAATTTTCATATCATTAAATCATATCATTATCTTTCGGCAAAAAAAAAAATTTATATGACAACAAATATATTTTTAATCGGTGATGTCTCCTCTTGTTTAAAAGATAATTTTCAAAAAAACAAAAAAAAAAACAACAAATAAATTCTCTCTTAAAATTACCCTTCTGTAATTTTCAAATATATATTAGCAAAGTGACATTATATCGTTATAAGTCTCCTTGTTAGTATTTTATATATAAATATTAAACGTGAAATATATATAAGGGATGAAATTCATTACCCTCATTGTGCGTATAATCGTTTTGTGTTTAAATAAACTTCCAGCACATTGGTATAATAATAGCTCATCATATTTATAATCTTTTGCTGCCTTTTTTTTTTTTTGTATTTGGCTTTGGAAGGGTAATACAGAATAAGACAATTTAGAGACACCACCCTATAAATGAATAATACTAACATAATATATACAAACACAATTACAGAAGTGTATTTACAAACAACACTAAATATGAACTTAATAATGAGAATTACAAAATTTTCCTTTAAGTTAATAAGAGGAGGGTGCTTGCTATAATAATATTGAAAATTAAATTCAGATTTTTTTTTTTTCACTCGTATGTAAGAGAAATAAAAATTTTAAAATAATATCATACAATAAATATGTATGTGAATATTGTTTAAGTGTGCATACAATGAAAAGAAAAACAATTGTCAAACTGATAACATTTTAAAAGGGAAATCAATGTTCAATGAAGTTAACTGGTATTGTAAAAGAAAATCATCCCTTTTATTATTTTTATATTTGTAAAAAAAATAAAAAAACTTCATTTATATTGTCAGTTATTCAATTTGCCATTTTTCATAAATTTAACTAGCGTATTGGGAAATGAAAGGGGTCCTTAACAGATAATTGTATAAATGTTTTGTTTTTTTTTATAATTTTATTTAAATGAATTAAAATGGGAAAAATGTAAATAAATTAAAAACTTACCTGATTTTACAAAAATTATATTTGTTGTTAAGAAGATTATTTTTTTTTTTTGTTTTATATAAATATTTGCTTTCCTAATTGGTTGCAAATTTCACAAAGGACATTAATAATACCTTTAAATATAATTGGACGATATCGTTTAAATATTACAAGAAAAAACAAAAACTGAAAAGAAAAAGATTTAAATAAATAAAAATATATTTAATTTTAAGATCATTAAAAAATTATGCAGTTTTACTAGACTTTAAAAGAGTATCTTATATTTTTATAAAGTAAATAAAATACAATATTTGATAAAAATAATTGAGTTAATCCGATTTAAATATTAAAGGAAGTCAAAAAAAAAAGAATGTTCAAAGAATAATTTTGTAAAAAGGTTGTTTTTTTTGGCCAAATATTACTTAGTTAATGAAACAATCAAAATTGTTATTTTCTTTCAGTAAAACTTTAAGTAGACTGTATTTTAATTTGTAAATATTTTTTATATTTTCAAAATAATTAAAAGTATTTAACTCATTATTATTATATAAAATTAATATTACCACAGACTACAAAATATTTCATACTCCTAATTTTTATTTTTAATCATTTTTCTCACAGCATCAAAGTCACATTAAATTTTATGCAAATCTAATACAGCCTAAGAAAATTTTTTCCAACATCAATATATTTTCCCGTGACTGTTACTTTTGAAAAAAAAAAACCCATAATCATTAATAATTATTGTCACTAATAACATAAAGAAAAATTTTTAACCGCCATCCACGTATTCTAACAACAACTTCATTAATGATAATTAGAAACTTTTTAAATACATTTTCAAATTTTCTTTAACTCCTTATAACATATCACTATTTTTTAAATTAATAGTGTCTGCATTGTCATGTTAAAATTATACTAATTGACATTACAAATATTATTTTAACAATATCACCCATTTATATTAGACATTTAAAATAATTTTTAAAGAGCGAAAAATTTTTATTTTTTGTAAAAAAGTCTTATTGTTATATCATTTACGATAGGAGCTTTTTTTACCAGAAAAATATTTAAATAAAAAAAAAATCCGACGATCAGGCCATAATCAATAAACACGCACTTTCAATAATATAAAGCCTGGTAAAAGTTGGTGGCAAACACAGACAATCAACCTACCGCAGATTAAAAAATAAACAAATATCAATTGCAGCAACAGGAAAGCCAGCACAGCTGCCATAATTTCAAGCAATACACAACTATTAATATGATTTAATAACAATAGTTTTAAAGTTATATTCTTATGGTTATTGATCTTTTTAAAATATCACCATCCAGCCAAAGTGTCAAGAATACGCTTGTCCTTGTGAAACTTGACTGCTAGAAAAAAAAACCAAAAAAAAAAAAAGATCTGATACATAATTTCATTTTATTTTTGTCACTTTATGTTGTAGATTATTATAAAAGTAAACAAACTCTATTTAATAATAATGAGTGCTTCTTATTGTCCAAACACGTAAAAGATAAACAAATATAAGCAAAAAAAAATAAAAAAAGTTCGCTAAACTAAATGACACCTTGTTGCTTCCTATATTTTCATAAAAAAAAACATTGTAATAATTGAAATTTATAATAAATTTTTATTTTTAACGTGGCCGGCAATCTAATGAAATTTATTGGCGTCTGAACTAATCTTTATGTCTCCACAGCTTTTTAATTGCTTAGCCAAGTTAAATAAATATAATTTTAAAAAATCACATATTTATCCAACTTTCAATTATTATTTTTATTTTTTTAACAAAAAACTTTTATATACTTCCACTTCATCTCTCTGGTTTCACCATAAACTAAAATTTCATTCATCGCAGATTTTTATATTACTTTAATATTTACATTTTAACTTCTTCTTTTTATTTCGGTGACAACGATTTTGTGTTATTGATGAGTTGACTAAGTAAATATCTCTGGCTTTACAAATAAAAAATATATAGCAATTTTTTTTTTTTTGAAAAAAGTCTTTTAAATTATTACATATTACAATGTCGTTTTCAGGTGTTTCAACGTATTTTTATTTAGGTAAATAATTTTTAATATGAGTGAAATTCGATTAACCCGTGCGCATTTTTATCATATGTATATAATAGTAAGCACGAGATTTTATCCATTATTTGCGTAAATGACCAAAACGTTTAATTAAGTAATTGACTTAGTTTTATTTATATTAAAAGGGAAATAAATAAATATAAGAAATCAGTTTTTATTTTTTTTTTAACAGCTTCTTGAAAAAAAAAATTGTATAAATAAATTTTAATTTTTATCTATTTTCTGTCTGAAAAATTGTTTGTATATAATTTAACCATTTCCAAGAGGGAAAATTAATTGTTTGCCAACATGAAATTGTTGTCACTATTTTTAAGTGGTTATTTTATTTTTTATTTCTGTTTGTACAATTTTGTTTTGCTTTATTTTTGTAATTTTAATGAAATTTTTTTTTTCAAAAGTTACTGATTAAATAATATGTAAGTATTTAGGCGTTTATTTAAATAGAGATCAATAAACTGGATAATTTAATTTTTTACTTAATAATATAATTAGATACAATTTTATTTGAATATTTTTTTTAAGTAGAAACTTTCACCAAATTTTACTAATAATGTAGCACAGATATTAAAATACTATTTTATAATTGTTTGGTGTTCGTGTACCAAAAAAAAATAAAAAAATATTAACCTTTTGTAGTGTGGTATGTTTTTCATTGTTTTGCATTGACAGATTTTTTAGATTGATGGGCAAATTGCACATCATGACCACCTTGTCTATTACCCTTATGCGAATTTTGGCCCTTTTGAAAATTAACCAACTATTTAAAATTATATTTAAGGATGCTTTTTCTTTAAAAAGAAATATATATATGTAATTTTCAAGTACCTTTTGAAAATAGATAAATAATACCATGCTGTGAATTAGTAAATTGAAATTGGTAAATTGAAAAATAAAACATTAATAGAAGAATTATAAAAATAGAAGAGTGTGTTTTTTGAATTGAATTCATCTTGGGAATTTCTAGATAAATTTAAGATATTTTCAATCTTTTTTAAATAACATAATTGTTTAATATAAAATGTACACAAAAAAGCACCAATATTCTTAATATAATTTTTAAATTTTCAAGTAAACAATTTCTAAAGTTTGATTCTAGCTTTTTCTACAGAAAGTATTCTCTTCTCGGGAAGTATAGATTTGGACCTGTTGAACTTAATTAATTAGAAGACATAAATTAATTACTAAAATTACATAATCAATATTTTCGAGAAAATTACGACATTAATGACTTTTAATAAATTTAGTTTTAATTTACTTTCTTAATTGATTTTACTTTATTAACACTCAATTAGCATTTAACATCTTAAATAAACATTTATCTAATTACCTTCCAATATTTTTAATTAATATTTAAATTATTAATTGATTTTAAAATAGTCATTATCATATTTTTTTGCATTATCAATTAACTAAATCACAAAAATTTTCCATATATGGAAAATATTAATTATAGAGTTAATTAATACAACTACTACAAACGTTTTTATTTTTTACATAATTCAATAAAATTAAGTGTAAAAAAGTAAACTTTGATTTACGACATGATATTATTTTAAAGTGCTAATAAGATATTTTCACATAAAGTCACACAAAATTGGCCACCTTGAGTTTTAATTTTTATATTTTTATTTCAGGAAAACATCTTAAATTCAAAGTCATAAGATTACATAAAAAAAACATATTATATTTAAAAATTGTGGTTAAAATCACTCGTGCCAGATTTACAAAAAAAATGAAATTCAATATTGCCAATTCAAATTGTTAGAGAATTTTCAAGATAAAAGAATACAAACAAAAATCTGAACTCAAAAGGATTCTATGACAGTTTGAAGTATTCTCCTATTCAATTAACAGGGAATACAAGCAATTTTGTCATAAAAAAAATTCTTATTATATACAATTATATTGTCAAGGATCGATTGTCAATTTAACATAGTAAGAACTATTTTTAAGAGTGTCAAGCTGTTTTCTTCTATATTTAATTTCTCTTGAAGACACATTTAAAAACCAATTTATAACAATTTTTTTTTTCATAGTTCTATTTAATTTTTTTTTTGACTAAATTAAATGACAATGAGTCAAAAAGATCCTTTTTTTCAGGTATAATCAATTTGTGAGTTTTGTAAAAATGGCAAAGTAAAAGAGAAACAAGGTGTTCATTAGGATGAATATTTTTATGTATCTCCTATATCTTTTACCATTTTTAAATGAATTTTTAATTCTTTTACGATATATTTCAAATTTTTTGTCTATTTAGATAACGAAGAAAAAAAGTATACTTATTACTGAACGAATTGACTTTGTGGAAATATAAAAATAAAATTGATTTCGTATAACAACAATAATAACAATGATTTCGATACGCACTTCTGTGTGACTGATTGGCGGTTTTATATTCCATTAAAAAGAAGTTAAATGTCGTCGATCTTTAAATTTTTATAAGTAATTTAAAATTTATTTATAATTTAGCAGATAAAAATAACATAAAGAAAAATATTATTGTTTATTAATATTTTGAGCAGATGTAATTTTCAAATGGAAATTGTATTAAGGATTATCAACGATAAATAATCTTTTGACTATCAAATATAGTTTATATCCAATTTTTTTGTGGTAACTGGTAGTTTGAGGTTAGCTAATATAAATTAATATATTTGTTTAACGTCTTGCACTTCAATTAGCATCTAATGCAAACAGGAACTAAGTTGAATTTTTGTTAAATCAATTTTAACTTCAGGAAACTAATAGATTTCTATTAAGATGACTTCGTTTTTGTCTAAATTTATTTTTCGATATAAAATTTTACAAAATATCGTATGTACATTTTTTTGACATTTTGCGATAAGTTCTGATATCGAATGCTAAACATTTAATCTTCAGTTTTACTAAAACATAACAAGTTTTTTTTTGGTTACAAACCATTTAGATATCATATTTTGACAAATTTCTACAATTATCTGGTATGGTTTGAATGATTTTTTGAACTCTATGTAAGTCAATCACTACTTAACTCAATGTATGGAAACATAGCAGATATATTTTGGTATTAAGTAGATCTGCTCACAAATGTATATAATTATGAATATATAATCAAAACATAATGGAAGAACTAAGCTTTACTAATCTTTCAAATAAATTACAACTAAAATTTAATTATAGTAAAATATGTAATTACAATTTTCAATGTTTTCCACAATTTTTCTTATACGTATACAATTTATATTGTATGTATATTTGTTTTTTGTTATACAGAGGAAAAACAAAAATTCAGTAATCCGATTTAACAAATGATTTTAATTAGCAGCACGCGGCGATAAATATTATTATAAAGATATTATCATTTATATTTCCTTGACAATATTTATATACATATTTTATTTTATATATTCATAAAATAACTATTCACATTTATTTAATCTCTCAGTATTACGTTTTACATTATTTTTGTCTCCTATCATAAAATATAATCCTTCCAATTTAAATTTTAATTCATAATTGATGATATTTCTTTTGTTGTTGTTTTAATTTATGTTGAATACAGAATTAAATTTTTTAAATATTAATAAGCACATTTACAAAGATATTTTGGCTCTATGTACCTTTCAGTGAAACTCAAATACATTTTTACGATCTTTTAGATGCCAATAAAGATAATTTTTGTTTTTTAAAAAGGAAAACATGTGGAATAAATAATAATATTAGTTCTTGATTTTCCAATTTTCTGGGTCTCACCCTTCTAAATATTATTTTTTTTCAAATGATAAGGATCTTAAAATTTATCAAAATCTCACAAGGACAACAAAAAAAGCTTGTTTGATTAACTATTAAAATTGTTTACACAATCAATATTTAATTATAAAGTTATCTTTAATCACTTAATCCTAACAAAGTGATTGTTCTTTATCTCCAGGTGATCATATTTTTTTGCACAAACCAAAAAAAAAAATTATCCTATAAAATTGACCCCTGATTATTTTATCCATTGCATATGTAAATATTTAAATGGCGAGGGTTATTAAAAAAATTAACTGATTATTATATGCCCAAAAAATAAATAAATATTAATCAAGTTTAATTGTAAAACAGCCCGTATTTTTTGTGAAAAAAATAAACTGCAAAACTGCATGCATTTTTATAGAAATTAATAATTGCATGGCCAACTGCTGCCCACCATTACTTTTCTACATAAAATAAATTGTAATTTTTAAAATTCCCAAAAACAGAAAGATTTTTATCTTAATTTTCTATCACAACATGACTCCAAAAAAATGTTACTATAAAAATTTTCAATATAAATAAATTTTCAATTAAATGGCAAATCAAATAGTAAACAAAAATAATAATAAATTGTCAAATTATTTGTGAATTACTAGAAGTGGACATTTCATTTTACTATTTTAATAATCATGAAAAATGTTTGACCAATTGGCATGATAAATATTTGAAATAATATCCTAATTAAAAAATTTTGTTTGTGGGAAATTTTACAATTTTGCATTATGGGAAATAATTTTTTCAAAATTTAACACAAATATCATTTGTGTTTTTATTGAAATTGTAAGAGAAAATTAAAGATCTGGTATTCAATTGTGATCCTTAATATTGAATGTCATAAATATTATCTGTAGAATGATTGAAAGTATGAATAATTCTTTAGTATTTTGACATGTCTTTTTGATGGATCACCTTTATTCCATTATTTATTATTAGAGAAAAACATATTTTTGTGGTTGTAATAGTATCAGTAATTTTAAACTGAATCTACGAGTATATTTTCCTTGAAATTAGATATTTTTTTAAATTTACATTTTTTTTAAGCTTTTAAAAACCCATTAAATGCAATTAGTAAACAAAAATTACTTGTCAAATTATTATATTTTTTTTTTAAGCTATAAATTTATTCCCAAAGAAGCATATTTTATCTTAAATTATTTTCTATATAAATTATTGTTGATACACAAAACCATTTTCATTTCAAATGAAAGAAATATTTTATTATAAAATTAAAATTATAGCTTTTTTTTTATTTTGGAGATTTATTAACTTGGAATATAATGGTTTTACCCCCAACGCTGTTAAGTCAAAATCATTACTAAATTGTTGTCGGCAGCGCGACTTTACCAGTCTAACTGGCGACAATAATAATAATAAAAAGAAAAAAACTGGTCACCAATTTTCATAAAATTAATAAAAAAAACAAGAAAAAAACGTAACTAAATTAAATATTACCTCACCTCAATTTCGTGTTCATATCGAATCGGAAATGAATGATTTCTTTGTACTGAAATAAAATATTCGTTTCGGTGCGGTCAAAAAAAAAATCTGTTTTATTTGAATGCTCGTTAAGAAATTATCAATTCTTCTAAAAGGACAAGAAAAATTATATTGCAAATTAACTATATTTATATATGTGATCACAGAAATTATGAAATGTCAAACATGCGAATAAAATCAAGACTAATAATACTATAAATATTTTTTGTTGTTGTTGCAGTGAATCCGTAATATAATATGGACTGTAAATAAGGAATTCAATATACCCCAATAGCATAATTAATGAAAAATTATTGAAACATGAAATTGAAGTCACGCAATGAATTTATTTGCTCCAGTTACCATAACGTTCTTTTGCAAATGAATAGTGGCAAAGAGAAGTAGCAAATAAATTTAAAATTATTGGTATATCATGGTGGTTCGTAAAGTTTTCCAAAAAAGGGCAATCTTCAGCTAAATTTCGTTTTTTTTTCATTGGTTTCTGATTCCAGATATAAATGGGTCCTTTGCTCTAATTTTACTAGAAATTCGAGTTTTTTGCCTTTAATTTGCAGTCGAAATGAAACAATATTTGGAATGCCATATTGATAAACTAATCACATGGGCTAAAAAAACATAAATTTTAAAAACTTTACATAAATTTACAAACATTTTGGAGGGGTTTTAAAAAAAAGGAGAGTGAGGTAAAAAAAAGACTGTATACAAATATTAATTATAAATTTAATTCTTGGGAAATTGAATTTTTCTCTGCCAATTATAAAAATTTAAATTTCATTTTCTGAATACCAAATTTTTGTTATCAGGGACAAAATTGAATTCTACAATAACAACAGAAAAGTCTACCAACTAAACAATTTGCAATAAATTATTTCGTTTTAGGTAGCTTCCAGGTTTTTGATTTATTTGATCATTATATTATTCAGAAATGAATAAACTAAAATTTTACTTGTGAATTAAAATTTAGCGATTTGTAATGGCGTTAAATTATTGGATGACCTTTTAATCAGGTAGATTGGAATTATTTATTGGTTTATATTTTTCTTAAATATCATCGCATATTACTTTATGCCTTTCTCTTTCATATCTGCGATCTGTTGTATATCTGGACTATAAAATTCTCGTGCAATAAAGTTTTCATCATTGCTATATAATACTATATTTTGCTTATTTATCATTTTACAAATTTAATTTAGTTTCTGCAAGAAATTTAAGTTTTAATAAAAAACTGTATAGAAAACATAAAAATCGATTCATGTAATCGAGTATAAAAATAAATTTTATTGCGTTTTGTTGCGCTTTACACGAATTAATAAAAGGTGGGTTACAAACAAGCAGTAATTTACACCTGCGCTCGTATAATATCTACAATTGCAACTAACACGCAACTAATTATTGTTTTGCACAAACTAAAAAAAATATAAATATGTATATAAAAAACAGTCTTGCAGATTTTAATTCCGAATAAATAAATTATACTTTTTTCACTAAATTATAGTTTCGCAGTAGCATTGAGGAGGAGTTAAAAATAATTGCAATTTTTTTTTTATAAAAGGATTGAAAAATTGTAAAATACAAAAAATTGTCATACAATGTTGTGGGCTTAAGGAGCGGTTTTGAACATGAGTAAAAAGGGTTGGTTTTTTTTTATTTAATACAAAACAAAATGTTTTTAATTACGTGTTAAAAAAGGGACAAAACTATTTTTTTTTGTTACCTTGTTATTGTAATTGTTAATCCGCACCTTTTTCGTAATTTAATTGAAAACGATTTGTTTATTCCGTCACATTTAATATGAATAAAAAAAAAAATATTTTTTAAATGGAATTTAATTTTTATTTTTTTAACAAGACTTTTAAAATACAATTTAAAAAAAAAATAAGATCTACATAAATAAATTATATGTTGGGTTATCTGTCTATGTTTCTTTGTTCAATTTTATATTTTATTGCTTGTGAACAATAACCAGAAAAACAAAATCTTTTTGAAAAACAATTTTAATATATTTTTTTTTTGAGAAAGAAAAATGAAAATATTGACCTAATGACCAAATTGTTCTTTGTAGGCGGGATAGCATAAATAGACCACTTGAAAATTTGGCACGCATCTCAAGGTGTGAAAGCAGATGGTTTTTTATTTGGGTTCACAACAAAAAAAAAAATTATATAATTGTTTTTAATAATTTTAGAAGTGCTAAAGCGCCTTTTAAACAATTTTATATTCAATTGACTTTATTTTACTGAGAATATAATTGCAAGGTGCGTTGTCCTTTTTAAATTTTTTTTTGTTCCTATAACAATTAGTTTTAATAAATTTTTTGGTCAGAAAAGGTTCTTTTGTCAAATTGCGGCAATTAAATAGTGTTTATGTGCAATTTTGTAAAAAAAAAAGAAGAAATCTTTAATATCCATTTAAAAACAATAAATTACTTCAATCTGTTCTGTTCTGTAAAAAGAAATTTCTAAGAACATATTTTTCAAGAAAATTTAATTTTATACTAGTCCACCTTTTCTTATGTCTCTTTGAAAAATATATAATATTGATAAATAGTTTTTAAATAAAGTGAATCGACTGTAAAAAAAATTCAAAAACTAGATCATTATTATACATATAAGTAATTTTAAAAATAGTTTTTCAGTTCACCTTCCAAAAACAAAAGCAATAGTCACCATCTTTGAAAAATCAATTTTGAAAATATTCAATTTCTGCGTTATCATCTTCCACTATCTATACATATATACGATTTAATAATAATGTCCTTTTTGACAATTTTAATTTCCTTTTAAATTAATCGTTCTAACAGCAACAAAAATAAAATAAAATTGACAACATGATATGAAACTTATTATCTTCCCATTCGTTAAAAACACATGTCCCTTTTCCACACCCCAACACTTTAAGCACATATATATATATACTTAAATTCACATTTAATATTATTAATTCGCATATAATTTCGTCTATAAAAATAAATTTAATGTTAATAACTTCTGTTGCTGTTTATTATGTATATATATCTAAAAATGGTACTCGGAACATATTAAACGTGTATTAATTCATTCACTGAACATCAACAATGGACGTTACAATCATCAGAAACTTATTTAGCAAAAAAAAAAGAAGAAAATGTCAGATTCCCCTTATTAAGTAATATAAAAGTATCCTTGATCCTTTAAACATTAAATTTTATTTATATAAGCTAAAAATAAATGAAATCAAAATTATGCAATACAATACAGTGGTTTCAGCAAAAGAGTGGTACTGTAATATGTCACTGGAAATTTTACTAAACTTTTATATAATAACTATTAATATTTTTTTCAAATTATAGTCCAGCAGTGCAGTACCTAAATTTAAGAAACTTAATTACGTACACAAAAAATTCCTCATTTTTTATGTTAGGTTCAACATATTTTAATACTTAATTTGATTTGCTTATCTTTTCGCTACGCTTAGGTAACTAAAAAAAAAATGTAAATTAAATAAATTTTTAATAATTCTATCTATCTATAACAGAAAAAGATGTCTTTTTTTTTTGCCAGAACATTTTCTATGTAACAAAAAGGCGGTCTAGATATTGAGTGGATGTGGTATGCGCGATTTACATTTAAAATGATTGGATTGGATGATGGCAGATTTTATTATTTGCACTTGAATGAATTCCTTTCTTTACCACCACAAAAAAAAAAAAAAATTTTATACCATGTCGTAGAAACAAACTCATATAGTACACAAAAAAAAAGGAAGAATATTATTCTCATTCAATTTATATCCATTTCTATATAGAATGTATTAATATTATGAGTGAGTAGAGTCCTTAAAATTCAATAAATAACTGAAATGTCGGCACTTTTTTTTCCAACCATATTTATACTTAATAAAATATATCATACTGTTTCATATTTAAGTGGTACATATAAATTGTATATATATATAATTTAATATTGTATCCTTTTGTATTCAGTTTAAAGAATATCAAATGTATATGGGATAAAATATGTCATCCTTTTTGGTGCCCTTATATTAAATATAAATTAAAAAAAAAAGGGAAAAATAATGATGTTTAAATATTTTTATTTAATAGTTTTTATTATTTTTATTATTATATATAAAATCAGCGTTTTTTTTTTCTGTTGTGATTTTGTATTTTTCTGCAATCTCATGGACGGGTTTCTGCAGTTGTTAATTTTAAGTAAAAGGACATAATGAAGATAGAAATAATAATAATAAAAATTGATTTTCATTTCAATGTTTGATACATAGTTTTTCAAGTTTAAGAATGTTTTTGAAATTATATTTAATAATTTTATTTATGTCTGTAAGTAATATTTTAGGAATTGAGCGATTCTAGTGGCAGAAACTTCACTAATAGTAACTCATATTTTATCTACCTTTGTTATTTCTAGCACAGGGTCTAGCATTAATTTTGGAGAACATTTACTAAGTGCAATTATTCTTATATGTTTAAAATACATTTAAGAAACTGACGAATACTTAGCGATACTTTTTTAAAGCTCCATTCTTGATTTCTAATCCTTCCAAATACTTTCTAATCTTTCCCAAAATATTAAATCATTTATTCTCGAATGTATATCAAAATTTCATATTTTAAGACTGCTGCCAGATTTGTTTGAATGTGTAGAATAAATTTCCAATACTGAAGAGTAATATTTAATTCCAAAAATTTCCAAAAAAAAAATAAATAATCATAAGATAATTTCAATTTTTATTTTCAAAACTATATGATAAGAAACTAATTAAATAACAATCTTATCATTACTAAAAGGTTATCAATTAGTTTAATTAGAAAATTTCATTATGTATAGACTATCAACTATGTAATATGACACATTTTGACTATTTTACTTATAAAGTATAAAAAGGCTAATAGGATCAACACAAACATTATTTGTATATAAATATTTCCAATATTTTTTTTTGTTTTAATTATACAATTAGAACAAAAATTTTGTTTATTTCTTAGTTGAACTTGCGGCATTTATTAATAATAAATTAAAGAAAAAAAAATTGATAAACAACAGATTTGTTAAAATTGAAAACTATTAGTTATTTGCCTTGAGTAGATTAACATAAAATTATGGTGTTGATAAGAAAAATTTATTTAACCTTAAGCGAGATAATCTTCTAGTGAAAAATTATTCAATATTAAATTTAATTGACTGCGGTTTTTTATTAATAACTGATATGCAACTAATTAAATTGAAAAAAAAAATTATTATTTCAAATGAAATCTTAATTTATTATACAGAAATATATTTTTCAAATGAAATAAATTGTATTAGAACGATAAGATTTAAGTATTTTAAAAAGTTTTTTTTTCCAAATTAATAATATTTATGCTCTTAAATAAAACCATTGATTATTATGTTTAGTTTAATCATTGATTAATAATATTCCATTATTAATCCACGATTAATATTCTATTATTAATCAATGATTAAACTAAACATAATAATGGTAAACCATCAATAAAGATTATTGACTATTTTATAACACTTGTCCAAAACTGAAAATCTTGCAAAGATTATTACTAAACGAATACCCTTAGGACACAGATAATTTCTTTTAGGCGCCAGAAGTGTTGCATTTCTGTCTAGTTTGGGAGTAGCTCATTTCGTCAAGGATTTAAAAACGCTTTCAATATTCTGCAAAATATCCGACTTCTTTCAAAATAGTTTAAAGGAAATAAAATGTATAAAAAAAATAAAAATATCATTAAACAAGAATCCAATTTCACCGAAAATTTAAAACTGCTGTATACTTAATTCGATAATAACCGTAGTGAAATTGTATTTTATAAAAAAAAAAGGATCTATAATAGGCGCTTACTTGTCTATTCAGTGTAAAAATTATGTTATTAGATCCTGGATCAAAATTAGGTCGGTTTACATTCAGAGAATTTAATGATCCTGTCAAAAATCTTGTTTTTAAAATTGAAAAATATCGATGATTTATTGTGTGGTCAAAACATATGTTTGAGGCTGACAGCCGCTTTATAAGTAATCCGATTTGAATAACTTTTCGACAAAAAAAACCCCAAAAAAAAGTGTCCAAATCATTAGTTTTAATATCAAATTACCAAAAAAAACATAAATAATTCAAAGATATATTATGATTTCATTTCAAAATTTACTACTGATTTAATTTTAAATAAAAAAATTTGGTTAAAATCAAGGATGTAGGAGTTAATGATTTGTCAAAATAAGATTAAGTGACTTAAAATTCCGGAAAATAGAAAAATATTTAGGAACATATAAAAATGGTTTACATGAATTAATTAAAATGAAATATTTTAAATATTTTACTCTAATAAGGAAATATTTATCTAATTAACTTTATTAAGAATCTTTTTTAAAACAAATGTTGAATATCCTTCATATGACACAACATGTGTTTTTCATAATTTTTAATATTATAAAGTTATTTCAAAAAATTAAATGGTATATTAAAAATATATTTGTTTAATTTTTATTTGATTTTAAAGAATTTTAAATTATTTGACCTGGTAATAAAATAAATTTATTTATGAAAATGTGTTTTTAATAGACAAGAAATAATTATAAAATTGTAAATATTTCAATAATTTTCAATGATTATAAATAAATATTTCTATATATAAATATAACCTTATAGCTTCCTTATATTACAGTGGCACCCACGACATTATTCATGTTGCTTACATTTATCCAGATCAGCAAACAATATTAAATATTAAGTAGTTAAACACAGCTTGAATTTTTTTATACTACATTTAATGTGTTAAAATTATTTAAGCTTCTTTAAATATCTATCTACTAGCTGTGCTGAACATCCAAACCAACACTATTATTTGTTTAATGTTGGTATTTGAACTCAGTAGAACAAAAGTTGGAATCAGCATAAAACATAATTCCTAGGGCAAACAAAATAATAAAGAGAAAAGATTAAATAAGATATTCGCGCAGTATCCCAAGCCAGACGCGTTAAGATTCTGTTGTTTTTTTTTTTTGCTTTAAAAAAGACACGATTTCAACTGAATGATAATTTTAATATGCGAAAATTTATTCATGTTTTTCTTGCTTAATATAAATAGAAATATTTAACATAATAATTTTTTTAAAAAAATCTAATGTTACTAATATTAAAATGTGTGAATTTATTCTAAGTTTTTCTTGCTTTGAAATCATTATTTGAATTATGTATAAAAATAAAGATTTTTTTTAAAATTGTTATTTCAGTTTGAAATGAGTTTATTATAATTACTTGGGAAATTACAAAAAAGTGATTTAATTGACACATAATAAGTGAATATTATTACATATAGATAAAAATCTTTATGAGGAAAATAACCGAAAGAAAAATATAGAATTGTTTAAAATTTTAATTATATTGTGTTAATGATGGAAAACGTGTCAGTATTATTTGAATTGAAAATATTATAATTAAGCTTATTTTTTCTCAATTAAGTATTTCTTTATTTTAGATTATTGATGGTGTCAAATTTCTAATAATGACTTTTATTTGATTCTTGGCTGATTTAATCCTAGACTTGGCAATAAAAATAATTCTAGATATAAATTACAGTAAATTAGACCCTGATTTAATCTTACACATAGATATTTTTTTTCAAAAAATGTAACATTAACCCTTTCCACTCATATGTCATAATGTTACTTCAAATGACTTTGCTCGACGTAACAATATAAGCTGTGTTCGACGTAACAATATATTCTTGCCACTGATATGATAAACTGTCACATATAACTGGAAAGGGTTAATGTTAGAATTTTAAAAATAAAAATATTTTATCTTGACTCAGGGTTTAATTTACTTTAAGAACTAATTCGATAATCTAGATTTTAGAATATTTGTTATGATATGTAGGATTAACATTAAATCAGCTTCTTAACCGTAAAGCACAAAAATTGTACAAAATAAGTTTTGAACTGAACTTTTCCAAATTTTTTTAATTAAATAATTTTTTTTGTTTTCACAATACTAATTGCTTTTAATTCAAGTAAGGTTCGTAATTTAATTATCTTTCGCAAAGGGTTAATAATAATGAATTATATTTTACTATAAAATAAATTACTTATTTAATAAAAACAACTAAAATTTACAATTAATTATTTCTGATTTACTTAATTCAAAGTAATAAAACTAATTTCATGTTTTTACGGGAAAAAAAAACCCCATCTGTATAAAATGGATATTAAAATTGAAAACGTTTAAAAAATATTACAATATCGTGTACCAATTAATTTTCTTGTAAAAACCTAATCACCAACACGATTATAACAATAACTCTTTTACAATATATTTTTACTCCAGAGGTGTAATAAGTAAATTAATGTGTTTAAGTCATAAGCAATTCTGAAATTTTCCTCAATAAATCCAACTCTGTTTTCATACCAATTCCTCAATTACTTTTTTTTTTTTTAATAATCATATCAATTTAGTTATAAAGTAATTACGTTCTTATAACGAAAACGCATCCAACCCAAAAAATAGCAGCATATTTTTTTTAACATGTTAAATAAAAAAGTGTATGGTAAAAAATATATGTAATATGAATTGTTCAATTATGGATCACAAACAAGTGGTGTGGTTAATAATAATGATAATCATGATTTACAATTTTACTCAATATAAATCGATAACATATAATCAAATAATTTTTTAATATAATATTTTTTACACTTCTTTCTTGCCATAAAAAAAAAAAATATGTATATAATCACAACAATTTTTTTAAATTCATTCTATTGAGTCATTAAATGTTATTTTGAGGCGCGAAATTATGATGATCAACAAAAGTCAAAGAGTTTTTTTTTTTTGATTATTTTTGAAATTGGACAACTTATAATTTTGATTTCAGCACGATTGACTTAAGTGCGATTTATATATTACAACAAAAAAAAAATTATTATTTTTCCATGATCGATTTCATGTTATAAGTGTGCGCCGCCGACACATCTCAGCCGCATTATTTGAAAGCAATCAATTTTTATATTAATTTTTTTTTTTTTTTTTTTTGGTTGGGGAAGCAAGTGGAATGAATGATAAATCGAAAAAGTCAAGGCATTTTATAAAATTTAAATCCGCTGTGATCAATAGAAAATTTTAAAAGCTGATTTTGTATTGATTATAAAGTAATGGGAAGCGCGTTTGTAAAATTACCGCTTATTATGTTGTTAAGTATTTACATATTATAATGTATATAAATATTTTGATTAAAAAAATTAAAAAATTTATTAAACAGATTATTAATCGATAAAAAGATTATTTTGTGTTTCTTTAAAATTTTAAGATGAGTTAACTTCATTATTTTTAAGAGATGGAAAAACAATACATAAGTTCTTTACTTTATAGTTTTCAAAATTGAAGTATAAAAAGTCAAACTTATTAGTATTATCTCTCAAATTAAGTTTATTAGACAACAACTCAATAAACTTCAAAACTAAAGTGGAAAATTTAGTAAATTACTAACTTGAAAAGTTGAGATTAAAATAATTGTGCAATAAATTGCTAAGCAATAGCTTGCATGAAATTAACTTATTGATTTAGATATATTTTGAAATAACTTTATGGTTAATTGACAACTTTCCTTTAATTCAATATTGAAAATGAACTGTATTTCGAATACTTATTTATTCATGTAAAATTTACTTTGAAGGCGAAAAATAAAAATCAGATCAAAGTGTAGGAGTTGTTGTTGACAGATAACAGCTTTCATATATCGATTTCTATGGAATTTTCTTCAATAAATATTTCCCACGCAAAATATTTTATAGTTTCTTTATTTCAAATTTATTGAATTTCTAATGATAAATTAGTTTCGGTTCACCCACAAAACTAAACCACAAATTTTAACATCTATTAGCGCAAAAAAATATGCCATTTATTGTGTATCCTTTATTGTGTCATTGTAAAAAATAACATATTTTCTGCAATAAAAAAATATACATACATAAAAAGAATGTATAACAAAATACTAAACATATAAAAGGTCCTTTGAGTTCAACAAAAAACAAAATAAAATAATGCAACTTAAATGTTCTGGTCCTTGTGTGCATTGAAGCGACAATAATTCAGGAATAATGTGATTTGTTCTTAGCATTGACATTTTATAGCTGCTAATTTATAAAAAAAAAACACTAAAATGACAACGAAAGATCAATGGAAATCAATTTTATCACAATAAAAAAAACGTACCTTATTTAATTTAAGGTTATTCAATATTTTATTTTGCCGGTCAATTGATTTAAAAAATCTTATATTTAGGTCAATTCAATAAAAAAAAAATCAAATATCTTAATACATAACAGAAAAAAATTATGAATGAACTGGACATCCTGAATATCCTTTTATTCATCTTTTAACTGACCAAATATATATATATATGTATATACCTTGACATATGTATTAATAATTTATTATATTTGAAATTCGATTACCAATCTTTTAGTTTTCATGTTAAAAGCGTGAAGTTTGACGCTACAATAAAAAAAGGATCGAAATATGATATACAGTATTGAAACATCGTTTTTATTTTTGGTTCATCCTTTTAATTTTTTAACTTAAGTTTGTCATATACAGTAGATATTTTTTACCTTTCGCGGATCATTTAATTCCTACCACATTTTAAGTAAGGTCCTTGGAAAAAAGTACATAAAAGATTTCTGATTTGTTTGCTTTTTTTAACAAGAATTTTATTTCGAAAATTAATTATTAATAAAATATAGAAAAAGGATATTTTAATAGTAATTTTTTGTATATGTATAAAGCAGTAGAAATTGTTACATTCACGTTTTCATGGTTGGCTGATTCAAAATTTATACTTTAATTCTTTTGCTATTACAATATAATTTATGATCATCCCCTTTTGTATCATTAACCATTGAAAATATTTCAATGTGTTTATAATTTTCGATATACGTTTTTTTTAAATATAGTTCGAGGGTCTTGTCCTTTTTTTTTGTATATTATTCATATAGTATATATGTCTTTTAAGTTTATTAAATTTGATATAATAGCCATTAACATTTTATTAGGGATAATAGAGATTTAATTTCCTTAAACATTGTAAATAAATTTAAAAAAAAAATATTGCGCAATCAATGAAAAACATTCTTGCCGATGAATTAAACATTTTCAAAATGATTTATTTTTTTGAAATTTAAAAAAAATTTTAATTGTGTACTTTTTTTTCTGTTAAATGATTACAAATTCAATTTATATTGTAAATTTAGGTCCATTACATAAAATTAGACAATTTATATGTTGCTGTAGGGAAAAAAAATAAATTGTAATAATTTAACCAGTTTTTTTTCTTAACAAAACACAAAATGGTTATTTAATGTTTTTGTGATAAATTTAAAATTAAGTGAATTTAATTGTATACAATAACAAAATTTTATTACGAACACCTGGAAAATAAATTATTTTACGTAACATTTGCAATTATCAAAATTAAAATTTCCAGTTGAAAGTCAACAAATATTAGAGAATAATAATTATTCGTATTAAACTTTCATAATTTTTTGATACCTTTTCCCAGTGTCCAGTTTTAATTAAATAACTGATCACTAGAAAATTTTATCAAAAACAAAATTTTATTCAAATTATCAGTTAATTGCTTATGAAAATAATTTAGCTACGTTACCAATTGATGATATCAGAAAACTAATAATTTTACTAGACATTTCTAATTATTTTTTTATTTAATGTAAATATTTTGTAAATAATTTTTTTTTATGTCTTAAATTATTGACCAAAGATCAGAATTCCCAAAATAAAATGTTGTCTACAAATTTCTGATAAATAAAACTTTACACTGATTACAAAATTCGCATTTTAGTATTATTTATAAATACTAAAACTGGTGAATTGTCACGTAGATGGAAATTCTAGTGAACTGTATATGACACAATTGACGTTAATAAAATTAATAAAATTTTTATTGTTATTATTAACACTAAGCGGCTAAAAATAATCAGTACTTTAAATTTTTTTTTTTACTCACAAAAACAAGTTAATCAAATTAATATTTATTTATTTTAATTTAATTTAATATTAATTATAATAAAAATTACAAATCTTATTTATTTAATTTTTTTTTTATTATAATTTTTATATAAATATATTTATAATTTATATTAAAATTAATTATAGACAAAAAAAAACACAACATAAATGAATAATGAATTCAAGAAGATTGCGAGTTAATTGCTTAGCAGTTGTGGTCAATATACATTTTTTTGTTGTGGTGGGATTTTATAATTTATATTAAAATGTCCTCTAATCATCAGTTTTAAAAAAATAAATATGTTAATTGGGATTAGAGGACAAAGACAAAATTAACCTTGTAAACAAAAAGTTAATGATAAGCTTTTAATATTCGTAAGCTTAAATTGTGTAATTCTATTTAAAATATATATATATATATTTTGTTTTAATAAAAATAATAAATATAAAAATTAATTATTTAAATTAATAATAATTTTATATAATTTGCTAAAACTGATAACACAACAAAATATTAATTAAAATATAATAATAATTTTTTAGTAAATAATTTTTGTAATAAATTATATTAAATTAATTTTTATACGCAGAATTTAATTAAAATAATTATAAAAAATTGTAAATTATCAGTAAAAAAATAATATGTTTATTCACATATTAATATTACAAAGAATTTTCGACAATAAAATTTTGTTTATTAATTAATTAATATTTTGTGATATTAAATAAAATAAATATGATTAATACTTTGTAGTAATTAAATATTTATAGAAATAAATGATGATTTGTACGCATTTTTGATTTAAATTAACAAATCTTATTGTTAGCTAATGCTATTAAAAACAAAAATAATATTATTTATAAGTCAAGAGTTTATTTTTATATTTTAGAAATTTAAATAATCACTTTTAGTCCAAATATATATTAGTATTTATTTTAAATTTATTTACTATTGGTAAACAAGCTTTTGTCTCCATAATCGCGTCATTACAGTACATCGTGCAACCACAGATTTAAAATTTGTCTAGTTCCAGTCAAATTGTAAAAAGCTAAAATTACTTGTTCCAACATAACTTTCTCAACCGAGATTTAACATATTTATAGTGGCATAAATTAGACGGTGGCTTAAGTGGTAGTGTGCTAAGCTGTGGTGCATTAGGTACTGGGTTCGACGCCCGTCCGAGACATCGATGTTGGTCTAAGTTTACTCAGCTTTAAATGAGTACCAGTAATAAAATTATAATAAAATGTAATTTAAGACTGGGAAAAATGCTAACGGCAGAGACCATTTGCTAACAACAAATGTCTCACGAATAAAAACCATTAGCTTGTTGCAATTAATAGTTTCTTCACTATAAAGAAATTTATGGTTCGGAATCCATATAAAAAATTAGTAGGTCCAAATTGCAATACAAAACTGTTACAGAAACTTCAAGTGCAGATAACTCAGTACTTGGAGCCCTATACTCCCTAGGGGAGTGAACAGGAAAATAAAAAATAAATTAGATCAATTTGACCCACAGTGTCTTATGGAGTTAGTTGACCAACTTTCTATCACAAATACTGCAACAGCTAAATTGAGATATTGAGAATAATGATTTAATTATAATTGGGATATTAAAATGCATCTATAATTAATATTAAAATATTTCCCCACAGACGCAAATAAATAAAGAAATATGATTTTATTGAATTCTTCTGTAAAGGAAAAATCCAATAAAAATAATAAAATTAATTTGTTTATTGCATAAATCCTGTTTTTAAGCGTACTTCAAAATTGACATTATTCAAGCATAAAATTTAAATTTGATTTTTTAAAATTTGAAACGGAATCATTTGATGAAAGGAACCTGTTAATCATTTCTCATATTTGAATATTTATAATAAAAAAAGTATTGATGTATAATTTCTGAAAATTATTATTAATTTTAATAAGAAATTCAAAAATATTATAATATTATTTTTAGTATTTAAGATTCTTTACCAAAAAATCATCGAATTAATCAAAATATTTTGTTAACATTTTGACCTTTTTTAGATTTCGTTCTATTTGTATAATGAAAAATCCTTTTTTTCATATTACTATTATTATTATTATGATTTAGAAAGATATTTTATCTAAATGATTAATGATTATTCCGAAGAAGCTATGGTTATATGAAAATGAAATATTATTCAAAATAAAATTAATTCAATTAATTTGTTGGTTTTCAAATTTTTCAGAAGAAATTATTTATATACAAATATATATATATATATTTCTTGATGATGAATTGAAAAGTTTTAATGCTCAACAGGATAATAGGATTTGTTAAATGATTAAAGGAATTTTTATTATTATAACAATGTAAACTTGACACTTGAACTGAAATTTTTTTTTTTGAATTAAATAGAATTTATTTATTGATGGTTGTTTTAAAAATTATCAGTGGTTTAAAAAAAGATTCAGTTTTTATTCAATAAAAGAAACCCTAAATAAAGCCAAAGTTGAATTGAAATTAAATTAATAATTGTATATCATCATCCTACAATTAACTTTGACATTTCAAATACTATATTAAAGGATATTTACATAAACTCTTTCTACCTCAAATAAAAAAGGACATCTCAGCATTACTTGAAACTTTTAATGAAATCTTTAACCATTTAATTATTTCATTCTCAATTATATGCCATTAAGAAAAAAAAAATCTTAAAGTGCATGGTAAATTAACTTCAAAAGAATCTTAAAATCAATAAAACTTTCATCATTCAATAATCAAAGAAAATAAAATTATATTTTTTTTTTGGTATTCTTAAAGATAATTTACCAATTTTTATGATTGGTTCTTTAAGATTATTTTTCTACTTCAAATACGAAAAAAAAAAAAAAAAATCAGAAAAAAAAGGATCACGATGATACTTCAAATGGATGAGTGTCGATAAATTGGCAGGTATTTGTCAATTATTAACGCGCTTATATTATTATTATTATTATTTATTTATTTTTTATTTATTTTTTCAACACACACGTGGTTAATACAACTCAGCAGGTTATTTTGTAGTAAATAATAAAGAAGCATACCGCGCTATGTTGCCGCTAAACTCTTCTCTGATCTTTTCTTTGGTTATTTATGTTGGTATTTTTTATTTTTATTTTTTTTGATCAATCAATAATAAAAAGAAATTTATTTATAATTTATTTATTTAAAATAAAAAAAAAATACCCTAAAGGATCAATTGTAATTATTCAATTAGAAAAGCTATTGAAAAATAATGATTGATATTTGCTCAGCACGTTAATACTTTTCATATAAAATATACTTTATATATAAAATCTAACTGGGCAAAAGTTATGCGACCTTTAGTTGAACCTTTTATGGCTTATGGTTAATCAAATTAATTCAATTATTCAAGAATTTTTTTTTTTTTATATACATTATTATGCTTTCTATATTTTGAGATTTCAATAAAAAAAAAAATAATAATAATTATATGAACTTAAATTTTGAATAACTTGTAACACTTGTGATGTAAATATTATTGTTAGTTGTTCAAAAGATGATTAAACATTTTAGGTACAAAATTATTGATAAACTTTTTTTATTTTTATGATATTTTACTTTATTTACTTTAGAGAAAAAAATGAATTATTTTGTTAATGGAATTTCATTTGTCATGAAAATTAAAATTTGATAAATGAAAATTATTTTATTAAAATTATGATTTTTTTTTTTTGTTAAAAAGATATTTGGAATTGTGTATAAAAATAAATTAATAAAAATTATATCCGTATATACTATTTTTATTATAATTGAAATAAATATTTTTTTTTGTCAGTCATATTAACATCTTTTGATGCATCTTATAAGTTTATTTTTCGTAATGAAATTAAAAGAAATTTTTATTTGTATAATTTGATTATTAACTTTGAAAAATCATTCTCAATTACTATAAAGTAATAAGATGGATAAATAATAAAATTTACAACATATATAAATACCATAGAAATATATTTAAATAAAATTAAACTTTTCACCTTTTTATTCATTTATATCTTAATGGAAATTAATTTTAATAGATATTATACGTTATTAAATTATTTATTATTGGTAAAGAGTTAATAAAATTTAATTAATATAATTGAAATTTTTTTTTTTATGCATAATTAATATTTAGAAATTTTTTATTGTAGAGAAAACTACAATATAATAAAATGTTGCCTAACAATTATATATTACACTAATCATATAGATAATAATATTAATTTTTCTTTAATTTAACATAACTATTTCTATTTCTAAAAAAAACCACTACACAAGAATTGATTCAGTTCTTTTAAAAATTCTATTTGTATACAAAAAAAAAAAATAATGTGACGAAACTATTAGTAAAACTAATATATTTCTAAAGACTAATTTCAATATATCATTAGTTTAAACTAATATGAAATACCACTCTAGTACACGATTTTATAAATGTCATAACTAAATACTATTCCATACAAACAACTGTCACAATATCAATTCAATCGGAAGTGTAGTAATTAAAATAATTAAGTAAAATTTATGCCTCCTTATATTGTACTTATAAACTATCGATTAATAAAAGTATTAAAATCTTTCAGAAACAATCTAAAGTAATTAATTTCTATTTTATGTTGATTTCTTCTAAAATGCTGGCAAATTAAAGTATTATGTTCACATGCTAGTTTCATAAATTAGCATAAAACTGTACATAAAACTGATTTATCAAAAAGGTAATATCACGAAATGTTAAAAAAAAAAAAAAAAATTTTTTTTTTTAATATCGGGATCCAGTAAAAAGATTCCTAAAAGTTTCTTTTTAAAAAATATTTTTACGTCAAATAAATTACAGTGCTTGCAAATACGTTTTGGTTAGTGCAACAGCACTCAGTTTAGTCAAAATTATATTCGACTATTTATCAGCGTATAAAATCTCAATCCACACTTTTCTACAATACATATACATATTTAATGTAATAATTCTATTTTTGTCATAGTATTCCAAATAGCCTTCGATATTTTATATTTTTCGAAATATTATAATTATAATTGGAATCTAATATTCGTTTACCATTCATTCTTTTATTTACCCAAGTTAAAAATGTTTATGCAAAGAAAAACTATAAGAAAAAAAAATTATCATACTGCATTTTTAACTGTCGACTTTGTTTTCCCATAATTTTTTATCCAAATTGAAAATTAAAGCTAATAATGCACACAATATTAAGCAATTACATGCACGTTTACTACCTCAAAAAAAATTTTTTTTACATACAATTTTTTAATATTTTCCTTATTTTTCATTTTTTTTTTTGTAAGAAATTCTCCAAGTTTCTTTTTATTACAACAAAAATTTAAATTAGAACTCTCGTTTGTATGAGTAACTAACTATTAACATGAAAATCTACTAATCTGTTAGTAACAATGCTGCGCCTTCATTATGCATAAAAACATAATAGGTCAAAAAAAAAAAAAACTAGAAAATTTCTTACCGTCGCTAGTCTGACAAAAAATCCAACTAACCAATTTTTTTTTTAGTTACTGGTGATCATATATATTTGTTAATTTTCATAAAGCACGATTAGAATTCTTATTGAGACATTAACTAAGTATAATATGGTTTTTTTTGGTATGCAGTAACCAATAAATACCATTTGAATTGGCAATAAAGCTAATGCGTTCAATAACAACAAAAAAAAAAAAATTTCAAGCAAAAAAATTAATCAGTGGAGAAAAAATATGTTAATAATAGGAAAATAAAAATAATGTTCAATTCATGATTAAGACATTTTTAGCAAAAATATTTTTAAAAAAATAATACTCAAATATTTCTAATATAGAGAGAAGATTAAAAGGTTAGCACTTTAAACTGTAATGTAGCATAATAGCTTTTTATTATTGTCTAATGGGTCATAAGACTTTGAAAGATGAATCTAATTTGTGTACAGTTTGTTGTAGTGTTTTAATCAATTTAATTTGCCGTTTTTTTTTAAATTATCATGGAATTGTAATAAAACAGCTACACAAAAATGATTTTCAATTAAGAGCTTTAATTGTGCATCAATGAATTGGAGCAATTATTTCGAAAAAAATATGGGTTAATTACTTAATTAGGTATCAGAAGTATAAAATCTAAATCCAAAACTTTCACAAATATATTGCTAGAATTGTTTGTAATCTGCATGTGTATATATGTACTATAGATATATACTATTGAATTGTAGTTGTTGGATCCCTAGGATTTTTTGATATTTTGCAACCATCATATAAATAATCAATCTATAAATTTTGCCTTATAAATCAGTTACAAATCTATAAACAAAATAAAAATTCTTCGAAGCAGAACTATTGTACAGTAGTTTCTTACGTATGGGATTTGTATGTACGGATTTATTATTGATTTTACGGCAATTTTACATTAATAATAAATATATTGTACTAAATATACTTGTAAAAACCATATTAAAAATTAAAATATTTAATTTTGATATTTTACAGTCATGGCCTCCAGTGGCAAAACCATGTATGCTACAACTTTTTATATTATTTTATTCTTCATTTTCTTACAAACACGCCCTCATATATTTTTTTGAGTTAATGTATGAATTGCTCAAGAAAAAATTATTTTAATCTTAACTTAATAAATAATCTAAACTTAATAATTGAGCATTTCACAAGCATTTTATTGTGACAAGTAATGACCAAATTTTCATAAATTTTCTCTGATGGCAATTTGTTAATATATGTAGATATCATATTTTCAAAAATTTCCAAAGAGTTAGATCATTCAAGCAAATATAACTTTATATTTATTGCCATCATACAACGTTAACATTAATTTACCAAATGACAATTTTTCATATAAAAATCAAACTCAAAATTAAATTTTTCTACTTGAAATCTGTTGGATATTCTATTAACAAATAAAAACAATAAATATTCTTAAAAACTATTATATTATATTTCAAATTAAATTAAAAACCCATTTATAAAAAAAAAATCTTAATCCTAAAATAGTATACCTGGTAGTTTTTATAATCTTCTAAACAAAACTCACCTACTGCTTATAACACAAAATACATATTCTCCTGTTTAGAAATTATGTTCATATATAAAAAAAATCTATTAAATTATGTCTAACAAATCATTACAAAAAAAAATCTGAAAAAAATATTAATAATAATTTTTAAATTATTATACTAAAAAAGATTTACACCACTCTTTTTTTTATTAATAAAATATGTTTTTTTTTTTTTTTTCAAAGCAAAATCTCGAAATTATATTTTTATCTTTTTTTGTATTTTATTAATTTTATTTTTATTAAAAACGATAATTCGGACACATTTGAACATATAAACTCCAAATAATAAGTTTCATTATACACGAGCACACAATTATTTTCATTTAACTCTTCGATTTATTACCCAACCAAAACAAATTAAACTAAATAAAAATCTAGGGAGTATAGAGAGGAACACAAAAATTGGACCTTATAACCAAGCATTTAGTTTCATGGTGCGTGTTAAGGTTCGCGCACATTTTCAAAAATAAAATTATATTTTTTAATTTTTTTTCATCTATTATATTGGCTGTTTAATCAGAAAATTTTTTCCCTTTTTTTATATTCCAGACTCTTACATGGTTCGTAAAGCTTTGGATTTCTTATAGCCATAATGTCTGTTATGTGCATTTTATATGAACCATAGTATCAATAACAACAACAATAATTATATATGTATCTATAAAATGATAAACTTGGATAATATTTATCGTCTGTACAATAGGCCGTAATCAAAAACATTTAACAATATTACATTGTCAGGTAGTCAGACTTTCAACACCCATAAACCAGGATTAATTTGGTTTTATTGAATCAAAATCAAAACATAATTTTATTCATATGGAAAAAAAAGTGAGAAAATGGAAAGAAAAAAAAGCATAAATAACCATGCCGGGTCGAATATTATTATAATTATTATGATTTTTATATTGTTGAGTTGTTGTTTTTTTATTTATTTATTTTCTTCTCTTTTTTTTGGGCGAAACAGATTTTGAATGAATGAAGGTGTAATTATATACCGAATATGGCATTTTGTAGATTAATAGTGAAATTTTAAAGATATTAAATTGAAAATTTTATATTTTAAGTATATTTGTTGTTATTAGTAGCTGAATAATATTTAAATTTTACAACAAACCTGTCAGATATCAGAATAATTACAGTCGGTTTAGTCAATATTACATTTGACTATATTTGTAGAATTAAAATTTCATATACCAAAGAACATAATAAAAATGATTGCAAAAATTTTTTAACTGCACGCTACTGAAATTTTATCAACACACCGAGTAAAAATATATATTTTAAATATGGATCATAATAAATAATAAAGTCATTTAGGAAATTATACAATTTTTACTGTATAGGCGGAATATTTTTAAATATTATTATAGTAAACATATTGTTGAATTATCATTTAAAAGAACTAATGACTTGACATCACACCATCACGGTTTATACAATACGAAAAATTCATCATCAGACCAGAACCATCATTGGAATAATTATAATTTTTTAGTTTCTCAAGAAATTCCATTAAAAAATATATAAAAGTTGGTTTGAATTTAATTCTTTTTTTTAATAATAATTGTGTTTTATAGTTTTTTTTCTTCAGATTTTTTAAATCCATAATTATTGAACTTATCTGAAATGATTTATGCTTTTATGAAAAAATATTTTAAAAAAAAATTTTTTTCGTTAACCGATTACCAAAAAAATTTAGTCATAAATTTTGGTATATCTGTCATATTTAGAAGCAATTAATGTGACGGTAAGTAGGCGGAATGGAATAAGATTAAAATATATATTTTTTTTTTTTGGTAAATTATATAATTAAAAAAAAAAAAGAAATCTGATGATAGAAAAATAGTTAACATAATTAATTGGTCTGGAGATAAGATCCAAAAGGAATTTATTTATTTTTTTTTACTTAAATTTGCTTTGTCGTATATAATGAAGAAAATGCTGCGTAGCAGAACTACTGGGAATTAGTTATAAACGTATGGGATTTTTTGCCTGTACAGACACATGTATTTTACGTCATTATAAACTCAATAATAAAAATGTTCTACTATAAATACTTCAGAAACCCCCATTAAATATGAAAAATTAATATTTTTATATTTTCACAGTGCCATTTATATAAATAGATTTATATAACCTTATGGTCTTAAAATAATTTTTATCTTCATCTATATTCTCCAATGTCGCATCTAGCAATATTTTATGTGAATATTTACTATGCTAAATCATAATTTCAGAAAATTTACACATAGTCGAATGGACAGACGGCAAAGTACTAATTGTTCTGGAAAAAAATCCCCAAAAGGTTGAATTACGGTCAGTATGATACCACAATCCTTAAAATATAAATTTTTACACAATCATAAAGTCTCTTAAAATTTATTATTTAAAAATTCTTTTTTATTTTATTCTGATTATTGATCAAGATTTATGATTTTTTTGAAATACCACATTTAAAATTGCAATATCTTAACTTTCCATGTTTTATAAATCAGGATTTCATACTAAAATGATTGACCATTTTAAAAATTTGTGTGCATCCTTTTTTTTTAAAGAAATAAATAAAATAAAAATACATAAAATAATGTATCGCAAATAACTAATCAGAATAAAATAAGTTTCACAAATTAATGGTAATCGAACAAAAAACCATAAAAACTATCAAATAATCATAAAAATAATCATTAAAAATAAATCATTAAAATCAGCACAATTAATGATCTTATTCGTGGCTAATAATTAAGACGTTATGTTTATTAGAAAATCTTAAACGGGATACATAAAAAAAATTATGTAGTAAATATAAAGAAGAGCATAACGTATATTTATGATTATTTTTTAAGTTTATGTTATACCATGAAAATACCAAAGATAAATCTCCATTTAACCAAATCAGAAACCAATTAATATCATGGATGTTTTTATTAGATGTTTTATTGCTTATATATTTTTGCTTCTTTACCAGCACTAAATAATTTTAGCATTAATTTTTTTATGTTTAAGTAAAAATGTTATTCGAAAAATTAGAGAATATTACACGAAACCTTTATATATTCAAAATACTTAAATGAGTAATTCTTTATGTTGTCAATGGACCACATTTCTTGTTGTTGTTGAACTCTTATAGAATTAAAATGCAATTATTTTTTAAACACTCAAAATGTTTGTAATTAAAGTCTGGGATATTTTATTTTTTTTCTTTTGGAGAAGAACTAGTAAATGCCTAAAAAAAAACGCTGTTACTGCAGATGAATTGCTTTTGTGGCAAATGAATTATTTTTACTGCAAATTAATTACTTTTGCTGCAAATAAATTGACTTTTGCTAAACAAAATGAATGGAGATTATGACCCACCCACAACACAGTAACATTTTCATTTATTGAAATTTATTTAAATTATTTTTATTTGTTTTCAAATGGCCTCAACCTTTGCTATAATTTATCACAATTCGAAAAAGACTATATTTACTACAAGTGTTTCAATGATTACGAGAAAATCTATGTAATTACCAATAAAACTTTCTATAAAAAGTATTTTTAACACAAATAAATTACATTAATTGCATAAATTACAATACAATTGCTTACTGTTAATAAATCTCGTTTGCTGCAAATATTCAAATTTTCGAGAAAAAAAAAGTTTGTGTAATGAACTTGTTAAATTTGTGTAATGAACTTATATTATTTGATTTTTCAAAAATATCTGACAATTTTTGAAAAAATCTTGTAAATGAAATTTTATCAAACCATCTTTGTTGTAATGCATTTTTTTATCTTTTCAATTATAAAATTGATATACTCGTACTATGTAATTTCCTAACCTACCAGTATAAATCTCCTTGTTTTTGCCCACAAAATTCACTCTGACTGACTATATAAAAAAAGTAAATTCCAATTTATATTTCGTTAATAATTAATATTCAACGAAAAACGCGATATTTTTTTCCTGAATTTAAATCATTTTTAAATTTCCTATTTTTTAAATAGTTTTTCTTTTTTTGCTGGTCATATATAAAAATCACCAACTTTTCATCATTTTTGTATTATTATTTTTTTTTTTAATTAAATTGCGTCATCGTTCTTCCAGAGACCAACACAGGAAATTAATATGAAAAAGCTCCATACACTATTTTAAATAATTTATCGATATAACAAAAATGGAAAAAAAAAAATTGGAAAATTATTGGAAAATCATGTAAAATAGAATTTTTCAATTAACATTGCTTTTTTTTACATATTTTTTTTTTACAAAATTATATTTTCTTGTGAAATAAAAAAAAAACTCATTTTTGGAGGCATATTAATATTTGTAGTAAGACATTACAGAATTAGATTTATTACAATAATTTCTGTTATCTATTAAAAAAGTATTTACGTATTTTTGTTTAAAAAAAAAAAAAAACAAGTCCTTCTTATCTTGAAATTTTTCTTACAGGATAATTTTATGTGATATAATTTTCATGGCAAATGATGAAAATTTCATCATTATTATATCCTCATTATTAAACCAAAGGTCTTTATAAACCGATAATTTTGTACATTATCAACCATTAAACCGTGTTAAGTGTAATAATTTCACTGATCAAATGGTGTGTAAAAAAGATCATCATCTTTTTTTTTTTTTTTTTCTGTAACCCATAATGATTTTATTTTTGTAGCATAACTATGTACAATGTTTTTAATATGATTGTAGATTGTAAATTTTGTATAATATTGTAAAAGAAGCGTATAAGTATAGAAATATATATTTTGTTTAAAATTAAAACGATTTGTTTGTTTTTTTTCTGGTTTTTATTACTTCAAAGTTCAAATGATATACTTTTAAAAAATAATTTTATTTAGAATATTTATTATCTTAAAAAACATAAAAGATTATTTTTGATTTTTATATTTATTTTTCATAAAATATATAGATTTTAATTATTTCAAGTTGAATAATTTTGTTAGGTTATTAAATTACTGAAGAGTAATTTTTCGGTTAAACATTTTTTTTTTCTTGATTTTGTAAATTGGTTAATGCTCTGCAAAAATGTAATTAATTCATTAAAAAAAAATTGTGTGAAGAATTGTAATAAAATTCTATTAACTTGTTTTTAATTAATAATTTAAATATGGAAGTTTAAGTTAAAAATGTAATTTATAAAGTTAATTAAACAAAAATTATAATTTTTATTGTGCTGTCAACAATTATTAATATTTTTTAATATCTATATGCCTTAGGTATTAAAAGTTATATTTTAATTATATAGTTTTGGTTTTTTATTGAGCTACTATTTACGAACTATTAACAATTAATATTAAAATGAATTAACTTATGTTATTTTCCAGTATTCCTTTTACAAAAAAAATCATTAATGAGTAAATTTTAATAGAAAATATTCAGAATATTTTAATATTTAATTGTAATTTAATTAACAAGTAACGAAATTAAATAAATAAATTGTAATTTGCACGTATATACGATTTCCAGATTAAGTTAGTCGTTTTTTCAAAATATTTTAATTAATTTTGCTAATATTTTTATCATTTTCCAAATTAGGTACTGTTAGAAAGAATGTGAGTGCTACACCACATGAAAGATCTTGGTGGATCTCTACATACGCTTCACTAAAAGCAAACATTTCCGACGCTTCACCAAAAGAAACAAAAACTGCTTTGTCGCTAAATATTAATCTTTTTTCTAGGAAGAGTTTTAGCAGCGAATACGTCAAAATAGCATTATCCAAGTTTAACTAAATGGTTTCTAAACAGAAAATATTGAAACAATAATTAACTAAGGTACATATCTAAATATTGTATCTTTCAAACCTTTTTTAGTTTATTATTTATGCTAAGAAAATCATATTTATTTAACAAAATATCTGGCAATTTGTAGATTTGATTTTTTCAGTTAATTTCAAAAACATTTAAATTACATAATTTCAAAATTGTAAAATTCTATACGAAAAATTACTAATTTAATTTGAAAATGGTATATAACTATAAGAAAATTTGTTACAAACGAAAAATTGCTTAAACTATATATATACATATATATAAGTAAATATAGTTTAACCAATAAATAGCTTCCTACTCGTTTTTAACAATATTAATACTCTGGATTTAATATGTTTTAAGAATTTAATATGTTTTAAGAAAATAACCTTAAAACTTTAGTATTTTGAATAGCCGACTTGTAAGTTAAATCGGGGGCTATAGAAATCTCATTAAATTTAATATGTTTATGCTTCTTAATAGATTGAATCGCACTGTCATCACAACTCTTCATATACATATATGTATATATATTATATACAAATACACACAAAACACTCAAAAAGAGTTAATAAAAAACTATAAAAGTTTCTATAAAACTTGAATAAAATTTTGACCCCTTAACAAGATGTAAACTCTTTTTATAAAAATATTTATTAGTTAGTTTATATAAAAAAAAATGTATATATACATAATATTGTAAATGTGTATATTTCGTATATGTTTGGTCTGTCTGATAGTTCTATTAAAGCTGCCAATGCAAAGTGTGGAATATCATAAAAACCAGTAACACTAAAAAATAAAAACATAAATGGCCAACATATAACATTTCATCCAAACAAACTTCTTAAAAAAAAGTTGAAAGTGGGAGGCGATGGAATATTAGACTTGAAATTAAGACGTTTTGTTAGAAAACATTTTTATTTATGGAGTTTTTTTTTATTTTATGTATTTATATACATATGTATATATCTTTTTTTTTGGTATCTATTAAACGTTTATTTTAGTATATTTATATTATTTGAGTTTAAAATATGATGTAGTTATTTTTTGTATCTTTTTTTTTGTATAATACCGTATTAAAAACTGTAGAAATGGAATATATATTTGTAGTAGTAATAAGTAATTATTTTGTAGATATTTTAATTATTTTTAAATTGGTATATTAATTTGAAAACTGATTTTTAATTTCAATTCAATATATTTATATATCTTCACTGTAAAACACGGAAATAGTCACATAATTATATGCAATATTATGAATTTTAGTTATAGATTTTTAAATTAATGGAATAAATATTATTAAAAAACGTTTATTATGAAACATTTTCAAAATTAAATAAATGTAATAACTTGTACAACGTTTAGCCTAGTATATATTATTTTAAATTTGTAGAAAGGTTTTGTAAGAATTAATTTTTGTTAAAATGTTTAGTTTTAAATCTAAGGTCACCCAACACGTGTCATTGCAAAAATCCATTACAATATTTTAAATATCAACTCACTCCGTTTTTGACATAATTTTAAGGAGGCGTTGTTGTAATTAATTCTGTCACACCTCCTAACAAAACTATTATGGTCTAAAAATTTTACCGTCGATCACATTGTATTTAAAATTACAATGACCAGAAATCTTTAAAGGATTTTAAGATTATTTTCATAAAAATTTATATAATCCTTTAAATTTATTTATTTGTTTGACATACAAAATAATATCTTTCAATCAAGTTTTCATATTTCTTCGAAAAAAAAAATTAGTTCTTTTCCAATTACAGGTAGCAAAAAATGTCGAATTGATTGGATTACAAATTAAATCCTATTTTGAAAGTCAAAAATTTTATTTACACAATAAAAATGAAATAAATCCACAAAAGGTTAAAGTCTGTCCAATCTGTTAATTCTATAATTTGAATCTCAATCTTGTAATCGTCAAAATAATTATATAAAAAAAAGTTATTAAATTATTATTTTTCTTAATTTTTGAATTACACATCACAAAGATATTTGTAATTGAGCAATCAATTTTATTTTATGCTTAATAACATTTTATTTTTAAATTACTTAATTATTGCAGCTTCTAAAAAAATTCAATTTGAAAGTAAACTAGACGTTAGAATCCAAGTGCATATCTATACATAAAAAAAAACCTACTTTTTAATGTTGTTTTATAAATAAATTTCCATAAACCCCAACGAGTTATGCTTGATAAAAACGAATTTGATCATAATTAGCCCCACCTACCAGTAGGCGTCACAGTTTATACCTTTCAAAGAGTTTTACAAGTTTATAGTTGTTATTTTATTATACATGTTGGTAGACAATAATCCTTATCGTATGTTGGATTATTTAGCTTTTTTTTGTTGTTAATAATCACGATTTACCTGCGGACATTGGAGAGTTTTTTGTTGTATATTAACAAACTCTCGCCTTTAAACAATCGTTTTTAAAATGAAAAAAGCGCGAAGAATATTTTTTTTTTTAATATTGACATGAAAACAAATCCTGATACCGTGATATCAATTTTTGCACATTTTGTCTTCGTTTGAGTTTAATTCAAGAAATTTATGATTAAAATGATTTTAATTACATGTGTAATAATTTATAATAAAGGATTTAAATTAATCATTTTTACCAACCTTAATTTACCAGAAATTAATTATTTTTAGCATAGATTAAATGGTGTAAAAGTGGTTTTTTACATAATTAAATTCAAAATATAATAAATATTTGGTATATCAAAAATTTAAAAAAAAAAAAATTATTTAAATTTAGTTGTAATAACTTGTTGAATGAAACTCAAGTTACATTTGCTGTTTTTTCTCATGTATCTAAACGATTGAACTAATTTTCTTATTATTTTTTGCCTTATTATTCTTTACTTCGTTATACTTTCTGTATTACAAAAAATATGAGCACATATATCTAATTATTATTAAGAAAGTATAAGTAGCAACATATTTCTTTTTAATGTTATTTATTATGGCTTGTTGGCGACTGTTGTGCTGTAATTTACCACGCAAAAGGTGTGTTATTTTTCAGATACATTTCTTTATTCATTTTTCTACTTTTTTTTTTGCTATCGAATTACTAATTCGTGTAATGTTTGTTTTTAAAGTTCTTTATAATTATTGCAAAGATTTTGAAATTGATAGATTTGCTTCAACATTACTTCAAAAAACAATCATTACATCAATCAGAATCTTTACAATATATAAAAAGAAAATAAAAATATTATCTTTCATCAGTTAATTTTCAATTAAATATTTAATTTAATTGATAGTAAAGCTATACTTATTACTATAATTTCGTTTTAATAATTTATATAATTTATTAAGCAAAATATAAATTTCCCGTGAGTAAAATGATCAATAAATCAAATATATATATTTTTTTTACTGATAAAGTCTCCAAGGCCTCAATCATTATTATAATTGGCTATGCCATAAGAAGAATATTCTATAAATAGGTAGTATAAAATTGCATATATATATATATATATATATTTAAGAGCAATAACAATAATAATACATAATATTATTGTAATTTTTTTCTGTGTATAAATTCCCCATTTTTATATATTGGAATGTCAAAATAAATATACAAAACTGCGACGACGATCTTCACTTATCATATCATTAAATTATATTTTTATGCAATGCAATATACTCAAAATACTTTATACAATTATAATTTGAATAATGAAATATAACCAATATATATAAAATAATAATAATAATAATAATAGAACGAATTACATCGTTGGAATTCCCTACGGATGACATTGGCTACTGGAATTGCAAAGAAGTCATTGTTGTGACTAATACTGGTATTGCAAAATGTATATAATTTTTCTGAAGAAAAAAAAAGATATTTTATTATAGATATCTTTTTTTTTTTATACTCAACTACCATTTTAACTTCAATTTAATACTATTGTTTAAAAATTGTTGAGGATTTTATCTTTTTTTTTTTTTTGCAGAAAAAAAAAGCAAGGATAACTTATACATATTGAATTTTCTCAGGTCCATTGAGACTTTAAACCAATTAGCGAGATGATAGAAAATATGTCAATTTTTTTTTTATTTACTTTATTTGACCATTACAGACTATACAACTAACAAATATTTACGTTAAAAGATTAAAAGATATAATATGAAATTTTTTTAAATAGGCAACATAAATCAATAGCATAAGAAATTATAAAAGAAAAATTTTTTTTTTTAAAAAAGTGGGACCGTGTTATGCCGACGGCTGCTTAACTGGTAAATTCTTAAAAAATAATAACGTTTTTTTGTTAAATATATCCCCAGTAAACGCTTATATTCACGCTAAGACAAATAAGACAATAATAATAGCTAAATATCTTATCATATCTATCTCTACATAAAAAATGCTTGAGTATTTTTCAATGAAAGTTAAGTGCAAACAAAATTCCATTTACAAAATTTTTATTACCAAGTGCATAGATATAATTTTTAGAGGAATTAAACAATAATAATGACGATGTACTATAATATAATAATAATAATAATAATAATAATAGCGTAAATAAATAAAACAATGATTTGTACTTTTTCATTCTAGCAGCCAATTACATTCATTATTTCATATAATAAATGAAAATCATATATAAAACATATAATAACGTTCCGTACACGCAATTATATTATTATTTAGGATATTATTGTAAATTTTTAGCTATTTTGGTCACACATTTTGACATTGCAATTTATCAGTAAATTTCGATCTAAAATTATTTTACATTGACATTTGACTATAGCTAAAAAAAACAACAAATTAATAAAAATCAATAGAAGAGAAAATGTTAAATAGCATAGACAAATAGCTAAATTTGGTAAAAAAGTATATTTTATATTTGGAAACAATATATGTGTACTTGATTTTTAAGTTACTTATTATTAGTTTTTCATAATAGGTATATTTCTATAGGTGTGCAAATTTATTCACTGAATTCAAATGGCAACTGTAAGTATTAGGTTAAATTACGAATCGTTCAGGCAACCAGGTGGCACCAGAAGGTAGGATACTAAATAGTCCACATATATCCCTTAAATTTTACTACCAACTGTTTCCTATTTTATTGATTTTTCCAATTTACCTCCCTAACGAATCTAAGGATATTCATTAAATATCTTTCCTACATCTTCCAGGCAATGAAACTTGTGGTTTTAAAAGATTTAGAATCTGTCGTTTATATCAAAAATCCTTTCTTCTATTTTTGTTATGCCCGGGAAGCCGCTGTAGAAATCCATCGAAGCAGTTTCTTTACCATCTTTCCCAACAGACCAATAAAGATCATAAACCTAAGATCTGATATTTTATAAATAGTAATGTATTACAACGTAATCTTGCAACATTATATGCAGTCATGTAATATTTCAAAATGTTCAGCTGTACTACGTTAGAGGTTAAACCAATCCCACAAACGCACTTTTTATACAAACTTATCTAATTAAAAAAAATTAAATAAATTCTTATTATGTGATATTATTTTTATGCGAAGATATTATTAAAATCTCAAAAGATTCTCTCTATATTGAAAACAATGGTATCTGCACAATTACACATAATTCTATTTATGTGCATCATATTATTATCATTTACTGCTCATAACTGTTTGTTTATTTATGTTGTAAACGAAGACGTATACAAAAATAAATTATTTTTTTTTTTTGTAAATTTTCATATCATAATATGGAAAATGTTTCAACTAAAAATGGGGGAGTTTTATCGGATTTTATAAAACAATAAATTGAACTTGAAATTAAATGTTGTATTCTTATTAAATATGATTTTATACAATTAAATTTTTTATGAAATAAACTATATAATTGACTATAATAGAAAACATAAAAATATAGATTTTTAATAATAAGTATATAAGATATTTATGAATAAATCCTTTAAATACAAATTTTAATTGACAGCTTGCAATTGTTGGAAAAATTTTATGTTCAAGTGGTGGGTATTTTGAAAACTATATGATAAAAAATATCAATGGGCATGGCAAAATTTAATTTTTAAATAACTATTATTATTGACAATAATATGAAAATCTTTTATTACTTAATTTTTAGTAAAGTTTTTTTTTTGTTATTGTTGACAAAATTATGTGTCTTTACTTTACTAATAATGCCTTGAAACAAAAACTCTCATAATCATAAATTCTTTTTAATATATTTAACAACAAACAATTTTTTTTTAAATCCTCTATAAAACATCAATTATTTTTCCAACATCAGACGACATATTAAAAAAAAAATTGTATATATTTGAGTAGGTGGTTAATTTTAATGATTTATATCCTCTATCTTAACAATTTGTTGGCAATATAGTGACAACATACTCATTAAAAATAATATTTTACGTTCGGGCTTAGTTAGTTTTACTCACGCGATAATATTAATTTTCAAATTAGTTGAAAGTTTTTATTTTATTTTTTTAATATTTCATTTATATTTTAAATATTTTATTATGAAAATATTTATAAAAAGTATATTAGCTATTTTTCTATAATATTATTGACATACATATATTTTTTCAAATTTAATTGTGAAACATAAAATTTATTTATTAAAGTTTAAATATTGAAGCATTATTAAATTATTTTTAATTTTCTTATATATAGTTTTATACAATTAATCATACAGGTAAGAATTGACCAACATTTTTTATAGCACATTCAAGCTAAAATATTGATGTTTTGCTCAAATATACTCCTGCTCGTTGAGGGAACTGTTCGTTTATTGGTAAAAATGTGACCACTGTTTATAAGTTATATGGCAATATATTAAATCCATCTCGTGGCGTTCCGAAACCGTGTCTTGCTCGTGAGTCAATTCGCCGGTGGTTAATTTTTTTGAATTAGTAGATACCAAAGTTACTAAGTGAGAATATGTAACATTAGCCATAACTGGAAACGTGTACATAAACTGTATACTATCGTCTCTATGCTATAATTTTGCTATAATTTAAGATTGCATTTCTTTCAACCGTCAGAGGTGAAAAGATATATTAAAATATAATTTAAACAAATATTTGTCTCGAAAGGAATTTTTTATCAATAAAAAATCATAAATAGATCCCTTTTTGTTAGTATGTATATCCTAAATTGATTCACTACATAAAAATATAAAAAATAAAAAAAAATTTTAACGAACGAAACACCAAATTAACAAAACATTCCAATTCTGTATCAGCTACTGTTTTCACTAATTAACATCCGGTTAGTTAAGACAATCAGAAAACAAATTTTTCACATTAAGATATTTAGAAGAATTCTTTTACATATAACATTTTTATGCTGGGCCCAATATGAATGAAATTATTTTGATATTAAATTGTATTTTTAATTCATTTATCTAAGAATTTAAAAAAAATCATTTACAAATAACATCTTAAAGATAAAACAATAGATAAGTAACATAAAAATAAATAAACAATTTCTATGAAAAAAAATTTCGATTTAAGGAAATATAAATATTAAGATTAAAACTTAAAAATTTAACATAATCACAAATCGCAGAAATGTTTTGTTTTTATTTGTGATAATAAATATGCAATTAATGAGATAAATTATTTACTTTTACTGTATTACAGACACATAGTTTCTGTCATAAAAAAGTAGCTACACAATACAAAAGTAATATCCAAAAAAAATTGTTCGTGAAATGATTGCCTAAGATACTTCTTTTCTCAAATTATACACGTAAATGACGGTAGCACACACGAATATGATTCGACATTGAAAAAAATATTTACTTGGGTTTTAATATTACAAATACAAGAATTCACTACCAAACATTTAAAATAAAAACTAATTCTTAATTAAATAAAATAATCTAAATTTTTTTTTGAAATAAATAAATCTTATTATCAAAAAAACATTAACACAGTTTAAGTTAGAATTTAAATTCATCCAAAATTCTCGATGAATTAATTTTAGTTAGCTTATTCATTCACAGCTTTTGGAAACTAATTTTATATAATTTCGTTAAAGTTATCTAAGTTTTTTTTGGCAATAATTTTTAATGCAGAAATCTGTTTCAATGCTAATAATGTTTGATATAAGATTATACTATTATCAAAATAAAGTTTTAAAGAAAAAATAGTATAAAAGAAGATTTGTGGTACGAAAAAGTATCATTTTTAGATATTTTTTCAACTAAATTAGTTCAATATGAAATGTTTGAATCTTTTATTTTTATTAATTGGATTTATTGCTGCGTCAGCAGAACGAGATATTCACGGTATTAAAATTTTATATCTCGAGAAATAGATAAAATTCATAATATTTCAATATTTTTTGAATGTTTTTCTTCAATAGAATCAATAATCAGAGATAAAAATGGCAAATTTTTTGAACCAGGATTTACACCAGAAGCAGAGAAAAATTCTTCATTCTGGATAACGAAATCTCAAGATAGAATAGCTGAACTAATTCGTAGAGATCCACAAAAAAGAATGGTTAAAAATGTTATTATATTAATAGGAGATGGTATGTCAATGGCGACAATAATGGCGGCAAGAACATTTAAAGGACAACAAAAAGGTTCAACAACTGGTGAAGAAGAAAGATTAAGTTTTGAGAAATTTCCATATACTGGATTAGCAAAGGTAAAATTTTCTCTTATTTTCATTAAATATAATAATAAAACTATGTCTGCAGACATATTGTGCAAATGGACAAGTACCAGAATCTGGTTGTACTTCAACTGCATTACATTGTGGTGTTAAAACAAATTTGTTATCAGTCGGTGTAAACGCTGCAGTTCCATTTAATAATTGTCCAGCTAGTATTAATAAACAGAATCAAATTGAATCTATTGCGAGTTGGGCTCAAAAAGCCGGAAAATCTACTGGTTTTGCAACAACAAGTAGAGTAACACATTCTACTCCAGCCGCACTTTATGCTCATAGTTCAAACCTTTTTTGGGAATCAGATTTAAATGTTCAAGAATGGAATCAAAATTCGCAAATTTGTCCAGACATTGCTAATCAGTTAGTAAGAAATGAACCAGGCAATAAATTCAATGTAATTCTTGGAGGTGGTAGACAAAAATTTCTACCCGATACTGTTCAAGATGAACATGGTCATTTTGGTGAAAGAATAGATGGTGTTAATTTAATTGAAGAATGGAAAAGTAATCATACGCAAGGACAATATATAACAAATCCATATCAATTACAGAATATTAATGCAGGTACAACTCATATTCTGGGTCTTTTCCAACCAAGCCATTTAGATTATAGTATAGCAGCACAACCTAATGAACAACCAACTTTATCTGAAATGACAGAATCTGCTATTAAAATTTTACAGAAAAACAATAGAGGATTTTTCTTAATGGTTGAAGGTGCTCGTATAGATACTGCTCATCATGAAACTAAAGCCAAACTTGCATTACTAGAAACAATTGAATTTGATAAAGCTGTAGAAACTGCTGTTAGAATGACAAATATTAAAGATACTTTAATTATTGTAACTGCTGATCATGCTAATTCCATGGCTGTTAGTGGTTTAGTCAACCGTGGTAATGACATTTTAGGTGTAACCCAAAATTTTGCTGATGATCTACAGCCATATACAACTATTTCATATGCAAATGGGCCAAATCAGTATCTAGATGATACTGGAAAAAGACTTGATATCTCAGAATCAATTGATCCACGTAAGAAATAATCTTCATTTTGTATTGACAATCTTTCGAAATAGCTTTTTTTATTTAGTTTTCAATTATCCGTCATATGTACCTATGGAGGCAGCTACACATTCAGGAGAAGATGTTGCCGTATACGCACTTGGACCATATGCACATTATTTTTCAGGAAATTATGAACAAAATGATATAGCACATTTGATGGCATTTGCTGCTTGTATTGGAGATGGAAGAACACATTGTAGAAAAGGTGGCCGATAACGAAATATCTTAATTGTTCAAAATAATAAAATTATTTTTAAATTGTAGCTAAAAGATTTGTTGATATAGATTTAAATAAAGTTTAAATTTAAATGAGTTAATCTTTAATTGTTTATGTTTATACTATTTACATAATTACAAATTCTTTTCTATATATTTTTATTTTTTTATCAAATACACACTAAAAAAAAATATTGTTATCAAATTGACTTGGATTTTACTTGGAAAAAAGATATCTTATCTTGTTGTATATATATATTTAAAATAAATCCTCCTTAAATTTTAAAACATAAGTCATAACATAACAAAAAAATATTAAAATCTCAAAACACTTAGAATTTTAATTCATTATACAATTTAATAAACATTTTTTTATACATGTATATCGAATAAGTTATAACAATTATAATTGAATTTTCTGTAGAAATATCATTAAAAAGCTATTTACTGCTCAGCGATAAATCGAAATGACATTTAAAAGTTAGCAAAAGCAAGGAAAAAAAAAGCAAAAACAAATATACATCAAATGAATTTATAATAAAATCAAAGAATTTAAAAGAATTATTTTCCACTATGTCTACATTTAAGATTCTTACAAAATAAAAAAAAATAAATAAATAAACAAGACCAGTAGTAGTAATATTATATATTTAAACTTTAAAAACTATCTTATGAAAAACATCTTTAAAACATGGCCTCACCTCATTTGTAAATGAATTTCTTGTTGGCTCTCAATTAAAATTCCAAACAAGCGTCGACGACGACGGGTTTTTAAAGATAGTCACATTCACATTATTATATTTATTTATCCGGGCAAATGGAAAAACTCTTTTCATCTGGTCTTTTGCTTTTAAAGATGTGGCGATTTTTCTATAATACAAGAAATTTTGTTTATTCTACATTATAAAACTCTATATGTATATATCTCTTTTGAATTTGAAAAATTCACTAGCATTTTGAAGTTTACTAAAGCATTGCATGTTTCACTTAAATATCGTACAATAAAATGAAAAAAAAAAAAAATACAAGTCAACCAGGCAAATGCAAAAAAAACAGTATACAAGTGCGCGCGTAATTTTTATATATTTTCGTAAATAAGATAAGCCACCAAAGACAAAAACATACTTTGTAACAAAAAAAAAGAATTAAATTCTTTATTTTATTTAATTAGATTCCGATATTACTCAAACGAATTTTTCTTCTTCAGGATGGAGAGCTCTAAACGAGCTGTGCAACACAACTCGATCCTCTGCAGCCTCTCTCCTAATCTGCACCTGGTGCATGCTTCTAGCATCTTTAGCAACTACATTGACTCATCCATTTCTTGCATTCGTTGTGTATGGTTTGTAAGTTGAATTCTTTGCACCTTAACGAAATCGGTGGCTATGAGATCTTGGTATGTAATATAAACTTCGTGATTTCATTTGCGCTCAAAGATATCTTATTATAGATTTATTTGACCTCAATAGCCACACAATTTTTGGTTTGGAATTGGAATAAGAAAATTTTCAACTGTTTGCCGGACCCAAAATTTATACACAAAATATATATATAATTTTTTTGGTACAACAAAATACTAAAAAGCTATTTGATTAAAAGTATTTTCTGGTATATCTTTCAATGGTAGTTTAATAAACTGTGCTACTGTTTAGTTGAAGAGAATTCCTTAACAACAGGTGTAAAAAATCATTTCCATATAAGTACATATTAAATAATGAAATGAATAAAAAAAAATCCTTTACAAGTTTACTTCGTAAGTCAAATACGGAAATAATACTTAGTTCTTTAATAATTTGTTTACATGTCCTTATAAAAACAAATTTTCAATTCTATCTGAAATCACATACCAAACTGAAGGTGCAGGAAAATATAAATTAATTTAGTCAGAAACTTTTTTGTAAAGAATAAAATAAATTTTTGCAAGGAAGAAAGTTAGACAAATTCTAGAAATAACAATAAAATAAAGATATTAATGATAATTGGATAAAGAAAATCTAATTAATGATATATTATAACCTATAATAAAATTATGAAATTAGTTATTTCACAAAAAAAAAATTAAAATATTTTTTTTAATTTGATTTTATTTAAAAAATTAATCCAAGATATTTATTTATTCTAACAAAATGTAAAAACTTACTTTTCTAAATGAGTTTTTTTAAAATATTAAATCAATTTTTTTCGTTCTACACAGAATATGAGGCATTCAGAAGCTAAATAGATTAGTATACAAAATTGATAAAGTTGGATTTTAAAACAGATTATTTATGATGATTTGTTAACGCTAAGTGTCATCAACAATGAAATTTATTAAAATATCCAAGCATATAAGAAAATCAATGAAGCTTTGATGGCATTAACCGAGTAAATTAGAAAAAGAATAACACTTTAGCTTCATGACCATAAATAGAACTCCACAAATTGTCAGTCGTTCTCATTTTTCCTGTAGGTTTTATATTTTACCAAACTAAATTAACCTTTAGAAATTTCGATTCTTCTCCTGCTCATTTTGTCTATAGCTCGTGAAGAACCTCGGCCTCCCATAATGGTATTTCTACATTTTTATTGCGGACATACTTATTTTAAATGGATTCTTCTTAACCATAAATTTCTTTATGGTGTAGCAACTGTTATTGGAACAAGCTAACTACAGCAGGCTTTATTATTGAGACATATGTAATATCTCTAGTATCACCCGCACCACAGCTTACTACACTACAACCAAGCCACCACCAGTCTGTAATAATTTCAATTAATTTTCTTAAAATTGTGATCAATTGAATTTTCTACATTTTTTAATGAAGCTTAGTATATTTTGATTTTTATAGAATTACCCATTCAATACACTTGGGACATATTAAGGGCAATATATATCAACAAATATATAACGCATAGAATACAAAATGAATTGACTTTTATATAAATTTTATATTCAATCAGACAGGACGTTTATTTTAATAAATAAAAACGATGAAGAAGAAAAAAAAATATTGTATTGCATTACAGTTAAACTTCCAATTAATCCAACTTTGATGACTGACATTGTTGAAGAGTTTTTTTTCTTAGCCTGTTTTTTCTTTTAAAATCTTTTTCTGTAATGTATTGTTTTTCCAACATTTTTTTTTTCAAAATGACATTCGTTTATTTGTTCTTTGCTAAAGTTTTTATTTCCTCCATTGTTATTTGGTGTTGTGCATTTGTGTATGTGAATTTAGAATAATGGTGGTGGTGACGATAAACATTCAGATTTTTTTTATTTGTTTTATTATTATTTAATCATTTTTTTTTTAATAAATGCGCATCTCTTCAATTATTATTCCAATTATATCTTGAGAATTTTTCCCTAATGGCATCGATCATTCTACATAATATTGAAGGTTTCCGATGTATATATATGTACATATGTAGTAAATGAAATTTATTTGCAAATAAATATGCCCATTGATGATGATGGCTGGTTATGTTATAACTAAATAATATTGGTAACCGCAGGGAGAGAATTGAAGAAAAATAGATGGAAGTTTTCTAATTTACAGAAAATAGGTTGGAGTTAAAATTTGAAACAAACTTAAAATTGCGGTGAATTTTTAGATTAATTCGGACTTAAAAGCCCATTTATGAATGATTTCGACTGTTTCATTTTATATATCGTGCTTAATTTGATCTGTGCAGATGGAATGATTGGAGTTAATTGTAAAATTTTGATAGTTCAATAATTAGAAAGATTTCAAATTATAAAAAATCTTACTCTCTAAAAATACTCCATCCTACTTTGAAATGAATTGTTAATGAAAGAGTATCTTACTCATATGGCAACAATTACGAGCCCTGACACAAAAATTTACTAATTATCGAAACTATGATTTTCAATACGAAAACTACCAATATTAGTTAATTTATTTCTCAGTGCTGTTTCATATATATCCTTAACTCTTATTTATCCTTATTTGCTGATCTTAATCGAAATAAACCATATCTCTCCAATGAAACTTAACTAATATTGTTAGGGTTAGTAAATAAAAATTATCATTTAAATTTAATTTTTAAATAAACCTTTGATATTTTTTGCTAATAAAAGGAATTGTCGGAAGAAGATTTTTATTCCCTCCTCATCTTAACTTTATTTTCATTTCAAAATATAAACCTTCTGACATACAAAAAAATAAAAAAAAATCCGTCCATCTTCCTGTCTTTATTTGATATGTACGTATCAATCAGGATATTTTTCCATCACAGATCTGTTTAATATTATGTATTTCTTTTTTTTCTCTACGTATATTAAATATAAAAACTGGTATTAAATTGATTTTATATTTTCTATAAAAATATATATTGATTCTAATTTTTTTTTCTCTAGATTATGATTTTAATCGTTTTTCCATTACTTTTGCTACATGATTTTTCTTGATGGATTTTATTCTTTTATAGCAATTATCAAAGAGATTTGTTGACATCCAGATTTATTATGTTCAATTTTTTTTTTTTTTGTAGTTGTTGTTCAGAAATCACAGGGGAATATTATTTTTATATAAAGTTTTGATTTGTAACGAAAAAAAAAATTAAGTTTTTTTTCCGAACGAGTTACAAATATAAACTAAAGAGTTGTCTAATTTGAATTTAAATGGATTGTATATAAGTTTTATTTTTTTTTTTGTAATTAATTTAAACTGTTAAGTTTTTTACAGTTTAGATTTTAATGATAAGAATTAATTTTACATAACAGTATTTAATAAAAATAAATAATAAAAAAAACTTTATGTCAAGAAATTACAAAAAGGAAGTCGTAGGCTGAAATTGACATATTTTTTTAGTTTTTCAATTATTCACCCTAATTATTGAAAACGTTTCCTTCGCGACTCGTTTCCAATAATCAGTTGTTTTTAATTTATTTATATTTATTGATATATAATAAATATTTAAAAAATGCTCCGTAATATTACCACGTAAAGGATTTTATGCGTGCAACACAGAACGAGGAGGAAATTGTAATTTAATTTTGGCTTTTCTAACCAAGTCTACAAAATGTACGCGAAAGTCTACATTGTAGACACCAATAACATTGTTCACATTGTGAACTCTAAATTTGTTTGTTGACGCTAATTTACGACTTCTGGAAACAGAAATTTGAGTTGTAAGTATTCAGTTCTACGTTATGTAATTAGCAATAAAAGCACAGTGCTATTTTATTCTACTCTTTCTTCCCTTTCCAATGTGATGTAAATTTTAGAGAATATTTACTATCTTAAATTGCAATTTTTCAATAAGAAACACCTTTTTTGAAAACATGAGTTACGCTGCCTACGGACTTGTCTTAAATAGTTCACCTTTTGCAATATGATATGCTGAAATATTTTAAGTGTACATTTACTTGCTAAAACATAACTTACACACGGAAAAATGATTTTTTTCGAAAAAACCCTAAAAGGATATTGACTTGTAAAAACAATATGATAATAATTAATAGTTTTCCTTATTATCTTTCACTAAAAACTAAAATTAATTAACTGAAAACATAAATTAAACTTTAAATCAATCAAGAAGTTATCATTTAATAAAAAAATTTATTCAGTTACAATAAAAACTATGTCAACAGCAATTTTATAATCAAAAAATACAAAAAAAAAACTGTTTGTAAAGAAAAATTGAAAATCTTAAATGGAAAACTAAATTTAAAAACTTTCTACAGTTCACAATAAAATTTAATTATGTACACTTAATAAATTAAGGTAACAAATTCACTCCAAAAATTATATTTGCAAACCAAAAAAAAAAAAAATTAGAAAGACTTATATGATGATAAACTAATACAGAGTGCTTCGAAATAATTTATATTATTGTGTAAAGTACTAATATCACTTAGTACATAAATTATTACTAGCAATTATTTAAATAAAGAAACTTTCAATTTAATAAACAAAAAATTCTAGGACATCCTTTATTTCCTTATTTAGGACATATTGTATACTATAAAATAACAAGATTTTTATTATTTTTTCATATTTTTTTAGTATGTGATGCATATATTCACCTTATATTTTTTTAAAGTCAGTTCAAGAAAAAAAAAAGAGAACTAAAATTCTAGATAAACTTTTGTGTAACAATGGAACATGATTTTCAATCCTTAAATAAACTTTTTTTTTTGTTTGTATTCATTATTTATTCATATGCTCTTGACTTACTCAGCCTTCTTATTATATTTACTGATAATATTTTGTTGTTAAAGGTAAATTGCAATAAAGATAGAACTGAATCATTATATATTGCATAAAAAAAAAAAATTCATCTATTCAATAAGATACAAGTTACCTCATAACATTTTGTGTGTACATATAGCTAAAAGCATTGATGGTATGATAAAACTTTTTTACATAATCATATACACTATAATATATACTTCTATTTATCTATGTTTTATGGTCTATTCCAGGTATTTTATATATCCCTAAGTTAAAATAACGAAAGTAGTTTCCACCATGATTCCAAAAAAGAACTATATAAGAGAATCAGACCTAAATACTAACTTTACTATACCTGTATTATATATATATATATATATATAAATTTTTGTAGGAAAAATCCGACAAAAAAGCATTAAGCAATTACAAATTAACTTAATTGCAAACATTTTATTCTTTAATGAGAAATATTTTAATTTAAAAGAGATCGTGACATTAATTGTTTATCACGCATTTAGTGAACTAAAACACACAAAAAAAAACCTTCATTTTTTTTTTTAAAACATAATTATATAAGTGGTAAATTGAGTTTTATTAAAAGATTGTTGTTTTTTTTTCATATTAATTGTATTAACTTTTATAAAGATATAAATAAAGATAATGTTTAATTTATAAATGAGAAAATTTGTTATTTTGCTAGACAGTTTTTTTTTTTAAAGAGAATATTGACTAATAAAATATTAATTTTCTGACTCGATAAATGTGACTGAACCAAAATATTTGTTACAAGAATTTTAGTGATATTTCTTGAGTTTTATTCAAAAGTTGTAAGTTTTCTTGAATGAATGACTTATAAACTAATCATAAATTATGGAAATAAAATTATGTTAAAAAATTTTTTTCTCATAATTTCTCCTACATGATTTTTCTTTTGTATAATAATCATATTTCCTGTTCCATAAACCAACATTTTAATATAAATAATATATAATTAAATTTCCATAAATTTTCAATTTCAACTATGTATATAAATTTCAAAATTATATATCGCACACGACCATTAAACTTTTCTGTCGTTTTAATTTAATATTACATTTTTTTTTTATCTTACCAAACCAAAAACATTGTTATTGGATCAATAAATTACAATAAAAAAAGATACACAAATTAAACTTTGTAGAAAAAAAATTCTTAAATCTTGTTTTTTTTTTCACTGGTACCTTCTCAAAAAAAAAAAAAAACTGATAACAAATTCTTAATATTAACTCCTGGTATTTATATTCTTATTAATTACAGCTTCCGAAACCAAATTTACATTTCTTTCCACTTTAATACAGAAACAAAATAAACTGAAATACACCACACATTAATAAAAATCAAAACAGAAAACAAAATTATAATAATAATAATATTTAAAAAAAAAAATATGTTAAAATAACAAGAGCAAAAGAAGAATCTTTACTTTTTTTTTCATTCTAAAGAAATTAACAAGATTTTTTTTTTTATACATATTTATCATTCAATAGTTGAGTTTTTTCTTTATGCTAAGTGGAACAACATAATTCTGAGAAAAGGTTAAAATCCCTTTTTTCCTAATAAGTTTAACAACAACAACCGAGAAATCGATCGTTCAATATATCTCAAAAAAAAAAACTGATAAAAAATTCCAATGAAACTAAAGGAACACGAAAAATAAAAAAATAAAACAGGGGCTAAAAACAATTAAAAATCAAGAAGAAAAGGAAAATCAAAAGTTTTGATCAATATTGTAGTTGTTGTAATATTGTTGTTTTTGATTCTTTTGTATATCCATTTTATATTATGTCGACATTATATAAAACAACCCAAACACCCCGAAAATCATCAGTTCCAATGTTTTCGATTGGCATCGAAAACCGTTTTGTTAAGAAATCGAAGCCAATTAGAAAAACTTGAAACTAATGAGCCACTGTGCTACTACACAATATTTTTTAAATACATATATATGTTTTTATATTATATAGATTTACAATATCAGAGACCAACATCAGACTCTGAAGATCGCGCCCATTTAATTGGTTTTAATTTCTTTTTCGCTTGGTCCAGCGCCTTTAAGGTGCTGATGTATAAATACTGGGCTATCGATATTTATATATACAAATTTTCTTGATATTTCTTTAAAAAGCATAAATATATAATATCTATGCTGTGGAATATGATACAAAAAGTATATTGTAAATTTTTTTGAATTGTTATATTTCAGGTGATTTATATTTAAAGATATAAAAAAAGTTCTGTACTGGTTCTGGTAGTGATTTACAATTAATTATAATTTTTTTTATAAATATATTATTTAAAATCTTGTTCAAATTAAATATTTTAATTATAAATTTTTATAATTATGAAAAAATATATTGTTGAGGTAGAACTCAACGCATTAATTTCGGTTCAAAATTGAATTCTAGAAATATTTTTGACAAGTAAATTAATATTTCGAAATTAAATTGGGAAAATATTGTAAAGTAATAGTCGTAATAGTAAGTGATCAAAGAAATTTATGTAAAAATTAATTACAAATCTTATGTAGACTTTAAAAAAAATCTAATTAAAAAAGAGTCAGAAACATATTCTACACAATTATTTTTCACGTAGCGAGATTTTTTTTTATCAAAAATAACACACAATAATTTGTAAAAGTTTCGAAATCTAAAACAAAATTATATTTATTTGGTGTATTTTTTTTGTAAGTGGCGTCAACTTGGCGTCTCAAAAATTGAATAATTTAATTATACCTTATGACACAAAAACATTTCATTCCACAATACGTCAAAATAATCTTAAAACTATGATTAATTTAATATCCTTTTTATCTTAACAAATTCATCAATAAAAAGACAAATAATATCACTTTACGAATGTTTAAAAATCAATAAAACAAAAACCTATAATTTTATTTACAAACTAAAAAATATTAACTAATTTTCCATGGAAATCAAAAATGATCGTGTGATATAATAAAATCAATAATCAATCAGATACAATTTTTTTTCCAATAAATGCGTTAATTGATACACAAACGAATTGGAATCATTAATAAAAACATTTTTTGACATTAAGGTATTTTGTCTTCTGGTATTAAACAATTTTTTTTTTTTAGATTTCAAGATCATAATTTTTTTGTTTTTGTTCAGTGTAGAGGTTCGAATTACCTCAGAAAATTTACAAGGGGACGAATTTATTTTAACAAAAATACACACAAAATAAAAAAAATAAATACAACCTTGAGGAATTTTTCTTGTACACGTTGTCTAAATTCCATAAAAAAATCATTTTTTATTTCGAAAATTAATTTATTCATTGATTTGTTTCTGTGTATCTTTTTTTTTTTAAAGTGTATCTTTTTTTGACTGGTAATAGATTTGTAAAAAAAACTAAAAAAATTTTTTGTAATTTTGTTTTCTTAAAAAATTTTCATTATTGACTAAACAAATCATTAATTTTAAATTATTATTATTTATGTTTTTTGTGTTCAATATTATATTTTAACAAATATAATTATTGTTAATTAAAATAGTATTTTTGACATCCTGGTAATGAAAAACTTTTTAAAAAAAAATTTAATTGCATAACAATTTTATTTTTCTAAAAAAAGAAATAAGAAATAACAATTTTTTTAAACATATTTTATGATGATAATTAATAGTTTAAACGATGTTGACGAATTTTAATAATTGGCATGTGAAAATAATTAATATTTAAAAGAATTCTTTTAAACCTATAAATATATAAAGATTGTATTTTTTTAAAAAGAAGTATGTACACTTGCAATGCAATGTGAAAGTTTTTCAATCTTCTACTTTCAAAAAAAAATTGAAAATTTTACAAAAAAAATTGAAAATTTTACCATAAATTGAATATTTTTACAAAACATAAAAAATTACATTTATTTGTACAATTTTCTTCATTTAAAAATTTAAATAAATATATTTGAAAATCATAAACAATCTATATACAATAAAAAAAAATTTTCACCATAAAATTATAATACTTAGATGTTAATCGGGGAAAATCTATTAAAAAATCTGTCACCATTTTTAACTATTCTAAACATGAAATCAATTGGATATCGTAATTTTTTATCTCGATTTTATTCATTTTCAATCAATTTATAAAAAAAAAATAACATAAAAATATAAAAAAAAAGATTTTAGTTTTTTTTTTTGTTTTTGGAAAATTATTATGAATTTTATTTGAATTTTATTTTTAAGTTGCATTCAATTTATATCAAAATGATTTCACAGATTGGCACTTTATTCCAATATCGAAAAAAAAAATTGATTTCAATAAAAAAAAAACAATTTTGCTTGTTAGTCAATTTACAATTCCATAAAAAGACAATAGTCGTTTTTTATATAGTTTTTCTCAAAAAAAAAAACAAATACATATATAATTTTCCATATGAAATTTTCAAAAAAAAAAAACTAAACTCAAAACTAAATCAATTGGAAAAAAAGGAAAATAAAAGGACAAATTTTGCTTTACTTAAAAAATAAAATAAACGACTAAAGAAAAAAAATTATGAGAATGTGGAAAAGTGATGGTATTTATCATTTTTCGAAATCTTTCCAATTTCTGTGGTGGAAAAAAAAAACTTGGTAAGTGTGCGCGACTAATAGTTTTAAAAGTAATTCAAAATTTTATTCTATTTATTCCTTAAATTGCCTTTTTCATATTATGATCTTGTTAAATTTTTACAAGAAATTATTTTCAAGTGGAATTCTTTGAGTTTATATATATTAAACACACTATATAATACAACAAAGTACATTTTAGAGTTTGACTGGGTGCTATCTTAGATCTTAAATCAGTTTAACAGTTGACTATATAGAAGGAACAACTAAACACATCATTATAAAACAGAAGAACAATTTATCCTTATTTTTATTGTATATAAATTCGTTTTGTGGGGAAATTATTTTTTTTTTTTTATGTTATCAATAAAAATATCTAAATTGATTCAACGATTTTTTATACCAATTTATATGACATATTGATTTTATACAATTGATATAATAAATTGATATGGTTGTTAATACCATTTTGAAGTGTAACGAAATTTTATATACAATTTACTTAATTTATACTAAAAAAAATAATTTATATGTTTTATTTGCTTATCAGAAATTACCGTCTAAATAAAAAATATCTTTAGATCAATCAAAAATATTTTATAGTTAAAGTACAATTTTATAGTTACAAAACATTAAAAGAATACTAATTGAAATATAAAATGAAATTGTTTCAACCAATATCATAGAAAAAAAAAATTCCATCAAATAAATAAATAAAATCCTTGAATTACTATAATAATTAAGTGAACCAATTCTATCATTAAATTATCAATTAAAACCTAATTCAAAGAAATTTCACAGATAATAAAAGTTCACTATAATTAATACCAAACAAAATTATACTTTCAATATATTTTAACGCCTAATTCTTATAAATTGAAAATGGTATCTGAAAAAAGCAAAACCAATTTAAATATAATAAATTTAATTTAAATGTTTTTTAATATATATAAAAGTTGAAAAACCTATTGACACTATTTCAAAATCAAATAAATTACACATTGGTTCATGTTAATCAAGACATTTAGCGACAAAACGTGATATAAATCTGACCACAACGATAATTAAACTTTTTCAAATTATACCTTAACTCTAATATAAAAATGCACTTTAAAAAAAAAATTTAAATTTTCATTAATTGTATTAAATATAAATTTAATTTGGTTTTTTTTTGTGAACTAATTCTCAAAAATATATATATTAGTGCACTTTTAAATAATTATTATCTCCAAAAGTCAAATAAATCACTTGTGTGTCAACGGGTTAACATTTTATAAACTCATTAGCCATAAATATAAATCAGCAGGTAAAAAACATATATAAAATTCGTATATACTTATTTGTGGTTGTATTTTTATTTGTGAATGTTTAATTATATTATAGTATATGTCACGATAAACAAATAATTAAAATAATTACAAAAAAGCATAAATAGAGCTATAAAAAAGAGAAGGTCAAAGAGGGGGCGGGTAAATTTTATAGTATGAAAAACTAATAAGGAAAAATTTACACTTTTTATTTGTGCTACTAAATAATAATACATACTATATACACTGATAAAATTTTAACTTTTGGTCCGAACGTGTATTTGTCGCAAAAGAACTTCTCTGGGTGGAAAAGAAGTGAATACTTAAAAGAACGTTGAAATTAATGTTACTGCAAATAAATTGTTTTGAATATATTTTGCTGCAAATGCATTTGGTTTTTCTTTCTCTTTTTATTTTGTTTTCAAAATTTGTCTACCGTTAGTATCATTTTTCCAGGACTTCAAATTAAACATTGACTATAATTTTATTATTGATATTTGTTTAAATCCGAAATCGATACCCACGTGAATCGAACCAAGTATCTACTGTTGCACATTATAGTACACGCTTTCTCTAGCCACCACCAGTCACCAAAACAAAGCTTAATTACGATCGATAAATAAATTTAAAATATAAACCGAAACTGTGCATGTAAACTATTCGACGCAAATATAAGTTTAGTTTAATGCAGGCAACAAATGGTAATCTACCTGAAATGAAATTTCATTTGCAGTAAAAGTTTCTTTAAAAAAGCATTTTTAAGAGAAATAAATTACATTCCTTGCAAACATAGCTTGCTAATAAATCTCGTTTACTACAAAAAGAAAAATTTTATCAGTGTATATACTGATTAAATTTCAAGTGTTATGAACTCACGAAAGTGTATAATATTAAAAAATAAAGAAGCTATAGTTCACCTCTGCATAAAAAAAAAAGAAACAATTTTTTTTTAGATTTTCACAAAATAGCATAAGCACACATATCACTATGTAATAAATATTTATACTTGCGCGTTATTTTAATGATAATTTCGAGACGACTAGGCTACTGGTTTTTTACTTATGGTGTATATTTTTTTTCCGTGAAAAAGAATGGTTAAAAAATATTAAATTTTCCCGTGCATGCATGTGAAAATTTTTTTTGTTAAAGCATTTTATAGTTTTTTGAAAAGAAAAAAAATTATATTTTATTAGTAATTGTATAAATTGTTTGTAAAATGAATTGCGTTTATCTCAAAAACCTAATTTATTGTAATAAAACATTTCCATTAATTCCTCAATTATTATTATTAACTGCTTATCTAATTGCATACATCGATGTTTGCGTGCTAACGTGTTTTACGCCAGTTATAACTAGATGATTAAATTCTTTAAGATAAATTATATATTATATAAATATATTTTTTTTTTATTATCGTGTTTGGCAAATTTTGTCACACATATTTTTGCTTTGTGAATAATATAAAGAAGTTGTGACGATGACAGAAAAAATTTAATATGGAAAAAGAAAGTTTAACGCATTTAAATGCATTTGTACTATGATGTCCTAAAAATGTCCTTATGAAGTATGATTTCACTTGTTTAATCGGAAGAAGTGATATTTAGTTTAATTAGAGGAACTGAAAATTATCTGCAGATCGATATATGGATCAGGGATGGCCACACAAACACCACAAACCACTGCAGCGAAAATTTACCTATTGTACCTTTCTAAATATCTGAAATTTTACTTGAGAAAGTTAAGTTGTTGATAGATTTTTCTAAAAGAGCTATGGGTGCAATTAAATCTTAGGTAATAATTGAAAAAGACGAATTAATTAAATATTTTATTAATATACTAAAAAAAATCTATCCATTTTTAGTACATTTCTAAAAAAATTCTGCCAAATATCGGCCGAAAAAAACCTAAAAAAATTCTACAACTAAAACAAATAAACTACCATGAAAATACATACTTATAATTTTTTTTTTAATCTTATTACACAGTAGCTCATGGTAGCTGTTAAATGGAATCTCATTTTGTTTCTTTTAAACCACTAAACAACCAGATAAGATATTTTCATTTATTTGTGTACTTGCACTACTTATACAGAAGCACAATAATTTCAAATAAAATAAAAAACCAACACCAAAACCGTCTCAATAATTTACAGGATAAATAAATAAGCAATTTCTGTGATAAAAACGAATAACTAAAATAATCACTTTTTAAGCACGTTTCTACACAACAGCTCATTTTATTGTCTGTAATACATTTTTTTTAAATAGGACTGAATTGGAATGAAATTCTTTTTTTTTTTTTTTTTGTGGTATATAAGAACTTAATCTTATAGGTTATAGCCATTTGTTTTGACAACTTTTAGTTATATTCAATATTTGATTTCGACAATATGTCGAAATTTCTTTAATGGACTTTGCTTTTTCTTCTTTAATTTTGTACTTTTTTTTGGTTTCGTATTGTTTCTCTTTTTTACCAAAACAAAAATTATATCTTTTGCAGATTTATATGCTCATTTTATATGAATGGAAACTAACAAGAAACAAAAAAAACTCAAGTGACGAACGAGATAAGACGATTAATCGTTGACATTGGCAATGGTTTTTTGTTGGACAATTTAATGACATCAGGTTAAAAAAAAACCAAACATATTGTAATTGGAAAAGAGAAATAGATGAACGAAAATAAGATTGTCTAAATGGCCGCACTTTATTCATTCATATAATTTTTAAATATATAAAGTTAAATATTTAACCCATTATCACCTAATGAGTTTTATTAATTACTTTTACTAAAAAATTAAAATTATCATATTATATTGTTCAGAAATTATACCAAAAATCTTAACCATTTTTTCTCACAATTTACTTTTTATAGTAAAATTATTTTCCTTGTACGCTATTTCCTTAAAATCCTTAATTTGACCCGCCTTTAACACGTGAATGTGATAATTGAATATTTATATGTACATAAAAAATAAATTTGCATTTAATTGAAAATTAAAAATAATCTTTGCATAATTTAATTTTTATCATAATGCACATACAAAAAGAAAATTACATATTCTTTTTAAGTAATGTATAATTTTCACATTATTAGCAAATAAAGTTATTGTTTTTTTTTTCCTGTTCTATGTTTTTGAATGCAGTTTTAATAGAATTTAATTTATGCACCCTATTTTTCCGCTAATGAAATCGAAAAAGGTCTTACATGTCACACCATTAAATGAGAAAATAATGAAAAACGGACAAGAAATATTATTTTTATTATTAACAGACAGGAAGAAGCGAAAAGGAATTTATTTTGTTGGGGTTATTTTTTTTTCTCAAAAAATATGTAATTAAATTAATGCAAGTGTAGCTGAAAAAAAATATCTAATTAATATTAATTAGAATAAAAAATTTTTATAACTTAATTAAATTAGTAATTTTAACAATATTAGTATAAATTTTACAATTTAAATTTGTCAAATAAAATTTAGATTCCTTTTTTTTTAAGTACTCTACATTCATTTTTTTCATTCATCTAAAATTCATTTTTTTTTTTTAATATTTTTTTAAAATGTTTATATAAAAATTCTTTAAAGCGCCGCCATCATGTATGAAAATCTAAATTTTCATTGTTATTCTGGCACCCAATTTAAATTTCATTTTAAATTGGATACAAAAATAAATTACCCAGAAAAATATAAGAAAGATTACACAAAAAATTATCTTACCATTTTTATAAAAAAAAAATATGTATACAAACTTAAACCCATCACAATTTATACGAAAATACTTTTTTTTTGTTGTTTTAACGAGATTTCGGTATTAAAAGGATATACGTACCAAAAAAAAAAAAAAAACAGAAACAGATATAACCGTAAATATAAAACAAAACAAGGACCAATTTCATTGGAAAAAATATATGTATATATATTGGTTGCACATCTTCAGGCCATTGAATCACAAAATATATACCAAAAATAAAAAAAAAAAATTTATTAATAAAAAAACTAAGAAAATATAGGGACATAGGGTTAACCCAAAAATAAAATGTTTATGAACATAATATATAAATTCGAATTTAACGCTACTAATTGGAACAATAAATTGTCCAAGAAAATGTTTTGTACGGACACAGATAAAAAATGAAATGAATTTGGTTAATGATTGTTCCTTTAACATTTCAAAAAACCAAACTAAACCAAAAATACGATCTCGTATAAAATATTAATAAAAAACGAAGAAGAAAATTTATATTTATTTATTTTAGATTATCAACGAATATCATCATCATCTTCATCTGTGTAGTAGCAGTTTTTGAAATTATATTTTCGTAATTTATTTTTCAGATAAAAGATAGAATTTATTTAAAACCAGAAAAAAAAGCGTTAATTTAATTTTGGTTCTAAGTTTTTTTTTCGATATACTTCTGTGTTGGCAATTAAATCATTTACACATTTGAATTATTATTAATAACACCCATTTTTTGTGGAGCGGAAAAAATGTAATCAAAATGTAATAATTGCCAGATAACATGTTGATTAAAATGTAATTTAACGTCGTGATATCTAAATTGTTAAATTAATTTGTTACATGTTATATATAGTATACTATAATTTAAATATCTTCACCCCATTTTGACAATTATTCACACCTTTTCCAATTACCAATAAAATTTATGATATCCTCCCTGAAGCTGATAACATTAAAAAAAAAATAAAAAATTGTATATGATATTAAATATGTATTGTAGGAAAGAATTTATTTCAATGTCAGTACAGAAGCAAAAAAAAAAATTATATTATTTTTGAATCGATTACAAATATTGCTAATAAGTTTGATATAAAATATATATTTTTTTTGTGAAATGAAATTATAATTAAGGGGTAGATCACACACATGTAGAACAACAGTAATACTATTTTTGTATCAATTCGACTTGCACTAAATACGTACCTAATTTTTATAGTTGACTAGTTCGAATATTCTCTGAATCATTACCATTAACTTACACTAATTCCTTGCTCTAGAATTCTCTTAAATTTCAATTCTTTCATTCATAACCACACAACCAACACTAATTAATTATTATTTCACAACATATCCTATAATTAGGTACAAATTTTTACAGAAAAACCTGTGCATGATTTCTGTTCGAAAAGTCTCCGAACAGTTTTCTGAATTTTTTAAACAGTTTCAAGAAAACCGTTTCACAATTCAATTTAGATAATTATAAGTACCCCTGATTTTCACTTTCTGAACCGTCAAAAGCTAGCGTTAGCGTACTTGATTTTTGTTTGGAAGCAGAAAATATAGCAATAAGTTTGTTTCCTATAAAAGTTTTGATAAGCAACAGAAATTAGTATTAAAAATTCTTTAGGTTTAATTGTGAAACCCCTTAAAACATTCAGACAATTAAAATATTGATATTATTGACTGCCTTTTTTTTTATTCCTTTCTTACATTACTAATCCATTTTTATATGAAATTCCATTTTTAGCATTGGATGCAAAAAGTTTTTAATCCTATAAGAAATAAGATAAATTATATTGAATAATCGAAATATTGGTTATTGGTTATCATAAATCAATAGAACAGAATGACAGATATTGTTAAATATAATTGCATATCATAATTTGCAGTTCAATTAAAATTGACAACATAAGCAAAAAAAAATAAAATAAAGGAATTTTCTTTAACAGGCAAAAATGGTTTTTCCATCATACTTTTTTTTTTTTCAAAATTTAATAAATTGTCGGATATATAAAAATTCCATTTGATTGGAATTTAAATTATATATAATTGGATTTTTATCTGAATTATTATAATTATTATTAAGTTATGATCAAATTTATATTACATATATTTTAAAATTGTAATTAAAATAATTGTACATTGTAATATAAAAAATAATTTTGTTATATAAATTGTGAAAAAATCGTAATTAATTTATAATGAAAATACGCAATTTATTATAATTAAAGTGAAAATATAAAAATTTTTATATGGTTTTATTTTCCATTAAACAGAGGAATTAATTATACTATTTTTCTTTAAATATTGTTTTTATAATGTTTTTCCATTGAGAAAAAGTGCAAAAGTTTAGGACAAATTTATGTTCTACCATTAATTGAATTTACAAATTTGTACCATCAACATACATCGTTTCTCTTATCAATTATATTGCTTTTCTTCAAAAAAATTAAAAAAATATAAATAAAATCAGGATTTTACTCTTATACCTAACGAGATCATACAATTATAAATACTTGGCACGTCTTTTTGACATATTAAAACGATAAATAATAATTTTTTAATATAAAAATTTATTTTTCTGTATATTCTGCGTTACTAAATCTATAGATACAATTTCAAAAAAAAAAAATATGAATTAAATAGAAATTATTTCCTAACTACGCGTTAAATCATTTTGTTACCATCAGAAATCAATAAAACAACATGAAATAAAAATTACTGTTCAAAATTATATTTATATCTGTATGTAATAAGGACGAATATTTCAGATAACTAAAACAAGATGTTTGAAATATGCCAGAGTATCTATAAAAATTTAATAGTTTTTTTCTAACTTACATATATAAATATAAATAAAAATCATTAAAATTATTACAAATATTAATCTGTATACAATAAATATATAGTATGGCGCTGAAATGTTGCTGTACACAATTATTATTAGATTTTTTTTTAAGTATTATTTTTTGTTATAAGATTCCTAAGACACTTGTATAATGTTTGTTATCTTTATGTATTTTATTTATTTATTTATTTGCAATCGAATAATTTATCTTCTAATTAGAAATTTATTAAAAAGATATCGTAAAATAGTTTTTAATTAATTTTCTTCTCTTTTATAGTAAAAAAAACCAAAAAAAAAAAATGTGGTAACTATATGACTTTTCCTGTCATCAACACAGCAATAGGAGTCGATGACTCTGTTAGGATTATTATTAATTCGAGTTTAGTTTTTTTTTTATTGAATATAATTGCCAAGACCAGTTTTTTTTTATGTACCATAAAAGGAATTTGAATTGATGAAAATTCGCAGATGGTATATAACCAATATGGTAAAAAAAAATATGTATATACATATATATTTATGAAATATTTTCTTTAATGGCTAATTTGTTTAGTTTTTTGTTTTCTGAACGTAAATATTTTAAACTGTTTAAACAGAGTATCTAAAGGCTAATACAAATTTCTTAATTAAATATTTTAAAATTCATTAATAAAATCTATAAACTAAACTTTATTAAATTTTTAAATTTTTATTAAGAAAAGTTAATCAAATTCACGCTTAAAATCGTAATTAATAAATCTTTATGTCAAAATATTGATTCAACAATTGATTTATTGAGTTACATATATCGTTTATAGATATTTACATAAATATTTTAAAAACATATTAATTTATACCTTTATTTGAAACTAAACAATTTATGTTTAATTGTCGTAAGATTATTGTTGTGTCTAGTCAAGATCATTTAACTTCATTAAAAGTATTCATCTTTATTCTGTCGATTAAATTGAAAAGTAATTTTTGTCATTGAATTAAAAATTAAATATTAAAATTACATACAATAAATATTTTTGTATTAAATGATTAAAAAATTTATTAATTAAAAAAAAAACAGAAGAATTTATATTACAATCATCAATTACTAAATTATTATCTAATTGTTTTATTAAATATTAATTTCATAATTAAATGTTTTTTAATTAATTATTATTTAATTAATAACTCAATTAATTTAAGTTAATTAAATTACAATTTATATGGAATTCATTTAATTAAATGTAATTAAAATTTCACACAAACTCATCTTTAACTAGTCGCTTACAATGTATACAATATAATTGTTATGAGACGGAATTTTATATATCAAAGTTTTGTAATTTAATATAGAATGATTGTACACCAAGTAATCACCGTAATGTAATATTTCCTTTCTTTAAAAATTATTTAATTAATTAAATATTTCAAGAATATTTATCGAGTATTAATAAGGTTACATTAATTACTAAATTAATTATACTTGTTTAATTCAATTAATAGTATGGTAATTTTTAAAAAATCATTCGATTTGAAATTAATATATTTTTTTTTCAATGAAACTATTAATAAATTCATAATAATTAATTAAATTGTTGCAAAAATTAATTTCACATTTACATTTTACATTTTAATAAATATAGTAGTATGTATAAAAATAAATCATTAATTTCCTGAATTTGATTTTAATTTTAATGACAATAATCATCAATTCCATGATCATTGAAATTCTTAAACGTTTTGCCCTAGTAGCCCAATTTTCCAATTCCTTTTTATACTAGAAATTTTATTTTATTTTTTGGTTTTTGGTAAATAAAATCGATTAAAATACTTGAAAATTTTTCTTTAAATATTACGAGAAAAAAAATACAATTAATTTCACCTTTTGTCAAAAATTCCGAAGGTTTTTCATAATTTCAATAAACATAAAAATAAAACTTACCAAAAAAAAACCATAATAATTCAGACAAATGTTTGTCAAAAAGTTTTGCTTATGAAAATACCAAAAAAAAAAAAAAGAAATAAACAGCTTGTTAAAATTCCACAAAAATTTAATATATTTAAAGGATATTTTTTTTTTATAATTGGGGACCTCAAACAGCAACCAACATACAAACTGAAAAGGAAAATTAATTTTTTAAATGGAATATCATTAATTTAATTTGTGTTTTTTTTTTTCGTTAAATAAAAGGAGAAATCTGCCAAAAAGTTTTCAAAAAACCACACGCGGCAACATTATCCTCTCGTCACCACATCAATCCAATTTTTGAAGCTCCTTTTTTGTATACTATACCAAAAAAAAAACAGAAGAACAGAAATTAGGTTTCTCAAAATTTTCACTAATAAAAAATTTCGGCCATATTTAAAAAAAAAAAAATTGTTGGCCAATTAAACGAATGACAAATTATTTACAAAATGTCTATAAAACGAAGCAACAAAAAAAACCAACTTTTAGCTAAATTACATCTTAAATTGTACCATCAACAAAAACAAAGAAATAATAATAAAAACCAATTCGCTGCAATAAGATAATTTGATGCTTTTAAACTAAAAATTTCTGTTTTTCCATTAATTTTATTTTGGTTTTGATAATTTAATGAAAAATATCATAAAAAGAGCCAAAACAAGCTTTCATATTATGTGATGGAGACTCGACCAGAATACGAAATTAGTTAAAGTTAAATAAATTTTTGGTAATTCAACATAACCAACAACAACAAAAAATCACATCATTTAAAAAACAATCTTCAGTTTAACAGGTCTTTAAACTGGAGATAAAGTGTTGGAAATGTTTTTTTTTTTGGAAGTAAAAACATTAATAAATAAACTTAAAAAAAGTATACAATTAATCGATTTTTTATCACTGTGACTGAGATTGTGGAAATCGGTCAATTCAGTTCAATAAAACGAAAAAAAGCAATATTTTAGGTTAGTTTTTTTTTTTTATTATTATCATTTCTATATTAGCGTTAATAGTTAACTAAAGTTCATACGGAGAAGTAAAACCCTTTTGCGCAATCAAAAAAGAAAGACATGATTGGAACAGTTAAAAATAATTAATTGCAATTCCTTAAAAGGTTTAAATATTTTTCATAAAATGTGACTTTTTTTTTATTTGGTATTTAATCATTTTTCATTTCAGGTTTTATTTGTAGTTTTTCCTAACTTGTAATTTTCTTGTTGACTAATAACACGTAATTGGGAATAAGAGGTAATTTTTTTTGATTTAGTAATATTTTTGTGTACAATATGGAAGTATGTCAAGAGGAGGATGGGACTTTTTGATACTTGGAAATAAATCTTTAATTTTAATATAGAGACTTATTAATAAAAAATATATATATACATATTTTGAAAGTTTTATTTTAGAAAGCCAAAGGGAAATTAATTAACTTTAAAATATTTGAATTATTTGAATGATAATTGCTCAGCTTAATTATAATGAAATTATATATATTTTGGGAAAAATTTAACTATAAATTTATGATAATTTATGTTCAATGATTATATTGAGAAATAAGTTTCATTTTTCTACCACTTTTACCATCTCATAATGAATTCGTTTTCTTCATGTCACAGCAGATATATAACTTTATTTAGTTGTTCAAGGGGCAAACTTACTGTTTTCTGTCCAAACTTGATATTTTCTATAGTCCTTTATTATATTTTCATAAGTAATCCACTCTTCCTCAACACTGACCAGGAGTTCCCAGAGAGAACTTTTGTTACATAAAAGTAGAGATGATATAATGTTTCAGGATTGCTAGATTTCTCCATACAAATGCATTTGTTCCTTGTTGATATTTGTAAAATATACAGATATGAGCAAAACCCTATCAAGATTAAGAGCTGTAGGTATAAACTGCAGGTTAAATATCATATAATTTCATAAACGGACAGAACTTTCCGATAGACCTAATATATTGATTTTATTTAAACAAATATTACTATCGATTAAAGAAATATTACCAGCAGCGTCCACGAAACACACTCTTATATTCCACCACACCTGTAATTTTAATAAATTATGTACAATTTTAATCCATTAAATTGTATTGTATTCGTAAATTTATTTGAAATTTTACAATTTACACTGTTTTTTTCTTCTTCTATTACAATAAATAAAATTTCTAACAAATTTTTATTAATATCATCCGAAAAAGGTGTTTTTTTTCATTATAATAAATAAATTATTATACGTAGAGATAAAATTTATGACACAAATTTTTATATCAATGTATAAATATAATATTCAACATCTTTATTTTAATATTATTATTATGTGCTTATAAATTTATTACTTTTACAACACAAAAATAACAACTAAAAAAAAAAAATATTCCAAAAAAATATAAAGGAAAAACCGGTCATTTTGTATCATAAAAAAAAAACATAATATTGAATAGAAAAGCAATTAAAATCAACTTAAGATATTGCTTCCCGAAAATTTAAATCGAATCAAGTTCTTTGCTCACCTTTTTAATATTTACCTTAAATATATTTTATTTTAATAATAAATATTTCTGTAAATAATTCAACACAAAAATAGACAAAATAAGAACACTAATAAATCAGATATTTTTTTTACCTTTTTTTCCAAAATATTATATTTAGAATAATAACATAAATTTTTTTTTTTCGATTAAATAAATAAATCTATAATAATAAATTTAATTTGAAAAGAAATTAAGACCCCACAATTGGCTATAATAATCGTAGGATTAGCGTACCATTTGTAATTTATGTGAATTTATAGACTAAACAATAAAAAAAAATATATTTTTTAAGAAAATTCATTCAAAAAGTTTTTCTTTTATAATTTTTTTATTTTATCGATGGAAAATCATATTGTAACATAAAATCTAAACATATATATTTTTTTTTAATTTATCTGTAACACAAAAAAAAAATACGTATTAATGGGCCACAGAAACAAGCAATAAAGATTCATGTATTTGCCCAGAATTTTAAATTTCTATTCTGAACCATAAAATATTATCAAAAAAAAAAAAAAAAAAAAAAACTGCCACTTCAGTAGACAAAAGATCACCTAGGGGACAATATAATTTTTATAGTATTTTCAGTGCGTGTCTTAATATCAAATGACATAATTTATTGCAGTCAATAATCTAAGTTAAAAATGTTATAAGAAAATTATATTACATCTTCACACCTTTTGCAAATGATTCGGGAAAATGGGCAAATTTGATAAATCAGGTAAAGAAATTGATCATACTACTCTCATAGTATCGGCATTTTTTTGTGATATAAAATAAAATTCAGTACTAAATCAAAAATATTAAATGAAGTAATAAACAATAATTTTCGTACAAAAATATTTTGTATTTTTTTTTTATGATTAATGAGAAAATAAAATAACATAATCCAAGATTTTTTTTTTCATTTTATTTATTAGAAAAGATTTTAACAGAAAATATAATACGTACTAACAATGATTCACGTGAAAGAATTGATTTTCATTGATCTTTTCTCACATTCTTTCGAAAATAAAATATACTTCATTATCAAAAAAAAATCGAAAATATTTTTTTATCAATTGAAAGTATATTCTTCTAGATTGAATAGCTTAATATTTAAGATAAAACCAAGTGTATAATTTTTGAATCCTGCTGATCCATTGTTATCCTGTTGATCAATTGTTATTGATATTATTTTGCAAAAAGAAAACCATAAAAAATCAGCATGAATGAGTAAGGTTCATTGTAATAATTATTTAAATTCTGGAGTACTTCTTACAAAAATTCAATAATAAAAATTGAAATATAATTGAAACTGATACGTTTTTGCAAGTATGTACATATATATTTTCATTCTACAAAAGAACTTCATTAATGTCAATAAGCTTCTAAATGGAATTTGATGAAGTGTTCTGTAATTGTTTGCAATAAAGGACATTTTTAAAATACAATATTAAACACTTGAATATTCTCACCTGGGTAAATGACTTTCATATTTCAATTCATTATAATTTAATATTTAAAAGATGATTTCTTGGCGTGTGAGGTGTGAAATTTCTTAAAAAGTCCAAGAATTATGATATTACAAAATATAATTATTCTTGAATTATTAAAGAATTTTTAACAAATTAGTCAAGCAATTTGAATTTTGTAATCAATTTTTATAAATTTTTTTAGTAATAAATTATTATAATATTTTTGGTATACAAATTTTATTTTAAACTTAATTTCCTTATTTTTATATTTGTATACGTTAAATTACGATAATTAAAATATTGACCTTCCGGTATATAAAAATATACGATAACATGAATTATATTATTTCCGGTAATTTAATTTTAAAATAATTAATATTGAATTTTAGATTATCCAATTTTATTAAAATATTTAAATAAAACTAATCAAATTTAATGATAAATTAAATTGTATCCGTTTACAATTATAAATAATCAAAATTGAATTTAAATTTAAATTTAAATATGTATATAAAAAAGTAATCAATTGACAAACACTGAAAATTTTGTTGTTTAATTTTTTCTGTTTTTAAATTATATAAATTAAAGAACTATTAAAATGTAAATATATTAAATAGTGAATTTATAGCATATAATTAATTAATTAAATGAATAAAATTAAAAGTACAAAGACCTACAAAAATTTACTAATTGTTAAAAAAATAAAATACCCATAAAATCATTTTCACCTAATTTAGCTTCAATGATAATCGAAAATCATTTTACTGGTGATTCTACTTTGATTTTTAGATTCGTTGACTACATAATTATGTTATAGAAATTATTAAAATTTTATATAAAATCATAATTAAATTTACAACATTTTTGATTCCTTAATAGTTTAAAACATTGGACAAAAAATTTACATAAATTTTACATAATAACTACAAGCTACCATCGTAGATATAAGCATATATCTACGATATGAAGAATCTATTATTTAGTAGCTTACCTTAAACGAATATTGTTTTGAAGCAAATGTAATTTTCGTTTACTAGAAAGTAAGATTTTACTACTTTTACTATAAAGCTTTCAAAGATCACGAGGAAAGAAATTTCATTTGCTCGAAAAGTTTCTTTAAAGCACCACTTCTATCAGATATAAATTAATTTTAAACCCGAAACATTTTCTAAAAGTAGAAAAGTATTAACAATCGACAATTTTTTCTTTCTCAGTGTAAAAATTATTTTTATTTTTACTATTAAATTTGTAGACTAATTTATAGTTCTCTTACTTAATATTACAAAATTAAATATATTCGCAAAATCAATTAATAAATTATGCGGGGTTAAGTAATGGTATCAATAAATGTTTTTAAAATTAAGTTTCAGTTATCAGAGTCTATAAATTAAAGTCATTGCTCTTTAACGATAAAATAATTGGAGAAATAATATTCAATTTAAATTCATTTACATTTTATTATATATTTTAAAATAAATAATAAAATCAATTATATAAAATAATAAATAAAATTTTAAATGGTTAACTTAAATTACCAATATTTATTTTTTAAAAAAAGGAAAACGAATTTATTAACCAATTGGAATAACTAACAAAATATTCCCAAATCATATTTAATTGAAATGAGAAAAACTACAAGTATGACAGAATTCACTAGGAGTTTATTTTTATGAACTGTTAAAGATTTATTAATACTATATAATACAAAACTAATTTTAGAATTTCCAAATGCAGACATAATAAATTAATAACAGACCACAAATCATAATTTAAAGTTCTAAGTAAAATTGTAGAAAAAAAAATTCATAATTTTTGGGGAGTTGAATTTTTTTGAGGAAATACTTTCTTGAAAAATAAATCTAAATGAGTTTCGTAATTAAATCGACCATATAAAAATTGTGATGGAGCTTGAAATTTAAATGTTGACAACAACCTGCACAACTCCTTTTACCACACACCGACTTTATGTGAGTAATATTTATTAGCTTATGACACACAAAAAAATTCAGTGGTATCGATGAAGACTTAATTAAATAATAATTAAATTCAGTTTCAAAAAATATATAAGTTCGCGCAAAATTGTATTAAGCGACATTTCCAAAATATCACAGGAGAAAATTTTTATTCACTTTTATTTTCTTTATTATGTAAACTTAAATGTATAGTAATAAATTGATTATTTTAAAATAGCATAAATACTTATATTTATTTTTGAGCACGAGGGAGCATAATTGTAAATATGGTTAGCATGTCCTCTACTTTTTTTATAATTATGATAAACACATGAACACCTAACCGAAACATGAGATTCCGTTCTATACAAATTATTAGTTTATTATGAAAATGAGTTTTTGAAAATTTTGTCGCTTAAGATACACCATAAGAGACGCCATTTTTAAAAATAAATATAAAGCTCACAAGTTTCTTAATTCATCTTATGAGCAGCAATCAATGAAAAAATATTGATTAAATCCAAGGAAAAGATTGATTTATTTATTAATTTTTTTACTATAGTCTTTGTTTTCAGTTTTTCGTTATAAAAATCTGTTAATTCTTTTCTTATCCTTTTTATTAATATTTTTTTTTAAACATTTAGATTATTGGATCATTAAAATTTCATTTAAATGGACTGTGATATATTTATTTATATTTTGGTTGGTAAATTAGTAAAACATTAATAAAAACACGATTTTCCAAGAATTTTTTTATTTCATTTTACCAAGGGACAAAAAAATCACAAATTAATTTTACCTTAAGAAAGCATTTCTGTATGCGGTTTGCAATTTGGGTGGTAAAATATTTCTTCTGCATACAAGTCACAATTTTAAAATGAGCTATGATAAATTGAAAATGTTAACCTATTTGAGAAAAGTAATTAGAGATCACTAAAGCATTTTCTTTCTTTCTTTTTTTCATGCAATAAAATTCATCATCATAAAAAAAAAAAAAAATTTTATGATGGCATAAATGCAAAAAAAAAATGTACTTTGAAGTTATTTTTTAAAAATTGTTTTAGCAAAAACAAATTAAAATATTTAACGAAACAAATGTAAATTTAAATATTCCAAAAAGGAATAAAACAAAAATTTTTAATTTTTTAATTTTGTCACCACTTAAGTCTACCTACATCAGGTACAAAGATGATTCATTCATATTGTTTGTAAAATATATATACAAGTTGTGTTGTGTTAAAATTTTAGTAGACCATACCGAAGTGTTAATTACCATCATTAGAGTCACACAAGCAATGAAAACACATCGTTTATAAATTTACACAGAAAGAACAATAGAACACCCAGAAGGTAAACAAAAAAAAAAGTTTTTAATGATGATTGGAAGCAATTGTAGAAGCAGAAAAAGTTTTGTTATTAAAAGCATCTACCATTTATTTACCTAAAACAATAAAATTGCTTAATTTTTATTAGCGTAGGATCATAATATTAATTTTTCAATTAATTTTCTCATAAAAAAAATTGATTTAAATATTTATTTTTAGTTTTGTTTATTAAATAAATTTATTTATTTGCGGAAATATTAAAAACTTAAGCATACTTCTTGTAAGTAATTTCTTTTAAAAATTGTGTTGCATAATTGTTATGTAAGGTAAAAACAAATTCTTTTGGTTTTATATTACTTAATTATTATTTGATGTGGTTTTTTATAATAATAATTGACCATATCCGTGTTAAGAGATTCTTTCTTCTGAACATTATCGGTTTTTAACGAAAGTTTGTATCATATTTCCAGGCAGAATTTAATCTAAATAAGTGGAAGTGGTTTTATTTTACATAAGTTTAAATTAAAAGCAGATTAGGTTTGGTTAAGAGGGGGTTTGACAACCAATGAATGCTCTACCCAACACGAGATATTCGATACATCCATAGTGTTCTTTTCGTACGACAAAAAACCATTCGGAAACAAACAAAAACTATTTGTAATTGCATGGGAACACCAAAGTGAATGCCGTGGCTACTGATCATACAAAGGGCTACGCGTTTTTCACATATTATTATCAATTATGGGCTCGATTCATTATAAGATTATTCTTTTATGTTTTATGAAAATCTTGTTAACTTTCTATTCACAAATGAACGCAATTTCTTAACTGTCACACAAAAATGATTACGATTAATAAACAATCGGTAACAAAACCAAATCCCAAAGTATAATTCAAAACAATTTTACTAATTTGAACAGATTAAGGAATTCTCTCCAATAAACAGCTTTTTAAAATATTAACTTTTGTAGCATATCCATAAACAAAATAAATCGAAACCGGAAAACGATGACTAACTTTATTTCCAATGAATCTTTCAACTATAAAATCCACCAAAAAAAAAAATTGTTTTTATTTTTATTTTTCATTCTGTTCTTCTTTTAGCATAAAGTTGAAAAACTTTTTATGCAGAGCAACATAAAATTTTCTATGCTGATGCCACTAGTTTTTTTTTTTAATGATTTAAGAAACCAAAAAAAAAAAAAAAATTAAGAAAAATAAGAATTTTTATGGTCACATTCAAAAACTACAAACTGCAAAACAATTGCCAATTAAAATATTTCTATAAAAGACGAAAAGGGTTTTTGTGTTCAACTAATTAATTGCTTTTTACTCCTCTCTCCTTTTAATGTAATATAAAGTATAAAAAGGATTCAATGTGCGGTGTGCAATCGCTAAGCAATGAAGTTGTTTAAATAGCATTGTAACTTTCAATGGGATATTTTTTTAATTTTTTTTTTGTGCCATCGAATAACTACCGATGATTTTTTTTTTTAACCGCTTAGAGAGTGCTAGCAGCGTGCTGAATTGATGGCAATGGTAAATCAGCGAGAAATGAAAAAAAAAAATTGGATGGTAAATAAAACTATATAAAACAGTATCTTAAAAGATTTATTCATTATTTGTTATATTGCATTTTAAAAGGCACAAAGATAACGAAAAAAATGGTTGAATATTGATGATCAATTGAGATTTCAGTCTAGCAAAAGAGTTAATATTTATTTGGGTGCGGGGTGAAATGATTTTATTTTACTTGAAGTATAGTATCGATGAGGAAAACAACCCATCAAGTCGATATATTTTTTTCCATGAAACTTTACTTTTACATAAATACAAATAAGATCAGCCAGAATGATTAAGCTATTTTGAACCTTTATATATATTTAGTTAAATTTGTGTTGTGAATGCGTAAGTTGATGGTAAAAAAAGAATAATATAAAATTACGAACTTTAAACTATATCAATGTTTATAAATTTGTCCAATAAAATATTGTGCAAATTAATTGGACAACTATGTATTTTTATGTAAATGAATAAGTAAGTATTTTATTTTCGAAAATGAACTGACACTATTGACAATGGAATGGAAATTTTATAGTTTTTATTTGGAAAAATAGAAAAATATATTATGATTTCATTTTAAATTTAGAGTTTAAAAGTTCCTTCGAAAAAGAGTAAGATCTCATACTTAGTTTATAGAGTTTACATTATAAATATCGTTTTATTTAATAAGATTAAAGTTAAATTTACCAATTTTTTACCAATAAACCATCTCCAAATTTCGGAAAAATATCATTTTTTAACCGGTGAGTGTGTACAACTACAAATTTTATTAAAATATTTGGTTTGCAATACTCCGAATTGAAATTTAGACCTTAATCATATTTTTTGTACTAGTATAAGAAAAATTACAAAGTATCTTTAATATTTTACTAGCTAGTCTAAAATATCTCCTTTTAAACCATCTGGCAATTTAAATTTAGAAAAAAAAATTATAATTTACTTTAATTTAAATGCCTGAATTTTTAAATATATTTAATTTATTTATTTTTTATTCACCTCGCTAAGTACTTAAAAATAATTAAAATATCCTCTTAGTTTTTTTAATGTTTTCAAAAAATTAACATGATTATGTTATTATGCAAACTATAAATCTGTTTAGTAAAATATATATAAAAAAAAAATTGAAATTTTAATATAGCGTTGAATATAAAAATGTTTCTGTAAAGGTTCTCTCTTAAAAAGTGCCGCCAAACAAGTTGATTGCTTGTTTCGGTTTCAATTTTCGACATTCCGACATGTGTTAAGTGATTAACTACTTGACTACTTATGGTATTACATACTTTTGACTATAAAGACACCATTACTTATTCATTTCTAAAGATTTTTGTTTTTATTATTATTTTTGTAGTACTTTTATATATAAATATAAACAATTTTTAAAATTAATGAATGAATAGCAAGTGTTGTTGATTAATTAATGATATTTATAAAAAGGAATACAACTGGAAAATTAATTCTCCTGCTGTTTACTGCACAAGAAAGACTATTTGATTTCATTAATTAGCGTTTGATTTAAAACAGAAAACATTATAGCTAAATTTGATAGAAAGTTGCAAATAAAAAACATAAAAGTGATAGTTTTAGCTTTAAAGCTTTTAAGAATATAGTTGGCAGTTTATAAATAAAAATGAGATTTTGATTTTAAAATATATTCTCCAATCTTTATCTATTTTTAAAATCTATTTCGTCTAATGAATCTCTTCAGGAATATTGAGAGAAAAGAAATTTTTAATAATCATCAAAATTAACGTAGGTAGGGAAAAAAAATATCTTGATTTAAACATTTTTTTTAATGATGTTCATATTAATTTAGAAATACACATATTATTTATATATTTTATATTTTATAAGCGGTTCTATGGTGTAATGGTTAGCACTTTGGACTTTGAATCCAGCGATCCGAGTTCAAATCTCGGTAGAACCTAAAGTGATTTTTTTGTAAAAATATACCAGCATACGTATTTATTTTAATTTATATTAATTATAAAAGTTTATTAGTGATAATCTGCAAACTTAAGTTCTAAATATTATTTTTTATTGATTTGCACAACCAAAACTCTACTATTACAATTAGTTCTTCCATCTCTAATTCAAACTATATTACACAAAAAAAATGACAAATTATTTAATATTTTCCAAAAAACATCATTAAAAGTTAATTTTATTTACATTTTATTAAATTAGACCTCCAACATCTCTAATTGCAACAGATTAAAAGCGACAATTTTTAATCATCTTAAATAAATTTCTTTGCACTAATCTGACTTAATTACACTGCTTTTTTTTCAAATATGAAGAAGAACTCGAAATTTGAAATGATGTTATATCAAAGGCGCTATTTTTTGATATTAATTACTAAGCTAAATTCTGTTTGTTTTAAATAATTCCCCCTCTAAAGAAAAAAAGTCATTCTGTTAAATGCATGTTAAATGCTCATAAAATATAAAATGAAAAAAAAAGAAAAATTTTCTTGTTTTTCCCAAAATCAAAGTGACTACTCCACTTTCCATTAACCACAAAATTTATTACCATAATATGACAATAATTTTTGTACACCCATCCAAATTCTTTAAAATGTTCATAGATGTTTAGATTTTTTTTTTTATGATGATGAAAGTGCATACTTGAAAATCCATTAAAAACTATAAGAAAAATCTTTACCTCTATGTTTATAAAATTATAATAAATCCATAAATATTATTTAAGGATGACATCCTAAAATTTTATCTTGTATATAGTTTTTTTGATACCATTTATAAGTTTACACCGCCCAGAAGTGTGCGTACTAAATTAATTGATGTTTATAAATCTATTAACTTAAGAATATTTTGAATATTAAGGGCTTAGTATAATAGATTCATTTGAACTGCATTAATGAAAATGTCATAAAATATTATAGAATTTTACAAATTTTTCAAATGTTTTTGCTGCTAAACATTTTTAAATTATTTCTACCAAATGTATAAAATTTTTGTAATATCGGAAACTATTTTTCATTTAGGATAAGAATATTTTTTAGAAACAACCCGCACTATTAAGAGAAATTAATAGTATATTTTTAAAATTTAATTTAATCAAATTGCATTGCAGCTGTTAAATTAGACATACCGTGTAATTATTAATTATTTTTTTGCTCTTTATGAATTAATGTTGTCATAGAAAAGATTTTTGAATTATCTATATAAAATTCATATTATTCATTTATAAAACACTTTATGTAATCATTGAAGATTGTCTTCTTAATGAATATAGCTTTCAAATTAATCGCTTTAAATTCATTAATTGTACTAATTAATTTCTGAGCATATCTTATTGAAATATTGCAACACAATTAAATATTGAAATTAATTAGTTGTCGGACATAATTGCTAATAAAAACAATAAATAAAAATGAAATTTATTTACGTAAAAGGTAATGACATATCAGTTTATTGTGAAAAATATACTCTGTTCCAAAAGAATTAAAAGAATATGTCGTCTCATCGACTATATTCCCAAGAGAATGATATCCATAAAAAATTACAACATTAAATCACTTAGAAAAGATTTGATCACAATTTGGACATAAAATATAAAACTAATTGCTACGGGATATCGCCATTTATTGTCGCCAAATCATCAAATTATAAAACTATCTGTACTATTTGTACTGATTTTAGTTTGTCCTGATGTATTGTATACTTATCATATTTATGTGTACATGGATTTTAATTCTATTTAACAACTAAATAAAAGCTTAGCCTGATTTCTTATTCCAATTCACCTATATAGAAACTGCAAATAAAAATGTCTGTTTTTAAAATAGGAAAATTGACTAATTAATGGCGCGTAAAACAAATATTAAAGAATTTACTTGATCTTAAACACTACATGTGGTTTAATGAGCATCAAGAGCAGCATCTGTCAGAACAAGTTGGAGTGCAAAAGGATAAAGTTAAAATAAAATATTATATTGAAAATATTGTGACAAGTCAGCAGGTGAAATAAAAGATTAAAAAAAAAATTATATTTTAACGCGAATAGTAAAACAAAACATACTACTAACTTAATTATGTTTTCGAACAGGCCTGTGCAACCTACGAATGAATTGAAACGAAATTTCTTGCGAACCGAAAGAAAAATTCTAAAAATATTTCAATTTCCATTTTAATTAGTAAATAATTCTAGGCTATGTAAACTTATAAAAAATTTTGCAATATATAGTTTTAAAAAATATATATGACTCGTTTCTGTTCTAGGCTTTATTAACTGCTTGTTTGGTTCACATTGATGTCAAAAACAGTTACAATCGTTTGAAGAAAAAGGGAACTAACTGAGCTGCAGTACAATACAGAATTAAAAATTGTTTTTAACAATGCGAGTAAACTCGAACTCTACAAAAATTATAACATAAAAACTAATTATATTACAATTTGAGAATCTTTGCTGCGCGAATTTTATATTCATTTGGGTTTTTTAGATTCTGTTGTTGAACAATATCCAAGTACGATGATGAAAGTCATACGAATGACAGCCATACACAGCCATACCAATAATTTTTTTTGTCAAATTTCAATAACATGTTTCAATTACCCAAATTGCATATTTTCTTTTTTGTTCTATATTGTTATACCCAGCATACCCTTTTAATAATTGTGGATCCCGTAGTTTTGTTGTGCCCAAGCCTGATTTGAAATACTTTCAAAAATTTAAAAATTCAATAATTCTTTTTAGTTTTTGAACGTAGAACCACTGCCATGCATATTAAAATAGGATATATTTCTTGTATGTACTAGTTAAAAAAAATTGGAGTTAAATTTATCATCACAATTTTTGATATTTTCTTTCTGTTTGACATATAAATGCAAATATATCTGGTATTCAAAATATTTTTCCTAAAGATTTTAGTTATACATTTTTAAAATCAATATAAGTAGAAATAGACACATGTCATTCAATTTAAATACTCAATTGTAGCTTTAAAACTGCACTGTATCATGCTAAGCACTATTTTAAATTACAACGAATCTGTTTACCTTAAAATTTATATATATATAAATATAACTATAAATAAAAACTACCTACTTCTTTTTATGGTAAATGAGTAGAATGAGTAGAAAATTTCATGTGAAAGCTTGTTTTATATTAATTCAAATCAGATCCTTTTATTATCTACATTTTTATTGGTATTTACAGATAAATTATTGATCTTAATATTTAAGTCTTTATATAAATAAATAGTATTTAATTCACATAACGTCCACATGATATTTTGCTGGAGAAATATAATTGCATGTAAAGAAAAGATGATTTAAGATATTTTCTTTAAGACCATTCCATTATTAACTAGACTTTTTTTTGTTAAGAATTACAATTCTTCTAAAAATTTGGAGAAAAATTATTATATTTGTTTTTCGGGAAACAGCTGCTTCTTGTACTTGGCATTTAAACTTTTTTCAACTTACACTGTTTTCAATTTCTTCTTAGATAAACACTTGTTTTTTTATCTGTTCTTTCAAGATATTAACTTATTAAAGTATCTCTTTATTAAAAATTTTCTAATTAAAATGGAATTGTTGGTTATGTCTACATTTTTTAGATACTTAAAAAACTGACGAGTGAAATTTAAAATTCTTAAAGTAGCAAAATATACTGTATATATAATTATAAATTATTATAATTATATACCATTCTTATCTTGATTGAATTGCAATTGCAACTGATTTGTATTTAGTTTATATAGATACAAATTAGGTGGATACATATTTTATTTAAATAAAATCTGCAACGAATCTGTTTACCTTGCATGCAGTATATAAACATAACACTTTCCTGTAATTCGACGATTAACTCCATCATTATTATGAGAAATATAAAATAATCATAATTCAAGACCACAATAACAGGTTCTTTCCGCGAATTCTAGCTGGGAAACTTTAGCTAAATTTTAGATTTTTTTTCTAATAAACTATTTGAAAACAACCACTAAACCCATAAATAAATTTATTACCGCTCTTGTTAACACCATCTTTAGGTTAAATTCAATGTTGTTCAAAAGTTTTTCAAGATAAATTCGTCATATTTTATGTTAAATTAAAACCTTTTCAAGCTAAATTAATGGTAGAAACCTTAATTAGGTTATTTTATTTCTAATTATTGCGAAATAATATTTAAAACTCATAATTGATGACAGACAATAACTTATTTCAAAACTCAAATTTTCGACAGATTAATTAATTCAAAATAAAAAAATTCAAACTTGAATAAATAAATTCACCACACAAAAATTCAACTTAACCACATTTATATCATTTTCTAAAACCATCACAGAAAAAACATCTAGAACTTTAATTTCATGTAGCGCTGCGTTCGGTTAATATTAAATTTAATATTACACATATTTTTTTATTCCTCAAATTTTGACGTTTTCTGAGACGTTTATATTCCAAGGAATTTTGAGTGATTTTTTTTTAAATTTTTCAATTCCATTTTTAACAAAAAACGAATTTTCTAAATTTGTTAAAAAGTAGGCGAATTTTAAATAAATAAAATAAATAATAAATTGAAATTAATTAGTACATTTTTTATTCAGAATATTTAACAAAAAAAAATTAATTCTCTAGTGAAAAATAGAGTAGTAAAAAGTAGAGTAGATAAAATTATACTTACAGTAGTAGAGATACTACTTTAGCGCTCTAATCGTTGACAACAGAACATAATTTTGACAATTAAAGAAAAATTTTAGATTTTTAATATTTTGAGGATCAAAACTACAAACTTTTAATATATTTTTACACTAATATGAATTTATTTTAATTTTTAAAACATTAATAATATTAGGAGAAACAAAAATTAATAAAAAGTGCATATAAATAAAAAATAAAAAAAAAAAAACCAAAAAAATAAAAATGTCTGTGCGAACAAGAGTTTTATCTTTAGTGGACGTAATAATGCGAGTGCCACCTTTATTAGTTATAGATGAAATCCTAAAAATTAGTATGGGACTACCAAGTAGTACTATATCAATATCATCTAATAATAATAATTTAAATGATACTGGAGGATTATTAACTGATTCAATTATAGAAAATAATAAAATTGAAAATTTAACTGATATAAATCAAAAATCATCTATGCCATTATTAGATGCATTAGTTTATGATCCAGATTTTTATCAATTCCTTTCATTAACAACAGCTAAATTTATTATATGTTTATTTGGTAAGTTTAATAATTTTTGGTTTTATTAAATAAACCAATAAGAATTCGTTCAATAACTCTACATAATTGAAAATATTCCTTCTTATAAGTCCAAAGTTTGATGTGAAAGTTAGAATAAATAAACAGGTGCTTTTTTTTAGTATCTAATTAAATATTGATTTAATTTAATACGTATATTAATTATTAAAAGATGTCATTAATATATTATTTAAATAAGAAAATAAGGAAAACATTACATGAAAATTATTATTAAAATTATTTTATTTTCTGCGTATTAAGCAATAATTATAATAATTTTCATTTCATATATTTTATTCCATATTGAATAAAAAAAAAACAGTATGAAGTAAATGAGGTCAATCAACTAAATAAAAATACCATTTTAATAATTATTTTAAAATATTCTTGAAACTAGCTTACTAGAGCTCAGTAAATGTATATTTTTTTTTATGTAGACATCCTTGAAAATCATTTTTGTTGTATATTTTCTAAAATAAAAAAAGTAAATCTAAATTATAGCTGTAAATACAAGTTTATGATATATAAATAAGAAGATTGAAAATTTGAAATTTCATAGTTTTTGTATGATTTAATAGCCCTTTTTTACATAAAAATATGTTTAATATTAACTTTTTTAAAAGGGTATTTCTATTAATTAATCATATTCATTTCGATTTTGTAAAATTTTACTAAAATAAGAAGATTTTTTGTGGCTTATAATCTTAAAAACTATTTTAAACTATTTTTAAACATTGTTTTAGTATATAAAATGGTTGAAAATAATATTTATACGTATTATATATATTTATTTCCATTTATCATTGTCATTAATATTTATTATACCTGAAAGCTGAAAATATAATGTTATTCATGTATTTTTACAGCAACGTTGAAAAATTTCAAAGAAAAATTAAACACAAAAAAAATTTATATTAAAATGTTATACGAATTATAAATTTTAGTTATTTATTGCTAATTATTCTTGTAAATTAAATTCAATATTGAGAGAGAAAGAGAATAGTTTGTAATTTGGCAAGAAACAGATTAACCTTGAAACTATTACATTAGTAGTTAAGTTTATTATTATAATTCCTAAGTGTATACTCTATAATTTAATAATAATCTCAAAACTAATTCCAAATAAATTCTACATCAGCATTTTGTAATATTGACTTTGATAACAGTCCCTTCTATTATATTTAAAATAGTTATCAAATATCAAATATATACATAATCAGCAAAATATTTATATAAAATAATATTTTCTCCATTTATTTTATTTTTATTCTCTTTTATTTGTAGGTTGCTTTAGTGCTGCATGTATATTTATGCTATGGACCCGACATCTGGTCATAGTTTATATGTTTATAATATCAGTTGGTTTAATATTTTTATCATATTGGAGTAATGTATCTGCTCTTGGCCTTATTGAAAATGGTTCATGTATATTAGAGGATATATTATCATTAAATATAAATCGTTTATTAGATCCAGGAGGTGTTGCAATATCAATTTTACCTCATATTTTAATGCAATGGGTAATGGGTATGCTATTTGCATATATACATTTGGGACCAAGAAATTTTGTTGTACAGAAAATTATACCATTTTGTTTCTTAATGCCATTATTATTAGCAATGTTACCAATACCAAATTCTGTACTTAAACCAACACCAGCATTTGCTGCTGTATTACCATTTATATTAACAAAAATATCATTATGGAGTAGTTCAATGGAAGTTGGTAAAACTGTTTATAATGGTTATCAATATGCTAGAACATTTGCAACAAATTTTGGTTTATCGGCATTAGTTGAAAATGAATGGCAACGTTTAAATGTACCAGCTGTTTTAAGAGCTTTTTGGAGTATAAGGTTTGTTTTATAAAACTTATATTAATATAATTTATATTTTTAAATATTTATGCCATTACAGACTAGCTCATCAATTAATAACAATGATATCAGCATCAGAAAGTTCATTAAATTTTTTGGTAACCGTTCAAAAATTATTAGTAAGCGGTTGTGAAACATTAACAGCTGTATTAGGAATGACAAGCATTATATCAATTATCTGTCATTATATTGGAAAACTATTTCAGTTTTTCTTATTATCAGACGATTATGATGGGGATAAATCAATTGGAACAATATCTGCAATATTATTTTATATATTAGCATTACAAACTGGTTTAACATCTTTAAGTCCTGAAAAACGTTTTATACGATTATGTAGAAATTTATGTTTATTAATAACAGCATTATTACATTTTCTACATAATATTGTATCACCAATTTTAATGTCACTAAGTGCTGCTAGAAATCCATCTAGAAAACGTCATGCACGTGCTTTAACTGTATGTGCATTTTTATTAATAGCACCAATGAGTTTATTAACTGTACTTTGGTCACGGCATTCACCTTCAACATGGCTATTAGCTGTTACCGCCTTTTCGGTTGAAGTTATTGTTAAGGTATCTTAAAATTTCTTATATTAGAAAAATATATAAAATATATTTTATTTCAACTGCAGGTTCTTGTCAGCTTAGCCACATATACATTATTCCTTTTAGATGCTAGACGTCAAACATTTTGGGAGAAATTAGATGATTATGTTTATTACATCCGGGCATTTGGAAATTCTGTTGAATTTTGTTTTGGTATTTTCTTATTCTTCAATGGTGCATGGATTTTAATATTTGAATCTGGTAAGTGAATACTTTACATTTATAAAATTATTTAAACACCATATTTAATACCGTACACATTATTCATTTGATGTAGAATATTTTTGGTAAAAGTAAATTTTATGTGTAGTTTTTTTTATTTTTGGGGAATTGTATAATCATTATTTTATCGTCATTAATTTTATTTTTGTACCATTTCTGTATATAACATTTTAACTTAGATTATCTGGCTGCTTTTAATTTTATTCTCAATTTAAAGGTTAATTTTAAATTTTATTTTCATAAATTTCAATTAACTCTGAAACCATAAAATTAAAATTGGTAGAAGCAAAGTGTTCTACATTATTTTTGTAGTTCCAGAGTAAATTGTAATAAAATTATATTTATATTTAATAAATTAATTAGTAATTAAAAATCGATTAAACCTTTAAATTCACAATAAATACTATAAAAAATCACATTTATTTCAACCTATTTTCTAGTTTTCATATTTCCCATCCTGGTATGCTATAGTTTCCAGCTTTTTTAAAGCAGTCAGTTTTATATCATTTGACACTTAATTTTTATATATTTATCACACTTTGCATAAGCGAAACAATTCTTTTTTTTCACCTATATTTTCCAAAATATGAGAAAATACACATAACTCTCTACTAGTTTGTGTTTATTGTTTATACTTCTGTCCTCCTTATAATTTAATTTTTCATCCTCATCACCATCCATAATATCATTCTTCCTTCTGTCTATTATCTGTGTGCATGTTTTTATTTTGGTTGATTTGGTTTCGTGTATGATATAACTTGATAGCACGAAATGCTGCAGGCGGTGCGATCCGGGCTCTGATGATGTGCATCCATGCTTACTTTAATATATGGTGTGAGGCGCGTGCAGGATGGACTGTATTTATGAAGCGTAGAACTGCTGTACATAAAATATCATCATTACCAGAAGCAACACCGACACAACTACGATCGAATGATGATGTTTGCGCAATTTGTTATCAAGTAAATATAATTTTTTTATATTTAATTTCTATTTACAAAAAATGAATTCTAATTTTTTTTATATATTTAATTATAAGGAAATGAATTCAGCTAAAATAACACGTTGTAAACACTTTTTCCATGGTGTTTGTTTACGTAAATGGCTGTATGTACAAGATCGTTGTCCATTATGTCATGAAATTATGATGTACCAGGAAAGGCAAAATAGTGAAGAAAATGAAATAGTTGAACCGCAAATTGTTGAACCAGTTGAAGTACAAAATGTTAGTAAAAATTAATAATAATTATTTAAATATAAAATATTATTTTATTTTATTTATATATTAGAATATGTTTAACGAAAACTGGAATGCAGCACTATCACCAACAGCAACAGAAAATTCATCATTAATAGATAGAAATAATACTAATAACTCTAGCATGAATACAAGTAATATATCAGTGTCAGAAACTTCTAGTCCGACAACGGTATCAACAGATAGTCCTGTTCGTGATTTGGATCAAAATAATGTACTTATGTCACAAAATTTAGCCACAGTTTCTCGTCAAAATGATAATTTTGCGGCTGAAGTTGAATAAAAAAAAAATTAGTCAAAATTATTTTATATTTTTATTTCATTACAATTTATATTATATATCTATGTATAAATAGGATATATATATATTTTTCTAATTTTCTATAATTTGTATTTTACATAGATTATTATGAAACAGATTATATGAAATATGAAAAATTATTAGCTAAACATAAAAACATAAAAAAATCACCAAAACTTCAGGCAAACAATAATAATTATTTTCAGGAAATAAAAATATATTATAAGTTTCTTTTGAAAAATTAATAATTTTATGAAAATATATAATAATTTAGTTTTGTAAAAGCAAAAAAAAAAAAAATATTTTTTATTTTTTAAATATCTTGATAAAAAAATTTTTTTTTTTAATATCTTTATTAGTGAAACAATAAAAAAAAACTGGTTTTATAAATTAAATGTTTATATTATGTAAATAATGTTTTAAGGCCCCAGTGAGTTTAAGGATTAAAAATTAAGAAATTAAATTTAAAAACCAAAACAAAACAAAAGAAAATTAATGGTTTAATATTATATTAGGCATGGTAATTTTAAATTGACACAAATTTAAGCTTAATTTACATATATTATAAATTTATATTAATTTAAAAACAAAATGGAATCAAGATCAAAATTATGTTTAAATTCCTCTTGTTTTAAGTTCTAATGTTTGGATGAATTGAAATTTTGTGAAAACTTTAGAAAGGATAATTTTAAAATTAATTTATTTAAATAAAAATAAAATGCATTGAAATTTTTATTTTGTTTTATTTTAAAATTAATTATCACCATAAATTTATATGCTGATAGGAACCTATAAGAATCATTATCCGGTAATCATTTTAAAATATTGATAAATAACACAATTTAAAATCCAAAGATTTTAAGTTACATTTTCATTTTGAGGAAATCATACTTAAATTTCTCAGTTTCCTACAAGTATACTAAACAGTTGTGAAAATTCCAAAACATATCTCTCCTTATCACTTTTATCCACTAACTACTTTGGTAATGCCATTCATTCAAAACAGACCAGATCATAAATTTTTATAAACTTTTTTGTACTTTTTTTTAAAATTCTTTTTGGTATATTTTCATCATACAATTCAACATATTTTATTCTTCATCTATTGTGGTAATACCTAATATAAAGCTGTCTCAAATTTATTTCTAACATAACTGACCAATTTTGTTGAATACCGCAGAAATTTATTATTCAAAAAAATCGCCTGTAAACTTGAATAAATAAATAAAGTTTAATTTTCAAAACAATTTCGTAACATTTGCAAACAAATTAATTATCTTAAAACAATACATAAAACCATTAATTGAATACCAAATCATTGTAATTTTGTAATAAATGATAAGTAGAAACACGACAGCAAGTTGTTGTCCGTACTACAGTAGTTCGATCGGCACGTTCAAAATTAGCTTTCACAGTTTCGTAATATCGTCCATCACTGAGATTGTATTAATCATTTTTAAAACTTAAAATCTTTAAAACATATTTAAATATATTGTATACCTTAACACCATGCATCGTAATTTTAAACATTTTACGCGCAATAAATCGATAGCTTTTTGACTTTTATCAGAAAAACGTAAGTTATCCGGATCCCACCTGTAAATAGACCATAAACCTTACTTAAACTGCTTTTGATTATGACATTATATACAATTACCTAAGCTCAAGACGTTCCAAAACACTACAATTTGATGCAATTGTATCCATCAATTGATCAACATGTATATTAACGCCCAATTTCTCAGCAGTTCCCATCACAAGAATCCTTAAATGTAATAATTATTATATTCATTAAGAATTTTTCTAAAATTTATTTACTTTGCATTGCACAAAAGTGGTAATACACTCATCCACAGTTGATCAGTAATATGAGGCATTCCCGAAAGACAACAGGCAATTAAACCACCACCATATCGCGATAAAAATTTGTGTAAACCTTCATCAGTTAAATTGTCGGATGCATCAACATCCAGAGCAATTAATGATCTATAAAATGATAATCATTCTATAAAAATTGCACTAATAATATTTTTTAATTTTGTTTCGTCTTTACCTTGGATTACCACTTTCCATCCATGCTTTCAAAACCGAATCATTAAATCCATTTATTTGTCCGGCACTTAATAATTTCAATGTTGGTAATCTAGTAAGCATATCAATTAAACAATCAGTTGATAAATCAGTTGCTGTTATATCTAATTCTTGAAGATTACATTTTTCCCATTCAGCTTGCATTACATATTCTGATTTTAAGCTAGTGCCTTCCATTAACAAGCATGTTAAACGTTTCGAACGTTGTATTAATGTTTTTAATGTTGATCCAGTTACTTTATTACAAAAATTTACAGCTAAACATTCCAATTGAATACAATTAGAGCTGAACGCATCAATATGTGAATCATCAATAAAATTTATTCCATATAAATTAATTACACGTAAATTAGGTGTTGCTGATTTTAATTTATGTACATTAATAACTTCATAAATTTCCTCCTCTTCTTCTTCACATTTTTCATAGGTGCCAATTAAATGTAATACTTCAAGACCATTAATAAAATTGTAAATTTTACGCATAAAACCTTCCATGAAAATGACCTCTGATAAACAAATGCACATATAACGTAATTTTGTTGGAAAAGCTTGCATTTCACTAAAATCATGCAATTGCATAGCTAAAATAATTGCATACAATAATTATTAATAATTATAAAAGAACTTAGATAGAAATTAGTGTTTTTCATACCTGTTGAGAAATCCAATAGCATATGTGTTAAATTTGGACATTTAGCAGATAATTCATGCAAAACTGTATGAGTAATCAATTCAATTGGTAGTTCAATGTATCGTAATGATGGTCCAAAACGAACTGATATCAAACCCAAAAGTGATTCCAATGACCCAACATGTAAACCTGATATTTCAGGGCGTAATGACACATTTTTCCACAGACGCGTATCATATGCAATTTGTCTCCATCGACGACAAACTGTTGCCATACGACATATTTCGCGATGAGATAAATATGAGAATATATTCAGCAGCACCTTGTCAGGAAGTTTTTCAATAGTCTAATGAAAAATAGGTTTTTTTATTATAAAATAGTTCTAATGATAGTTATGAAACTTTTGCGTTAATAGGATTAGAAACTGAATTTAGTTAAAAGCATAATACATATAGATAAAGCAAAGATTTTCTTTCGGCAATTGTTAGGGTTCAAAAAAATTAAGTTTGTTTTAAAAAGCTTTTTTAAATATTATATTTTTGGAATTAAATGTTAAAAGCAATAATAGAAATATTTTGAAATTAATGAAAATATTTAATCTATCCATTTTGCTCAAAATTAACATAAACCTACTGCAATTATCTAATACACTTTCAAAATATTCTTATAAATTTTAAATTTTCTGTATGTCAAATAAATTCACTTTTTGTTAAAAAAAATCTATATTAATATAAGAACTTTTATTAAAAAATCGTATAAATCATTTTTAAACTTTTAACCAAAAGCTTTTCTATTACCGTATCAGCAAATGGACTCCGTTTTGTGCCATCTGTAAGATAAACTTGTGAAGCTTCTACAGCTAACTGACCCCATATGTCCATATCCATTATGGCAGAATAATTTTTTTCACAATTTTAATATAAAATTTAACAATCACTTTAATATAATTCAATTAGATAATAATTTAACTAATTGAATAATTTTGAAAAAAATGAGATATCTTTGAGGAAATTAAATTTTTTCACTAAATTTTTTTCCAGTTCGACAAAGCACACATTCGATCACGATCATCTAATATTAACTTTAGACTAAAAAAAATAAAAATTACTTCCAAAATATCTCACCATTGAGGGAAATTTAATTTTTATTTTTAGAATGAAAATGTCAATAAAATTGTTTTTCTAGAAGTGATCGTAAGAATTTTCTTTCTTCAAGATTTGTTTGGGAAATAATTTTGTTTAAATCAGCTGTTTCTACATGATTTGTAGGCGTAGAACAATAATAATTTACTTACTAGAACAGGTGTAAATTAAAATTATATTATCTAAGTTTATGATATTCAATTAAAACACTTAGTATTGTGCTATGACTTTATTAAAATTACAATTAAAAGTGACCTAATTTTTGTCGAGAATTAGTCTTAAATATTTTATATTTTATTGGTATAGGTAACTACTTACAAGTTAGAAAGAAATAATTTAAAAAGCGCGGGATTATACATACTTACCTTGCCATCTAATAATTTGTTAATTTATTTTAATGTCAAATATATAGAAAAAAGGACTGTATAAAAAATTAAATTTGTATTTTTTTTTTTGCTTAGTAAATTAGTGGTTATAAAGAATCTGAATCAATCTATACATGTAAATTTTAAATTATAACTAATTTCAACATTTTTAAAATATATCCTAACACCTCCTAATAAGTTTCAACTACACTATTTGTTTATTTTCATCATTTATTACCTTAAAACTCAAGTTGTATGATTAACTTTAATGTTACAATCAACAACTGATTTCTCACTAGTTTTTTTCAAATTCTGTTTAAAATGTTTAATTAAGTTAGAAATTATGTATAAAATATAATTATTGATAAATATCTGTAAAAACATTTAATTTTAGTTAATTATATTGTTTTAATACTTGTTCCACAAAATTAATATTATTAATTTTACAATTTTATTTTAGTTATTTTAATTAAATATTATTAAATTGTTTTTTATTTTCTTGAACGATTTTTAGTGACAAAAATTTTAGTCAATAAATATTATGATGATCCTTGTAGTCCTCTTTATTTATAATTAATATAGCATAGTAAGTTACTTACCAATTTAGCCTTACGAAAGCTTGAATTTAATTCATCACGTCCAACTGCTGATTGAACTTGTAATACCTGCCAAGCTTCCATTTTATTTAAAGAATTTTTTTTTTTTAAAAATTAATTGAATTAAAATTTTCCTGATTCTTTTATAGCCTAGAAATATGCAAAAAGTTACTATTCTTTACTATTCTTTTTAATTAATTAAACAAAAAATGAAGTCACGCGCCCCGAACCCAATAAATAAAATTGACAAAAATATTGTTTTAAATAAATTAAAGACTGGTTTTTCTTTAAATAATGTATATTAACAACACTTGAAACTTATTTTGTAAACAAGTAAACTACAAACAAATCTTATTTATTACCTTTTATCAATTTAATATAATATTTTGTAAACAAAAACAATATCACGAAAGATATTTCTAATAAAAATTAAATCTAAAAATCTTAGAACTTACTAACATAGATTTAACCATAATGACTTAACACAAATCAATAAAATTAAATTGTTTAAAGGAGTTTCTTTAAAAAAAAAGTGTAATAATTTTTTTAAATATTTTATATTCTATAAAATAGGCACTACAATAATGTGGTTGTTTATGTGGAAATATTCAAAAACATCACGAAAGGAATAAAAATTCTATTCTAAAATTGGATATAATGCTATAAAAAAACACAAGAAACAATAAAAATTGTTTACAAAGAAACTTTGATTTAGATATTTTTTTGGGGTGGTAGGAAAAATCATGTATAAATAAAAACCATTGAGAATTTAAAACAAAAAGTAATTACATATTTTGACATTGGCGAATATTCTTTTTTTTTTTACTAAATAAAAAATATAATCTGTACTAAAAGATACAACAGAAAAAAAAATAATAATTTGTGCCAAAAATATCTCCCACAAGATTAAAAATTGCACACAAACACGTAAGAAAAATTTTCTTTCTCTAAATTATATGCACTTTTCTGTTCTATAAAAAAAAAATTAACAAAATTATAATTATTTTTCACATATATACTTAATAAATTTCACTAATTACAAATCGTTTTTAATAATTTCTACAAATTATTTAATTTTACAATAAATTTAATAATAAATTTTTTACTATTTTTTTATTAAATTTTTAATATAAATTTTATTCTTAAAATAATCACAAAAATATTTAAATGGAAAATTTTTCTTTCATCTTACTATTAAAAAGTGCCCCGAATGACTAAAGAAATCCGGAAAATTTTTTTAGAACAGGCATATACATATGTTAATTTTTGTGCAGCCCTTTTTTCAGCTCTCAGCTGTAATACAAAATATTTTTTTTTTACCATTATTATTTTACAAAATGAAAATTCTAAACTATAATAAGATTGTAAATTCCCCGGTATAAAATGAGAAAGTATTTGTACGATTATTACTCACAACATATTTTTATTTGGCAAAATTTTTGTGATGTAAACATTTAAGTAAATAATTTAAAGTATGTGATCAAAGATCAAAAGATCTTTATGTATCTTTCAATGTATCAAAAAAAAAAAAAAAAAAATTGAGATTCTTTTTTTTGCCGCTTAAAATGAATGAATAATTAAACGACTGAGTAGGTAAATATAAACAAAAAATAGTGCAGAAAATTTATAGTATAAAATGAATAAAAACAATTTTAATTAATATCTGTAAAATTATATTTTAAGTTTTTGTTGCTGAATCAGAACATCTATAAGCTTTCTGCAATATTCTTTATTTGTTGGTCGGAAGATTATGGGTCTGAATATTTCAGAAATTGAATTTTAATAATTTTTATAAAATACCAGTTTAAAAATAAAAATATTATTATAAAAAAAATTTTCTGAAATATATTAAATATATTTCGGAAATTCTAACACTAAACTACGATAATATTTTTATTCAATATATGTATAAGAATGTTTCTGCAATATGGGTGTTAATTTTATTTGCAAATTTGTACACTAATTATTCTCTCCCAGCGTGATAAACTCGTCAATATTATTTTCTAGCATTTTGAAAGAATCTGAATATTTCAAAAGTCCACACTCCTGACAGTTTCAACATTAATCAATTGCTTGCAATTTTAAAACTCTTTAAATGCCGGTTTTAAAATAAAAATATTGTTATAAATAAAATATAGTATTAAATAACACTAAATTAATTATCTAAAATATATCAAATATTTTCACAGTTCTAAAACTGAAATATACCATTTCAGTTTTAAATTTTTTTTGCAATATAGATTGTTATTTTTTTGGAATTAGAGTGTTTCTGCAATATTGGTTTTAATTTTATTCTCACATTTTTGCATTAATTTACTCTCTTAGTATAATAAACTCGTCAATAATATAAAAATTAAGTTTAGAGCATTTGTAAACAACCTGAACATAATTTATGACTCTTTTAGAGCTCAAAAATTTTGCAATGCTGTCATAAAATATTTCACTAATACGTCGAAATATAAAATTTATGTACATTTAAATAAATAAAATTAAAAAACCAAAAAATAATGAAATATTTTATTCTTTATTTATATATAAATAATAATTAAAAAAAAATTACATTCAAACTATTTTTTATCATTCCCTTAAATCATACATTAAATTCACTAAAAAGAATATTGCTTTAAATTTTCGGAAAATTTTTAAAAATCCTGTTTCTCACAATTACTTAATTTTTTTTTTAAAATATATATTATTAAAAAATTTGAGGTAGATTTACTATACCAAAGTTTTTTTTTAAAAAAAAAGTTTGAAACATAAAAAAAGTTGGTTTTTAATATTTTGGAAATGAGCTAACTTTAAGAAAAAATAATCTGTATCTTTAAATTTTACATTAAATATATGTATATGTGTTTTTGCAATAATATTATAATATTTTTTATGTTTTTAAATTATGAGTTTTTCAATTTATTATAAATGTATTTATTTTCATGGCGTTTTTATTTTTCTTTTAATTTCTTATATTTTTATTGGCATTAAACTTAAACTGAATTTTATAATTTAAAGCTATAATATATAATGTTGGTTTTGTTTGTTTTAGAACTACTAAGTTTATCACAACTAAACTTAGTTCTATTTTTTTAATTATGTTAAATTATAAAATATAATTTTAGTTATTGTTGTTTCAAAAAATTATACGAAGAAATCACATATCAAAAAGAAAATTGGGATCCTTTTTTTATATATAATTATTTTTTTTTAATAACCTAATACCAAAAAATTCATTTTATTGAAAAAATATTTTTCACTTTTTGTATAAAAAATTATTGTTTTTTGTTTGTTTTTCGTTTATAAATGAATTGAAAATTCCCTCCTTTAACTAATATCCTTAAATTTAATTAAAATTTTATTTTATATATTTTTTAATATCAAAAGTTATATATTAGATCCACCATAGACACGTTGCCTCGTACTATCTGTTTTTGAATCATAAATTTTTCCATTTAATTCTTTTATTTGTGATGATGTTTTAATTGAACCATTTGCTGAACCATTTACGAAACCATTTACTGAACCATTTGAATAACCATTTGTATAACCATTTTTTTTTATATCATTATCTGCTTTTAATTTCTGTAAAGTTAATGAAAACATAAAAAAAACAAAATTAATAAATTTCAAAATATATGAAAAATTTCAAATTATAATCAAAACTTACATTTTCTTTTTTTACATAAGTTTTCTTGTAAAAATTCGAAAATAAGAAATAAAATAATATTGCATGGCCACCAATAAAATATGAAAATGCAATTGGATAATTACAATCATTTTTAAATAATAATTGGAATGCATGTAACATAACTAATACAAATTGAATCATTTGTAATACAGTTAAATATTTTTTCCACCATAAATATTTTTGTACTTTTGGTCCCATTGCAGCTAACATATAATATGTATACATAACAATATGTACAAATGTATTTAAAAATCCAAAGAACGTACTATGACCACCGGGTGTAAATTTAACACCCCACCATACAGATACAGGCATAATACCATGATGGATAACATGTAATGTTGATACTTGATCATAACGTTTTCGCATCACAAAAAAGAATGTATCAAAGAATTCTGTAAATTTAGAAAAATAATACCACCAACATCCTTCGGCAATCTATTTGAAATAATTAAGAAATTTTAGATTTAGTTTTTTTTCATATTATAATAATTATTATTAAATATTTAGTAATATTAGTCAATATTTTAATGTTTTAATGCAATTAGAATAAGATTCCTTAATAATAATTATAGAAGTAATTTGAAAATAGTAACTCTTGAAAATTTAGATATAAATTTCTTCATGCTATAGAAAAATAATGACAAAATTTGAATATTTATAATAAACTTTCGAAATATTTTTAATAATTAATTATAAGATAAAATACGATAAAGTTAGTGTTCTCTTATTAACTCTATCGTATAATATTATACGAATTTTCTAATTAACTAAAATTCAAGGTTTTGCAAAACTAGAAATTATAATAAACATATTTCTATAAAATAATCAAATGTTGTAAAATTGATATTACCATATCATGTAAATTAATTAGTCAAAACTAGTTTTATAAAATGAATATTGGTGATGAAATTATCCCTTGATAGACAGATTAGTTACAAACAATACAAATATAACTTAGTTACAAAACATCTTAATTCTACTTTTTTATTTTTTAAAATTCTTACCCGTATTGCACGTGGTGAATTTGAATAATCAACTGGTTCACATCTAAGATTATAACCATTTAACCAACCACCAATGCATGCCTACAAAAAAATATAAAGAAAATTTTAATAAAGAAAATTAATTTTCTTTTTAATTAAAAATTTACCTCATAGAAAATCCATGAACTAAATACAACTTGTACAGCATTATAAATAATTAGTACTTTTCTTAATTCAAATGGTTTTCTATTTTCCATTAATTTTGGTCCAAGAACCTAAAATGATAATCATAAAAATGAATCATCAACAAAATAATAAAAACATACATATTTTCATATAAATTTATTTAAAATGAATTTTATATCGCAAAATTACTTAAACTAATTAAATGAAATAACTATTTTTAAATAAATAAAAATGCCATTGAACTTCAACAAATAAGAATATTAAATATCAAGAGTAATAAATAAATTAAATTATTTATAGAAATAAAAAATTATGTTGTAATGCAATAAAACCAAAACAAGTATAAAATTTATAGTTGCGTAAAACATCAAATTAATATCAGAAGTTTAAAAAAAAAAAAACAAAAAACGTAAGAAACTGATAATGGAATTCATTGACGTCATAAGGTTTTCAGGTTTTTACAATTTACATTAAAAATTTTTTCTTTACAATAGTCATACAACTCAGCATAAATATAAGCAGATTAAAAACTAGCATAAACATAAAATTATAAATTGTAAACAAATCACTATCATCGGTTCTTAAGAGACTCCTTAAAAATTTTCTGCAATTGCATATACAAAATTATTGAATATCCGGGATAAATTTATAGAACAATTTCTACGCAAAAAGCCTACATTCAAAATTAAAAGTATCTTTTTTAAGAAAAGATTAAACCGGTTTCCAATTTATAGTTTGATCTTTTTTAGGAGCTTTAATCTATCCCATAAAAAAAATTATACGAGATTTTCCATTTTTCTTATATTTTGTGGTTTTCAAAAGACAAGTGAGTGTTGACATCCTGTTAATTCCTTGTTCTTAATGAATTGGGAATAAAAATAAACCAGATTTGAATAATTTAATAATACATATATGATTCATAAAAAGTTTATTAAGTTGTTTACATTATTATTATTTTTTTTTAAGAATTTGTACTTTCGAGATTTTTCGTAATACATATAATTAAACCTTGAATATATCTTACCTTTACAATATATGCATACGTAAGACTTATTGCTATTGTTGGGAATGGTGAACTCATTAAGAGCCAATTGTTTGTCCTTGGATCGGATTTGTTGTCCATAAGATCTCGCCATCCTTCATAAATAGATTGCAGCACATATGCCTTTAAAATATAAATATTTTTAATTCAGAATAAATTGTAAAATAATTTTTTTTTAGAATTTATTGTAAAAATTAAAATATTTATTAAAGTTAATTCAGTTAATAAAAAATTTAAATATACTAATCAGAAATACAAATATGAAATATAAACCAGAAATGTAATACAGCAATAAAAAAAAACAACATATTTATGTAAACTTGTTGCGGTAAGATATAATATTCATAATTATTAGTGTCATATAAAAAAAAATTGTATCTTAAAATTTCAAATTAAAGAATTATAACACAACTAAAAATTGTACTTAAAGGGAAATTTTAACTATGTAATATGTATTAGTAAATTATCTCAAATTTTTTAATATTAATAAATCTTACAATTTCAACAAAAAAAAACTTAAATTTTTTTTTTCCATTTTATGAATTTATTAAATGTTTATTGACATTTGTTTTTGTAAACGAAAAAAACTGGTATATTATAATTCTTAAATATTGGTATTTGTCTTCCATAATTTAAATTATTGCAAAACGAAAACAGCGATTATTTAAAAAATTAATTTGTAATTAATAACAAACATTTTCAAGTAACTTAAATTAAAAAAAAAATATCTGGTTTTATATATTTTTTTATAATTTATACAAAAACAAAATTGAAAGAATTTTTCTCCTACAAAAATGTTAATAATTTAATGTACCAGCCTAGATTTACCCAGAAATTACTATTTATTATTATTCTCAATATTATTATAAAAAAAATATATGAATTTTACATAATATATAATTAAATTATTATGCTAAATTATATGAAATTAAAACCAATAATTTTTAATTCTAAAAAAAAATAAAAACATTTTCCAAATAAAATTATTTTACAAAAACTAGTTTTATACTCTAATAATTTCTAGAATTATGCATTAGGAAATATATTAGAAAATATATTATACAGATTTTTTTAATTTAAATGAAAAGTACATATTTTCAATTAAAAAAAAATGATGAAAAATCATTTTTATTTTTTTATTTTCAAGGTTTTCAGTTTTTTGCTGCTACGATATCGTCAATTTCAAATAAACAAAAGAAAAATAATATTTAAGAGATTAATTACTTACTACTAGTTCCGATTTATATTTCATAATAATTATTTAGTTAGTTTTAAGCATTTCCGTAACATTAAATTTAGAACCAGTTTTCTTTGAAAATAATTCTGTTTATTTTTCACATTTTACAAATAAAACAATTTTATTGAAATATTTCCGAAATAAGAAAAATCATTGTTATTTTAATTTTCAACTAAAAAAATATAAAATACTAATATTTTTACAATTTAGTGAATTTTCATTCGGATAAACACCTTAAAATTTTTTTATAAATTCCAAAGTTTAATAGAAATTGTGACATTTCTTTCAAAATTGTTAATTTTTTTTCATAAAATACAAATTAAAATGATAAATAATTTGTTAATGACCTTCGTAATTAATTAGATGAAAATCTTATTCAAAAATATATAAAATGATAGCATTCCTTAGCATAAATTATTGTATTATCTTGCATTTGCTGGTGTAATAAATTAAATTATTTGTGAATTGTAATATATTCAGTGTATTTTTAACCAAATAATTAATTATAAAATAATGAGATAAATTCATGTTTCTAAAATGTACATAAAAATATTATACTGTCTAGTCTAAAGATTTCTGATTTGCAAAAAGTTAAAATATATATCACAAGTTACTATGACAGTTGATCAACTTTTAGCATTTTTAGTAAATATTTAAAGAAAATTACAAATTTTATTGTATTATTTATGTTCAAGTTCACTAAATTTCCTAACAGATGTAATTAAAACTACTAAACACGCATTGTGATAAAAAATTTGTTTACTTATTAGTTAATTATCTAAACAAAATCTCTACTTTTTTAACTGGTAGAATTGTAAATTATCTAATGATTGTTTAAGATTTTCACAATCTAATTTTACTTGAAACCTAACTTGTAATTTAAAACATAGAAAAAAAAAATATTTCCATAAATGTACTTATATAATTAGTAATGCAATTGAATGGAATTTTTGTAAACAAAATAGTAAACATGTTAGTAAAATTATGTTTGTAGTTATAATCATTTCTACTTGGAAAATAAAAAATTTTCACAACATTTGAGTAGTACTATATTTAATTTAATAATTTTATTCATAAACAAAAAGGAAAAAATAATATCTTATAATTTATACAAATAAAAATATCTTAAAGTTTAGTACAGCGAAAAAGTATAACACAATGTTATGACTTATGATCATTCTAAGTAATGAAAATTCTATGAAAAATCATACTATTAAGTTCATGCAGTTAGTTAATCATAATATTATAATAACAGATAAATTGAAAACATAATGGGTGGTATAAAATAATTTTAATAAGTAATTCGAAACATATTTTTACAATTGAAAAGATAAGTGTATAAAGGTGTTAAGTGATATTCTTATTTCTGAAATGTTCGGAATATTTATATTATATTTAGTATGCATTTAAAACCTGCATGTTTGTAACAATGTTGGATTTACTAAAATGTCGCTTAACAGCTTCAACCAATAAGCTCTTAAAAATTATATATTAAATAATTAACTAAGCTTATTTATGACGTAAGTTCTTCCAGTTTTAATAACTAGTACTTTGCAGAAACAATATTAAGATAATATTTGAAAAGACTTATTCTAGAATCCAGACAATGTTAAAGAATTAACAAAATAATTATAGATTTTGCCGACTGCGCATAATATATTTTAAATTTTTAATATAAATTAAGAATTTAATTCTATTAATTATCTATCTAAATTATCACGGAAGTATATATGTATATAAATTTATTATAATAACTAAATAAATTATAGATTACTTTAATTACTAATTAATTAAATTCTTTATTTAACATAACTTGATAATTATAATAAAATTATTTGTAAAAATTCTAGTTTTACATAAAAATATATTTATAAAATCAAAAGAACAAAAAACAAATGGTTTTTTTTACATAATTTGCATATTTTTTTGGATAATTTTAATAAAAAAACAAATTAAATTTTAAATGAGAATTTATCATAAAAATTATGCATATTTTTATTAAAAATAAAATATGTATTAATGTTTTTTTTTTATAAACATATTTACGTTTATACTGTGTGTTAATAATGTTGGCACTTGTGCGGTCCCCAACACCTACTTAACTATGAATTATTGGATGCTTCAAGATTTATAAAATGAAAAATATTTTTTTTATTCGATTTATTTTATTTATTTTGTAATTTCAAAATTTTTGATTTTAGGTAAACTAGTAAAATTAAATTCACTTTCTTTTTTTTTTTCTGTCTCTCTCTCTTTCAATCTTTTCCAATCGACCACCAATTTTTTTTTATTATTGTTATTATTATTATGTTTTATTGATGTTATTGTACCATGTTAAGATATTTTGCTTCTATTGAGCATAAAAAAAAAAACGTATAGCCAAAAACAAAATACCTTACATAATATGAAAAAAAAAAATCATTAATTTAGGTGAGGTCCAATAGATACACTTTTGTTCCCAAAAAAAAATATGTTTTGTTTTGTTTTTTTTTTTTCTTTCATCACAAAAAAATTTATAGCTAATTTAAAAAAAAAATGTTTTTAAAAATAATTAACTTGAAAATAATTTGAAAATAATTGTTAAATACAAAAAAGGAGGAATAAAAAAATAAAATCTCATCATAAAAACGCACGAATATATTACGTATATAAAAATTAATTGTGTTCATTTTCATTTAATGCAATAAAATTTATGTTTTTTTTTTCAATTAAATTTCAAAATTTATAAAATATTTTAAGTTATTTCCAAATTTTAGATTTATATTGATCAATATTCTTTCATAAATTACATGATAATTTTTATTGTGGCTAATTTCATAATTAAAAATTTAATTATTATCATCGATTTTAAAATCAATTAACAAAAAAATTTTGTCGGTATGCAATAATATTTTTTAGTGGACTTTGATACTTTAAATCAATTTATTTTTGCTATACTATTACTAAATTATTAGATAAATTCATATAAGATTTTTTATAAACAATATAAATCTAATATTTATTATATAAAAATGCTATAAAATTTTTGAATAATAATGAAGTTATCTAAAATTTTGAATCTGTTACTAAGAATTTTTATATGAAATCAATAATTTTATTTTTAATAAAAATCTATAATTATAAATTCAATTATAAGTTATTATTGCAATAAATTTATCTAAATTTTTTGATTCTATTACTCAGAATTTTTATGTAAAATAAAATTAATAATTTTTTTTTTTAATGATAATCAATAATTATAAATCTTACAAATTATTATTATAGTACATATATAGAGATTCATTATAAATGAAGACGATAGTGTGTAAAGGTGTTAAGTAATATTTTTTTAAATAAAATATTGTTACAAACATTCAGGTTTTAAATGCATACCAAAATATGAACATTTTTTGGGTGTTTTCAGCTTTAAAAAAGATATACTTTTAGAATTTTCAAAATTTTTCACAAATGTTGCAAAAAAACTTGTAACAAACTGAAAAGTGATTTACTCAAAATGATAATCTTACTTAACATCATTTAGCCTTTACCCACTAAGCTCTTCAATTTATATTAAAAAAATAAATAAATTTTAATAATAATAATATAGATATTATAAATAATTGCAAATTTAGTCGTCATGTAACGATTTAATTAAAACAATAAAAATAAAATTAAATTATTTATTAAAAATTTAAAACGTAAAATAATGCAAAAGAAAAAAAAAAATATGTTGCTAGTTGAAGAAAATCTTGTAGATTTTAAATATTTTCTGTTATGAAATCAATTCATATATGTAAACTTGTACTTAACAAATTAATAAAATGCCTGCAAGGGTACAAAAAAATTTGCAATCATTATTATTTATATTACATATATATGTTGAAGTGGGAAAATTTTTTTTTTGGAAATTACCTAAAAATATAATTTAGATGTACTATCATAATTTTAAATATAATGTGAATTTTACTATCAATAATATTTATTATTTAATTAGTTATGTAAATAATTTTAATCAATATTCAAAAAAAAAATATTTTTGTACAATTAATTTTCAAATTTCGATTTTTTATTGATTAATTATTTTTATTTTTATTAATTAATGATTGATGATTTTTTATTTAGTATGTTTCACTTGGTATATAAAACATAAATTTATAAATAATATTTCCAAACTAACTATAATAAAAACTAAAAATAATATTTTCCTTGTAATGAAACATATATATATGATGTAATTGTAATATTTATGAGAGCCCTTTAACCATTTCACATTATCATTACTTTTTCCCCCAAAACATAATCATAAGATAAAAATCAGATAATTTTTCAAATAACCTTCAATTTTGATTAACAAAAATTACTAATGAATACAGACATTTTCATTCAATACCTACAATAAAAATAATATCTATACCCAACATTAAAGCTCTTAAAAAATAAAAAATAATTTGAAAAAAGCAATTTTTTTTATGTAATTTTTTATTTTTATTGAAATCAAATCCCACAATAAAACTAAAATTATTGCATATCAAATAAAATACCGAAAATTTCATATCAAGAAAAAAAAAAACCTAAATTTTCACTTGCCATAATAGTTAAGTTAATTTGTTACTTTAAACAAACCTTTTTATAACCACCACCATTTAAATTCCGCCACAATTTCTTCTTAACACTATCAAAATTACACCATCAATAAAAAATAAAAGTGGCTTAGAAAAATACGCTGGATGATGATGACGTACGCATATTTTTGTTTTTTTTTAGATTGTTTAGAGTTGAAATGCCAGGTTTAGTTGTAATTGCACTCTTTTTTTCAGTTCATTAATCAAAAATAAAATTACTATAAAATTAGTGAAATTTATGTTGGAATTGTAAAAAATTACTTAACCTGGTCAAATTAAATATAAATAAATCTAATTTTTTTTTTTTAGAAATTGAAACAACTAACAAACACAAAATTCATAAAAGAAAGAACTAAAAGAAAGGTGAACTTAATTTCACAGGTAAATTCCAATTAATTAATAAATAAAAAATATTGTGCGAAAGATTTAGTGGTTTTGAAATGATGAAATTAACTTGTAATAACATAAATCCCTAAATTTCATAAAATTTAACATGGTTATTAAAAATTATTGCGATTTATTTTACGTTTTACATTGTAGCCTCGAAATTTTACAATAAAATAAAAATAATAAACCGCAGTGAATGGTGACAAGATCTTTTTCATATAATACCGTGAAATTTTTTAGACATTGTATTGAAAATTGGCTTAAAATTTTGTGTTTTTGTTTGTCATAAGTCTTTAAAGGATTTATGATGCTATTATAATTATATCAATACGTATTTTTCAATCATTATTATTTCAAGCAAACTTTTTAAAAATTGAAATCAAACAAAAAAAAAACTTAATTTCATAGATTTGTTAAGGTGTGATATATAATACCAAAAACTTAACATTATTTTTTATAATTTAACACAGATTTAAGTATATTATAGATAAAAATACCCGAATTTGCAAAATGAAAGCAAACAAATAATTTTTTTTTTTTTGGGAAAATTCGTATAACTCATCAAAATTGCGAACTTAAAATAGAATATCGTTAATAATAAATAAAAAATCAAATATATTTGTACACTCAGTTTAAATTTCAATACTACTAAAGATTTACTTCATGCTTGAAATTTAATTTTGTAAATAAATTTTGTAAATAAAAGTTAGAATTTGATCCGAATACGTAACTATAGTTAAATTTTTAAAATTATATTTTTATTTTTATTGATTACAAATCTCTGAGATTTCCTTAAATCATTAAAATATCAACAATAATTTAAAGTAAACATTAAAAAAATAATTTTTACTAATAACCAAGGTTTTTTAGCTCATCAAAATTTTGGTAACCTAATTTGCAAAAAAAAAAAACATAATACTGTTTCATCTTAAAATTTTGTCCACCTACATCATATAGTTTGATAATATTTTGGCTTCGTAATTATTCTTAACTAATAAATCTCATTAAATTTCAAATAATTTTAAGTACATTATTAAAATAAATTACACTAATAATTTTTTGAATTATGAAATAAAATCAGAGAACAATAATTGTGAAATATAAAATTTGTAAATTTATTTAATGCTTGTAACGAATATTTCATAAATTATTTAACCTTGTATTGTTTATTTTGATCTATAAATGAAGATTCATTAAAATTAAAACAGTTTGAAGACAAACTAAAGTGATATTTTTTTATTAGCATTAATATACTGTCTTAAATTGACCATAATTAAAATAGGAATTATATAATTAAATAAATATTTCAAAACTTAGGTATTTTTTTTTTATAAATATAAACATTTATTTATTTAAAAAATATCTAAATGTATGATCTTAAATAAAAATTAATCAAAATTTTAATAAATAAATAAATTTAATAAACTTGAAATAAAATTACATAAATATAAATGTTCTTACTAAATTTTCTATGAAAATTTTCACTGAATTTAATTAACAACTTTAATTATTATTATAAATAATATTATTACTATTATATGAAGTAGATATTAAACAGATAAAATCTGATTACCAATTTAAATAATTATTTTATTCAATATTTAAATATAATTTTGAATTTTATTTGTTTGAACTTTGTATATTTTGTAATTAAACAAAAATTAAGCAATTAATTTAAAGTGGTAAAAAAACTGAAATTTGACTAGTAAAACATCATTAATGAATTTTCCTACAAATTTAAATTGTCATCATTTATAGAAAAATTTCTATAAGCTATCTACTGAAATTAGTCATTTTCTGTCGTACATAAAAATTTATTTAAATAATTAAAAAATGTAATTTTTTTAAATATTATCATCAAATATAAATAGCAAACAAATTATGCATTCACATAAAATATGTAGAAAAACATTGAACGCAAAATATTGAACTAAATGCAAAAATTACTTAATTTCTTAACAACAATAACTACAACGAAAATAAATAAATTAACCTAATTCAGTTTATTAATTTAATCAAATGCACTTTGCCTTTTAATATTCGATACTAACTTAGTTTAAATTATATTTCATTTGACTATTGAAATATTTCATTTAAGGGAAATACCTTTTCGCTATTATTTTATTATAAATTAATTTGAACAAATATGTTAATTTTATTAACATATTAATTATAATAAAAAAAAACATATTATTTTTGTTTATAATTTCGTAAGAAATTTTTGAAAACTTCTTTATCTATTTTTGCATCTCCGAAAAAGATGACATTAAAATTTTCAGATAATTAGATATTTTGTGTAGGGGTTTATATAAATTTTTTTTATTAGAATTTGGCAATTAAGTATATTAACTATTGTAATTTACAAGGTTAGTTTTTTTTACAGATTTGGAAAGTTGTTAAAAAATTACAAAATATCAAAAACAAAAAAATAAGATATTTTTGGCAAAAGTTATTTTCAAGGGCTTTTTTCCCAAAAACCAAAAAAGAAAAAAAAAAGTGGGAAATATTTTATTTTATGAAAATAACGAATTAATTAATGGGAATTAATGGTGATGTTTCATATTTCGATTGATATTTTATTGTATATTTCATAAAAATTAATTCAAATATATATTAAATTATTTTGTTCCGACAAAAAAATTAATTAATTATTATTATTAGCGTACCGTGTGCTTATCTCGATAATGTTAGTTAAATTTTTGTTTAACGTCATCAGTTGTCACAAAGGTAAAATAATTTAATTATAATATATCATAAATTTTTAATTTATTAAAAACAAGTTTTAATAAAATAATACAAAATAAAAATAATTATAATTATTAAAGGTTTTAAAAGGTTTTAAAAAAACTTATAAATATGCTAAAAATAAAAAAAATTAAATATTTTAATTGAATTCATTTTTAATTAAGAATCGGGATTTATAATTCCAATTATAAAGAACATTTCAAGAACATAGTTTTTGTAGTAAAATTTTAAAAGTAAAAGGTTTTTCCATAATTTATAAAAAACAAAAACTTCATATACATTTTCTATCAATGCTAATTTTAAATTAAAATAATAATAAAATTCAAGTAAAAAGAAAAATAATATATACAAGATTTTATTATAATATAAATATTAAAAAAAAGAATATGAATTAATTTAAATTTGTAATAGTTAAATAAAATAAAGATACATTTGATCAAGGCAATTAAATATTCAAAAAAAATCGTAATTAAATATATAAATTCAACTACATAAGTTAAATTTAAATGTTATAACATTCAAAAATTGTCGTAATATCTATTTACAAATATCGATTCAAATTAATCTTCTGATTCAAATGATTAAAAAGAATATCTATCTGTAAAAAAAATATTTACAACACTGTTCAAGGCAAAAAGTTTAATAATTATGATGCTTATGATTATACAAAATATCCTAAAATCATTCTTAAAATATTTCAAAAAAAAAATGTTGTCAACAAATAGTTTTTTTTACCAATATGGATAAAACTACTTAACAAAATACAGATAAAAAAAACATAGTATTTCTAAAAATAATTTTGTTGTTTGTACAAATTTGTCGAAAAAAACTATAATATCTAAAAAATAATAATTTGCCAAAAAAAAGCGGTTCCGCTTACCATAGGAAATAACATATAAAACATACATTTTTTTTTAAATTATATAATTTAACACTGGCATTTTTATGTTTAATACAAAAACTTTTTGTCAAAATCAAAAAAAAAAAATCTTTATTTATTAAGCGAAAATAAAAAAAAATCCATTTTTCATAAAAGCTTCTTTGAACAACTTAACTGTTTATCTGTAATTCTTTATGTTTTTTTGAAGAAAAAAAAAATTACAACAAATATTTCTGTTTTTTTTTATGTCTTAAATGAGCATTGAAATTTCGGATATACCTACACCAAAGCAAACCTACATAAATTCATAATGAAAGTGAAAACCTGACCACTGGTTTCAATATACAAAAAAAAAAAGCATAACAGCAACGAAAATATCTGATAAATACATAGATTTTTGTCTATCTCCTCAAAAAAATTTAAAAAAATAACCAAAAAAAAAGTAAAAAAACATACCCTCAGAGGATATTTTTTATATATTTTTTTTTTCTGAAAAGTTAATGAACGCTAAGTTTACAATAATGATTTTACGTTTTATTTAATAATAATTATCGAAAAAATAATAAATAAATATATGCTATTGTGTATCTGCAAGATAAATAATATATTTATCTAACAGATACAAAGGTTAACATTGATAATGCGAATTATAATGAATATGTATACATTTTTTTTTTAGTTTATATCAAAAAAATACAAACAATTTCTCACCACTAAAAGAAATTTCTCAACACTAAAAGAAATTGGGTAAATATATTAAAAAAAAATATTATTTATTTTATTTATTAAAAATGTAAATTTTTATGTCGATTTTAGGTGAACATTAAAAATAGAACAAAGAAGAAAATTTTGCAAGAAAATCAAAATAGATAAAAATTATTAAACAAAAAAAAATATGCTAAAAATATTATGGATAGGTCAAGTTGACCTTAATTAAAAGAAAATATATAATTAAATTCTGTTGCAATATAAATCATAAAATTTTTTTTTAATAATAATTTATTTATATATGTATTTTTGAATTGTGGGTTTGAATTTTGTAAGCTTATTGTCATAAATTTAATATTGTTTTATTATTTCAACAATATTTTTTTATCTATTTCTTGTCAAAAAAATTAAAAAAACATTTATATTTATATAAAAAATGAAGCAAACAAAATTTTAGCATGACAATTGGTAAATTGTGCTTGATTTAACCAATTCAAATGATGGCACATAAAAGACTATTTTTTTTTTGTAAATATTTTCGTATTTTATTAACTAATTTCATTATATAAATAATAAAATTTGTTAAATACTTTACAACATGGCTAGCAGTTTTCTTATTAGCATAATTTGTATTATACTATTTACATTAGTATCAAATAACGATTGCATCTTAAAGTATTATTCATAATAATTTTTATTGCGTAAATCTATTAAATTAAGTTCTTATCAAAAGAGTGCTTTAATAATTACTTGTCGATTTTTTTATCTATATATACAATGGGATAGATTTAATTGATATTGATGGAGATATTCTTATTCCAACAAAAAAAAGGATTATAATTACCAGCAAGGAGCGATTATGTTTCAAACGTATATCTTGAAATATACATAACATAAGTTAATTTAAAATTATAATAATATATTTTACAACTACATAAATATGAATTATTAAATTATTTGTAAATAAAATTAGTATACAAGAGAATCTTAAACTTATTTTGGAAACATATACAAAAATAAAATTTCTCAAAATTCAATTTCTCAAATAAATCGATTTTATTGTGTTGACAAACAACTTATTAGGTTAATTTATTACAGTGTTAATTGAATATATATTTTTTTTTTTTGGTTGGTAATATTTTGGTATATAAATAAACCAACAAACAAATCTGTAAATTCAATAATAAATTTTTCAACTTTTAATATTTTAGTGAATTTTCAATATAAAAATTATTTATTTTATTATAAAAGATGACCTAGGATAATTAAAATTGCTATATACAAAAGTAGGAAAACATAATATAGTATTATCACATTTCTTTTACAAAATTACAAATGTAACCTTCATTTTTTGATGATTTTACACAATCAAAAATATTTGATTGAAAAGTTATTTAGATACAGTGTTACAAAACACAAAAAATTTGCATTTCCTGGACAATTTTAAAATTTCATTAATTAACGTGAATTCAGTTTTTCTATATAAATTAATTTATAAAAGAAACTCACCATATTTTTTATTTAATCTAATAAACAACGAAATACTTTATTATTTCTCAAAAATTCACTTTCAATTAATTTTTTTATTGTTTTATTTTTAATTGAAACTTTTCTCTTTTTGGAAAACTAAATAACCAAATAAATAAAATTTTCAGTTATTTCACAATCATTTAAATTTTATCTTTTTAATAAAATATCCTTTAATTAAAACACTTTAACACTATTTTCTCAATGAGAAATTTCTGGTAAAGTATCCTTTTTTGGTTGTTGTTATTATTTTCGGACAAATTTTTCTTTTAATTAATTTTCCATTAAAAACTATTTTTTTTTTCAAAAAAAATATTATAAAAAAAAAAAACTTTTTCAAAAAAAATTAAATAAACTCAAAAGCTCCTCTTTTTTTTGCTTTTTTTTTAGTTAGATAAAGGCTAATACGAATCACAGAAATAAGTTTAAATTTATATCAACACCTTGTTTTTATATGAACTCACCCCACTCTATTTCACCTGTGTTTTTTTTTCTTTATGTATTTTGTTTTTTTCTTTCTACAAAATTTTTACCTTAAACTTCAACAGATAAAACTTGCTTTTTAGCCGGTTATATTCACTCAGTTTTGCTTTTTTTATGAGTAATATTTTAGGGGGATTTTTATGAGTAGAAATTATGTTATTGAGTGTATGTTGAATTAAATAAATATAAAATACATATAATATGGATAAATGTGTGAAATTTAAAAAATAAAAGTAAATGCAATTTGAAGTTGAAGTCCATGGATGCATAATTTATATTTTTCAATATAAATTACAATACAAGTTCAAGATTCATAAAAAATTTGTAATTTATTGTTTACAAAGATAACTTGGTTTTGTTGTATCTATGAATTGAAATTAAAACTTAAAAAAAAAATTTATTGATAAATTAGAGACCCATAATAGAATTAATTTTAATTTATTCCACAATTAATTAAAAAGTTAGATTATTTTTAAAAAAATTGTTATCGTAAATTCTAAAATATTTTTAAAACAATTCTTCATAATTTGAAATAAATTCAAAATTATATTTCCTGATTTTACACACAAAATATAATTATCATAAAAACTTATATATAAGATACATTAGAATCTAGTTTGACAACATAATTTTGAATAAATTGGTATTTTACGTCAATAAATAAATTTTAGCCCTTTAATAAAAAGTCGCAAAAAAATTTTTACCAAGATAAAATTAATATTTTTTTGACTTTAGACGAGTGTGATGACCTTTACAAAACTTTTCATTCAATATATTTTATTATGTAATGATTTAATATTCATAAAATAAAAAAGAATAATTAAATTGAAATTAAAGATCGAAAATAGCATAAATATAAAAAATGTCAAAATTTATGTCCGAACATAGAAATGTTAAAATTAAACCATGAAAAAAAAGAAAATTAAAATAGAATTGCGCCAAAAAAAAAAAACTTTAAAATAATTTAGGTCAACAAAAAAACTATTATTATGTTTTAAATTTAAATTGCATAATTTCACCGCCAACACTAAAAATAATTATAACCAAATTAAGAATATATTTAAATATAAAAATAAATCAACATAAATTATGAATTTTTTTTTGGATTGTACTAGTTGTAGATATAGAGGAGAGATAGGTATAATTTTGGCCACTGTTTTAGTGAATAGAAAAAAAATTTGAATATCTTTGACTTAAAAGAGTAATAATTTTATGGAGGCGTTAATACTGACAGTTAATAAATCAATGAAGCAATCACAACAAAACTATATTTACTAAATATAATTAATAAAGTTTTAATATTAGAAGAAGACAGTTTTGTTTTTAATTTGAGTAAATATTGAGTTAAAAGTTGTCAGAACTTTTTTGTTTTCTTTTTTAATATTTATTTAGTAATGGAGCATGATTGTGTAAAGATAGATAAATAAACATTGTTTTTGTGAAAACTTTAACTACTGTGATGCAATAATGAATATTTTAAAATTCTAAATTTATATAAAAGTGCATACATAGCTTAGCTAGTTTCCGGCAAAGTTTAAAAGTTTATAAATTTATTTAAGTATTTCACACTTCACTGAATAATTAAATATAAACGTCATTCGATAAATGTAGATATTAAATATAATTCAAGATTTTTTATTTATTAAAAGTTAACACTTTCGCGGAAACTTATTGTAATTGAAATAGATTGGTCGTATTTTCCAATATTTTCGTGATTATTGTCCATGTTTTCTAATGCAGTTGTAGTAAGTAGTCTTAAGAAATACATTCATTATTAAGCCAAAAACGTATAAACCAACTGTAGGAATATATAATTTTTAATATGTCTGTATGCTGTTATTCTAATCTAAATTTAATTGATAAATGTATAATTTAATAGAAATCACTGCCAAAATAGTCACTACCAGAAATATTCTAATGTTATACAAAAGAATACTTACTAATTAAATATCTATATTACAATGCATTCCTAAATCCAAATAATATGTCATACTTCTGTCAAATTTAATTTATCTTTATTAACAATAAAATTATGATATATGACTTTCTCAATTCCACGATTATTTTGTTAAATCGAATTGATAACAAAAAAATAAGTACTTATTAATTTATTTATATTTTAGAAATTGTAAATTGTTTAATAAAAATTCATTATCCTTTTAGTGTATATTTGGAAAATAAATCAAGACATTTTGAATCTCCTTTTAAATTTCTTGAGTTTAAATAAATTTACTAACTTATTGTTTTTTTTCATCAAGAATAACTTTGCATATTTTATATTGAATTTGTAGTCGACTTTTGAAATTTAATAATGATATGTAAACAAAATTAATCAATCCTAGTTATGCAATATTTTTATGTTATACAATAATTTTGTCGAGTAATTATCAAAAAATTGCAACTAAATAAAATTTGTATTTTAGAGATTATTATATTCTTACTGACCAAAGTAAATAATTAACAACAAATACTTTATTTAAATAATAATAATTAAAATTCAGTAAGTCTGGTTAGTTTATTATTATTGAAAATCTATAAAATTATAGTATCAATATTGTTTTTTATATATAAAGTCCATACCATAACATCATTTTGGGAATGTCATATTAATAATAAGAAGAAACATCCATTAAAATATTATATTTTTTTGTTTTTTAAATTACAAATTGATTAATTGTGACAGGATATGCTTCTTAATCTTTATTTACCTACTACGTAAACAATGACAAGAGCAATGGTCTTACAAACATATAATAGTTAATGTCTATCAAAAAAAAAAAAAATTCTCATTAAGATTAAACTTGTTTACTTGTCAAAAATATTATAATATTAAAAGTTTATTTTAATTTGAAATATTTAAAAAAAAAATAGATAGCGGGTAATATAGATGTATATATTGAATTTTACGGAAGTATTTAATACCCGCTACCGCTATATGTTAATGGTTAAAGAAAATATCAGGTGAGATTCGTAGATCTAGAAATCTAGATGACCGTGAATATTATTTATATGAGCATTTAATTCAAAGAAAAAATTCACTTTATTGCAGTTTCTTTTTTTTTTTTTTGAATAGTTTATTTACCACAAATTAGCTATAAAATATTAACTTTTAAATTTTAGATAAAATGTAGAAAAAAAACTAATGCATGTTTAAAAACCGAGGCAGGTTTTTAAAAGTTTTATATAAGGAATTTTTCTTATATTTTTTTGTTTTATGACCTTATTTAGTTTTATTTTTAATCAAGGATTTTTTAGATCCACCTATATTATCAATCTTGCTTAATTACATTTTTAATATTATTTCAATACTAAAATTTGAAAAAAATTATTAATAGCTGATTTATAAGTTTTTTTTTTCGATTACATATAAAGATATATTTATGAGTATCTTAGAAACATGAATTTTTAATAGCAGTGCTATTAACGAGAAAAAACAATAATAAAAAATAATTTACCAAAATAATAAATAATTAAATTTAGTAAAAAAAATAGAAATTATTCAAAAATATTTTTACTATTTTAAACAAAATGTTTATATTATTTTTTAAATTTATTTTTATGATTTTGAAATATTCAATATTTCGTCCATTAGCACATAAAAAAAATTTGATATAATTAACAATATTTAACTAATCAAAATAATTAATTTTTATTCAGGGTCAGAGATCACTGATGTTTTGTGGTAAAATTTATTACAGAACATATTGTATAACATAAATTTAAATTTAAAACTCTGCAAATTCACACATTTTGTAATTTGTTTATTTTTTTTTTTCCAGTTTGCCAAAATCTTAGGCCAATTTAAACACCAAGAAAAAATGAATTTATATGTTTTCAATTTAGATTTTTGAAGTTTTGTGCGCAGGCAATTTTATCATTAATTAAATATGAAATAAATTTATGTTACGAATTTCAAGGTTAGCAATGATACTAAGAGTAATGTGCACCTACGATTAAAATAATAATAAAAATCACAATACCTAAAATAACATCGAAATATTTTCGTGATATTTCATAATATCTTTACAAAAGGAGAAATGCTATTTAAATTCTTGTAAAAAAATTTTATATAACAACACTATTTTTGGATTTAAAATTAGTGTTTTGTGTTAATATTTAATAATTTTAATAATTGATTGAAAAAAATCTTTAGTAGTATGTATTTTGATCGAAAAATAGTAATTAAACTCTTTATATAATATATAATACTAAATTTAAGATTTCATATTTATGCTTTTTAATAATATTGTTAATTCAATCAAAACGCTTTGTCACCACTTTTCGATGAATAATTCATTTCCGTGTTATAAATATTGCCTTTTGTAAATCTGTGATGTTATTAACCGTATAATGTTTTTGAACTTGTAAAATTCAGCTTTTTTTATGATTTTACATATTTACGATAATGCGACAAAAAATTAACTTTAACTTACTACAAAAATACCGCAATTATTTAAAAAGAAGTAGAGGAAATTGGAATTAAAATACAATATTTTGAAAGTTGTTATACAGTATTTATAAGGCTTTGTTAAATTCCTTTTCGTAAAAAACTTTTCGTTTACATTACCATGGCATTATTTTAATAAGAGCAAAAAATTTTAAAATCGTATTTTTTATCAAATTTTAATTAAATAAATAAATATTATTCATTTGTATTTTGCTTAAATTGATTGTTTTTTCACGAAAACTAAAATAAACACAATTTCGTTATAAAAATTCAATTTGGGTCAGAAAAAACAATACCATATATTTAATTTGAAAAATTATATCATTGAATTTGAAAAAGATATCGTTGTATTTGAAAAAATATCATTTTCCCGCTGGGTAATTTTCGAATTATAATTTTCGTTTGCTTAAACGGACAGCTTTGTATGTAACGCCATCTCAACAATGAAATATTCCCCAACGAAGTTCGAACTTAAATAAATTCGAAATCTATAATAATGACATCTAAATATAATGCTTTCCACTCGGTCGAGAAATTTTATTCAAATGTCAACCTAATCTTTTTTTTTGTTTATTATTTATTAACCACAAACCGGATTTTCTTTTTTTACAAACAAAATAAGATTTATCATAAAAATATCTAAGAATTTTTAATATCTTCATTATTCATATTTGAATGTTTTGAAATGGAAAATTTAAAACAATTTATATTTTCGGTTGCCAATCACCGAGGTCATCCTAAAAATATTACAGCTGATTCATTAATTCGTAGTAGTTTAATTTTACTTGAAGATCTTCCGGCTGCGCGAGAAGTAGTTTTCGAATATTTTGCATTAGTTTTTGATGTTTCAGTAGATAGTTATATTACATTTATTGCAAAAGACCCGCATGGAACACCATCCGACGAAGATTACCTAAGTGATGTTCAAGAAACTCTTGAAAATTTAGTAAATAAAGGCCCATCAGCTTGGGGTCCACTTATTGCATCATGGAGTTTGGAATTAGTTGGTAGCCTTTCAAATAAATACTGGCCCAATACCAAATTAGATATTGGTAATGCTTGTAATATTTGGTTAAATTGTGGTGCTATGCGATGTTTAGTTGGTCTTATTTCTTCTTGTTTTCGAAAATTAAATAATACAGAAGCTGAAGTTTGCTTAGAAACATTACTAGGTAATAAAAGCCATTATATTTCAGGCAATTTAAATTTAACTTCTCTAATTTGTAGCCACTTTCCGAAAATATTCACCAACTTTTGACTGGGTTGTGGCCCGCCTAGGCGGATGTTTTCCGTTGAAAATTATTTCACAGTGAGTTTATTTTTCTTTACATAAATAAAAATTAGAAAATATATCCAATTTTGTGTATTTTAGGATATTACAGTGTGGATTAAAACGATTTTGTGAAGATGTTCGATGTCACTTCGATTCTGAAATTGGAATTTTAGAATATTTATGTTTTGCTCATGAAAAAGATTTAAAACATGCGTTAAGGGAAATGCTTGATAATGGTTTTTATCCAAAATCACATTACCATTACCACTATCACATAATTCCATATTTTATGCAATTGGCAACATATTCAGATGTGATTTTAGAGGCAATTGTCAGTGAATTTCTGGATCTTTGTAATAAATTTATTTTAATCAAATTGCTAATTATTTTACAAATAAACAATTTTTGTACACAGATAATCCTGAACTTTTAGATGCTATTAGTCGACAAACTGTAAACTGGATGCAAAATCTAACATTTCGTGATATGCAACCATCGTTAAATAATATTGCATTAAAATTAAAAACAAATGGTTCAAAAGTGCTTTTAACTGTAGCTAAACTTGCAGAACGGTTTAGTTGGTGTCATGATTTTATTGAATATACGTTACAAGAGTTGGAACATTTAATATTTATGAATAGATCATGTCCATTAATTGATGATTTATCAAAAGAAGAATCAAAAATATTACTTTGGAAATCATGTGTTAGTGAAGTTTTTCTAGAACAACAAACTGCAGTTAGACTTTTGCTGTTAGTTTGTATGTTTTAAACTTAATGAAATTATTTTATTTGAAAATTTATAAATTCTAATTTATTGTAGCAACAAATTATCCTCATATTCATCATCAAACAATATCTGAGCTTTTGACAAAATCATATGAAGCAAATAAAAATGGTTTAGGGGCTTTAATTAGATTGATGAGTGGTCTAAGTGGTGTCATTGAGTACCCAGATATAAAACCAGGTTTTGAAATGGCACTTGAAAGAGTTTTATTAAAATTACAATTTCATAATCAGGATAATCAAGAAGAATGTATGAATGTAATTAAAAATTTAGTATTAGTATCAAGGTAAAATATCTGAATATCCGAACTGTTTACTTTAATTAAAATATATGAATTTCTTCAGAATGGAAAAATCATCAACAACAAATACTCATTTAAAACAACAGCCTGTATTTGCCTTGTTAAATGAATGTCTTTCTAAGTTATTACAAATCTTTGATTGCATTCTTAATCGCCTTTTTTTACAAATGAATAATAGAGATTCAAGTGATGCAACAACAGTGAAAAAAGCTTCATTAGGTCTAATAAAACGACAAAAAATTGAAAAAATTGAAGAAGATGTTCAAATGGAAGAAGGACAAATTATCTTACCAAAACAAAGTGATTTTGGTATTTTAGCACATACAATCGTTCAACTTTTAAATTCTATTGAAGCTGGTGTTAAACAATATTCATTAGGAATGACTGATGTAATAATTTATAAATAAATTAATGGTGTTTTAAGTAACTTCTACTTTACAGATATTGAAGTTGGCAAGTTTAACTGTAAAGTATTTTTTCTGGAGTTTAACAGAAAAGAGTAAGAACAATTTTAATAATTGTTTAAATATTTATTATGCATTATATTTTTAGGTCCAACAATACGATCAACAGCTGTAAGTCGTACATTTATTTTACTCCAGCGACAATGTAATTCACGAAAGTCAGCACGTACTATATGTTTAAGGGAACTTGTTGAAGGAGCACTGTTTACATACAGTTACCTGTTTGGAGCATACGATGATTCAATTGATAATGATGAATTACGAATAAGTGATAATGAAAAATTAATTTTATTAAATAGAAAACAAGGTCTGGAAGCTACTGCAAATCGATCAGTATTACATGCAGGAATTATAGGTAAAGGTTTGAAACCTGATAATGTAGAATTTGTGGCACAAGATCCTGATCCAGAATTACAAAGTTTATTCTTAAAAGCTGTTGATTCATGTTGTATTGATTGGGTAAAAAACAACATAAAATTAATGGTAGTAATTTGTAACAAATTATTTTATCGTAGGATAAACCAAATTCAGTTGATGGTTATTCAGCAGTATCATTATTACTTGTCGAAATGGTATCATCAGATGTTATGTATAATGGTTTACCATTTCCCGATGAAGAATTCACAAAAGTAACAATGGAACGTGATCTTTTAATACGACGGTCATTTCGAGGTTGTCCAATATTATGGGGACTCTTAGGTTTAATAGCCGCCCATAGACCAGCTTTGTGTTTCTCATCCGTTTTATTGAGAGCCCTTTGTGCATCCTTTTTACATCAATGGAGAGCTAAAAATGGTAAAAAATATTTATATTCAATTAGTTTTTATGATAAACATCATTTTCATATTTCAGTTAACAAACTACAACCACCAGAACCAAATGAGGAACTCTTACATTCTACTAAGAAATTATTACAAATTTTATCAATGGGACAACTTCTACCACCTCCGCTTTCAAATTTACATATGATTATCGAGAATTTTGATGCACCAGAAGTAAAATTAAAAATATCTTTGTAATATGACTTTTATTAATTTAATTAATATTTAATAGATTGCTCTAATTCTGAAAGAATGTATATGGAATTATCTTAAGGATAATGTACCATCACCAGCGTTATTTAATTGTGATGGAAATGGTTTGCATTGGAGGAATTCAAGTTTATTTAAACCAGCTCCGCAATATGTTGATATATTAAGAAATATTATGCAAAAAAGATTACCAAAATTGGGTGCACATTATCATCAAATGTTTGCAATTTCGGAATTACATGAAACGCAAAAAGATGATTGAATGTATATGGAATTATCTTAAAATTTTATGTTTAAAAGTCACTTTTTGTTTGTTTTTTTATATTTATGTAGTAAATAAAAAATACAATACTTACAACATTATTTTTAATGATCTTGTTTTGGATAATTTTACTAATCGCTTAAAATTAATGTTTTTTATATTTTATCCGAATCCACCAATTCATGTGCTGCAATATATGACTTCTTGATAAAGTCCAAAAATTAGTTTTTTAATTTGTTAATAAAATATACATAATTGGAAGTTCATTCCTTCGCTGCAACAACAACAACAACAACAACAACAACAACAACAACAACAACAACAACAACAACAACAACAACAACAACAACAACAACAACAACAACAACAACAACAACAACAACAACAACAACAACAACAACAACAACAACAACAACAACAACAACAACAACAACAACAACAACAACAACAACAACAACAACAACAACAACAACAACAACAACAACAACAACAACAACAACAACAACAACAACAACAACAACAACAACAACAACAACAACAACAACAACAACAACAACAACAACAACAACAACAACAACAACAACAACAACAACAACAACAACAACAACAACAACAACAACAACAACAACAACAACAACAACAACAACAACAACAACAACAACAACAACAACAACAACAACAACAACAACAACAACAACAACAACAACAACAACAACAACAACAACAACAACAACAACAACAACAACAACAACAACAACAACAACAACAACAACAACAACAACAACAACAACAACAACAACAACAACAACAACAACAACAACAACAACAACAACAACAACAACAACAACAACAACAACAACAACAACAACAACAACAACAACAACAACAACAACAACAACAACAACAACAACAACAACAACAACAACAACAACAACAACAACAACAACAACAACAACAACAACAACAACAACAACAACAACAACAACAACAACAACAACAACAACAACAACAACAACAACAACAACAACAACAACAACAACAACAACAACAACAACAACAACAACAACAACAACAACAACAACAACAACAACAACAACAACAACAACAACAACAACAACAACAACAACAACAACAACAACAACAACAACAACAACAACAACAACAACAACAACAACAACAACAACAACAACAACAACAACAACAACAACAACAACAACAACAACAACAACAACAACAACAACAACAACAACAACAACAACAACAACAACAACAACAACAACAACAACAACAACAACAACAACAACAACAACAACAACAACAACAACAACAACAACAACAACAACAACAACAACAACAACAACAACAACAACAACAACAACAACAACAACAACAACAACAACAACAACAACAACAACAACAACAACAACAACAACAACAACAACAACAACAACAACAACAACAACAACAACAACAACAACAACAACAACAACAACAACAACAACAACAACAACAACAACAACAACAACAACAACAACAACAACAACAACAACAACAACAACAACAACAACAACAACAACAACAACAACAACAACAACAACAACAACAACAACAACAACAACAACAACAACAACAACAACAACAACAACAACAACAACAACAACAACAACAACAACAACAACAACAACAACAACAACAACAACAACAACAACAACAACAACAACAACAACAACAACAACAACAACAACAACAACAACAACAACAACAACAACAACAACAACAACAACAACAACAACAACAACAACAACAACAACAACAACAACAACAACAACAACAACAACAACAACAACAACAACAACAACAACAACAACAACAACAACAACAACAACAACAACAACAACAACAACAACAACAACAACAACAACAACAACAACAACAACAACAACAACAACAACAACAACAACAACAACAACAACAACAACAACAACAACAACAACAACAACAACAACAACAACAACAACAACAACAACAACAACAACAACAACAACAACAACAACAACAACAACAACAACAACAACAACAACAACAACAACAACAACAACAACAACAACAACAACAACAACAACAACAACAACAACAACAACAACAACAACAACAACAACAACAACAACAACAACAACAACAACAACAACAACAACAACAACAACAACAACAACAACAACAACAACAACAACAACAACAACAACAACAACAACAACAACAACAACAACAACAACAACAACAACAACAACAACAACAACAACAACAACAACAACAACAACAACAACAACAACAACAACAACAACAACAACAACAACAACAACAACAACAACAACAACAACAACAACAACAACAACAACAACAACAACAACAACAACAACAACAACAACAACAACAACAACAACAACAACAACAACAACAACAACAACAACAACAACAACAACAACAACAACAACAACAACAACAACAACAACAACAACAACAACAACAACAACAACAACAACAACAACAACAACAACAACAACAACAACAACAACAACAACAACAACAACAACAACAACAACAACAACAACAACAACAACAACAACAACAACAACAACAACAACAACAACAACAACAACAACAACAACAACAACAACAACAACAACAACAACAACAACAACAACAACAACAACAACAACAACAACAACAACAACAACAACAACAACAACAACAACAACAACAACAACAACAACAACAACAACAACAACAACAACAACAACAACAACAACAACAACAACAACAACAACAACAACAACAACAACAACAACAACAACAACAACAACAACAACAACAACAACAACAACAACAACAACAACAACAACAACAACAACAACAACAACAACAACAACAACAACAACAACAACAACAACAACAACAACAACAACAACAACAACAACAACAACAACAACAACAACAACAACAACAACAACAACAACAACAACAACAACAACAACAACAACAACAACAACAACAACAACAACAACAACAACAACAACAACAACAACAACAACAACAACAACAACAACAACAACAACAACAACAACAACAACAACAACAACAACAACAACAACAACAACAACAACAACAACAACAACAACAACAACAACAACAACAACAACAACAACAACAACAACAACAACAACAACAACAACAACAACAACAACAACAACAACAACAACAACAACAACAACAACAACAACAACAACAACAACAACAACAACAACAACAACAACAACAACAACAACAACAACAACAACAACAACAACAACAACAACAACAACAACAACAACAACAACAACAACAACAACAACAACAACAACAACAACAACAACAACAACAACAACAACAACAACAACAACAACAACAACAACAACAACAACAACAACAACAACAACAACAACAACAACAACAACAACAACAACAACAACAACAACAACAACAACAACAACAACAACAACAACAACAACAACAACAACAACAACAACAACAACAACAACAACAACAACAACAACAACAACAACAACAACAACAACAACAACAACAACAACAACAACAACAACAACAACAACAACAACAACAACAACAACAACAACAACAACAACAACAACAACAACAACAACAACAACAACAACAACAACAACAACAACAACAACAACAACAACAACAACAACAACAACAACAACAACAACAACAACAACAACAACAACAACAACAACAACAACAACAACAACAACAACAACAACAACAACAACAACAACAACAACAACAACAACAACAACAACAACAACAACAACAACAACAACAACAACAACAACAACAACAACAACAACAACAACAACAACAACAACAACAACAACAACAACAACAACAACAACAACAACAACAACAACAACAACAACAACAACAACAACAACAACAACAACAACAACAACAACAACAACAACAACAACAACAACAACAACAACAACAACAACAACAACAACAACAACAACAACAACAACAACAACAACAACAACAACAACAACAACAACAACAACAACAACAACAACAACAACAACAACAACAACAACAACAACAACAACAACAACAACAACAACAACAACAACAACAACAACAACAACAACAACAACAACAACAACAACAACAACAACAACAACAACAACAACAACAACAACAACAACAACAACAACAACAACAACAACAACAACAACAACAACAACAACAACAACAACAACAACAACAACAACAACAACAACAACAACAACAACAACAACAACAACAACAACAACAACAACAACAACAACAACAACAACAACAACAACAACAACAACAACAACAACAACAACAACAACAACAACAACAACAACAACAACAACAACAACAACAACAACAACAACAACAACAACAACAACAACAACAACAACAACAACAACAACAACAACAACAACAACAACAACAACAACAACAACAACAACAACAACAACAACAACAACAACAACAACAACAACAACAACAACAACAACAACAACAACAACAACAACAACAACAACAACAACAACAACAACAACAACAACAACAACAACAACAACAACAACAACAACAACAACAACAACAACAACAACAACAACAACAACAACAACAACAACAACAACAACAACAACAACAACAACAACAACAACAACAACAACAACAACAACAACAACAACAACAACAACAACAACAACAACAACAACAACAACAACAACAACAACAACAACAACAACAACAACAACAACAACAACAACAACAACAACAACAACAACAACAACAACAACAACAACAACAACAACAACAACAACAACAACAACAACAACAACAACAACAACAACAACAACAACAACAACAACAACAACAACAACAACAACAACAACAACAACAACAACAACAACAACAACAACAACAACAACAACAACAACAACAACAACAACAACAACAACAACAACAACAACAACAACAACAACAACAACAACAACAACAACAACAACAACAACAACAACAACAACAACAACAACAACAACAACAACAACAACAACAACAACAACAACAACAACAACAACAACAACAACAACAACAACAACAACAACAACAACAACAACAACAACAACAACAACAACAACAACAACAACAACAACAACAACAACAACAACAACAACAACAACAACAACAACAACAACAACAACAACAACAACAACAACAACAACAACAACAACAACAACAACAACAACAACAACAACAACAACAACAACAACAACAACAACAACAACAACAACAACAACAACAACAACAACAACAACAACAACAACAACAACAACAACAACAACAACAACAACAACAACAACAACAACAACAACAACAACAACAACAACAACAACAACAACAACAACAACAACAACAACAACAACAACAACAACAACAACAACAACAACAACAACAACAACAACAACAACAACAACAACAACAACAACAACAACAACAACAACAACAACAACAACAACAACAACAACAACAACAACAACAACAACAACAACAACAACAACAACAACAACAACAACAACAACAACAACAACAACAACAACAACAACAACAACAACAACAACAACAACAACAACAACAACAACAACAACAACAACAACAACAACAACAACAACAACAACAACAACAACAACAACAACAACAACAACAACAACAACAACAACAACAACAACAACAACAACAACAACAACAACAACAACAACAACAACAACAACAACAACAACAACAACAACAACAACAACAACAACAACAACAACAACAACAACAACAACAACAACAACAACAACAACAACAACAACAACAACAACAACAACAACAACAACAACAACAACAACAACAACAACAACAACAACAACAACAACAACAACAACAACAACAACAACAACAACAACAACAACAACAACAACAACAACAACAACAACAACAACAACAACAACAACAACAACAACAACAACAACAACAACAACAACAACAACAACAACAACAACAACAACAACAACAACAACAACAACAACAACAACAACAACAACAACAACAACAACAACAACAACAACAACAACAACAACAACAACAACAACAACAACAACAACAACAACAACAACAACAACAACAACAACAACAACAACAACAACAACAACAACAACAACAACAACAACAACAACAACAACAACAACAACAACAACAACAACAACAACAACAACAACAACAACAACAACAACAACAACAACAACAACAACAACAACAACAACAACAACAACAACAACAACAACAACAACAACAACAACAACAACAACAACAACAACAACAACAACAACAACAACAACAACAACAACAACAACAACAACAACAACAACAACAACAACAACAACAACAACAACAACAACAACAACAACAACAACAACAACAACAACAACAACAACAACAACAACAACAACAACAACAACAACAACAACAACAACAACAACAACAACAACAACAACAACAACAACAACAACAACAACAACAACAACAACAACAACAACAACAACAACAACAACAACAACAACAACAACAACAACAACAACAACAACAACAACAACAACAACAACAACAACAACAACAACAACAACAACAACAACAACAACAACAACAACAACAACAACAACAACAACAACAACAACAACAACAACAACAACAACAACAACAACAACAACAACAACAACAACAACAACAACAACAACAACAACAACAACAACAACAACAACAACAACAACAACAACAACAACAACAACAACAACAACAACAACAACAACAACAACAACAACAACAACAACAACAACAACAACAACAACAACAACAACAACAACAACAACAACAACAACAACAACA